>JAUIMM010000364.1:4572500-5772500 GCA_031769625.1 Taudactylus pleione | reverse complement strand
TGCCACATGACTGTGGCTGAAATGATTGGTTCATTTGGGCCCCCACAAAACAAGCTGGCAATTAATATGTCCCTGCACAAACTGTTTCTACGGAGGCAAGATGTCATCCTCATCCTCCTCATCCACCGATTCCTCACCCTCTTCAGTGTTGTGTACATCCTCATCCTCACAGAGTATTAACTCGTCCCCACTGGAATCCACCACCACAGGTCCCTCTGTACGTTCTGGAGGCTGGTCTCCCTGGAAGAGTTGATAATTCATTTTGATGAACATCATCTTCTCCACATTTTGTGGAAGCAACCTCCTACGCCTTTCGCTGACAAGGTTCCCGGCTGCACTAAACACTCTTTCGGAGTACACACTGGAGGGGGGGCAACTCAGGTAAAATAGAGCCAGTTTGTACAGGGGCCTCCAAATTGCCTCTTTTTCCTGCCAGTACAGGTACGGACTGTCTGACATGCCTACTTGGATGCTGTCACCGATGTAATCCTCCACCATTCTGTCAATGGTGACAGTATCATATGTAGTGACAGTAGACATGTCAGAAATTGTTGCCAGGTCCTTCAGTCCAGACCAGATGTCCAAACTTGGTCCTGCCTGCCCTGCATCACCGCCAGCGGGTTGCTTAGGATAGCTAAGTTTTTTCCTGGCAGCCCCAGTTGCGGGAGAAAATGAAGAAGGAGCTGTTGACGTGTCACGTTCCGCTTCAGCTGACAGTGTGTTCACCAGCAGGTCTTTGCACCTCTGCAGGCTTGTGCCGGCCGGAAAGAGAGACACCACATAGGCTTTAAACCTAGGATCGAGCACTGTGGCCAAAATGTAGTGGTCTGATTTCAACAGATTGACCACCCTGGAGTCCTGGCAAAGCGAATGAAGGGCTTCATCCACAAGTCCCACATGCCGAGCGGAATCGCTCCGTCTTAGCTCCTCCTTCACTTTCTCCAGCTGCTTCTGCGAAAGCCTGATGAAGGGAATGACCTGACTCAAGCTGGCAGTGTCTGAACTGACTTCACGTGTGGCAAGTTCGAAGGGCTGGAGAACCTTGCACAACACGGAAATCATTCTCCACTGCGCTTGAGTCAGGTGCATACCCCCTCCTTTGCCTATATCATAGGTGAATGTATAGGCTTGTATGGCCTTTTGTTGCTCCTCCATCCTCTGAAGCATATAGAGGGTTGAGTTCCACCACGTCACAACCTCTTGCTTCAGGTGATGGCGGGGCAGGTTCAAGAGTGTTTGCTGGCGCTCCAGTCTTCGGCACGCAGTCGCTGAATGGCGAAAGTGGCCAGAAATTTTTCGGGCCACCCAAAGCGTCTCCTGCACGCCCCTGTCGCTTTTCAGAAAATTCTGCACCACCAAGTTTATTGTGTGAGCAAAACATGGGACGTGCTGGAATTTGCCCAGATGTAATGCCCGCACAATATTGGTGGTGTTTTCAGATATCACAAATCCCTAGGAGAATCTAAGTGGGGTAAGCCACTGGGCGATGATTTCCCTCAGTTTCTCTAAGAGGTTGTCGGCGGTGTGCCTCTTACTGAAACCGGTGATACACAGCGTAGCCTGCCTTGGAAAGAGCTGGCGTTTCTGAGATGCTGCTACTGGTGACGCTGCTGCTGTTGCTGCGTAAGGTGATACATCTACCCAGTGGGCTGTCACAGTCATATAGTCCTTAGTCTGCCCTGTTCCACTTGTCCACATGTCCATGGTTAAGTGGACATTGGGTACAACGGCATTTTTCAGGACACTGAGGACACTTTTTCTGACGTTTCTGTACAGTCTCGGTATCGCCTGCCTAGTGAAGTGGAATCTAGACGGGATTTGGAACCGGGGACACACTACCTCCATCAATTGTGTAAATCCCACTGCACTAATGGCGGATACCGGACGCACGTCTAACACCAACATAGCAGTCAAGGCCTCAGTTATACGTTTTGCTTCAGGATGACTGCTGTCGTACTTCATCCTCCTCGCTAAGGACTGTTGGAGGGTCAATTGTTTAGTAAAAGTCGTGGTGTTCCTACTTCCTCTCTGGGATGATGAATGACTCCCAGCAGCAGCAACAGCAGCAGCGGCAGCAGGAGGCGTAGCAATGCAGGATCCTCCGGAGGAATCCCGGATAGGAGAGTCAGTCATGCCAGTGACATGGCCTGCAGGACTACTTCCGATCCTGACTAAGGAGGAAATTGACGAGGAGGGAGTTGACGGTGTGGTTTGCAGGCGCTTGGATACAACGGGACAACGGGATTTAGGTGTCCCGGGACTGCTTACGGTCTTAGCCAAAGTTTCTGAACTTGACAGTAACTTATTATGAACACGCTGCAGGTGCTGTATAAGGGAGGATGTTCCTAGGTGGTTAACGTCCCTACCCCTACTTATTCCACCTTTACATGTGGTACATATGGCAAGACAGTTGTCCGGATTTGGATAGAAATATTGCCAGACCAAAGAGGTGGAATGTTTGGTCTTCTGCCCAGGCATGACCGTGATGGGCTTTTTCATCCCATGGACAACAACTGTCTCCCCCGGAGCCTGATTTAAACAAACCACATCACCATCAGAATCCTCCTCGCCAACTTCCTCCTCAGCGCCAGCTACACCAGTATCCTCATCCTGTTGTACTTCAACAGTGACATCTTCAATTTGCATATCAGCAAGTGGACTGTGGGTGCTCCTTTCAGCACTTGCAGGGGGCGTGCAAATGGTGGAAAGAGCCACCTCCTCCCGTCCAGTGCTGGGAAGGTCAGGCATTGCAACCGCCACCACACTTGGACTCTCCTTGGGTATTTGTGATATCTTCTTAGAACGCACAGTTCTTCACTGTGCTTTTGCCAGCTTAACTCGTTTGATTTTTTTTAGTGGGAGGAGGGCTTCCATCGTCATGTGAAGCTGAACCACTAGTCATGAACATAGGGAAAGACCTTAGCCGTTCCTTGCCACTCCGTGTCATAAATGGCATATTGGCAAGTTTACGTTTCTCTTCAGATGATTTAAATGTTTTTTTTAAGGTCATTTTCCTGAACTTTGTAATTTGGGATTGTTTTTGGCTTCTACTATGACATTGGGCATCGACCTTGGCAGACGACGTTGATGGCATGTTATCGTCTATGTCATGACTAGTGGCAGCAGCTTCAGCACTAGGAGGAAGTGGTTCTTGATCTTTCTCTATTTTATTTTTATCGGAGAAAGTTTGGTCCTCCATTTATGTTATATCGATTTGATATATACGTGCGGCTAAGGCGCACACAAACACAGAAAATATTTTTTTATTTTTGCTGGAGAGTAGTGCACTTTGTGGGTTACACCACCCTTTAAGAAATGAGCCAGCCGGCTCTTTACTTATGGGACACAGGCGCACGCTTGGCGCTGCTCCTTTGTTGATGCACGTGCGGCTACTGCGCACACAATTCACAAACACAGAAAATATTTTGTTATTTGGTTTGGAGTGTACTTTGGGGGTTACAGCACCCTTTAACGGTCAAGCCAGCCGGCCCTTTACTTATGACACAGGCGCACGCTTGGCACTACTTTGTTGATGCACGTGCGGCTACTGCGCACACAATTCACAAACACAGAAAATATTTTTTTATTTGGTTTGGAGTGTACTTTGGGGGTTACAGCACCCTTTAACGGTCAAGCCAGCCGGCCCTTTACTTATGACACAGGCCCACGCTGGGCACTACTTTGTTGATGCACGTGCGGCTACTGCGCACACAATTCACAAACACAGAAAATATTTTTTTATTTGGTTTGGAGTGTACTTTGGGGGTTACAGCACCCTTTAACGGTCAAGCCAGCTGGCCCTTTACTTATGACACAGACGCACGCTTGGCACTACTTTGTTGATTCACGTGCGGCTACTGCGCACACAATTCACAAACACAGAAAATATTTTTTTATTTGGTTTGGAGTGTACTTTGGGGGTTACAGCACCCTTTAACGGTCAAACCAGCCGGCCCTTTACTTATGACACAGGCGCACGCTTGGCACTACTTTGTTGATGCACGTGCGACTACTGCGCATGCAATTCACAAACACAGAAAATATTTTTTTATTTGGTTTGGAGTGTACTTTGGGGCTTACAGCACCCTTTAACGGTCAAACCAGCCGGCCCTTTACTTATGACACAGGCGCACGCTTGGCACTACTTTGTTGATGCACGTGCGGCTACTGCGCGCACAATTCACAAACACAGAAAAAATATGTATTTTTTTAGCACTTGGGGGGAGCACCCCTGACTGAAAGAGCACCCCCTGGACAACACTACAGCACCCCTTTAGGACTGGGACACTGCACAGGACTTTGGAGTGGACACCTGACTGCACAACACAGTCCAGCCAGCCCCTATGGACTTTGAAGTAGTGGACACAGCCCCTATGGACAACAGCAGCACAGCGCAGCACAACACTACTCTGCGCTACACTACACTACACTACACAGCCCAGCCAGCCCTAACTCCCACCCTCCCTCTTCACTGTCCACAGCCGAGTGAGAAAATGGCGCCGACGCGGGTACCTTATATAGGATCCAAAACCCGCGAGACCCGGAAGGCGGGATGATGAAGTTTTGCCTCGATTTCAGGATCCGAGTCAGGCGGGAAAAGTCGAGCCTGACTCGGATCGGCCTCGGATCGGGGGGGTTCGGATTTCAGAAATCCGAACCCGCTCACCCCTAATATATATATATTGTACGGGATTGCAGTTGCAGGCAGAGACACATCCTGAAAACGGTTGCAACATGCCTGCGTTTCAGTGTCCCCCGTTGCTTCCTATGTCCCTGCCTGTCAATTACTTTGTGAATAAATCATCACTGTGATTGACATTGCAAGACCACCGTGGAACATGCGCAGCGTGAATCCGAAGCATGCGCAGTACAAAAAAACATCGCTGATTTGCAAGAACATTGGCATTACATCCATATTCTGAATCAGGCCCATATTCAAGATGTTTGGCCAACAAAACCACATCATTCTTTATGCATAATAGTTAAAAAATATGAATTAGTCATAAAAGCATTTTACCAAGTATGACATATGGCATATACTTTTATATAAATATAATTGAATTTTGTATTCCATCTCCATATTATAATATAGCATACTGGATGTTTGTTTATTTCATACAATTGTAGTAAAAAAAATAGTAAATGGATAAATCCTCTGAATTCACCAAATGATTTTCATGTTGGACATTTTATAAATAATATTATTATTATTATTATTATTATTATTATTATTAATAACAACAACTATATATAATATTAATAACTAAAAATAATAATGTTAACACAGAATACAGCTATAATACACAGTATAGATGGAAGTAGCTGTAATGTCTGGTAAGTACAGATAATCAATGTGTTTGCTTATAAAATGTGTCCACGTCCCACTTCCTTTTTTTTCCCAATTTCTTTTCACTATATTTTTGTTTTTGATATCAAATACTTGTGGTAGAACACAATGGGGGTGACTCAGAGTTATATGGTGATCGTATCGATGCTGCATCACAGCAGTGAGGCGAAAATATGGTGACGCCGAAGGTGTCTGAAGAAAAAGACACCTCCTGCCGGTAACACAGATACGAGTGCTGTGTCCAAAGACACAGCATCGGATCACCATCGCGACCATCGGTTGCAACCATCGTGTATCTGAGTAAGTCTAAGCTTACTCAGAATGGCCGCTGGAACTCCTCTGCCTAGGCAATCTACGTTGGTAGACACCGACCCTGGTCTTGGCACGTCTGCAAAATGAGGAGGACCTGCCCTCCTTTTATAAAACGACCCTGTGTCTGCCTCCTTCCTGCCCCCAAATAGCACAGCCTGTAAATTGACAGGAGCTGATTGGCTGGTACTTTATCACTCTCCAAGGCTTAATGCATCTCCCCCCCAGTGTCCCGTAACTCCCAGGAGACTCCTGATTTTTAGGGTAGCCTCTCGCATCCCTGGAAGTGTAGGCAAATCTCCTGCATCCTGCCCACTTCCTAGTGAAGATTTGATGGCGTGATTTGCGTAATGTAGCCCCGCCCCTCATCGCAGACCCGCGAATCGTGGACTTTACCGAGAAAGGGGTGGGGCCTAATTGCATTACCTGTCCGGCCCCGCCCCCCAAACCGGCCTGCAGCAGCAGCTCTCCGGGCTGCTCCCGGAAAGGTTGAAAACAAAGTCAGTAAGTATGCTGTAAATAGGTGATAATAACATGAGGCCTAATTGGTAGTCAGCAGACAATTTTACCTAAAATAAGGTAAGGACATTACTATTATGTGTCGGTTGCGCTTGCAATTTGTAATAATATTGTTTTACATAGTGTAGAATGTACATTTTGTATCTGATAACAAAAACACCTCAATGACATTTGTGGCATAAAATAATTATACACCCTTATCAGTTACAGGAAAACAAAACAAAGGTTTCTGTACAATATAGCTTACCATCCTTATCAGTTACAGGAAAACAAGACACAGGTTCATGTACAATATAGCTTACCATCCTTATCAGTTACAGGAAAACAAAACAAAGGTTTCTGTACAATATAGCTTACCATCCTTATCAGTTACAGGAAAACAAAACACAGGTTCCTGTACAATATAGCTTACCATCCTTATCAGTTACAGGAAAACATAACACAGGTTTCTGTACAATATAGCTTACCATCCTTATCAGTTACAGGAAAACAAAACACAGGTTCCTGTACAATATAGCTTACCATCCTTATCAGTTACAGGAAGACAAAACACAGGTTCCTGTACAATATAGCTTACCATCCTTATCAGTTACAGGAAAACAAAACAAAGGTTTCTGTACAATATAGCTTACCATCCTTATCAGTTACAGGAAAACATAACACAGGTTTCTGTACAATATAGCTTACCATCCTTATCAGTTACAGGAAGACAAAACACAGGTTCCTGTACAATATAGCTTACCATCCTTATCAGTTACAGGAAAACAAAACAAAGGTTTCTGTACAATATAGCTTACCATCCTTATCAGTTACAGGAAAACAAAACAAAGGTTCCTGTACAATATAGCTTACCATCCTTATCAGTTACCGGAAAACAAAACACAGGTTCCTGTACAATATAGCTTACCATCCTTATCAGTTACAGGAAAACAAAACAAAGGTTTCACTTTCTGTACACTATAGCTTACCATCCTTATCAGTTACAGGAAAACAAAACAAAGGTTTCACTTTCTGTACAATATAGCTTACCATCCTTATCAGTTACAGGAAAACAAAACACAGGTTCCTGTACAATATAGCTTACCATCCTTATCAGAGCCAAAATCACTCCCACTGACATCACTAGTGATGTCAGTGGGGCCGGACCCAGACGGTAGGCATTCCCATGAGAATATTTCACAACAAGGGGGAAAAGGAAAAGGAAAAAGCAACTATTTCTAGTCTGATGCACTAATAGGCTTAAATATATGTAAATCTCATCTCCTCAGAAAAAATAATTAAAATATAACTTTTATTGGGTATTAATAAAATATGATGTGTCTAATATAGTCAAATAAAGGCGAAATATAAAATGAATAGAGTAAAGTAAGAGAAAGTAGGATATATTGAAAATAAGTAGTTAAAACACCTCCTGCATCTGCCGGATATAAATAACCATAATAATATTTATACACTGCATATGGATGGCATAATCGTGATGGAATGCATACGTCTGCAATATATAAAATATATCTATAGGTATAAGTGCACAGGCCCCACCATATATCTTAAATGGTATTACTCATATATACTAAATGAATAGTTGTATCAAATTCAGCCAAGGTGTCTAGGTATTGTGGAAAATATTAACATTCTCACAAGGTACTTAGTGTCCTGTTTATATTTAAATAGATACAATGTTTTTATGTGAATCGACACCAAGTATCTAGTTTGTCGTGTGAGGATTCATAGATATTTTTAGGATATATAGTTGTTGTGGTTCTCATATACCATGACACTATCAGAGCCAGATATGGTAATAAGGAGTTAATATTTGTGAGGGTAACCGCACAGAAATCTCCCACACTTATGCACCCATCAATATACTGGATAATGATCTCTTAATAAAATGCATAAACATCTATACATATAAATATATTGAGGAATAATATTAGGCAGAGAGTCACAGTCGCTCTTATAGTCTGCTCTATAAATTCCACCAATTCTTAGGTATACCCAGGGGGGAAATAGTGCACATATAAAAGTACATCCTTAGATCATATAGATATGCCGCATCATTACTGATAATAGTATTGCAGTGTTATATAATTCAATACAATAATATTCGTGCTTTGATCACTGTCCCAGAGATGGGTAAAGTGATATACAATCCCGCATATGATAGTGCGGTGTCCGGCAGCGTGCAGGGAACGCCGACACGTGTTTCGCCAAGGGCTGCTTTTTCAAGGCATTAGGGGTGTGCACCGGCCCCTTTTCGTGTTTTGTGTTTTGGTTTTGGATCTGGATCTTTCTTCGTGTTTTGGATCTGGATTGGTTTTGCCAAAACCATCCTTCCGTGTTTTGGGTTCTGGGTTTTGCTTTTTGGATCTGTATTTTTTTTAAAAAAAAGCATAAAAACAGCTAAAATCACAGAATGTGTTGGTTTTTCTGCTCCTATGCTATTATTAACCTCAATAACCTTAATTTCCAGTCTATTCTGAACACTTCACACCTCACAATAGTGTTTTTATGTCCAAAAGGTTGCACCGAGGTAGCTGGATGACTATGCTAAGCGACACGAGTGGGCGGTACAAACACGTGACCCATCTAGGATTGACACTGCAGTGGCAGACAGGATGGCAGTTTGAAAAACTAGGCCCCAAACAGTACATAATGCAAAGAAAAAAAAGAGGTGCAAGATGGAATTGTCCTTGGGCCCTCCCACCCACCCTTATGTTGTATAAACAGGACATGCACACTTTAACAAAGCAATCATTTCAGTGCCAGGGTCTGCCACATGACTGTGGCTGAAATGATTGGTTCATTTGGGCCCCCACAAAACAAGCTGGCAATTAATATGTCCCTGCACAAACTGTTTCTACGGAGGCAAGATGTCATCCTCATCCTCCTCATCCACCGATTCCTCACCCTCTTCAGTGTTGTGTACATCCTCATCCTCACAGAGTATTAACTCGTCCCCACTGGAATCCACCACCACAGGTCCCTCTGTACGTTCTGGAGGCTGGTCTCCCTGGAAGAGTTGATAATTCATTTTGATGAACATCATCTTCTCCACATTTTGTGGAAGCAACCTCCTACGCCTTTCGCTGACAAGGTTCCCGGCTGCACTAAACACTCTTTCGGAGTACACACTGGAGGGGGGGCAACTCAGGTAAAATAGAGCCAGTTTGTACAGGGGCCTCCAAATTGCCTCTTTTTCCTGCCAGTACAGGTACGGACTGTCTGACATGCCTACTTGGATGCTGTCACCGATGTAATCCTCCACCATTCTGTCAATGGTGACAGTATCATATGTAGTGACAGTAGACATGTCAGAAATTGTTGCCAGGTCCTTCAGTCCGGACCAGATGTCCAAACTTGGTCCTGCCTGCCCTGCATCACCGCCAGCGGGTTGCTTAGGATAGCTAAGTTTTTTCCTGGCAGCCCCAGTTGCGGGAGAAAATGAAGAAGGAGCTGTTGACGTGTCACGTTCCGCTTCAGCTGACAGTGTGTTCACCAGCAGGTCTTTGCACCTCTGCAGGCTTGTGCCGGCCGGAAAGAGAGACACCACATAGGCTTTAAACCTAGGATCGAGCACTGTGGCCAAAATGTAGTGGTCTGATTTCAACAGATTGACCACCCTGGAGTCCTGGCAAAGCGAATGAAGGGCTTCATCCACAAGTCCCACATGCCGAGCGGAATCGCTCCGTCTTAGCTCCTCCTTCACTTTCTCCAGCTGCTTCTGCGAAAGCCTGATGAAGGGAATGACCTGACTCAAGCTGGCAGTGTCTGAACTGACTTCACGTGTGGCAAGTTCGAAGGGCTGGAGAACCTTGCACAACACGGAAATCATTCTCCACTGCGCTTGAGTCAGGTGCATACCCCCTCCTTTGCCTATGTCATAGGTGGATGTATAGGCTTGTATGGCCTTTTGTTGCTCCTCCATCCTCTGAAGCATATAGAGGGTTGAGTTCCACCACATCACAACCTCTTGCTTCAGGTGATGGCGGGGCAGGTTCAAGAGTGTTTGCTGGCGCTCCAGTCTTCGGCACGCAGTCGCTGAATGGCGAAAGTGGCCAGAAATTTTTCGGGCCACCCAAAGCGTCTCCTGCACGCCCCTGTCGCTTTTCAGAAAATTCTGCACCACCAAGTTTATTGTGTGAGCAAAACATGGGACGTGCTGGAATTTGCCCAGATGTAATGCCCGCACAATATTGGTGGCGTTTTCAGATATCACAAATCCCTAGGAGAATCTAAGTGGGGTAAGCCACTGGGCGATGATTTCCCTCAGTTTCTCTAAGAGGTTGTCGGCGGTGTGCCTCTTACTGAAACCGGTGATACACAGCGTAGCCTGCCTTGGAAAGAGCTGGCGTTTCTGAGATGCTGCTACTGGTGACGCTGCTGCTGTTGCTGCGTAAGGTGATACATCTACCCAGTGGGCTGTCACAGTCATATAGTCCTTAGTCTGCCCTGTTCCACTTGTCCACATGTCCGTGGTTAAGTGGACATTGGGTACAACGGCATTTTTCAGGACACTGAGGACACTTTTTCTGACGTTTCTGTACAGTCTCGGTATCGCCTGCCTAGTGAAGTGGAATCTAGACGGGATTTGGAACCGGGGACACACTACCTCCATCAATTGTGTAAATCCCACTGCACTAATGGCGGATACCGGACGCACGTCTAACACCAACATAGCAGTCAAGGCCTCAGTTATACGTTTTGCTTCAGGATGACTGCTGTCGTACTTCATCCTCCTCGCTAAGGACTGTTGGAGGGTCAATTGTTTAGTAAAAGTCGTGGTGTTCCTACTTCCTCTCTGGGATGATGAATGACTCCCAGCAGCAGCAACAGCAGCAGCGGCAGCAGGAGGCGTAGCAATGCAGGATCCTCCGGAGGAATCCCGGATAGGAGAGTCAGTCATGCCAGTGACATGGCCTGCAGGACTACTTCCGATCCTGACTAAGGAGGAAATTGACGAGGAGGGAGTTGACGGTGTGGTTTGCAGGCGCTTGGATACAACGGGACAACGGGATTTAGGTGTCCCGGGACTGCTTACGGTCTTAGCCAAAGTTTCTGAACTTGACAGTAACTTATTATGAACACGCTGCAGGTGCTGTATAAGGGAGGATGTTCCTAGGTGGTTAACGTCCCTACCCCTACTTATTCCACCTTTACATGTGGTACATATGGCAAGACAGTTGTCCGGATTTGGATAGAAATATTGCCAGACCAAAGAGGTGGAATGTTTGGTCTTCTGCCCAGGCATGACCGTGATGGGCTTTTTCATCCCATGGACAACAACTGTCTCCCCCGGAGCCTGATTTAAACAAACCACATCACCATCAGAATCCTCCTCGCCAACTTCCTCCTCAGCGCCAGCTACACCAGTATCCTCATCCTGTTGTACTTCAACAGTGACATCTTCAATTTGCATATCAGCAAGTGGACTGTGGGTGCTCCTTTCAGCACTTGCAGGGGGCGTGCAAATGGTGGAAAGAGCCACCTCCTCCCGTCCAGTGCTGGGAAGGTCAGGCATTGCAACCGCCACCACACTTGGACTCTCCTTGGGTATTTGTGATATCTTCTTAGAACGCACAGTTCTTCACTGTGCTTTTGCCAGCTTAACTCGTTTGATATTTTTTTAGTGGGAGGAGGGCTTCCATCGTCATGTGAAGCTGAACCACTAGTCATGAACATAGGGAAAGACCTTAGCCATTCCTTGCCACTCCGTGTCATAAATGGCATATTGGCAAGTTTACGTTTCTCTTCAGATGATTTAAATGTTTTTTTTAAGGTCATTTTCCTGAACTTTGTAATTTGGGATTGTTTTTGGCTTCTACTATGACATTGGGCATCGACCTTGGCAGACGACGTTGATGGCATGTTATCGTCTATGTCATGACTAGTGGCAGCAGCTTCAGCACTAGGAGGAAGTGGTTCTTGATCTTTCTCTATTTTATTTTTATCGGAGAAAGTTTGGTCCTCCATTTATGTTATATCGATTTGATATATACGTGCGGCTAAGGCGCACACAAACACAGAAAATATTTTTTTATTTTTGCTGGAGAGTAGTGCACTTTGTGGGTTACACCACCCTTTAAGAAATGAGCCAGCCGGCCCTTTACTTATGACACAGGCGCACGCTTGGCACTACTTTGTTGATGCACGTGCGGCTACTGCGCACACAATTCACAAACACAGAAAATATTTTTTTATTTGGTTTGGAGTGTACTTTGGGGGTTACAGCACCCTTTAACGGTCAAGCCAGCCGGCCCTTTACTTATGACACAGGCGCACGCTGGGCACTACTTTGTTGATGCACGTGCGGCTACTGCGCACACAATTCACAAACACAGAAAATATTTTTTTATTTGGTTTGGAGTGTACTTTGGGGGTTACAGCACCCTTTAACGGTCAAGCCAGCTGGCCCTTTACTTATGACACAGACGCACGCTTGGCACTACTTTGTTGATGCACGTGCGGCTACTGCGCGCACAATTCACAAACACAGAAAAAATATGTATTTTTTTAGCACTTGGGGGGAGCACCCCTGACTGAAAGAGCACCCCCTGGACAACACTACAGCACCCCTTTAGGACTGGGACACTGCACAGGACTTTGGAGTGGACACCTGACTGCACAACACAGTCCAGCCAGCCCCTATGGACTTTGAAGTAGTGGACACAGCCCCTATGGACAACAGCAGCACAGCGCAGCACAACACTACTCTGCGCTACACTACACTACACTACACAGCCCAGCCAGCCCTAACTCCCACCCTCCCTCTTCACTGTCCACAGCCGAGTGAGAAAATGGCGCCGACGCGGGTACCTTATATAGGATCCAAAACCCGCGAGACCCGGAAGGCGGGATGATGAAGTTTTGCCTCGATTTCAGGATCCGAGTCAGGCGGGAAAAGTCGAGCCTGACTCGGATCGGCCTCGGATCGGGGGGGTTCGGATTTCAGAAATCCGAACCCGCTCACCCCTAATATATATATATTGTACGGGATTGCAGTTGCAGGCAGAGACACATCCTGAAAACGGTTGCAACATGCCTGCGTTTCAGTGTCCCCCGTTGCTTCCTATGTCCCTGCCTGTCAATTACTTTGTGAATAAATCATCACTGTGATTGACATTGCAAGACCACCGTGGAACATGCGCAGCGTGAATCCGAAGCATGCGCAGTACAAAAAAACATCGCTGATTTGCAAGAACATTGGCATTACATCCATATTCTGAATCAGGCCCATATTCAAGATGTTTGGCCAACAAAACCACATCATTCTTTATGCATAATAGTTAAAAAATATGAATTAGTCATAAAAGCATTTTACCAAGTATGACATATGGCATATACTTTTATATAAATATAATTGAATTTTGTATTCCATCTCCATATTATAATATAGCATACTGGATGTTTGTTTATTTCATACAATTGTAGTAAAAAAAATAGTAAATGGATAAATCCTCTGAATTCACCAAATGATTTTCATGTTGGACATTTTATAAATAATATTATTATTATTATTATTATTATTATTATTATTAATAACAACAACTATATATAATATTAATAACTAAAAATAATAATGTTAACACAGAATACAGCTATAATACACAGTATAGATGGAAGTAGCTGTAATGTCTGGTAAGTACAGATAATCAATGTGTTTGCTTATAAAATGTGTCCACGTCCCACTTCCTTTTTTTTCCCAATTTCTTTTCACTATATTTTTGTTTTTGATATCAAATACTTGTGGTAGAACACAATGGGGGTGACTCAGAGTTATATGGTGATCGTATCGATGCTGCATCACAGCAGTGAGGCGAAAATATGGTGACGCCGAAGGTGTCTGAAGAAAAAGACACCTCCTGCCGGTAACACAGATACGAGTGCTGTGTCCAAAGACACAGCATCGGATCACCATCGCGACCATCGGTTGCAACCATCGTGTATCTGAGTAAGTCTAAGCTTTCTCAGAATGGCCGCTGGAACTCCTCTGCCTAGGCAATCTACATTGGTAGACACCGACCCTGGTCTTGGCACGTCTGCAAAATGAGGAGGACCTGCCCTCCTTTTATAAAACGACCCTGTGTCTGCCTCCTCCCTGCCCCCAAATAGCACAGCCTGTAAATTGACAGGAGCTGATTGGCTGGTACTTTATCACTCTCCAAGGCTTAATGCATCTCCCCCCCAGTGTTGGATAGTCTTTATATCATACTTGCCTACACTCCCGTAACTCCCAGGAGACTCCTGATTTTTAGGGTAGCCTCTCGCACCCCTGGAAGTGTAGGCAAATCTCCTGCATCCTGCCCACTTCCTAGTGAAGATTTGATGGCGTGATTTGCGTAATGTAACCCCGCCCCTCATCGCATACCTGCGAATCGTGGACTTTACCGAGAAAGGGGTGGGGCCTAATTGCATTACCTGTCCGGCCCCGCCCCCCAAACCGGCCTGCAGCAGCAGCTCTCCGGGCTGCTCCCGGAAAGGTTGAAAACAAAGTCAGTAAGTATGCTGTAAATAGGTGATAATAACATGAGGCCTAATTGGTAGTCAGCAGACAATTTTACCTAAAATAAGGTAAGGACATTACTATTATGTGTCGGTTGCGCTTGCAATTTGTAATAATATTGTTTTACATAGTGTAGAATGTACATTTTGTATCTGATAACAAAAACACCGCAATGACATTTGTGGCATAAAATAATTATACACCCTTTTTGTGTGTAATTTCTACTTTAATTAAGAAAACCTGTAGTGAAAAATGTAATTACATGTTTTATTTTCTGGATAGCCTGCAGTCAGCCAGCAAACCAATCTCACTATATTTATATTAGGATCATTCTATGTTATATCGACTAACTTTTTTTTTCCAATCAGACGTCCCTTAGTGTTTAAGTCAGGCCTTATCATGATAGTATAACACTTTGGGATGAATATGCAACTCAGAAGTCCACTACTAGAAGCCAGAATGGCAAATATTTCAACAGCCACCATGTATTTGCCTGTAGTGCTAAGATATGCTGGGAAAAAGGACAGCCAGACACTGCAGAATATCACCATACTGAAGGTTATATGTGTGGCCTCGTTAAAACTGTCAGGTAATTTTCTTGCTAAAAAAGCAACGATAAAACTCAGCGCAGCTAAAACTCCCATATAACCCACGACACAGTAAAATGCAGCGGCAGACCCTTGATTACACTGCAATGTCATAGTAATAGATCTTTCACTCGTGTCAAAATATGGAAATGGTGGATTTAACAGGAACCACATTAAGCATATTATAACTTCGCCAAGTGAGCAAAGGCAAACTAAATATGCAGAGATTCTGGATCTTATCCATTTTCTTGATTCAGCCCCAGGCTTTATCGCATTGAACGCGATAACGACAGTTATGGTTTTAGCCAGAACTGAAGAAACAGCAACAGCAAAAATGATCCCAAAAGCTGCTTGTTGAAAAAAGCAAAGGGCAGTATCTGGGCGTCCAATGAATAATAAGGCACAAAGAAAGGACAATGTGAGGGAAAGGAGTAGAATGTAACTTAGATTCCTGTTGTTGGCTTTCACTATGGCGGTGTCTCGGTGTTTAATAAAGATTCCCAGAACTCCCACAGTTACAACAGCAAGGAGAATAGTAAGGCAAGATAATGAGATGCCCAGAGCATCTTCATAAGAGAGGAAGTCTATGGTCCTGGGGGTGCACCGGTCTCTCTTCTCATTAGACCATTGGTTTTCTGCGCACTTGATACAGTTCTCCATATCTAGCAAGGCAAATAGATTTACAATTTCAGAATTAGAAATCAGATCTGTTTTTGTGAAGAATTGAACATAATTATATCAAAACATTGACAGAAGGCATAGAAAATTATTATTAGTAGTAGTTGTAGTAGTAGTAGTAGTAATAATAATAATTATAAAAACTCATAATAATTTGTGAGACTTATTATACCTCTCCACACAATGGGGATAATTTATGAAGTAGATATGAAAAAGTGTATATTTCTCTTAATGATATATGAGCTGACTAGGTGATGTGCAAATACAATATGTACATAGCATAGATGTACTACAGTAGATATTTTGCCAGGACTTAGATGGGATCATGGGCATTTACAGTAATACCCAATATATCATAGGTTCTAACATAACAGGTAATCTTAAAGCACCATGTTCACTGAGATGGGTCAAAAACAGGTACAGAGTACCTGAGCCCAGGCTGCTGATGAGGCACAGCCACACCGATGGCATAAACATGCCTCCTACAGCAGATAATACAGCATGTAAAGAAGGACCCGGTGTTCTCAAAGGGGTGTAGCCAGGGCCGGTGCTATCATTAGGCAGCTTTGGACAGCTGCCTAGGGGGCACCGGCTACTGGAGGGTACCGCTGAGTCTACAAAAAATTTTTAAGGATGTCTATTTCAGTCCTGGCAGGAACTTCTGATGACCAAGGGGTGTATTTATTAAGGGGCTCTTTAGCGCGATGTTAAAGTCACCCCTGCTTCGCCTGCATACCGCTGCAAAGCAGGAGCTGGCTACCGAGCTTGTTCCTAATAATAGACCTGTTGTGGAGGGTGAACGTTAAGTAAACAGCACAGTAGAGATACTGGACTCACCAGATCTCCGGAGTCCCATGCAGAGGAAGCAGAGAGGAGTTTTTTTTAACAAACATTATTGACAAACATCCAAATTTACACAGCTCAAGTCCTGCTTCTCCAGTGAGGAGCTACAGTACTCGGTATCAGCGCTGGAGAAGACACCAGATGGTAAGTGCCCTCTTCCCTTAGTAATACCTAGGACACTTAGCGCTGTATGGCAGGTGGAGTGGTGGAGGTGGTGATCAAGAGGGGTGCGAAGGGCTTTGCTAGGTGTGATGCCCAGCGCGGCCCTGCGGGTGGTGGGTAGAGAGGGTTCTGGAAGCAGCAAGGCTCGACCGAGTTCTCCGCAGGAATGAAGAGCTCTGGTGTAAGCTGGCTGTTGTCCTGTCAGAATGTAGGGGGTCTCCAATGCGTTTCGGCAGGGGCTCTGCCTTCTTCACCACTCCACCTGCTAGACCCAGGCGACCACGCACCGCCCCCTGGGAGCAACCAACACCAGCTCCACTCACAGCTGTTCGTCCAGCAGCAATCCCTAAGCGATCCACACCAGCAGGCACCCACCAGGCAGCGGGAACAGAACGCCAGCAACGCGGTGCACCAAGCCCCACAGTGCACCAGCAAGCCACTACCACACACAGAGCTTCCTCCAACCGCTGACACCGCAACAGCCATCCAACACCGCATCTGCAAAAGGAAACTAACACCAGCTACCAGCAGCCCAAGCCTTTTTCACCAACAAATCCTACCGGTAGGTAAGTGACTCCGAGACTTATACCCCTGCGCGGGACGCCGCCAGGGTGTACATCCACAACCACCAGACCCGCTGCCAACCCACCACTCCCCTCCCCCCGAGACATCCTAAGACTGTTGGCCAAAGGTCCAGCAGGGGTAACGTCTATTGAACTGCACGGAAAGGAGCCCCCTAAAAGGGTCCACTCACCTCCCCAGTCTCCACCCACACACACCCCCAAGTGGATCGCTCACCCCACCTGGGTGCCTGGGACCAGACAGGATTAGTACTGTTTTTTTCCAATAAACCCTTTGGCCCCCATTTCTGCCTCTGTCTTCATTTCCTCACCCACCACCTCCAGTCCATTAGACCCCCTTCCCTCCCTACACCCCATCACTCCACAAACAACATCGAACACAAAAGACCACAACACACTATTACTCCAGCATTACACCCATAGGGCGAGCGCACCCTCCGCACCCTCTACCCCAGTGACGTAAGGTCGACAATGCAAAATGTTGACAGGGGTAAATGTCGACAACTTCAAATTGTCGACACACCAATGGTCGATGCATCAAAGGTTGACACCTTTTTTTTCAAAATCTTTTAGGTTAGGGTTAGGCACTTGGGGATGAGTAGGGGGAAGGGTTAGGGTCAAGCACCATGGGGAGAGTTAGGGTTAGGTGTTAAATTAAAAAAACATGTCTGTAACATATATATATATATATATATATATATATATATATATATATTATTGCTTGATTAGGTATAGGTGTTAGTTTATTTCAGATATAGGGGATATAGTTGTGTATTTGTAAATATGTAAATGCATTTCTGTGTACTCTTTATAACTGGACTCTGAACCTCATTCAGAGGCGGTCGTTAGTTGCAAGCGGTCGCACTGAATCAGGACAGCCGCTTGCATCCTGAATGACCGCCTCCTTGTCGAACGCTAAGCTGTGGGTTAACAGCTCTAGCGACCGACATGGGTGATGTTCGCGATGGTCAAGACCATTGCGACCATCGGGGCTTACGACCAGACCCTAAGGTTGGGTCTGGGCACTCGTAAGCCCCAGGGAGCTTCCTGCTCTGATCGAGCAGAAAGCTGCTCACTGACATCAGCAATGATGTCAGTGGGGCCGCCCCCAAACGGCAAGCGTTCTGGCGGGAACGCCTCTGTTTGGGCAGGCATGCCCCCTGCCCACCTCCCAAACGGGGCGAGCTGTCACTCACCATCGACAGCTCGCCCAGTCTGCTGCGAGACCCCTAGCGACAGAGCGTCCGTCGCTAGCCGGGTCTCGCGCATGCACACGACGGAGCCGGCTCCGTCGTGCACATGCCCAGTGGGGCAACATCGAGTTGGTTGCGAGCGCTCAGCGCTTGCGACCGACTCTGAATGACCCCCTCTGTGTGGATGTAAGCCCAGCCAGTAATGGTACCCTGGATGGTCAGTGTTGGAGGAGAGGTGATAACAGGGGAGAGTGAGGTGACAGTAGGAGGACCGTTAAGCTGCCTTAAAGGAGTTGGAGAGCAGAGCAGAGGAGTGCTGAGGATTGGTGGCTGTGATAGCGCAATTGTGAGTGGCTCTGGAAAGAGAGACAGCGGGTGTGACGGCTTCCCAGACAGCAGCCTTGGAAAGGAGATTGGCGGCTGTCAGTACAGGGGTGGATCCGGAGTGTTGGCTGTGCAGTGACGTGGAGCCAAGAGAGAGGACCAGCTGTCAGGGGTATAAGTGCCCTGCAAAGCCTCCCCCAGGAAGTAGGACGGCCCAGGCAGAGCATCAGAGTAAGCAGCCCTAACAGGCGTCTGACAGTGCCCTAATCCCATTACAGCTGAAGGAAAAGGAAAAATAGTAAGAGGCAGAGACAGATAAACCCCTGCCCAGGTATTAAATTACAGGCAGCCAGAGTCTTCATAGGACCAATGTAACTGACCATCAAGTCATATTCTTACACAGCAGCCTGTATTAAAGTCTCTAAAACAAGAGAGGGAGACCAGGCTACAGTTTCCAGCATATTTATACACAATGATACAGTCATCCTCACAGTAATAAGTGACTGTAAGCCACAGAGACCAAATGAACATTGAGTTTCTATAGGACACAGTCATCACAGTTGGGATAATTAAACTGCTTTTTTCCAGTTGTTTACTGAAGGACTATTATATTGTATAAAGGCTGGGAAGATCGCTGTAACACTGCAACAGTAACTTTCTATCAATTTAGCCAGCTGTCAAAATTGAGTTGAACTCCACTTCAAACTTAGAGCCTGATTCAGACCCGTTCACAAGCAGCCGCTCGGCCGCAGGGGTGGGCGAACGAGAATATGCTAATCAATGCCTTTGCACGGGCGTTCGCCCCTAACAAAACTGACGCCCCCAATATTCTGCAATGCTCCTCCTATAGCTAGCGAGCGACAGAAGTTAGCGAATGAACCACTCGGTAATCTTTTTTTTGGTGTTTGCGCTCGCAGGGTTTTTTCCCCCTGCAAACATATAATAATTCGATTGTCTATCGGTTTATCACAGCATATGTTAAGTGAATGATGTCAATAATGTAAATAATTAACATAAGTGTTGTCCAAATGTTTTCCTTTGTTTCGTTTTTTTGGGTTAACCCCTCGTGTTTTGTTTTTTTGTTTGGTTTTTGTTCTTAGATTGTAAATGTTTTCTTTTTAATAAGTGTTTTTTTTTATTTATTATAAAAAATAAAATTCAAAAAATTAACAAACAGACTTAAAAGGTAATTGTTTAAAAACAACATTTACGCAAAAGTAGAAAATAATACTAGCTTCATGATACTTTGCTATACTAACATGTTTCGGTAAGCACCAACAGTTATTTGGTTAAATAAGCCAATTCGCTCCTACAAATGCACCTGAGCAATTGAGCATTCAATTAGCTCTGTTATTAGCAAGAAGTTTGCAGACTATTAGGTGATTGCATTGTGGGCTCCGAAATAGTAACATCACTAGTTACATCGTTTACATTAGGTATTAACGAAAAGACTATCGGTCTTGCGGGAGACCAAGTACCTCATTCAGACCCGGTCGCAAACGCTGAGCGCTCGCAACCGGGTCGATGTTAACAGGGCCGGATTGAGGGCCACATCGGCCTGGAGCTGAAAATGACCAAGGGCCTATTATGAGAAGAGAGGAGGTATGACCAGTGCTGTGTGGGTGTGGCCAGTGTCAGGTGGGCGTGTACACCACTATACTCTCAGCCCCAATGTCTCCCTAAATATGTAAAATACAAAAAATGCTTAATTTTGTGAGGTAAATAGAAATACAATTTTTATACTTATGATTTATGGCCGAATGTGTGGAGAGCAGATGGCCAGTCGACATCATGTTGTCATGACAATGGGCCTATTTTTATGTGGAGGCCTGGAGCTGTAGCTCCATCCGCCCCATTGTTAATCTGGCACTGCGCGTGTACAAGCCCCGGAGTGAGAGAGAATTTCTTTCGCTCCGGAGCTCACTACAAAAGGGGCGGCTGTCGATGTTGATCGACAGCTCGCCCCTTTTTGTAGGCGGGTCGGGGGGGTGGCTACACAAACGGAGGCGTTCCCAAGCGAACGCCTGCCGTTTTGTGGGCGGCCACACTGGCATCAGCAGTGATGTCAGTGGGGAGCTTCCTGCTCAATCAGAGCAGGAAGCTCCCTGGGGCTTGCGGTTGCCGAGACCTAACCCTAGGGTCTCGTCGCAAGCCCCAATGGTTGCGATGGTCTTGACCATCGTGACCATCAACCTGGTCGGTCACTAAGCTGTGGGTGGTAAACCACAGCTTAGCTAGCGACCAGGAGGCCGCACTAACAAAAATAAGCGGCCACCCTCATTCAGAGAGAGCGATCGCTTCTTGCGACCGCCTCTGAATGAGGGCCCATATCCTATCACAAGCTGGACGTGCATCCCAACCTGAAGCCTGCTCGCAGAGTGACGTATTACTACTTCCGCTCTTCGTTCTCTCTTGCAGCAGTTAATTTATGTACGCCCCAAAAACGGCGTGCGAACGCTGTGGCACGCCTGCGTTTTTAGACCACCCCATCACCTCCCACAAACGGCCCTTTCTGTCAATCAACTATCGGAAGTCACTTACTGCTCACAGTCCATATGAGCAAACGAATATCTGTTCGCAAAGACTCAGTCGCGCATGCGCAATTGCAGAACATCGGCCAGGAACGAGCGAGCGGCTGCTTGCGAACGGGTCTGAATCAGGCCCTTAGTACTGAGCTCTTTGGCAACCAGAATCTTATTAAATATTGTGGACTATTAACATTGATAAATGTAACATTATACAGAACCGCTCTACTCCACACTGTCACCTGTTCTCTACACTAAGACTATGGCAAAGCTTTTTACTGGAATACAAATAAAAGACTCAGCCCGGGCCTGAGTAAATAACTAGAGTGCACTCATAACCAAAGTTAATGTTTTAGGCAGTAGTTGTATTTTTTTGTCAAGCAGTGAAGGACTATTGTTATTTATATTATAATGTATGTGATAGTGTTAAGTGTATTATAGTAGGTATGGGAGTATCCACATATATATTATTTTAAACTATATATGTTGTGTAATATATATATTTTGTTCTGGTAATTTATTTGTGATTGTTACACCTAATATAGTGTATAATGTAGACTTCACCCAGTAAAGAATTTCTTGCAGATGGACATACAATAGGAATCTGAATTGTTCCGGATGAATAAAATTGAAATCTAATGTTAGTATTATTTTATGTATTGTGTGTATTTTGAGGTTAAATTGGACCTATCATATCGCTTATACTAAGCAGGGGTTTCCCGAGTCAACCCCTCTACTCACTTGCATAGTGAAGTTTATTGACTTGGGTGGAGACACACCAAGGTGAGATAGTAACCCAACTATTGCATGATGAGCCATACTATATAGTTGTAACATTTCAGGGGTTACATGTTGACCATTTTTGTGTCAACCATTGGTGTGTTGACCATTTGAACTTAACAACCTTTTAGCCCTGTCGACCTTTTGTACCTGTCATCTACCTATTGCATATCGACTGTTTGGTGTTGTTTTGACACCCTTCTTACTGTCGATCTTTATACCACACCCTTTTCTTGTTGTTCTATTTTTATTCTACTTTTATCTAATTGGTGATACATTTGTGATAAATTTGTGTTTTCTAGTTTTGACGTAAATAGATTTGTACTAGTTCACTTTCAAACTTTCAAATATATTGTTGAATTAGCCATATTTGTCCAACTATGCGTAACAGTTTTTACATAGTGGTGTGCTGAAATTTCTAAAACTGTCAGTTAAGCCACAGGTTGTAAAAATCAGACTTCAGGACCCAGTGGCGTAAGTTCATCCCAGATGCCTGGAGACAAGTTATATGGTGCCCTCCCCCCCATTACAGCCGCTGGCGCTGTAATGTAGAATTACACAAGCAGATACACCCCCAGTTGCACACAGAATATAGGCATGCTGCATATCATTCTAATCAGCAGAAGCTGCTTCTGCGCTAATAAGGCTCACGCGTGTCGCACAGGTGATAGATGTATGTGGACACATCTGTATGCATTAGTCACAGATAAGATGTACAGTGCAATTAGCATGAGGCTCAGAGTCCTCCTGATGGAGGCAAAAGCCACCTGATGTGGGGTAGGGAGCCCTCCTGATACCCCTGATGAGCTGGTTTTGAGGACTGAGTTTAAGTCAAAATACTGTAAGATTGCCACAGTGGTGGGACTACAAATCACAAAATGCCCAATCTACTGCCGACTGTATCACATGCTCCACCAAGATCTTCCCCCCAGACTCAGTCGTTAGCCGCAGCTCTTTTCGATTCATCCTTGTTGACATGCAGCTCCTGGAAGATCTGCAGCTGTGCTTATCCCCAGGTCAGCCACTCAGGACTCTGCTGCATGGGTCAGCATCTATGGCTGCCACCAGGGGAATGGGTATGATATACCGCCGGCCGCATGACAGGAGCAGAGTGCGAAGCAGCGGAAGCCCGACAGCGCTGGAAATCCAGATCGTGGATAGGTAAGTATAGACTAACCTAACCCCCCTAACCCTAACCCTCCTTAGGGGTGCCTAACCCTAGCTTCCCCCCCAAGTGCCTAACCCTAATCCCCCCTCTAAATGCCTAACCCTAACCACCCCTTTCCCCGCTGCCTAAACCCCCGGGGGGTGCCTAACCCTAAGTCCCCCCCGGGGGTGCCTAACCCTAACCCTCCCTCCCCCTAGCCTAACCTTAACCCTCCCGGGGGGGTGCCTAACCCTAAGTCCCCCCCGGGAGCCCTAAACCTAACCCTCCCCCCCCAGCGGCTGTCCACTCGCGGCGCCCGGCATCACTACGATCGTGATGCCGGGCGCCGGTCTCCCAGCGTAGGGGAAATGCGGGCGTCTACATCTAGACCCACGGCATTTCACCCATGCCGGGATAAGACAGTCGGGAAGCCGGCTGCTGGTATTTAGGCAGTCGGCTTCCCGATTGCTTCCCCCACCAGGGAGGAGTGGGACAGGAAGTTGTTGGTGGGGGGGATGTGTTGGGACTGCTGCATGGGACCGAGCAGCTAGAGCTGCCTCGAGGGAGGAGTGAGAAAGAGTTGTGGGTGAGGGGGACCGCTGGACATGTAACACTGACATAAGAAGCTGCGACACCAATGAGTAGGGACAGGATATAGATATATGGAGGCAGCAGCTGATGGTCTGACACAGAACTCTCCACTAGTGTACGGTGGCTTCTCAGGTGCCGGGAAGAGGTGCCATGTATTGGGCGGCCATGACGATACACTCTGGGTACATAGTTACAGCCCTAAGTGGGATGAATATATTGTGGGCAATGGAGAAGGTGCCCCCTAAGTGCTGGAGCCCGGCAGCAGGTGCCTCCATTATATCCCATAGTTCTGCCCCTGTCAGGACCCGAAATAGTGCATGTTTCCCAGGTCTCACAGAATCACATGTGAAATAATTAGCTCCACCTGTGAATTTGTTAAAATGTGTCAGTTAGTAACTAATACACCTGTGCACCTTCCCTGAGAACTGGAAAATGTGACCTGTGTGGGGTCCTGAGGACCGAGTTTGAGAACCACTGAGTTATACTCACCAAGTTTCTCTCCTTTGTAACAAGACTCACCTGTGCTATTAGAGATCTCCCCATCTGAGCAAGCGATGCAGTCATAGCAACATTTTTGCATTGATTTTCTGCGTGCCATTCTATATCCAGGAAGGCAGGTATCACTGCATACTGAGCGGGGAACCTAAGAAATAATTCAATATAAACATGTTTTGGCAAACTGATAAGCTTTTTTTTAACTTTTTTACAATCTGATTGATTATGAGATTTTATTTTATTTTTCATAAAATAAAGTGGACTGGATTAAAGGGGCCCATGCACCAGTGGCGTCATGAGGGTCTCACCCTCGGAGGGGGTGACACCAAAATGCCGGCTTCTCTGCAGTGACAGGAGCCGGATGCTGTAGTGTGATATTCTTCTGCAGCACCCGGCTCCTGTCATAAAAGAGGAGCCAACAGCATCTCCTATGTTGCTGGGTTGCCTCCAGAGTGGTGTTATTGGGTTCCCCGGAGAGGCCATGCCCTTTATTTAGCCCATGACCCCTTTTCAGTTGCCTGCTTCTCCGGCACGCGGGGGTATCCATAGTGTGCACCAGGTGTCACTACACCCAGTGATGCCTCTGCCATACAGTAGCAACAGATTGTTGCGTTCCTGTGATCCAGAGATGCTGGGTTGCAGGATCGGTTAAATCCAACTTTCTTGCTATCACTGATTTGCCGATCATGATCAAAATATGATCGTAATTTGCAAATCCATGAAATTTAACATGGAGAATTTCACCATTCCTCTGACGGATCGCGGAACATCAATGCTGCCGGTCGGCATTTCCGACCGGCAGATCAAACTTTCCCATCTGATCGCTGGATCATGCAACCAGTCGGTAGGTGTAATTAAATATCAGGTTGACTGATGACATCTATGGTACCTTGCAATATTGATGCTGTCCTGATATACTGTGTTGGCTAGTTTGCAATGTAGGACTTACCTTTTTCAGAAGGGGCTACCAAATTGAGCTTACCACATGTTAAACCAAATTTTCTCATATGAGATCCCTATTATTTTTTGAGTGTCTAGTAATTAACATGATTATTATATAAAAGTATTGCTGACCATAAATGGGCTGATCACTGCTGGTTATTATAAGTAGAATCATAACATCTTAGAAACCACCATAACATAAACATGTTTAAAAACCCATTTGGTCGCTACTCCATAAGGGGCCTATCCATTAGACGACTTTTTGAATGATCCGACCAAAACCAGGAGGTTTTGGTTGCATCGTTCAGAAAGTAGTCTAATGGATAGCCGGCAAGGACCAGCGATGCGCGTGCACGCTGGGTCCTTGCCGACACCGACTATCTGTTTAACATGCTGGTCAACCTGACGACGATCATCAGGTTCCACATGTTCGCAGATAGGAGGTCGGTCTCCTGCACTGAATGACGTTCAGAGAACGCCGTTCAGTGTGGGCACTGCACCCAGGCGACCTGAAGGACTGAACGCTAGTCGTTCAGTCCTTTAGGTCGCCTAATGGATAGGCCCTTTTAGAATCACACTGTTAAGGGTTCAGACCTAGCAAAGTAGAGTTCACATTGTTGCATTATTAATGTGTGCTTAGAACCAGTACAAAACATAAATTATATAAATAAGCGCAGGTTTGTTTGAATTGAGGCCTTGAGGAACTTAGGAACAATATAAACACACAACTGGACTCTGCGCTAGTAGTTGTTGTGAAATGGCAGAAGAAATAGTCAGGACTCGATCATGAAAATAAAAATC
Source organism: Taudactylus pleione (assembly GCA_031769625.1). Lineage (NCBI taxonomy): Eukaryota > Metazoa > Chordata > Amphibia > Anura > Myobatrachidae > Taudactylus > Taudactylus pleione. The sequence continues at coordinate 5,746,176 of JAUIMM010000364.1, read as the reverse complement.
TCTTTATATACCTTTAATACTGTATGGTACAGGTTGAGTCTCCCATATCCAAAATGCTTGGGACCAGGGTTATTTTGGATAACGGAATATTCCGTATTTTGGAATAATTGCATATTATAATGAAATATCTTGGGAATGGGACCCAAATATACACACAGAATGCATTTATGTGTTATATACACCTTATACACACAGCCTGCAGGTAATTTTTCAATATTTCTGTGGCTCAAACAAAGTTTGTGTACATACATGAAATTAATTTATGTTTCATATACACCTTATATACACAGCCTATAGGTCATTTTGTACTTTATTTTTAATAATTTGTGCCTTAGACAAAGTTTGTGTACATTGAACCATCAAAAATCAAAGGTTTCATTATCTCAGTCATGCCAAAATTATTCCGTATTTCGTAATATTTGGATATGGGAGTCTCAACCTGTATAACAATAATTTAATATAAAAATAGTCCACATAATAACACAGATGAAACACTTTGATGTCCAATATCCATTCAATTAGTAGTAATTCAATTAAAAGATAAATGTTTCACTTGATTCCATTTGCTGAGAAATATAATGCAAATATGCAACCTGATGCAGTCAGCTGATTTTTACTATGTAGAATCCACACGTGATGATTACTGTTCAATGACAAAGTTAATTTGTATGCACAACCAAATAATTACCAAATTCAGTGAATAATCACTATCTCGGAAGGGTAATAAGCCGTACCTCAGCCGGAATATGTCGGGTTACGGTTAGATGCTCACCTCATCAATTAGAATTCAGTCCTGGAGGGGTTATGCCTCAACTCGGCTGAAAGCTGCCTTCAATCTGTGGATTACAGCTGGCTATCAGTAGTCGGCATACAGAGACTCACAGCGGCATGCCCAGGATCGTAATAATAAGTAAAAGAGTCCTCAGCCTGTTGGACACTTTAGCAACAGCAAATAGATGTCTCAACCATGTAGGTCATGAGTGTGGGATCTCACTGACGCATTTCGCCCTGGAAACAACTGGGGGCTGAGGACTCATTTTGATGTCTTGAGGAACTTAGGGCCTGATTGAGCAAGGAACGCAGTTGCTAATACACACGCAATCAGTTGATGAATTTGCATTGCACATGTGTATGCATCGCAGTGTGCATGCGCGAACTAGCAATTGCAATGGGAACTGCGTTTGCAGAGGCTATGCAGACCCAGAGCAGAGTGATTGACAGGAAGTGCCGTTTGTGGGTGGTAATGAGGGGGTGGACCTGGTTTACTATATATCTATATTAGGGGTGAGCGGGTTCGGATTTCTGAAATCCGAACCCCCCGAGCCCCCCCGATCTGAGGCCGATCCGAGTCAGGCTCGACTTTTCCCGCCTGACTCGGATCCTGAAATCGAGGCAAAACGTCATCATCCCGCCTTCCGGGTCTCGCGGGTTTTGGATCCTATATAAGGTACCCGCGTCGGCGCCATTTTCTCACTCGGCTGTGGACAGTGAAGAGGGAGGGTGGGAGTTAGGGCTGGCTGGGCTGTGTAGTGTAGTGTAGTGCAGAGTAGTGTTGTGCTGTGCTGTGCTGCTGTTGTCCATAGGGGCTGTGTCCACTACTTCAAAGTCCATAGGGGCTGGCTGTGTTGTGCTGTGCTGCTGTTGTCAAAAGGGGCTGTGTCCACTACTTCAAAGTCCATAGGGGCTGGCTGGACTGTGTTGTGCAGTCAGTTGTCCATAGGGGCTGTGTCCAGTCCAAATTCCTGTGCAGTGTCCCAGTCCTAAAGGGGTGCTGTAGTGTTGTCCAGGGGGTGCTCTGTCCATCAGGGGTGCTCCCCCCAAGTGCTAAAAAAAAAAATATTTTTTCTGTGTTTGTGAATTGTGTGCGCAGTAGCCGCACGTGCATCAACAAAGTAGTGCCAAGCGTGCGCCTGTGTCATAAGTAAAGGGCCGGCTGGCTTGACCGTTAAAGGGTGCTGTAACCCCCAAAGTACACTCCAAACCAAATAAAAAAATATTTTCTGTGTTTGTGAATTGCGTGCACAGTAGCCGCACGTGCATCAACAAAGTAGTGCCAAGCGTGCGCCTGTGTCATAAGTAAAGGGCCGGCTGGCTTGACCGTTAAAGGGTGCTGTAACCCCCAAAGTACACTCCAAACCAAATAAAAAAATATTTTCTGTGTTTGTGAATTGTGTGCGCAGTAGCCACACGTGCATCAACAAAGGAGCAGCGCCAAGCGTGCGCCTGTGTCCCATAAGTAAAGAGCCGGCTGGCTCATTTCTTAAAGGGTGGTGTAACCCACAAAGTGCACTACTCTCCAGCAAAAATAAAAAAATATTTTCTGTGTTTGTGTGCACCTTAGCCGCACGTATATATCAAATCGATATAACATAAATGGAGGACCAAACTTTCTCCGATAAAAATAAAATAGAGAAAGATCAAGAACCACTTCCTCCTAGTGCTGAAGCTGCTGCCACTAGTCATGACATAGACGATAACATGCCATCAACGTCGTCTGCCAAGGCCGATGCCCAATGTCATAGTAGAGGGCACATACAATCCCAAATGGCAAAGTTCAGGAAAATGACCTTGAAAAAAACATTTAAATCATCTGAAGAGAAACGTAAACTTGCCAATATGCCATTTACGACACGGCGTGGCAAGGAATGGCTAAGGTCTTTCCCTATGTTCATGACTAGTGGTTCAGCTTCACATGACGATGGAAGCCCTCCTCCCACTAAAAAAATCAAAAGAGTTAAGCTGGCAAAAGCACAGCGAAGAACTGTGTGTTCTACGAAGATATCACAAATCCCCAAGGAGAGTCCAAGTGTGGTGGCAGTTGCGATGCCTGACCTTCCCAGTACTGGACGGGAAGAGATGGCTCTTTCCACCATTTGCACGCCCCCTGCAAGTGCTGAAAGGAGCACCCACAGTCCACTTGCTGATATGCAAATTGAAGATGTCACTGTTGAAGTACAACAGAATGAGGATACTGGTGTAGCTGGCGCTGAGGAGGAAGTTGGCGAGGAGGATTCTGATGATGTGGTTTGTTTAAATCAGGCTCCGGGGGAGACAGTTGTTGTCCGTGGGATGAAAAAGCCCATCACGGTCATGCCTGGGCAGAAGACCAAACATTCCACCTCTTTGGTCTGGCAATATTTCTATCCAAATCCGGACAACAACTGTCTTGCCATATGTACCATATGTAAAGGTGAAATAAGCAGGGGTAGGGACGTTAACCACCTAGGAACATCCTCCCTTATACGGCACCTGCAGCGCGTTCATAAAAAGTTACTGTCAAGTTCAGAAACTTTGGCTAAGACCGTAAGCAGTCCAGGGACACCTAAATCCCTTTTTCCTGTTTTATCCAAGGAATCGGTGGATGAGAAGGATGAGGACAACATCTTGCCTCCGTAGAGCCAGTTTATGCAGGGACACATTAATTGCCAGCTTGTTTTGTGGGGGCCCAAACGAACCAATCATTTCAGCCACAGTCATGTGGCAGACCCTGGCGCTGAAATGATTGGTTTGTTAAAGTGTGCATGTCCTATTTATACAACATAAGGGTGGGTGGGAGGGCCCAAGGACAATTCCATCTTGCACCTCTTTTTTTTCTTTGCAGTATGTACTGTTTGGGGCCTAGTTTTTCAAACTGCCATCCTGTCTGCCACTGCAGTGTCACTCCTAGATGGGCCACGTGTTTGTGCCGCCCACTTGTGTCACTTAGCATAGTCATCCAGCTACCTCGGTGCAATCTTTTGGCCATAAAAACAATATTGTGAGGTGTTCAGAATAGACTGGAAATGAGTGGAAATGAAGGTTATTGAGGTTAATAATTGCATAGGAGCAGAAAAACCCACAAATTCTGTGATTTAAGCTGTTTTTATGCTTTTTTTTTCAAAAAAATACAGATCCAAAACACAAAACCCAAAACACGGAAGGGTGGTTTTGGCAAAACCAATCCAGATCCAAAACACGAAGAAAGATCCAGATCCAAAACCAAAACACAAAACACGAAAAGCGGCCGGTGCACACCCCTAATCTATATGCAGTATATATACTGTATATATAGCCTCAGGAGCGTCTATGGTTGACATGGCAACCTTCGGAGGTGAGCCAGGTGACGTCATCTTCAGGCAACCCACGTCCTCCAGTCATGTGATCGTGGCTGCCGAGCAATGTTACATGCAGTACACATCGGGTGGGGTATATAGGTAAGTGTGTTTTTCTACTTGTTTGTTTTGTATTCCTGAAGACGGGGCTGTAACGGCCTTGAAACGTTGAAGCTCAAATAAACTCATTGTATCAAATCCTGGAGTGATGCTCTGTGTTATGCCATGCTCAGTGGCTTAGTGTAAGGAATATAGCGATATGGCACATAGGGCCTGATTCAGACCCGCTCGCAAGCGGGACGATGGCCAGGCAGTGCGCACGAGCAGTATGCACACTGCACATGCGCGAGCCCCGGAGCGAGTGAGAAATTCACTCGCTCCGGGGCTCGCTACAAATGGGGCGGCTGTCGATGTTGATCGACAGCTCGTCCCGTTTTGTAGGCGGGTCAGGGGGTGGCTTGCCAAAAAGAGGCATTCCCGAAGGAACGCCTGCGTTTGGGGGCACCCCTACTGACATCACTAGTGATGTCAGTAGTGAACTTCCGGCTCTATTAGAGCCAGAAGCTCACTGGGACTTGGACAAACGAGACCCTACCACAAGGGTCTCGTCGCAAGCCTGATGGTCTCAATGGTCGGGATCATCGCGACCATCACCTGGTCGCTCACTAAAGCTGTGAGTTGCCACCCACAGCTTAGCGAGCGGGTCTGCATCAGGGCCATAGTGCGAATGATAGTTTTCACATCATAACAGATTGGTAATTAAAAGCCATAGTATAACTGGGTTTCTAAATGTGAGGGCAGGAGAGCTGACTGTCCTTATTAGGTCATGTATTCTGTGAGTCCTGTTACAAGGTTAATGACAGGCAGGAAAGATAGAAAGCTAACCCTTTGACATTCAAATGGCACCTAGCTCTGTATGTTCCTGAAAGGGCCTATTCTTACATTTTGGAGCCACAGCTCAATTTTAAGAATTGTTAAATGTAACATATGACTGTCACATGATAATTATTCTTGGAAGTGTACAAGGCAGGAAGACTTTTGGTTAAAGTATTGCCCAGGTAATGAAATTAACAGGGACAGGCCATGTTCCCACTAGCCTGTTAATGAAGTAAGGAGACAACACAGGTTTGTCTAGCTCAGAGCCCATGTGTGTGTCCACTCAATTATGGTACCATTGTCACCAGGGCATGTGTATTGCTCAGTCAGCACCATAGGGGGTAAAACAAATAGTAAGCAGACTGACATTCAGGTTTGATGAAATATGGCAGATCAAAGATCAGTCATATTTGGATGGTTTATGTGACAAAATTGATGTATCAGTGATAGCCAGAAGCTTGGATAATTTATATACCAATAACGGGACTCCATATCCAGGTTGTGCGCGATTCCCAGATCACTGAGACATACAGTTTTGAAGATATGAGATATCTCAGGAATGCACTATGACAACCACATCATATTTACACTTTTATAACAGATAAAATATGGACCAGCATGATGAGCACCCCATATTGTAGGTAGTCCATCCACAGGGAAGTTCTTAGGCTTATTCTGTTCTTAGTTTAAAGGGATTTAAACTTAGCTGGGAGGTTCCTGCCCTCCAATTATCTAACCCACCAATCAGAGCAGACTGGGATGACGTCACCTGAGGTGTGATGCTCTTCTGATAAAAGGGAGTGAAGCCCTGTGTTCTGTGGGCCTGATTCAGACCCGGTCACGAGCGCTGATCGCTCGCAAGCGGGTAGATGGTGCCCTAGTGCGCATGCGCACGACGGCGGGAGCTCTGTCGTGCGCATGCGCGAGACCCAGATAGCGGCAGCCAAGCTGTCGCTCCGAGTCTCGCACCAAAGGGGGCGTGTTGTCGATGTGGAGTGACAGCACGCCCTCTTTGGTGAGCATGCCGGGGGCGTGGCTGCCAGACGGAGGCGTTCCCATGGGAACACCTACCGTCTGGGTCCGGCCCCACTGACATCACTAGTGATGTCAGTGGGAGTGATTTTGGCTCTGATAGAGCCAAAATCACTCCAGGGCTTGCGGTCACCGAGACCCTACCGCAGGGTCTCGTCGCAAGCCCGATGGTCGTGATGGTCTTGACCATCGCGACCATCATCATGGACGCTCGCATAAGCTGTGGGTAGTAAAAACGCCCTATTTCAGAGCGGGCGTTCGTTCAGAGCGTCCGGCTCTGAATCAGGCCCTGTGTTCAAACTGGGGGATCAATTTGTCACATTGAAGTTTAAACTGCATTCCTTGCATTTCTTACCATTCCTCCTGGGCAGAACGCTACATGTTTTCTAACGCTGCGTGTTTTCTATAAGTCTACCTCTACCATTTTTATTTTATATTGCTGTGTGTACCTTTGTTACCATTCTTTTCTCTGTAACTTTCTTTTTTAAGCATTGTGCTACCTTTTGTGTAAATAAAGTATTCTTTATTAGTTTATTTCATATATGCTCCGAAACCTAGTCTTTGAAGAGATTATTAGACCGCTAGGGTGATGCTACACATATTGTTAAGTACGGGAAGCAGAGGGTTGGTCTCAGCGAACTGTGTGGTCATCTGGGATGCCGCATCTGCACAATTGTGGAGAGGTTAAGCAAAAGATTAACTGTGTAGGAATCTTGTTGCCGAGCCTGTGCAATTATTGGGGCAATAGAGGATCGGTGGCCTCTTTAAATTGTTTCCATTGGTGGTGGCAGTTTAGTAAGTAGGGTATTTGTATTACGGCGCTCTGTTTATAGCAGAGGTGCACCCCCCCACGTCAGGGATACTGGGTAAAGGTTCCTGACAAATGGTGACAGCGGTGGGATGGTAATTTTTTTATTTTCTGGAGCATCTAAGTGTGAGGCTTAAGAAATTATACCTGACACTTACAGGGGTATTCAATATGTGTGCAATAACATCGTTTTTTGCGTTAATATCGCACTTTTTAACTTTTTTGCGTGAATATCACTGGTTTTAGTTTTACACCGTATTCAATTTCAAAGACTTATCGCAGTTTTAAAAAGTCTTTGATAAAAAACGGTGATAACTTTTCACCATTGAATAGGTGTCGAAAAAAACTGCAGAATTGGGGTTTAGGGGTGCAGGCTTAAAAAAAATAGCCTGCACCCCTGAGATTGACATTTAAAAAAGAACTGTGTCAAAAAAACTTTTTCAAAAAAATAGGGACACCCCAAAAAATTAATTTAAAAATTGGGGTGAAAAAAAAAATGGGAATAATTGTTAAACAATAGGGAAATAGGTTCAGGGCTGTTCTGCATGTATGTGGCAGGTGTTTTCTAGAATAGAATTATAGCGGCAGGTGCACAAATGCAGAATTTTTAAAAACTGACTTTAGGGACTTAAAAATATGCTAGTACCCATTTTCATGCACCCCAAATTTGAAGGGACCACTTAAAAAAATGAAAAAAATAACTTAAATGCTCTTCTGCATCACTTCTTCAATGTTGGGAAAAAAACACCTGCTGCGACTATTTAAATCCCTGACTTTCAATTAAAGGCTAAAACGGGGGTACCCATAGTGTTCCCCCATGATTTTACAACTTTAGGGGGGTCTTACAATTATTTTAAGGAAAAATTCGTAACTTTACGCAAATCCAACTTCGGAGTTTCCAGTTTTCTTTAATTTTATATTGAATACGGGGATAAGCGGGAGCGCGCACCATACTTTAACGCAGAAAAAAACTCTGATATGAAACGTTAACTTCGACAGTGAAGTTAACGTTTCATATTGAATACCCCTCTTAGAATCAGTACCAACTGAATATATAAAAGAGACTCTGCTTATAATTGGTTACCAAGTCATACGTGCAAGCAATACCCCTTCCCTGTTGTTTTTGTTTTCTATCTTTTTTATTTGGCAAAGTAACTGCAGAGAGATGGCAGCTACTTACAAGCAACAAGATAAGAAGGTGCTGATAGACCTTTGCAAGCAGCGAGGTCTAACCTTTGCGGACCGTCCTAAGGACAAATTGGTCCGAGTGCTAATGGAATGTGACACAGACCATCATGATGACGGCGAACCAGTATGGGAGAAGAGTTCATCTGCCGGGGCTGCTGCGGTAGTAGGAGATGTGCTTCGTTCTGGACTTTTACTTTCTGTGGAGAGTAATAGCGCAAAGTTGGATTCTGATGTGGACTCTGTTATTAAGCATGTGGGCCCTATGAAGACAGCCCCAAAGTTGAACATTACCCCTGTGTTTCTGTAATCTGCCAGAGCTGCATGTCTGCCAGAGAGAGAGAGTTCCAGAGCACGAGCGGAGAGAGAGTTGAAGCATGTAAAAGCTGCGTGCCTGACAGAGAGAGAGAGATGCTGTTAGGATTTGCAGTTAGCAAATCATCTTGGTGGAAATTCCCAGTCTTAGTTGTTACTGGGATACTGCATCATGTCCTATCCTTGTTCTGGCTTTTTGCAAGAAGCTGGAAATCCTGACTTGTCTGTCTCAAATCATTGCCGGTCATTCAGGTCTGTCTGTGTTTGTGTTGTTTCATGTGTTCACTAATTAACTAGCTCTCTCCTTGCAGAGCAGGTACACACATGCCTTTTAATTAGTGTCAAATATATTAGGAATCACTCTCCAGGAATATCCTGCATCTCATAAGTATACACCCAGCCCTGATCTCATTGCCGGGTATACTGTGTCACTACCAGTTTATGGGGCCTATTCATTAAACCTAAAAATTCTCTGGAGATAATTAGCTTTAGAACTCGCATAGAGTTCTACCTAATTATAGGTGGAATTCATCATTCCACCTCTCCATAAGTATCTATTCCAAAAAGCTGTATTTTTTGCGATGACAGCTTTTCGGGAAATAGATACTTTTCCCTGCCTACACTACCTTATCGCATCTGGAAACAGTGCTGCGCATGCGCTGTTACATCTGTAAAACCAGCACAAGCGCAGCACTGCCTACAGATGCGTTAAGTTTGTGTACCCCCCCCCGACTTACCTGTACGCGCAGCAGCCTCCGGCTCCGTCCTGCTGGTCTGTCATGTGGTTTCCCAACAGACCACATGACAGATTAGAAAAAAATTCACTTTTTTTTTTTGTCTAAACTTTCTTGTGCTCTGCTGGGAGCACACATGTCCGACCAGCCTCCGGAGCCTGAGGACGGAGCAGAGCGCCGGAGGGACTTGTCGGGGGACCTGCACACGCGGATACAGGTAAGTTTCACCTGCTATTCGCCACCTCACAGTGGCGAATAGTAACTGCATCAAATTCCGAAAATTGATAATTTTCGGAATTTGATGAATACCATAATTTCCACATCCCCATACTAATGTATGGGGAGTGTGGAAATTAACGCAGGGGAACTTAGCAAGAAGATATCTTAAAAAGAAAAGCAAGAAAATGTCCTTAAAAACGTTATTTTAGTGTTGATGAATAGGCCCCTATGTTAGCTGTGTTCATTTCCTAGTGCTTGCCGGTCTACTGAGTACTTTGGTTATTGAATCTGGATCCTGTCTCCATTCAGCCCTGCAGTATTACACCACAGTCCGGTCTGTCTGCATTTATCTTGTAACCTGCAGTGTTTCCACCTCACTGCATCCATTATGTGTTACTGCAGAATCTGAATCCACCTGTCTGCTGTTTAGGCCCCTGCCTAGACCATCTCAGCTTGTGTCAACCGGGCGACACCGGCTGACTGTAGAGTGTCTGTGAGTTCCCTCAGCCTGGCTGCAGAGTCAGGTTGTTCCTGTTCTCCTGTTCACTGAACTCCCAAACGGCTTCATGGCCGCATCTAGCTGCTCCTGTGCTGCCATCGTTCACCATACAGCTTCTTAGCCGCTCCAAGTAGCTTCCGTGCTACCACCAATCTCCAAACGGCTTCCTAGCCATATCCAGCAGCTCCCGTGCTGCCATCGTTCACCATACGGCTTCCAGGCTGCTCCAAGTAACTTCCGTGCTATCACCAATCTCCAAATGGCTTCCTAGCCATATCCAACTTCTGGCAATTGCCCAACATCGGCACCATTGCTGCAACATCGGCACACCTGGCGCACCATCGGCTCTCAAAGCCATCATCAAACCATAGATTGTTTATCCACGGCAATTGCCTCAACATCGGCACCATCGGTGCAACATCGGCACACTTGCCGCACCATCGGCTCTCAAATCCATTATTAAACTATAGACTGCTTATCTACGGCAACTGCCTCAACATCGGCACCATCGCTGCAACATCAGCACACTTGCCGCAACATCAGCTATCAAAGCCATTATCAAACCATAGACTGCTTATCTACGGCAACTGCCACAACTTCGGCACCATCGCTGCAGCATCGGCACAGTTGCCGCACCATCGGCTCTCAGAGCCATTTACTAACCCTACCACAAGGGTCTCGTCGCAAACCCGATGGTCGCGATGGTCTTGACCATCATCATGGCCACTCGCATAAGCTGTGGGTGGTAACCCACAGCTATGTGAGCAGCCAAGAGGCTGCAACAACAAAAAAACCCACATGCCCTGATTCAGAGCGAGTGCTTGCTTTTTGCGAGCGGCTCTGAATCAGGCCCATAGTGCGAATTATAGTTTTCACATCATAACAGATTGGTAATTAAAAGCCATAGAATAACTGGGTTTCTAAATGTGAGGGCAGGAGAGCTGACTGTCCTTATTAGGTCATGTATCCTGTGAGTCCTGTTACAAGGTTAATGACAGGCAGGAAAGATAGAAAGCTAACCCTTTGACATGCAAATGGCACCTAGCTCTGTATGTTCCTGAAAGGGCCTATTCTCACATTTCGGAGCCACAGCTCAATTTTAAGGATTGTTAAATGTAACATTTGACTGTCACATGATAATTATTCTTGGAAGTGTACGAGGCAGGAAGACTTTTGGTTAAAGTATTGCCCAGGTAATGAAATTAACAGGGACAGGCCATGTTCCCACTAGCCTGTTAATGAAGTAAGGAGACAACACAGATTTGTCTAGCTCAGAGCCCATGTGTGTGTCCACTCAATTATGGTACCATTGTCACCAGGGCATGTGTATTGCTCAGTCTTTGTGTGTGCATCTATAGACAGAGCACCATAGGGGGTAAAACAAATAGTAAGCAGACTGACATTCAGGTTTGATGAGATATGGCAGATCAAAGATCAGTCATATTTGGATGGTTTATGTGACAAAATTGATGTATCAGTGATAGCTGGAAGCTTGGAAAATTATATACCTATAACGGGACTCCATATCCAGGTTGTGCACGATTCCCAGATCACTGAGACATACAGTTTTGAAGATATGAGATATCTCAGGAATGCACTATGACAGCCACATCATATTTACACTTTTATAACAGATAAAATATGGACCAGTATGATGAGCACCCCATATTGTAGGTAGTCCATCCACAGGGGAAGTTCTTAGGCTTATTCTGTTCTAAGTTTAAAGGGATTTAAACTTAGCTGGGAGGTTCCTGCCCTCCAATTATCTAACCCACCAATCAGAGCGGACTGGGATGACGTCACCTGAGGTGTGATGCTCTTCTGATAAAAGGGAGTGAAGCCCTGTGTTCTGTGGGCCTGATTCAGACCCGGTCGCAAGCGCTGAGCGCTCGCAACTGGGTCGATGTTTGCCCACTGGGCATGCGCACGATGGAGCCGGCTGCGTCGTGCACATGCGTGAGACACGGCTAGCGACGGGTGCTCCGGGTCTCGCTCCAAAGGGGGCGAGCTGTCAATGGTGATTGACAGAGCACCCCATTTGGTAGGCGGGCAGGGGGGGTGGCTGGCCAAATGGAGGCATTCCTGAAGGAACGCCTGCCGTTTGGGGACGGCCCCACTGACATCACCAGTGACATCACCAGTGAAGTGGAGAGCTTCCGGCTCTATCAGAGCCAGAAGCTCTCTGGGGCTTGCGGGCACGAGACCCTACCACAAGGGTCTCGTCGCAAGCGGGATGGTCGTGATGGTCTTGACCATCGTGACCATCAACCTGGCTGCTCGCAATAGCTGTGGGTGACCATGCGAGCGGCCAGGAGGCCGCACAAAAAAAATGCCCAGATTTAGAGCGAGCGCTCTTTCAGATCATCCGTCTCTGAATCAGGGCCTGTGGGCCTGATTCAGAACCGGACGCTATTTGTGCTTGCTCATCCAGAAAAAGGGGCTGGCTATTTAAATTAACCATTCGCTCTTTGCGGTCTGTTCACGCCTCTATGTCTGAACGAGCGAACAAAACATGTGAACGTAATTTTGAAAAAAACACCCCCTGGCCGCTCGCATCATACGTCATGTCCGCTATTTATTAGATTAATCGAGTACATCGGACAGCGTATGAACTGCTCGCTATTCTTGTGGTTGGTTTTTCCTACCACAATCATGCGAGCAGTTCTAACTATAAAACAACCAAGTGACGTGGTCGATGACGCTGCTTTAGTAATTATGCACACCCTTTAAACACCCGTTTTGACCTTTAGGCACACCTGCGTTCGGATCTCCACTCCCCGTTTTCAAGCACCTTCCCCTGTTACCACCCACAAACGCCTCATTCTGTCACTCAAAATAGCAGGTATTTGCTATTTAGCGAGCACACGATTTTTGGCCGCACTGACTGGTTCGCGCATGCGTATTAAAATCCGTATGCATGCGCAGTTGTGCGAACATCGGTCGGAACGAATGAGCGGCCGCTTACGAGTGGCTCTGAATCAGGCCCTGTGTTCCAACTGGGGGATCAATTTGTCGCATTGAAGTTTAACCTGCATTCCTTGCATTTCCTACCATTCCTCCTGGGCAAAACGCTACGTGTTTTCTAATGCAACGTGTTTTCTGTAAGTCTACCTCTGCCATTTTTATTTTATATTGCTGTATGTACCTTTGTAACCATTCTTTTCTCTGTAACTTTCTTTTTTTAGCATTGTACTACCTTTTGTGTAAATAAAGTATTCTTTATTAGTTTATTTCATATATGCTCTGAAACCTAGTCTTTAAAGAGATTATTAGACCGCTAGGGTGACGCTACACATATTGTTAAGTACGGGAAGCAGAGGGTTGGTCTCAGCGAACTGTGTGGTCATCTGGGACGCCGAGTCTGCACAACTGTGGAGTAGTTAAGCAATAGATTAACTGTGTAGGAATCTTGTTGCCGAGCCTGTGCAATTATTGGGGCAATAGAGGATCGGTGGCCTCTTTAAATTGTTTCCATTGGTGGTGGCAATTTAGTATGTAAGGTATTTGTATTACAGCTTTTTGTTTATAGCAGAGGTGCACCCCCCATGTTAGGGATACTGATACTGGGTACGGGTCCCTGACACTTAGTATCTTGGTTTAGTATGTTACTCATTGTACGAGCACCCAGGTAATACTTAACAAGAGGAGCAAGTGAGTGCCGGACCAAAAGGATTTTAGATATAATATAAAATCAGCAAAATTGCCTTGACCTGCACTGATACATTCTTAAAGCCAAATAAAATAATATAATAAAACCACAAAAACAGCTACACCTCTCAACAGACCCCCTGTTAGTGGGATCTCGATAATTACATACCCAAGAAAAAGGAGAAAGGGTGCTATAGAAAAGCATTTTTAAAAAAAACTTTGAATAGCACTTTGCTCATGGTGAGTATTGATATCAACCTATATTTATACTTTAAAAAAGTTGGGTGGAAGGTAAATTTGGAGAAACTTAAAAGACAAGTCCATAAAACAGCCTTTTGGAATCTTCACTCAAGACTGCTTAATTCTTATACTATTGAAGATAATTCTTTGAAGCGCAATTGTCCAAAGGGCTTCTGAAAATAAACGCTCACACCAGAATAATACACCCAAAAAACTCCGGTCAAATGTTAAAAAATAATCAAAAATGATTGATTTGACATAAAACTAGCCAATCATGGTGAACATGCTTACATCAATTTGTTTGATAAGGTGCTGTTTGCTGGCCACCAATTGGTAGATGGCACCTAACTGCTGCCTCACCCAAGAGGGTGTAAGCTCATTACAGTGGACCCAAATTATCCAGCCATAAACACACTCCTTCTACCCGATGCGTTTCATCAGTCAGCAGGACTTCATCAGGGGTAAATCTCAACACAATTAAAAGCATAAAAATCAATACTGTTATAACAAGCAGATTTTTTTCATACAGGTCCTGAGGGGTACAAAGCTCTGCGCACAACCAGCTCTTCCAGTAGAATCAGATTCCACTGACAGAGCTGGTTGTGCACACAGCCTTAAAGTTTAAGCCTTTTCCCTTAGGACCTGTATGAGAAAAATTCAGCTGTTATCACAATATTGATTTTTATGCATTTAATTACATTGAGAATTACCCCTGATTAATTCATGCTTTAGGAGAAAATGCATTGGTTAGAAGGCCTGATTCAGAGATGGTGTTACAGTCTCCGGAGTTGCCTCTTAAGGGAACCGTCTGGAATCCAGATGAACAGGGAGTAACGAAGAGCAGGTGTAGAATCTAAGGTGCCACGGAGGCCAATGGTTCGGCTGGAAGGAGCTTGGATAGCTGAATATCCTGTTGTTTGTGGAGCAAGAACTGCTAATACAGTTTAAAGTGACACATAAGCCGATGGTGTGGCTGATAATGCGACCTGCGAGTTAGTTCTGTGGCTAATGAGCCAGTATTGATGGTTAACAGGCCAATGGTGCGGCCACAGGGCCGATGGTGCAGCTACTCAGTCGGTACTGATGGCCAAAAGGCTGATGTTGAGGCCAAGGGGCCGATGGTGCAGCTGACATGCCGATGGTGTGGTCAAGAGGCTGAAGGAGCAGATTCGGAGCCGGTATTGATGGTCAACATGCAGATGTTGAGGCCAAGGGGCTGATGGTGTGACTAATGAGCCGATGTAGATTGCCAATAGGTCTATGGAGCGGCCAAGTGGCCGATGTTGTGGCCAATGAGCCGATGTAGATGGCCAATAGCCCGATGGAGCGGCCAAGGGGCCGATGTTGTGGCTAATGAGCCGATGTAGATAGCCAATAGGCCGATGGAGCGGCTAAGGGGCAGATGTTGTGGCTAATGAGCCGATGTAGATAGCCAATTGGCCGATGGAGCGGCCAAGGGGCTGATGTTGCGGAAAACGAGCCGATGTAGATAGCCAATTGGCCGATGGATGGTATCCTATGGTGCTGCGGCTAGGCGAGCCGGAGGCAGCACAGAGCTGACAGGGAAAACAGGTCTGCGACGAGGGAGCACCCAGCGCCTGGAGTCAGCTGCTGCTGCGGAGAGCTGCGGAGAGCCACAGAGAGCCATGGAGAGTCGGGGAAGCTGGTTCGAGACGGGGAATCAGCTGAGATGCGGCTGAAGTCAGAGAAGCCGGTCCAGATACAATGGGGCGTGGAGACGGCAGAACAGAAGCATGTCAGGAAGCAGGTAAGTGGAGCGCTGACCATGCAGCAGCCGATGGGATCAGGAATCCAATATAGTCGGCAAGGCAGCATGGATCCAAATGGGCTTAAATATCCAGGAGCACAAATCAACCAGCTGGTGCAATCATGACCTTACTTCCTGGGGTGTACCTGATTGTCCTGGCCTGGGAAAACACTGGATTAACCCCATCCTGTCTGGGCACTATTTAAGAGGCCAAAACGTGGTTGGTAACAGTTGGACACTACTGTGATTGCAGCTGCGATTTCATACGCAATGAAGCAGCAAAAATATGCTAATGTATGCAAATATCACACAAACATGCGGACACCCACTGCTGCCTTTTTACCTGCGTGCGACAACGCATACCTGTGTAATTATCTGTAACATTGCTGCAACAATGGCGGGTCTGACCTTACGTAGCCTTGGGAGCTCTTCAGACACGCAGAGCTGCATATGCACTCGGAGTGGCTAATTTATGCACGCCCATGTAACAGTATTTCAATGGACAGACACGCCTGCATTTCTCACACCACTCCCCATCACCACCCCCAGTGGCAAACACAGCATTTTGAAAGGGGGGTTTCCAAATCCTTGGTTACCGAACCAATGAAAAAACATCTACCCACAAATTATATATATAACAGCTTACACAGGATTTAGGATCACAGTAAAATATACCACTCAGTCTATGACAGGACACACACACACACACACACACACACACACACACACACACACACACACACACACACACACACACACACACACACACACACACACACACACACACACACACACACACACACACACACACACACACACACACACACACACACACACACACACACACACACACACCATCACTAAAAAACATGAATGCAGCAGGCAAATAAACAGAGCCAGCATGATTTATTAAAGATCCCCCTCCCCCCAGTAGTGCCCCTTATACAATGCTCCCAGTAGTGGTCCCCCTATGCAGTGCCCCCAGTAGTGCCTCTTATACAGTGCCCCTTATGCAGTGCTCCCATTAGTACCCTATATATAGTGCCCCCAGTAGTGGTCCCCTATGCAGTGCCCCTTATACAGTGCCCCCAGTAGTGGTCCCCCATGTGCAGTGCCCCCAGTAGTGGTCCCCCTTATGTATTGCCCCCAGTAGTGGTCCCCCTATGCAGTGCCCCCAGTAATGCCCCTTATACAGTGCCCTCAGTAGTGCCCCTTATACAGAGCCCCCAGTAGTGGTCCTCCCTATGCAGTGCCCCCTGTAGTGGTCACCCTATGCAGTGACCCCGTAGTGCTCCTTATACAGTACCCCCAGTAGTGCCCCCCCGATGCAGTACCCCCAGTAGTAGTCCCCCTATGCAGTGCCCCCACCCCTATGCAGTGCCCCCAGTAGTGCCCCTTATATAGTGCTCCCAGTAGTAGTCCCCCTATGCAGTGCCCCCACTCCTATGCAGTGCCCCCAGTAGTAGTCCCCCCTATGCAGTGCCGCCACCCCTATGCAGTGCCCCTTACATATATAGGACAAACACACACAAAAAAAAAATAATACAGAAAACGCAGAAGGACGCCACTCCACTGGTCTCATGCAGTTCAAATAAATGCACTTAAGCAGCCAGTTTGATAATCTGACGATTCAAGCTTTTATTGCCAGTTTTCAAGGTATCTCCTTGAAAACGGACAATAAAGTCCCAAAATGTTGGATTATCAAACTGGCTGCTTAAGTGCATTTATTTGAACTGCATGAGACCAGTGGAGTGGCGTCCTTCTGCATTATATATTATATATATATATATATATATATATATATGCAACGGTATAACATACCGGCACTTCCTTCAAGCACTGAATTTTTTTATTGTGTCAGGTCATTGGCGGAGGCGTCACTGTAGCACTGGCTTCTCAGGCGGCCAATCAGCGGCCAGAGGGGGAGGCTGCTGATTGGCCACCCGACATGCGGCAAGAAGCTCTAGTACAGAGGAGCCGGGCTGAGATGAGCAGGAAGAACTGAGGGGCAGAGCGATGCTGCAGCTGTATTACATGCTCTGGGAGATGGGAGCGAGGAGGCAGAGTATGTAATGTGCGGCTCTTTGCTGAAACTGCTGACCACCCGGCATAACGTCTGGCGGGTGTTCAACAGCTTCAGCGCAGAGCCACATGTCATGGCCAGTCTCTCAGTACACAGACTCTGGCTGCATGCTGACAATGTGAAGTACAGTACTGTACTGTACTTCACTTCGTCAGCGTTCAGCCAGAGTCTGCTTGCAGTCTCCTGCTTGGCTGTCATTCAGTTTGACAGCACACAGTGTGTGCCGTCAAACTGAATGACTGCCAAGCAGCACACAGCCTCTTCATCAGCAGCACTGCCCCCGGGCCCCGGCCACATCCCTCTGATGAGCCAAATTGTTTTTATTGAACCGGAGCTGCCTGCAGTTAAGCCCTGCCCCTCCCGACATTTGGCTCTGCCCCCTTTTCAAACAGCCACAAATTGGGACAGTGAACTGGCCCTCCCCCTGAGTTCCCTCCTTCCTCCTCTCCTCCCCACCTGACCTGGCTCTCTTCCCCTCCCCACCAGACCTGGCTCTGTTCCCCACCTGACCTGGTTTTTTCCCCTCCCCACCTGACTTGGCTCTCTTCCCCACCTGGCCTGGCTCTCTTCCCCTCCCCATCTGACCTGGCTCTCCTCCCCTCCCCACTTCAACCTGGCTCTCCTCCCCACCTGACCTGGCACTCCCCTCCCCCCCTACCTGACCTGGCTCTCCTCCCCACCTGACCTGGCTCTCCTCCCCTCCCCACTTCAACATGGTTCTCCTCCCCACCCGACCTAGCACTTCCACCTCTCCCACACCTGACCTGGCTCTCTTCACCTCCCCACCTGACCTGGTTCTCCTCCTCTCCCCAACTGACTTGGCTCTCCTTCCCTCCCCGCCTGACCCGGCTCCCCCCCACCTGACCTGGCTATCTGAATAAAGGCAGTCTGCAGTGCTGATGGCGTCCAGCCGAAGAGGAGAATTTGAAAAGGAGTGGAGAAAACAGAAGAAGCAAATAGTTGCAGAAAAAGGTAAGTGTTTTATTTTAAATGTTTATAATGTATCTATTTAATAAGGTTATATGTGTATTCATTTAATAAATAATATATTTAATATTTAAAATTAAATATACACAGTGTATATTTAATTCAAAATATTAAATATAGTATTTATTATTGATGCCGTCATATTCCTGACTGTGGGGATTCCGGCGGTCAGAATGCCGTCGCTGGAATCCCGACACTTATCAGAATACCGGAGGTAAGTACTGGGGTGAGGGGGAAAGTTAGGGGTAGGCACTAAGGGGAGGGTTATTTTTAGGCTGCGAGGGGGGTGATAGATTAGGTTTAGGCACTAGGGGGTTAGGTGTAGGCTGCGGGGGGGGATGGTTAGGGGCATGGCCGGCGCAACATAATCAGCCAGCCATGTGCCTCAGGCAGGCGGCAGTTGGAGAGGCCTACTCCATTTCCTGGGTGCCCGCTGAGATTTTGTTAGCAACGGGCGCCCAGCAGCTCCTTCTCTGAAGCGGCAGCCGGAGGCTGGAGCTCACTCCTGAGCTCCGCTGTCCGGCTCCCGCAGTGGGTGAAGGGAGATATGTCATGACATCTCTCCCATATTGCCCAGAGCGAGGACCAAGGACAGAGTAGTTAGACAGTGGCGGCTGCAGGAGCGAGGCTTCAGGTAATATAGTATTGTGTTGTGTGTGTCTGTGACTTTATGTGTAAGGGGCACTGCTACTGGGGGCACTGCGTAAGGGGCACTAATACTGGGGACACTGAGTAAGGGGCACATAAACTAGGGGCACTGAGTAAGGGGTACTAATACTTGGGGGCACTTCATAGGGGACACTAACTATAGGGAGCATTGCAAAAGGGGCACTATTACGACGGGGGCATTGCAAAAGGGGCACCACTACTATTGTGGCCATTGCAAAAGGGGCACTACTAATGTGGGCATATCATAAGGGGCACTACTATGGGCATTGTGTATAAGGGGCAAAAGGGACACTACTATGTGGTGTAATGTGAATTAGGAGCACTATGTGCGATGTAATGTGTAAGATTGTGCTACTGTGTGGTTTAATTTGAATTGGGGATACTATTGTGTGACCACACCCCCTTTTTGTGAACCCACGCCCCTTTGTGTCCCAAACACCTACGGCACGCACTGTCCCTTTGTAGAAAACTGGAAGGAAGGGCGCAAATTTAATAGTTTGCAGCAGGGCGCCAAACAACCTAACACCGGCCCTGACAGTACAGCTCAGGTGAGGCTGCTCTGTGTACTGTACTGTAGCAATGTGTGAGTGTATGGGGGGAGAGGGACGGCCTTTAGATATAAGACACGCAGCAAGATGTTCAATAGTTCTCATAAACTGGGATCATTACCCCTGTGGGAGACTACCCTGATTAATCCCCTGCTGCACCTGTCCTGAAACACAATGTAAATGTGACCTCTTTATAGAGCAGGTGTCAGTGAGCTGTGATTCTGCAGCAGAGCAGGAACCACAAGTCCCCGCACTCCCAACCGGCTTCCATATTCCATGACATGCATGTTTTGTACTTAGGGAGGAAAGGAATGCTCCCAGAGTTACAAGAAATGGGTGGCGTGTCATGTTGACACGCACATTTAGAGTGGCCCCTTGTGATGCCCATTTTTTGCCGCGCTTTTGGCGCACACTCGTTTTCATTCTGACCCCTTCTAAATATTCCATACCCCCACTTCAAAATTCCCACTTCGACCACTGTATATATATACATGGATTGATCAATGCAGCATAATGGGGTCCCGTGATGTGGGCTGCAGGTTTAAATGCATTGATCAATCCATGAACCAAAACCCCATTATTTATTTATATATTATTGTGAGTGATTTAACAATGGTGAGTGCTGAGTTTTTTGTTTTTATTTATTTAAGCATTGTGGTAACAAGCCACTTGCACCCCATGCCAGGGAATGGCGAGTGCAGGTTTACACCCCAAATCTGGGAGTGGCCAGTGCAGTGGATTTCTGACTTTGTTTATTTGGTTAATTTTTAATTAACCTATTGTGATCATAGCTTTCTCATGCACCCCTGTGAAAGCTCATTTATAATAACCTGTGTCAGCTGCCTTTTTGGTAGTATGATAGAAGCTATGTTTGGTGACTGTCTTGCCTTTAAAAGCCATTAGTTGGCAGGTGAGCTTTAAACCAGGTAACATGTTTTCAGTTTAAACTCTGTGATAACAGCTACCAGGTTTCCATAAGTATGATATATAGTGTAGGACCTGCAGAGTGGCGAGTGCAGTGGAGTGAGTACACCCATATATATATTAGGGGTGTGCACCGGCCACTTTTCGTGTTTTGGTTTTGGATCTGGATCTTTCTTCGTGTTTTGGATCTGGATTGGTTTTGCCAAAACCACCCTTCCGTGTTTTGGGTTCTGGGTTTTGTGTTTTGGATCTGTATTTTTTTTTTAAAAAGCATAAAAACAGCTAAAATCACAGAATTTGTTGGTTTCTCTGCTCCTATGCTATTATTAACCTCAATAACCTTAATTTCCACTCATTTCCAGTCTATTCTGAACACCTCACACCTCACAATAGTGTTTTCATGTCCAAAAGGTTGCACCGAGGTAGCTGGATGACTATGCTAAGCGACACGAGTGGGCGGCACAAACACGTGACCCATCTAGGAGTGACACTGCAGTGGCAGACAGGATGGCAGTTAGAAAAACTAGGCCCCAAACTGTACATAATGCAAAGAAAAAAAAGAAGTGCAAGATGGAATTGTCCTTGGGCCCTCCCACCCACCCTTATGTTGTATAAACAGGACATGCACACTTTAACAAATCAATCATTTCAGCGCCAGGGTCTGCCACACAACTGTGGCTGAAATGATTGGTTCGTTTGGGCCCCCACAAAACAAGCTGGCAATTAATGTGTCCCTGCACAAACTGGCTCTACGGAGGCAAGATGTCATCCTCATCCTCCTCATCCACCGATTCCTCACCCTCTTCAGTGTGTACATCCTCATCCTCACAGAGTATTAATTCGTCCCTGCTGGAACCACAGGTCCCTCTGTACGTTCTGGAGGCTGGTCTCCCTGGAAGAGTTGATAATTCATTTTATGAACATCATCTTCTCCACATTTTGTGGAAGCAACCTCCTACGCCTTTCGCTGACAAGGTTCCCGGCTGCACTAAACACTCTTTCGGAGTACACACTGGAGGGGGGGCAACTCAGGTAAAATAGAGCCAGTTTGTACAGGGACCTCCAAATTGCTTCTTTTTCCTGCCAGTACAGGTATGGACTGTCTGACATGCCTACTTGGATGCTGTCACCGATGTAATCCTTTAACAGACAGACGCACGCTTGTCGCTGCTGCTTTGAGGATTCAAGTGCGGCTACAGCCCACACAATTCACAAAGACAGAAAAAAAAAAAGAATATTTTTATTGTTTGTGGAGCACACTTTGAGGGTTACACCACCCTTTAACAGACAGACGCACGCTTGTCGCTGCTGTTTTGAGGATGCAAGTGCGGCTACAGCCCACACAATTCACAAAGACAGAAAAAAGAAGAAGAATATTTTAATTGTTTGTGTAGAACACTTTGAGGTGTCACCACCCTTTAACAGACAGACGCACGCTTGTCGCTGCTGCTTTAAGGATGCAGGTGCGGCTACAGCCCACACATTTCACAAAGACCGAAAAAAAAAAGAACAATATTTTAATTGTTTGTGTAGAACACTTTGAGGTGTCATCACCCTTTAACAGACAGACGCACGCTTGTCGCTGCTGCTTTAAGGATGCAGGTGCGGCTACAGCCCACACAATTCACATAGACAGAAAAAAAAGAACAATATTTTAATTGTTTGTGTAGCACACTTTGAGGGTGTCACCACCCTTTAACAGACAGACGCACGCTTGTCGCTGCTGCTTTGAGGATGCAAGTGTGGCTACATCGCACACAAGTCACAAACACATAAAAAAAATAGTTTTTTATTTTTTGGAACACTTTGAGAGTTACACCACCCTTTAACAGACAGACGCACGCTTGTCGCTGCTGCTTTAAGGATGCAGGTGAGGCTACAGCCCACACATTTCACAAAGACCGAAAAAAAAAGAACAATATTTTAATTGTTTGTGTAGAACACTTTGAGGGTGTCACCACCCTTTAACAGACAGACGCACGCTTGTCGCTGCTGCTTTGAGGATGCAGGTGGAATCTAGACGGGATTTGGAACCGAGGACACACTACCTCCATCAATTGTCTAAATCCCACTGCACTAATGTCGGATACCGGACGCACGTCTAACACCAACATAGCAGTCAAGGCCTCAGTTATACGTTTTGCTTCAGGATGACTGCTGTCGTACTTCACCCTCATCGCTAAGGACTGTTGGAGGGTCAATTGTTTAGTAAAAGTAGTGATGTTCCTACTTCCTCTCTGGGATGATGAACAACTCCCAGCAGCAGCAACAGCACTAGGAGGAAGAGGTTCTTGATCTTTCCCTATTTTATTTTTATCGGAGAAAGTTTGGTCCTCCATTTATGTTATATTGATATATATACGTGCGGCTAAAGCGCACACAAACACAGAAAATATTATTTTATTTTTGCTGGAGAGTAGTGCACTTTGTGGGTTACACCACCCTTTAAGAAATGAGCCAGCCGGCTCTTTACTTATGGGACACAGGCGCACGCTTGGCGCTGCTCCTTTGTTGATGCACGTGCAGCCACAGTGCACACAATTCACAAACACAGAAAATAATTTTTTTTTTGGTTTGGACTGGAGTGTACTTTCGGGGGTTACAGCACACTTAACGGTCAAGCCAGCCGGCCCTTTACTTATGACACAGGCGCACGCTTGGCACTACTTTGTTGATGCACGTGCGGCTACTGCGCACACAATTCACAAACACAGAAAATAATTTTTTTTTAGGTTTGGACTGGAGTGTACTTTCGGGGGTTACAGCACCCTTAACGGTCAAGCCAGCCGGCCCTTTACTTATGACACAGGCGCACGCTTGGCACTACTTTGTTGATGCACGTGCGGCTACTGCGCACACAATTCACAAACACAGAAAATAATTTTTTTTTGGTTTGGACTGGAGTGTACTTTCGGGGGTTACAGCACCCTTTAACGGTCAAGCCAGCCGGCCCTTTACTTATGACACAGGCGCACGCTTGGCACTACTTTGTTGATGCACGTGCGGCTACTGCGCACACAATTCACAAACACAGAAAATAATTTTTTTTTAGGTTTGGACTGGAGTGTACTTTCGGGGGTTACAGCACCCTTAACGGTCAAGCCAGCCGGCCCTTTACTTATGACACAGGCGCACGCTTGGCACTACTTTGTTGATGCACGTGCGGCTACTGCGCACACAATTCACAAACACAGAAAATAATTTTTTTTTGGTTTGGACTGGAGTGTACTTTCGGGGGTTACAGCACCCTTTAACGGTCAAGCCAGCCGGCCCTTTCCTTATGACACAGGCGCACGCTTGGCACTACTTTGTTGATGCACGTGCGGCTACTGCGCACACAATTCACAAACACAGAAAATAATTTTTTTTTAGGTTTGGACTGGAGTGTACTTTCGGGGGTTACAGCACCCTTAACGGTCAAGCCAGCCGGCCCTTTACTTATGACACAGGCGCACGCTTGGCACTACTTTGTTGATGCACGTGCGGCTACTGCGCACACAATTCACAAACACAGAAAATAATTTTTTTTTGGTTTGGACTGGAGTGTACTTTCGGGGGTTACAGCACCCTTTAACGGTCAAGCCAGCCGGCCCTTTACTTATGACACAGGCGCACGCTTGGCACTACTTTGTTGATGCACGTGCGGCTACTGCGCACACAATTCACAAACACAGAAAATAATTTTTTTTTTGGTTTGGACTGGAGTGTACTTTCGGGGGTTACAGCACCCTTAACGGTCAAGCCAGCCGGCCCTTTACTTATGACACAGGCGCACGCTTGGCACTACTTTGTTGATGCACGTGCGGCTACTGCGCACACAATTCACAAACACAGAAAATAATTTTTTTTTGGTTTGGACTGGAGTGTACTTTCGGGGGTTACAGCACCCTTTAACGGTCAAGCCAGCCGGCCCTTTACTTATGACACAGGCGCACGCTTGGCACTACTTTGTTGATGCACGTGCGGCTACTGCGCACACAATTCACAAACACAGAAAATAATTTTTTTTTTGGTTTGGACTGGAGTGTACTTTCGGGGGTTACAGCACCCTTAACGGTCAAGCCAGCCGGCCCTTTACTTATGACACAGGCGCACGCTTGGCACTACTTTGTTGATGCACGTGCGGCTACTGCGCACACAATTCACAAACACAGAAAATAATTTTTTTTTGGTTTGGACTGGAGTGTACTTTCGGGGGTTACAGCACCCTTTAACGGTCAAGCCAGCCGGCCCTTTACTTATGACACAGGCGCACGCTTGGCACTACTTTGTTGATGCACGTGCGGCTACTGCGCACACAATTCACAAACACAGAAAATATATTATTTTTCTAGCACTTGGGGGGAGCACCCCTGATGGACAGAGCACCCCCTGGACAACACTACAGCACTCCTTTAGGACTGGGACACTGCACAGGACTTTGGAGTGGACACAGCCCCTATGGAGAACTGACTGCACAACACAGTCCAGCCAGCCCCTATGGACTTTGAAGTAGTGGACACAGCCCCTATTAACAACAGCAGCACAGCACAACACAGCCAGCCCCTATGGACTTTGAAGTAGTGGACAACAGCAGCACTACACTACACTACACTACACTACACTACACAGCCCTAACTCCCACCCTCCCTCTTCACTGTCCACAGCCGAGTGAGAAAATGGCGCCGACGCGGGTACCTTATATAGGATCCAAAACCCGCGAGACTCGGAAGGCGGGATGATGACGTTTTGCCTCGATTTCAGATCTGAGTCAGGCGGGAAAAGTCGAGCCTGATTCGGATCGGACTCGGATCGGGGGGGCTCGGGGGGGTTCGGATTTCAGAAATCCGAACCCGCTCACCCCTAATATATATATATATATATATATATATATATATGGGTGTACTCACTCAGTGCCAGATTAAGGTTTACATGGGCCTGGAGCTGAAATTTATGACGGGCCTATTGTATGCCGCCGCAGGGGGTGTGCCCAATGCCACGGGAGTGTGACTAGTTATGTATGTGTGTGGTCTATACAGGGGGCGGGATGCACTAACACAGGGCGGTACATACCACCAGACATCGCATTTGTACTGATCGCATATGCACTAACATATGCGATCAGTACCACAGAGGACATCTCTTCCGATAATAGCTGTCCTTTGCGTTCAGCGCTGCGCCCTGGACTTCTGGGTTTATGACCCAATAGTCCATCTGCGCATTCGCAGAGTGATGCAGCGGCCACGGGGCATGCTGGGAGGGATCTGATCGGATCACTCACACTAGCGCGATGGGGCAAATGCCCATGTAGACTTCTGTAGGGTAAAGCCAAAACAGGGTTCCTATTGCATTTTCATTTTATATATATATATATATATATATATATATATATATATATATATAAATTAATGGAAGTGGAAGTTGTTATTTAATACTCTATGTCCCGGTGGGAGGGATGGACAGGAGCATGCCTATGCATATAGAAAGATACTCAATAGAGATAGATAGATAGATAGATAGATAGATAGATATAGATGGGTAGATAATCAGTGCTCAATTAATGGAGGTCATTATTTAATTACAATTTTTACAGATTTAACAGGTAGTTTTTGCTAGCATTCAATCAAATGCATTCACATACCTCACACTCCATTGGTATTTAGGGAATCCTGTTTCCAGTCAGGCTGTTCACCAAGAGAATGCCTGATTAAACAAGACATCTCTGTGTCCTGCCTACCTGCTCCTGGCTCCCTTTATTGCCATTATAAAGGCAGCCGAGGAGGGTGCGGTCTGCGGTCAGTGTGTCAACACAGAAGACACACAGACTGACTGAGCACACGGCTGCGCTGTAAAGCTGAGCCGGCACGGATGAAGGGTGATGATGATTGATCGTCAATCATCACCCTTCATTTTAAATGAGCAGAGTGACCCAGCTGCAGCCACTCACCAGCTGGCACCCCACTCCTATCTGTCACCGGGGCATTGAGCGCAGGACAAGCACGCGTCCAGACTGCTAAGCAATTTAAAGCTGTTTTTATTTAGTTTGACTTTTCATACATACCTTTCTAATTTCTCTGAGTGCCGCCTCTGTGTTCCATATGGTTTGGTGGCATTACCCCCTGTAAGGAGGGCACCGGATCAGGTAATATTGCACAAGAATATTGGGAGTGCCGGATCATTTGCGTATATATATATATATATATATATATATATACAGCATATATATATATATATATGTGTATATATTAGGGGTGAGCGGGTTCGGATTTCTGAAATCCGAACCCCCCCGAGCCCCCCCGATCCGAGTCCGATCCGAGTCAGGCTCGACTTTTCCCGCCTGACTCGGATTCTGAAATCGAGGCAAAACGTCATCTTCCCGCCTTCCGAGTCTCGCGGGTTTTGGATCCTATATAAGGTACCCACGTCGGCGCCATTTTCTCACTCGGCTGTGGACAGTGAAGAGGGTTGGTGGGAGTTAGGGCTGTGTAGTGTAGTGTAGTGTAGTGCTGCTGTTGTCCACTACTTCAAAGTCCATAGGGGCTGGCTGTGTTGTGCTGTGCTGCTGTTGTTAATAGGGGCTGTGTCCACTACTTCAAAGTCCATAGGGGCTGGCTGGACTATGTTGTGCAGTCAGTTCTCCATAGGGGCTGTGTCCACTCCAAAGTCCTGTGCAGTGGCCCAGTCCTAAAGAGGTGCTGTAGTGTTGTCCAGGGGGTGCTCTGTCCATCAGGGGTGCTCCCCCCAAGTGCTAAAAAAATAATATATTTTCTGTGTTTGTGAATTGTGTGCGCAGTAGCCGCACGTGCATCAACAAAGTAGTGCCAAGCGTGCGCCTGTGTCATAAGTAAAGGGCCGGCTGGCTTGACCGTTAAGGGTGCTGTAACCCCCAAAAGTACACTCCAGTCCAAACCAAAAAAAAAATTATTTTCTGTGTTTGTGAATTGTGTGCGCAGTAGCCGCACGTGCATCAACAAAGTAGTGCCAAGCGTGTGCCTGTGTCATAAGTAAAGGGCCGGCTGGCTTGACCGTTAAGGGTGCTGTAACCCCCGAAAGTACACTCCAGTCCAAACCAAAAAAAAAATTATTTTCTGTGTTTAGCCGCACGTATATATCAAATCGATATAACATAAATGGAGGACCAAACTTTCTCCGATAAAAATAAAATAGAGAAAGATCAAGAACCACTTCCTCCTAGTGCTGAAGCTGCTGCCACTAGTCATGACATAGACGATAACATGCCATCAACGTCGTCTGCCAAGGCCGATGCCCAATGTCATAGTAGAGGGCACATACAATCCCAAATGGCAAAGTTCAGGAAAATGACCTTGAAAAAGACATTTAAATCAGCTGAAGAGAAACGTAAATTTGCCAATATGCCATTTACGACACGGAGTGGCAAGGAACGGCTAAGGTCGATCCCTAGTATGTTCATGACTAGTGGTTCAGCTTCACATGACGATGGAAGCCCTCCTCCCACTAAAAAAATCAAAAGAGTTAAGCTGGCAAAAGCACAGCGAAGAACTGTGCTTTCTAAGAAGATATCACAAATCCCCAAGGAGAGTCCAAGTGTGGTGGTGGTTGCGATGCCTGACCTTCCCAGCACTGGACGGGAAGAGGTGGCTCTTTCCACCATTTGCACGCCCCCTGCAAGTGCTGAAAGGAGCACCCACAGTCCACTTGCTGATATGCAAATTGAAGATGTCACTGTTGAAGTACAACAGGATGAGGATACTGGTGTAGCTGGCGCTGAGGAGGAAGTTGGCGAGGAGGATTCTGATGGTGATGTGGTCTGTTTAAATCAGGCTCCGGGGGAGACAGTTGTTGTCCGTGGGATGAAAAAGCCCATCACGGTCATGCCTGGGCAGAAGACCAAACATTCCACCTCTTTGGTCTGGCAATATTTCTATCCAAATCCGGACAACAACTGTCTTGCCATATGTACCATATGTAAAGGTGAAATAAGTAGGGGTAGGGACGTCAACCACCTAGGAACATCCTCCCTTATACGGCACCTGCAGCGCGTTCATAAAAAGTTACTGTCAAGTTCAGAAACTTTGGCTAAAACCGTAAGCAGTCCAGGGACACCTAAATCCCGTTGTCCTGTTGTATCCAAGCGCCTGCAAACCACACCGTCAACTCCCTCCTCGTCAATTTCCTCCTTAGTCAGGATCGGAAGTAGTCCTGCAGGCCATGTCACTGGCATGACTGACTCTCCTATCCGGGATTCCTCTGGAGGATCCTGCATTGCTACGCCTACTGCTGCCGCTGCTGCTGTTGCTGCTGCTGGGAGTCGTTCATCATCCCAGAGAGGAAGTAGGAACACCACTACTTTTACTAAACAATTGACCCTCCAACAGTCCTTAGCGAGGAGGATGAAGTACGACAGCAGTCATCCTGAAGCAAAACGTATAACTGAGGCCTTGACTGCTATGTTGGTGTTAGACGTGCGTCCGGTATCCGCCATTAGTGCAGTGGGATTTAGACAATTGATGGAGGTAGTGTGTCCCCAGTTCCAAATCCCGTCTAGATTCCACTTCACTAGGCAGGCGATACCGAGACTGTACAGAAACGTCAGAAAAAGTGTCCTCAGTGTCCTGAAAAATGCAGTTGTACACAATGTCCACTTAACCACGGACATGTGGACAAGTGGAACAGGGCAGACTAAGGACTATATGACTGTGACAGCCCACTGGGTAGATGTATCACCTTACGCAGCAACAGCAGCAGCGTCACCAGTAGCAGCATCTCAGAAACGCCAGCTCGTTACAAGGCAGGCTACGCTGTGTATCACCGGTTTCAGTAAGAGGCACACCGCCGACAACCTCTTAGAGAAACTGAGGGAAATCATCGCCCAGTGGCTTACCCCACTTAGACTCTCCTGGGGATTTGTGATATCTGACAACGCCACCAATATTGTGCGGGCATTACATCTGGGCAAATTCCAGCACGTCCCATGTTTTGCTCACACAATAAACTTGGTGGTGCAGAATTTTCTGAAAAGCGACAGGGGCGTGCAGGAGACGCTTTGGGTGGCCCGAAAAATTTCTGGCCACTTTCGCCATTCAGCGACTGCGTGCCGAAGACTGGAGCGCCAGCAAACACTCTTGAACCTGCCCCGCCATCACCTGAAGCAAGAGGTTGTGACGCGGTGGAACTCAACCCTCTATATGCTTCAGAGGATGGAGGAGCAGCAAAAGGCCATACAAGCCTATACATCCACCTATGACATAGGCAAAGGAGGGGGTATGCACCTGACTCAAGCGCAGTGGAGAATGATTTCCGTGTTGTGTAAGGTTCTCCAGCCCTTCGAACTTGCCACACGTGAAGTCAGTTCAGACACGGCCAGCTTGAGTCAGGTCATTCCCCTCATCAGGCTTTTGCAGAAGCAGCTGGAGAAAGTGAAGGAGGAGCTAAGACGGAGCGATTCCGCTCGGCATGTGGGACTTGTGGATGAAGCCCTTCATTCGCTTTGCCAGGATTCCAGGGTGGTCAATCTGTTGAAATCAGACCACTACATTTTGGCCACCGTGCTTGATCCTAGGTTTAAAGCCTATGTTGTGTCTCTCTTTCCGGCCGACACAAGCCTGCAGAGGTGCAAAGACCTGCTGGTGAACACACTGTCAGCTGAAGCGGAACGTGACACGTCAACGGCTCCTTCTTCATTTTCTCCCGCAACTGGGGCTGCCAGGAAAAAACTTAGGTATCCTAAGCAACCCGCTGGCGGTGATGCAGGGCAGGCAGGACCAAGTTTGGACATCTGGTCCGGACTGAAGGACCTGGCAACAATTTCTGACATGTCTACTGTCACTGCATATGATACTGTCACCATTGACAGAATGGTGGAGGATTACATCGGTGACAGCATCCAAGTAGGCATGTCAGACAGTCCATACCTGTACTGGCAGGAAAAAGAGGCAATTTGGAGGCCCCTGTACAAGCTGGCTCTATTTTACCTGAGTTGCCCCCCCTCCAGTGTGTACTCCGAAAGAGTGTTTAGTGCAGCCGGGAACCTTGTCAGCGAAAGGCGTAGGAGGTTGCTTCCACAGAATGTGGAGAAGATGATGTTCATCAAAATGAATTATCAGCTCTTCCAGGGAGACCAGCCTCCAGAAGGTACAGAGGGACCTGTGGTGGTGGATTCAAGTGGGGACGAGTTAATACTTTGTGAGGATGAGGATGTACACACTGAAGAGGGTGAGGAATCGGTGGATGAGGAGGATGAGGATGACATCTTGCCTCCGTAGAGCCAGTTTGTGCAGGGACACATTAATTGCCAGCTTGTTTTGTGGGGGCCCAAACGAACCAATCATTTCAGCCACAGTTGTGTGGCAGACCCTGGCGCTGAAATGATTGATTTGTTAAAGTGTGCAAGTCCTGTTTATACAACATAAGGGTGGGTGGGAGGGCCCAAGGACAATTCCATCTTGCACTTCTTTTTTTTCTTTGCATTATGTACAGTTTGGGGCCTAGTTTTTCTAACTGCCATCCTGTCTGCCACTGCAGTGTCACTCCTAGATGGGTCACGTGTTTGTGCCGCCCACTCGTGTCGCTTAGCATAGTCATCCAGCTACCTCGGTGCAACCTTTTGGACATGAAAACACTATTGTGAGGTGTGAGGTGTTCAGAATAGACTGGAAATGAGTGGAAATTAAGGTTATTGAGGTTAATAATAGCATAGGAGCAGAGAAACCAACAAATTCTGTGATTTTAGCTGTTTTTATGCTTTTTAAAAAAAAAATACAGATCCAAAACACAAAACCCAGAACCCAAAACACGGAAGGGTGGTTTTGGCAAAACCAATCCAGATCCAAAACACGAAGAAAGATCCAGATCCAAAACCAAAACACAAAACACGAAAAGTGGCCGGTGCACACCCCTAGTATATATATGTGTGTGTATATATATATATATATATATATATAATATAATATATGTGTGTGTGTGTGTGTGTGTGTGGAGTGTGTCGAGAGCTGTCTCTGCCGGACAGTGAATACTGGAGGAGTCTGTGATTATCAGTGGCTCCGTACAGTGTAGCTTTGCTGGAGATCTAATACCAATACGTCTGTGGAGACCGGCGGCTGTGACAAGCTAGTGTTATGCTGAATGCTTTTAACTTTGATATATATGTAACAGATTGTTTGGATTCGTGTCTTGCCCGTGTCTGCCCAGTTTTAAACACTGGTAGGAATGATCAGAAGCAGGAGGTTTTTTTTAAAATACATTTTGGCCCCCGTGGCTGACAGTCATGGGTCACAGCCAATCAGCGGCCTCTAACTGCAGAGCGGCCTCTGATTGGCTGGCGGGCCCAGAGAATGACAGAAGCATGCCGGTCTCAGTCATCCACAGCTAACAAATACATGTGTACATGTCCAAAATTGATTGGGTACTCGTTTTTTTGTTTTGCCAAGTCCCGTAGAGCCTATAGGAGAAGGCGACCAAAGCTACGCCAGGAGGTAGGTTGAGCATTGGATTTTTTTTCAAAAAGGTAAATCGTTGGAATCCTACTGGAGAAGGGGACGGGAACATCTGGTAGAGGGTAGGTATGTGTGAGTGTGTTAGGTATGTAATAAACTTTTAAATTCTACTGTGTTTGTGTACTGTCTTTTTTTTACAATTTACTATTTTTTTAGAGTGGGGATACGGGTGCCCGCTGCCTGCTGGCACTTGAAGTTCCACAAGTGCCAAAGTGCAGACACACGGGCACCTGTAGTTCCACTGTAAAAAACAATAGTATCATTTTATTTTTCACACTATTATCCAGTGGTGCAGGTAAGAACCCCAGACTGCAGTGTAAGCTTGTGGTGGTCAGGAGAGCGTAGGCAAACGCAGAGGGGGTTTCCATCTGCCTGGAAACCCCCCTCCCCAGCCCACACCATGACCACAATAGAAATAGTAATATAATAGATTATTACTAGTGCTGCATGTTCCTCTCAGTATGACAAATGAAATAATTAGCACCACCTGTGGATCTTTTAACATGTATCAGCCAGTAATAAATAACCTGTGCACCTACTAGGAGATCTGGAAACCATGCACTGTTAGAGATGCACTGCTATAGAGCCCAATATGTACATATATGTCCAGGGCAGTGCTGGGTTCTTCTGCTGTCCCTCCAGGCTCCAGGACTTGCTCCAATGCTGGAATGGTGCCCACATCTAAAATAAATACATTCAGCTCAGGCAGGATGGCCTACTGACGCATCTAATGGCTTACTGTGATCACTGGTCCTGTATATGCTGGAATTATTACACACAATATACTTTGTATGACGCTTATAAAAAGCTGGTTAAGTACTAATTCTGACCTCTTCATTTAACAGGCCACACTCGCTCTAAAATTAAGCATTTGGAAACCCCCCTCTTGAAATCCTGCGTTTGCCACTGGAGAGGGGCGACCCCTTTATAGGGGGGGTCACCACCTCCCCTGAGATCCCCGACTTGAGCTGACTAGCTTGGGGTGTTAATGCAGTGGCCGGTGAGACCTGTCCCCTGGCTGTAGCAGTACACCCCGGCTAGATTTGAGTATGGTGCTATTTTTAAAAATACGGGGAACAACACGCAATTTTTTACCCCTATATTTAAAACCAGTGCTGGTTCCTAAAATACAGGGCAACCCTACGCCCATATTTTTAGAAGCAGGACTGTTTAAAGTAACAATTTAACAACAAAAGGCAGAAACATACACAGATCACACTGATCTGTGTATGTTTCTGCTAGACATGCTGCTCAGGAGTGGGTCTATTTGTAAATGCGGGTATCCCACTACCCGATTAAACAGAGCGATACGATAACGACATCATTATCGTTCTATTGCTCATTAATCGGGCATAAATCGGGCATGTAAATGTCGGAAACGACCAGCGATGCGCGCTCCCGCTGGTCGTTTCTGACCTCAATCATCGCCCGAACATGCTGGTCAATCTGCCGATAATGACAGATTGACCATGTTCGGGGATGATGGAGGGTGCCTACACTGAACGACTGATTGTTCAGTGTAGGCACTGCAGGGGATGGGGAACGATGGCATGATTACGATGTCGTAGTCGTACTATCTTCCCTGGGTGGGGTAGTGGATGTGCAGCATAAGTTTTATTTTTACACCGTGTTTGGTTTTATTACATCCCTGGTTTTAATCACGATTTTTGGTAAATTCCTGTGTTGTATTCCTGTCTATGGAAAGTACTGGCGTGTTCAGACAATGGTGTATTCATGTCTAGTTGTATTTTCGGGTGCATTTTAACTTCAAAATAGGCCATGATCACCTCTAAAGGTACAAAAAATACCCCTGTTTTTTTCTTAGTAAATTCCCATGTTTGGAAAAATAACAAAATACTCCTGTGATTGCAATCTTTTACCAACACGATTGTTTGTAAATTTACCCCCTTGTTGATAGATAGATGGATAGATGGATAGATAGATAGATAGATAGATAGATAGATAGATAGAGGTCTGCAAAACATTTAACACAAATGATCTTTAGAGGCCTGAAGAACCATAATAGTGTAGTGTAAAAACTAATAATTTAATAGGAAATAATGAATATGCAAAAATATGCAATTTAATTAAAAAAAAAACTTGTATAAAGATTCAGTACTTTAATATTTTAAAATTAAATTACAATATGATTGTATTCTTCATTAATTATTAAAATAATATATAATACAGGTTTTAACTATTACAAATACCAAATTTCTGTCAATTACTGATATATTTTGTGAAAAAACTTTCAATGTGAATAGTCGGTGGCATTTGGACTAATAAAAATGTATTGGGACTAAAGGAATATACAGTGTGACTACATTATTACAGAATAGTGAACAGCACTAAGAAGTAGAGTTTGAATGATGTATCTGAATTGCCAGAAATATAATGTACAGTAATGATGAACGATATAATGTAGATGTATAATACAAACATGATGTACTAATGATCAAACTGTATTGCCACTAGGGGTGTGCACCGGCCACTTTTCGTGTTTTGTGTTTTGGTTTTGGATCTGGATCTTTCTTCGTGTTTTGGATCTGGATTGGTTTTGCCAAAACCACCCTTCCGTGTTTTGGGTTCTGGGTTTTGTGTTTTGGATCTGTATTTTTTTGAAAAAAAGCATAAAAACAGCTAAAATCACAGAATTTGTAGGTTTTTCTGCTCCTATGCTATTATTAACCTCAATAACCTTAATTTCCACTCATTTCCAGTCTATTCTGAACACCTCACACCTCACAATAGTGTTTTTATGTCCAAAAGGTTGCACCGAGGTAGCTGGATGACTATGCTAAGCGACACGAGTGGGCGGCACAAACACGTGACCCATCTAGGAGTGACACTGCAGTGGCAGACAGGATGGCAGTTAGAAAAACTAGGCCCCAAACTGTACATAATGCAAAGAAAAAAAGAGGTGCAAGATGGAATTGTCCTTGGGCCCTCCCACCCACCCTTATGTTGTATAAACAGGACATGCACACTTTAACAAATCAATCATTTCAGCGCCAGGGTCTGCCACACAACTGTGGCTGAAATGATTGGTTCGTTTGGGCCCCCACAAAACAAGCTGGCAATTAATGTGTCCCTGCACAAACTGGCTCTACGGAGGCAAGATGTCATCCTCATCCTCCTCATCCACCGATTCCTCACCCTCTTCAGTGTGTACATCCTCATCCTCACAAAGTATTAACTCGTCCCCACTTGAATCCACCACCACAGGTCCCTCTGTACGTTCTGGAGGCTGGTCTCCCTGGAAGAGCTGATAATTCATTTTGATGAACATCATCTTCTCCACATTCTGTGGAAGCAACCTCCTACGCCTTTCGCTGACAAGGTTCCCGGCTGCACTAAACACTCTTTCGGAGTACACACTGGAGGGGGGGCAACTCAGGTAAAATAGAGCCAGTTTGTACAGGGGCCTCCAAATTGCCTCTTTTTCCTGCCAGTACAGGTATGGACTGTCTGACATGCCTACTTGGATGCTGTCACCGATGTAATCCTCCACCATTCTGTCAATGGTGACAGTATCATATGCAGTGACAGTAGACATGTCAGAAATTGTTGCCAGGTCCTTCAGTCCGGACCAGATGTCCAAACTTGGTCCTGCCTGCCCTGCATCACCGCCAGCGGGTTGCTTAGGATACCTAAGTTTTTTCCTGGCAGCCCCAGTTGCGGGAGAAAATGAAGAAGGAGCCGTTGACGTGTCACGTTCCGCTTCAGCTGACAGTGTGTTCACCAGCAGGTCTTTGCACCTCTGCAGGCTTGTGTCGGCCGGAAAGAGAGACACCACATAGGCTTTAAACCTAGGATCGAGCACGGTGGCCAAAATGTAGTGGTCTGATTTCAACAGATTGACCACCCTGGAATCCTGGCAAAGCGAATGAAGGGCTTCATCCACAAGTCCCACATGCCGAGCGGAATCGCTCCGTCTTAGCTCCTCCTTCACTTTCTCCAGCTGCTTCTGCAAAAGCCTGATGAGGGGAATGACCTGACTCAAGCTGGCAGTGTCTGAACTGACTTCACGTGTGGCAAGTTCGAAGGGCTGAAGAACCTTGCACAACACGGAAATCATTCTCCACTGCGCTTGAGTCAGGTGCATACCCCCTCCTTTGCCTATGTCATAGGTGGATGTATAGGCTTGTATGGCCTTTTGCTGCTCCTCCATCCTCTGAAGCATATAGAGGGTTGAGTTCCACCGCGTCACAACCTCTTGCTTCAGGTGATGGCGGGGCAGGTTCAAGAGTGTTTGCTGGCGCTCCAGTCTTCGGCACGCAGTCGCTGAATGGCGAAAGTGGCCAGAAATTTTTCGGGCCACCCAAAGCGTCTCCTGCACGCCCCTGTCGCTTTTCAGAAAATTCTGCACCACCAAGTTTATTGTGTGAGCAAAACATGGGACGTGCTGGAATTTGCCCAGATGTAATGCCCGCACAATATTGGTGGCGTTGTCAGATATCACAAATCCCCAGGAGAGTCTAAGTGGGGTAAGCCACTGGGCGATGATTTCCCTCAGTTTCTCTAAGAGGTTGTCGGCGGTGTGCCTCTTACTGAAACCGGTGATACACAGCGTAGCCTGCCTTGTAACGAGCTGGCGTTTCTGAGATGCTGCTACTGGTGAC
Organism: Taudactylus pleione; assembly: GCA_031769625.1. Classification (NCBI taxonomy): domain Eukaryota; kingdom Metazoa; phylum Chordata; class Amphibia; order Anura; family Myobatrachidae; genus Taudactylus; species Taudactylus pleione. The sequence continues at coordinate 5,709,475 of JAUIMM010000364.1, read as the reverse complement.
GCTGCTGCTGTTGCTGCGTAAGGTGATACATCTACCCAGTGGGCTGTCACAGTCATATAGTCCTTAGTCTGCCCTGTTCCACTTGTCCACATGTCCGTGGTTAAGTGGACATTGTGTACAACGGCATTTTTCAGGACACTGAGGACACTTTTTCTGACGTTTCTGTACAGTCTCGGTATCGCCTGCCTAGTGAAGTGGAATCTAGACGGGATTTGGAACCGGGGACACACTACCTCCATCAATTGTCTAAATCCCACTGCACTAATGGCGGATACCGGACGCACGTCTAACACCAACATAGCAGTCAAGGCCTCAGTTATACGTTTTGCTTCAGGATGACTGCTGTCGTACTTCATCCTCCTCGCTAAGGACTGTTGGAGGGTCAATTGTTTAGTAAAAGTAGTGGTGTTCCTACTTCCTCTCTGGGATGATGAACGACTCCCAGCAGCAGCAGCAACAGCAGCAGCGGCAGCAGTAGGCGTAGCAATGCAGGATCCTCCGGAGGAATCCCGGATAGGAGAGTCAGTCATGCCAGTGATATGGCCTGCAGGACTACTTCCGATCCTGACTAAGGAGGAAATTGACGAGGAGGGAGTTGACGGTGTGGTTTGCAGGCGCTTGGATACAACAGGACAACGGGATTTAGGTGTCCCTGGACTGCTTACGGTCTGAGCCAAAGTTTCTGAACTTGACAGTAACTTTTTATGAACGCGCTGCAGGTGCCGTATAAGGGAGGATGTTCCTAGGTGGTTGACGTCCCTACCCCTACTTATTTCACCTTTACATATGGTACATATGGCAAGACAGTTGTTGTCCGGATTTGGATAGAAATATTGCCAGACCAAAGAGGTGGAATGTTTGGTCTTCTGCCCAGGCATGACCGTGATGGGCTTTTTCATCCCACGGACAACTGTCTCCCCCGGAGCCTGATTTAAACAAACCACATCACCATCAGAATCCTCCTCGCCAACTTCCTCCTCAGCGCCAGCTACACCAGTATCCTCATCCTGTTGTACTTTAACAGTGACATCTTCAATTTGCATATCAGCAAGTGGACTGTGGGTGCTCCTTTCAGCACTTGCAGGGGGCGTGCAAATGGTGGAAAGAGCCACCTCTTCCCGTCCAGTGCTGGGAAGGTCAGGCATCGCAACCACCACCACACTTGGACTCTCCTTGGGGATTTGTGATATCTTCTTAGAAAGCACAGTTCTTCGCTGTGCTTTTGCCAGCTTAACTCTTTTGATTTTTTTAGTGGGAGGAGTGCTTCCATCGTCATGTGAAGCTGAACCACTAGTCATGAACATACTAGGGATCGACCTTAGCCGTTCCTTGCCACTCCGTGTCGTAAATGGCATATTGGCAAGTTTACGTTTCTCTTCAGCTGATTTAAATGTCTTTTTCAAGGTCATTTTCCTGAACTTTGCCATTTGGGATTGTATGTGCCCTCTACTATGACATTGGGCATCGGCCTTGGCAGACGACGTTGATGGCATGTTATCGTCTATGTCATGACTAGTGGCAGCAGCTTCAGCACTAGGAGGAAGTGGTTCTTGATCTTTCTCTATTTTATTTTTATCGGAGAAAGTTTGGTCCTCCATTTATGTTATATCGATTTGATATATACGTGCGGCTAAACACAGAAAATAATTTTTTTTTTGGTTTGGACTGGAGTGTACTTTGTGGGTTACAGCACCCTTTAACGGTCAAGCCAGCCGGCCCTTTACTTATGACACAGGCGCACTCTTGGCACTACTTTGTTGATGCACGTGCGGCTACTGCGCACACAATTCACAAACACAGAAAATAATTTTTTTTTGGTTTGGACTGGAGTGTACTTTGGGGGTTACAGCACCCTTTAACGGTCAAGCCAGCCGGCCCTTTACTTATGACACAGGCGCACGCTTGGCACTACTTTGTTGATGCACGTGCGGCTACTGCGCACACAATTCACAAACACAGAAAATAATTTTTTTTTGGTTTGGACTGGAGTGTACTTTCGGGGGTTACAGCACCCTTTAACGGTCAAGCCAGCCGGCCCTTTACTTATGACACAGGCGCACGCTTGGCACTACTTTGTTGATGCACGTGCGGCTACTGCGCACACAATTCACAAACACAGAAAATAATTTTTTTTTGGTTTGGACTGGAGTGTACTTTCGGGGGTTACAGCACCCTTTAACGGTCAAGCCAGCCGGCCCTTTACTTATGACACAGGCGCACGCTTGGCACTACTTTGTTGATGCACGTGCGGCTACTGCGCACACAATTCACAAACACAGAAAATAATTTTTTTTTAGGTTTGGACTGGAGTGTACTTTCGGGGGTTACAGCACCCTTAACGGTCAAGCCAGCCGGCCCTTTACTTATGACACAGGCGCACGCTTGGCACTACTTTGTTGATGCACGTGCGGCTACTGCGCACACAATTCACAAACACAGAAAATAATTTTTTTTTTGGTTTGGACTGGAGTGTACTTTCGGGGGTTACAGCACCCTTAACGGTCAAGCCAGCCGGCCCTTTACTTATGACACAGGCGCACGCTTGGCACTACTTTGTTGATGCACGTGCGGCTACTGCGCACACAATTCACAAACACAGAAAATAATTTTTTTTTTGGTTTGGACTGGAGTGTACTTTCGGGGGTTACAGCACCCTTAACGGTCAAGCCAGCCGGCCCTTTACTTATGACACAGGCGCACGCTTGGCACTACTTTGTTGATGCACGTGCGGCTACTGCGCACACAATTCACAAACACAGAAAATAATTTTTTTTTGGTTTGGACTGGAGTGTACTTTCGGGGGTTACAGCACCCTTTAACGGTCAAGCCAGCCGGCCCTTTACTTATGACACAGGCGCACGCTTGGCACTACTTTGTTGATGCACGTGCGGCTACTGCGCACACAATTCACAAACACAGAAAATAATTTTTTTTTGGTTTGGACTGGAGTGTACTTTCGGGGGTTACAGCACCCTTTAACGGTCAAGCCAGCCGGCCCTTTACTTATGACACAGGCGCACTCTTGGCACTACTTTGTTGATGCACGTGCGGCTACTGCGCACACAATTCACAAACACAGAAAATAATTTTTTTTTAGGTTTGGACTGGAGTGTACTTTCGGGGGTTACAGCACCCTTAACGGTCAAGCCAGCCGGCCCTTTACTTATGACACAGGCGCACGCTTGGCACTACTTTGTTGATGCACGTGCGGCTACTGCGCACACAATTCACAAACACAGAAAATAATTTTTTTTTGGTTTGGACTGGAGTGTACTTTCGGAGGTTACAGCACCCTTTAACGGTCAAGCCAGCCGGCCCTTTACTTATGACACAGGCGCACGCTTGGCACTACTTTGTTGATGCACGTGCGGCTACTGCGCACACAATTCACAAACACAGAAAATAATTTTTTTTTAGGTTTGGACTGGAGTGTACTTTCGGGGGTTACAGCACCCTTAACGGTCAAGCCAGCCGGCCCTTTACTTATGACACAGGCGCACGCTTGGCACTACTTTGTTGATGCACGTGCGGCTACTGCGCACACAATTCACAAACACAGAAAATAATTTTTTTTTTGGTTTGGACTGGAGTGTACTTTCGGGGGTTACAGCACCCTTAACGGTCAAGCCAGCCGGCCCTTTACTTATGACACAGGCGCACGCTTGGCACTACTTTGTTGATGCACGTGCGGCTACTGCGCACACAATTCACAAACACAGAAAATAATTTTTTTTTGGTTTGGACTGGAGTGTACTTTCGGGGGTTACAGCACCCTTTAACGGTCAAGCCAGCCGGCCCTTTACTTATGACACAGGCGCACGCTTGGCACTACTTTGTTGATGCACGTGCGGCTACTGCGCACACAATTCACAAACACAGAAAATATATTATTTTTTTAGCACTTGGGGGGAGCACCCCTGATGGACAGAGCACCCCCTGGACAACACTACAGCACCCCTTTAGGACTGGGACACTGCACAGGACTTTGGAGTGGACACAGCCCCTATGGAGAACTGACTGCACAACACAGTCCAGCCAGCCCCTATGGACTTTGAAGTAGTGGACACAGCCCCTATTAACAACAGCAGCACAGCACAACACAGCCAGCCCCTATGGACTTTGAAGTAGTGGACAACAGCAGCACTACACTACACTACACTACACAGCACTAACTCCCACCCTCCCTCTTCACTGTCCACAGCCGAGTGAGAAAATGGCGCCGACGCGGGTACCTTATATAGGATCCAAAACCCGCGAGACTCGGAAGGCGGGATGATGACGTTTTGCCTCGATGTCAGATCCGAGTCAGGCGGGAAAAGTCGAGCCTGACTCGGATCGGACTCGGATCGGGGGGGCTCGGGGGGGTTCGGATTTCAGAAATCCGAACCCGCTCACCCCTAATTGCCACAAATATTTTTACAAAGTAATATAACAAAACAGTCCAGCTATATTTAATTTGATATCTACAATGTTTTACATATAGCTAGAAGGAAATGTATATACAAAGCAAATTACTTTATACTGCTAAAACCAACACCATCATAAATTATTTAGAAAATTGCAGGCATTTCTGAATAGGACTCCTGAGGCATCTGGAGGCATTTATAATTGCCTCCAAACGTTCTATATTTTGGTATCGTTTTGTAATTATAATAAGATTTCCCTCCAAAAATAGGGCATGACCACATTTAGTGTAGTGGGTTTTTATAGCACTTCTTTAGCATGATTAGAACGTAATTGAAATAATTTAGCTCATATTTAGACTAAAACTATAGTAACATAACTACTTCAATAAACAAAATGTACAGTCTAAAGGTGGGTACACGGATCGGAGCGACATATCAGGTACATCGTCTAGTGTATACCCATAATATGCGTGCTCCCGCAGGTCATTAGCTACATCCCCCGTTGGCCCTACTGCAGGGCCGACGGGGGATGTCGCTTACGGTGTCATTCTGCAGTATGCATGTCCCTCCCGCCCGTCGTACCCAGCATCAGCAAGTGTGTATGCACTTGCCGCATGCCAGGTTCCGTTGCCCGCGAATTCACGCTGGGTACACATTGGCTAATGTGTACCCAGCTTTAGAAGGTTAATCATGAAAGCTTGGAGAGTGATAAAATTGTGAAATATAAAGTAGCAACAAATCAGCTCCTGTCATTTTTCAAACACAGACTATAACATGGCAATTAGGAGCAGATTGGTTGGTACTTTTTTTTTGTATTCGTTTATTGAAAATAAATGGTGGCATAGTAATTTTGTACAAATGACGTATCAGACAAAATTATTCAATAGTATATCAGCAATAGACAAGTAATGATATTTGCCACGGAACATATGAATAGTTAACAGTCAAAAACCAAATAGAACGTGAGTATGATGGAATAGAAAAGGGGATAATAGAGAATAGGGTGAGGATTAATGTATATGATTGGGAGGGAAGGAGGGAAGAAAAGAAAAAAAAAAAAAAAAAGAAATGGGGGGAGAAGTGTAAGAAGATAAGCCACTGGTGGATAAGTATTTATATGTAATTATATGGAAAGCGTTGAATCGAGACTAACCAAGGCCTGGGAGAGGTGAATTTTGAGAGGTGTACCAGGGGTTCCAAATGATATGAAATTTCCCAACAGCATTGTTTTGTAGACTGGTGATATATTCCATATTTGCTACAAACCAGATTCTGTTTATTAGCTCCTGTCGGCTGGGAGTGTGTTGAACTTTCCAATTACGAGCGATTTGAAATTTGGCTGCGCAGGAAACGTGAAGGATTAGTTTATTTGTAGTGTTGGGGATGGAATCAATCGGAGCGCAGAGTAAAAGAGTAGCAGGAGAAAAAGAGATCGGAATGGTAAGAATTTGGGAAAGTAGGGTACGGACCATGTTCCAGAATGGGACAATCAGGGGGCATGACCACCACGTATGAAAATAAGTTCCGAGTTGACCGCACCCTCTCCAACAAAGATTGGAGGTGCTGGGGTAGATTTGATGTAAACGCTCTGGCACTAAGTACCATCTCGTATATACCTTGTATGAGTTCTCGCGTATGGCCACACTAATGGAGCATTTAGAAATAGTCAAGCGTATAGTGTCCCATGCTTCGTCCCCGAGAGAAAGGCCAAGATCCGCTTCCCAAGCCTGTTCATGAGTTTCGAGTGGAGGAGGCTTCAACGCCAGTATGAAGTGATAAAGGTGCGAGATAGCTCCTTTGTCATTAGGTCTATGCATGCATAATCTCTCTATAGGTGTGGGGTTAGGAGGGGAGCGGGTGGAGGGATTCGAGCTAGCGAAGTGGCGGATTTGTAAATATTGATAGTGAAGTTTGTTGGGAATTTTATGTTTGTCTTGAATGTCCGAAAATGATCTAGGTGAGGAAACTTCAACTATATGGTGAAGCCTAGTAATGCCTGCTGAAATCCAAGGGGAAGCCACTGTCTGGGATAGACCAGGGGGGAATGCAGGATTGTTCCAAATGGGGGTTAGAGGGGAAGGGTGTGGAGAAAGTTCCAGTTTTTTATTAAGGGAGTCCCAGTTATTAAGCGTCAGTGCTATAGTGGGGAATAAAAGAACGGATCTAGGTCTGTGTTTACGGGGCGTCCAGGGTAGATAAGAGACTGAGTGTACACCTACCAAGTCGCTCTCCAGGTCAACCCATCTCTTAACATGGCGAAGTGAGTGCCAGGCGGCCAACTGACTTAATCGGGTTGCATTATAGTAGCGGTGCAGTGAGGGTAACCCCAAGCCTCCATCCCAGGGACGCTTAGTGAGTATGTTTCGACGGATTCTGGGTTTTCGGTAGTTCCAGATGAATTTACAGAGTGCGGTTTGAAGTGTGTTGAGGGTGTGGGAGGGGATAGGAATAAGGAGAGTTTGGAATAAGTATAATAGTTTGGGGAGAATGTTCATTTTCACGGCGTTGATACGACCTACCCAGGAGAGAAAATGTGTTTGCCATTGTTGCAGGTCCCTCTGGATTGAGCTGATGAGGGGGGGGGGTAGTTGGCTTTATATAGAGAATCATAGGATTTAGTAATGAATACTCCTAGATATTTGAGGGAATCTTTTTTCCATATGAAATTAAAATTTGATTGCAATAATGACTTCATATTGCCGGGTAAATGTATAGGAAGGGCTTCGGATTTGGTATGATTAACCTTGTAACCAGACAGGGAGCCATATATAGAGAGTTCTCGAAATAGATTGGGAAGAGAGGTGAGTGGTTTTGTTAGCGTGAAAAGTATGTCGTCCGCAAATAGAGATAGAGTATATTGAGAATGTTTAACCTTAATCCCTGTAATATCGGGATTGGCCCGTACACGAGAAGCGAGTGGTTCAATAATAAGGGCGAATATGAGTGGCGATAGAGGGCATCCCTGTCTGGTCCCATTCGCTATTGAGAAGGAATCGGAGATCAGGCCTCCTGCTGAGACCGTAGCAGAGGGATTGGAGTAGAGGGCTTGGATGGCTTGCAAAAACTGTCCTCGGAATCCGAATTGGCGCAATGTTTGGAAAAGAAAAGGCCAGGACACCCTGTCGAAGGCTTTCTCCGCATCCAGAGCAAGCACCAGAGAGGGGAGTTTGTGAATATTAATATAGTGGACTAGATCGATTGCGCGCCTAGTGTTGTCTAATGCTTGTCTGGACGGGACAAAGCCCACTTGGTCGGGATGGATTAAAGAGGGAAGGAGGGGGTTTAGCCTATTTGCAATCACCTTAGCAAAGAGCTTTAGATCAGTGTTAAGTAGTGAGATGGGACGGTAATTAGTCACTAAAAGGGGATCCTTATTAGGCTTCGGGATGACGGTTATGGTAGCTCTAGTCGTGTGCGGATGAAATTAAGAACCTTCTAAAATACAGTTGAGAGCCACAGTTAGGTGAGGTATCAAGGAAGTTTGAAAAGTTTTATAGTAGGACATTGGAAGTCCATCAGGACCTGGCGCCTTCGAGGACTTTTGTGTTTTGAGAGCCGAAACAATTTCTTCTGCAGAGATAGGGTCGTTTAGCGCGGAAGAGTTGGCGGTATCAATTTGGGGGAGATTACAAGAAGCTAGATAGTCCGCAGTTGAGGTGTCAGTGGTAGTGTCATTTGTTGGGGGGAGATTGTAAAGGCGTTCGTAGTAATTTTTAAATAAAGAATTGATAGTGGATGGACTATAGTGGCTGGTTCCACGGTCATCGTTTAATGCTGGGATAGCAGTCCTGGCTTTGTGAGCCTTCAATCTGTTGGCCAGTAGGGAATCAGCTTTATTGCTCTTTTCGTAAAATTTTTGGTTGAGCCAACGTAGGGCCTGTTCAGTCTTTTCAGCATTAAGGGCATTGAGAGCATTCCTGGAGGAGGTCAGTTGGGCGTATAGTGAATTAGAGGGAGTACGTTTATGGGCGGTTTCAAGGCGTTGAACCTCTCCGGTCAGGAATTTAATTTGGGACCTACGCTCCTTATTTCTAAAAGAAGCATAATTAATGATGTGCCCACGGATAACAGCTTTATTATTTATTATCGTTATTTAAGGAAAAAAGAGCGGACTTCACCCTTTCCTGAAATTTCGGAATGGTAAGCAGAGTCTCATTCAAACGCCACGGGGGTCGCGAGGGTGGAACATCAAAAAAATCGAAGGACGCTGTGACGATGGAGTGGTCTGACCAAGCATTAGACACAATAGAGGAGTCAACAAGATGTTCACTGGCTGACGTACTACAAAAAATAAGGTCTATTCTCGAGTAGGACTGATGGGGTATCGAGAAGAAAGTAAAATCCTTAGATGAGGGATTAAGGGCCCTCCATGTATCAAATAGACCCGATTCACTGAGGTGATTATTTAGAGAGCGAGTTGCCGGACAGGGTCGTGTTCTGGTAGGGGTAGGACCTTTATCAAGCTCGTGGTTAAGGACTGCGTTGAAGTCTCCTCCGACAATGAGGCTACCTATCCTGTATTTGTTTATTTTAGAGAAAACAGATTTGAAGAATGATGATTGATCTGAATTGGGAGCATATATATTAACAATCGTGCATTCTAAACTGCCTAATTTGCCTGTCAAGATAATATATCTCCCGTCTGAGTCTGTATGTACTGTGTGTAAAGAGAAAGGGATTTTACTATTGATCAGTATCGCTACTCCATTGTGTTTAGACCGACTAGAAGAATAGTACGCGGTGGGGAAACTTTTAGTATGCAGAGAGGGATGTGACTGCGCTTTGAAGTGGGTTTCCTGGATTAGAATAATCCCTGCCTCGAGATCTCGGATAGTTCGGAAGAGCGATGAGCGCTTCTGAGGGGTGTTTAAGCCCTTGGAATTAAGGGAGGCAAAAGTTAGAGACATTTGGGTAGAGCGTGATACTCAATGTGGATAATGTAGGTGAGAGATTCCTGGTTCGTTGAGAGATAGAAAGAAAGAGAAAAAAAAAAAAAAAAGAAGAAGTGAGGTATGGTTAGAAATTAGAAATGTGGAAGACAAGGGGGAGAGAACCGGGCGGGAGTTCCCCGTGTCCAGCAGGGGAAAACACACTCGGAAAGTGGGACTAGGTAGTCCAGGAAGGTAGTAGGGAAGGGAATCCGAACTACCTTTAGGTAACTTAATTAAAATATATTAGAAAACAAGTAACTGTATGTACTGAAGAATGCTGGAAATAGAGGAGAGAGATGAGGGTGTCAGAGAGCTTTGGCCCTCCAATTGTGGTTGTGTAGTAAAGGTAGATGAAGACCTAGGGACGTCTGAAGAGATGTCAATGTGGAATGTCAGAGGGGAGGGGAGAGAAAACATATAGAAGAGCCCAGATAAGGGTATACTTATTAAATATAACATCAATTATAACTGTATATAAAACATACATAAACATTTCAAATATGTTTATCAGATATTCTTAGAAACAATGAAAGAATAGAATAATATTGGACGTGTGGGACCCACATGCGAAGTCCTAATGAACAGAGCATACCTGTAGCTCCGATGGAGTGATGGACTTACTAAGAGACAACGTTGATATATAGCAAAAGAATTCTACTATGAATCAATAGAGCAGGTAAAACAACTACATACATCTTAATGCATAGTATTATGATTAGAAAAAAGGATACGAAATGACTGTCTGTGTAGAGATTCAGGACCAAAATTAGGATCCCATGGTGGGGGATGGTAGTCTCCGCCCAATAGTAGTATGTTTCTCGGAAGCGTATTCAGGTATAGCGAGTGAACCCAAGTGGGAATAAAAAACAACATGTAACTGTGGTCATATTATATGTCCTCTGAAGCAGTTGGAGAGGGGCCGGAGTCTTCCAAATGGGAAAGAAAGTCGTTGCCTTCTTTAGGGGTTTTGATGATAATCGTTTTGCTGTTGAAGTCAACCATTAGTTTGAAGGGGAAACCCCAACGATAATGGATGCCCCGTGCTCTTAGTGCTCTTGTTAAATCTTGAAGTTCTCTGCATTTCAAAATTGTAATGGGGGCCAGATCTTGGAAGAATTGTAATTTGATGTTGTCGTAGAGAATATGGGGTTTTCCACGTGTAGGGGCCAAGACTTTTTCTTTGTCCTTAAAACTTAGGAAGCGTATGACGACATCTCTTGGGGGTTCACCTTCTCTTGGTTTAGGTCTCAGGGCTCGATGGGCTCTTTCAAGGGGCAACGGATGGGAGGATAAGTCAGGGAGAATGGTGGAGAACATGTTATGGAGATAAGTCTCTAAGTTATCCGGAGAGACCAATTCTGGGATATTTCGTATGCGGAGGTTGTTTCGTCTTTCTCGATTCTCCAAATCCTCATTCTTGGTACGAAGATCAGCAAGATCCTGGATAATGTGATCGATGTCCCTATGAGTCTCATTTTGGAATTTTTGAAGGGTGTCTTGGCGTGATTCTAATTTAGAAGTTCTTGTAGAAAGTGAGGATAGGTCTGATTTGATCGAGGAAACTGCCTTATCCAACTTAGACTCAAGAGATTCTTTGAAGTCAGTAATAAGGGATCGCAGAGCCATTATGTCTTCTTTTGTGGATAGAGCTGAAGAGGGTGTGTCCTCTCCCTCTGTATGGGGAGGACTGGGGGATGGAGGGTCGACAGCCGCTGATGACTTGTCACCTTTAGGAAAGTGTTGAGAGATGTCACCACCCACACGTTTTCTGGTGGTAGTATTTGACTTGCTCATAATGACGATGAGGGGGAAGGTAGTTAGAGGTAAGTATGGTGACTGAAAGGACTCTATAGGCCTGGTTAAACAGCGACAGAGGACTTGAGATGGCGGACGTCTGCAAATATGCACAAAGTGTAATTGTGCGGCCTTTGTTAAGAAAAGAACCACAGGAGGGCACTGCTCCAACTCTCTCAGGGAGTCATTGCTTCAAGTTGTAAACACATTTATTTCAGTGTCATAAGGCAGTTTATAGGCGGCAGTGAAGTTCCGCTGGAGCCGGATATGCGTGTTCGCTTTAGAGCTGCCCGTCAGCCCGGCCAATGGTGTAGGAGAGTGAAAAAGTTTATGGGCCTCTAGTAGGTGCAGACTTTGAAAGAAGATGTGCAGACTGTGTGATATAAAGTGTGGACAAATCAGAATCTGCACTTATTCAAATCTGCCGAGCCCGCCCGCCAGGCCGCGTCCACTATAAAATCCCTTGTTTATATAATCAAATGTTCAGTTTATCGTGAATACACTCACCCTTCCAATTATTAGCAGGTGACCAGGCGACGTTGCCAGGGTGGAGGAGACCCTTGATGTTAGAGCACAGTATTCGTTGATGTAGTTGGCGGAGAGCAGATTGTAAAAGGGTCTGCCATTGGCGTAGGGATTATCAATCCAAGGTGGGTAACTCAGAAGGGGAGAGAGTTACAGTGGAGGAAGGGTCCAGCAGGAAAGGTGAGGCACCTGAGGGCCCACACGCTGCAGGGCAGGGCTGAGAAGCAGGTCCGACAGGAGGGAGCCAGCACAGCAGGGGAGAGATAATCTGGGGGGACTGTGAGCAGGCTGGTATGGTCTGAAATGCAGGCCAGGCTCCAGGGCCATTTACAAGATCTGGTTGGTACTTTATCTCTCACAATTTTATCACTCTCCAAGCTTTCATGAACACCCCCCTATTAGTACCTAAAGAGAAAGTGGTCAGATTATAGGACACTCTATTACTAGTTACTGTACCTCTCTGAACTTGTGATTCCACTGTATCAGCTTTTCATTAATAATCAGCTGTTGCCCTGGAGGTGCAAAACTGATGTAGCTTCCAATTTGAGTATACTGAATTTTGTTATTGGGAGTGATAATCCAGTTCATAATATCATATTGGCTTGCAGTCTCTCCATTTTCAAAATAAAACATCTCACCAGATGTTGATTTAAAATTAACATTTCTGATATATTGATTTAGCTGGAAAAAAAAAGTAATTTAAAAAAATGCTCTTAAAAATACTTAGCGTTATCTAGTGCAATTAGGTATTAAAACAACAGCTCATTCGATCCTACATTTATCCAGACCAGAACAAAGCTATCTCCACCCCTGATCTGTGCAAACTGAGCCACACCCCCAATTTACTAACATATGGGTATATTTACTAAGCCTTGAATGGAGATAAAGTGAACGGAGATAAAGTACCAGCCAATCATCCAGCCATGTCACAGGCTGTTTGAAAAGTGACAGTTAGGAGCTGGTTGGCTGGTACTTTATCTCCATCCAAGGCTTAGTACATAGACTCCTAAGACATAATTAGTGCAACTATGGGCCTGATTCAGAGCCGGACGCTCTTTAAGAGCGCTCGCTCTGAATAAGGGCGTTTTTTTTTTCTTTTTGTTGCGGCCTCCTGGCCGCTCGCTAAGCTGTGGGTGACCACCCACAGCTTTTGCGAGCGGCCAGGTGATGGTCGCGATGGTCACGACCATCGGGGCTTGCAACGAGACCCTTGTGGTAGGGTCTCGTCCGTCACAAGCCCCAGAGAGCTTCCTGCTCTAACAGAGCAGGAAGCTCTCCACTGACATCACTGGTGATGTCAGTGGTGCCTCCCACAAATGGCAGGCATTCCTTCTGGAACGCCTCCGTTTGTGTAGCCACCCCCCCCCCTCGCCGCCTACAAAGCGGGGTGAGCTGTCGATCAACATCGACAGCCGCCCCTTTTGTAGTGAGTCCCGGAGTGAGAGAATTTCTCTCTCGCTCCGGGGCTTGCGCATGCACACAGCGCATGCGCAGTACCCAAATATCGACCCGCTTGCGAGTGTTATGCGCTCGCGAGCGGGTCTGAATCAGGCCCTAGAAGCACTACCTGAAAAAGATCCAAGCCACATCTGAGCTTTCAGCTACACTGAGCATGTATAAGATGGCAAGCTGGCTCATGCGTGTGGGTTTTTGCAAAGACTGACCTGGGGATGCGGTAGAATAGCCCTTACCACTACAGGTTGGTCCCTGGCAATAATTCTATGTTAAAATGCATTAATAACTGTTTTACTATCACTGCAATAAGCAGCTAAAAGACCAGCCTTGTCACTGTGGTTACGGCTCTATTGATAGGTAGGCCTAAAACTAACAAGGATGTGCTTATGTCATTTTATATTATCTACTTTAACTTCTTCTGTTTACATGTTAAAAATTGATGTATGGTTCATCTAAGGAAAGTTTACCATTTATATGACATTTATATTTCATCTGGATATCAGCAAATTCTGTGTATAAAGCACCACAGAAAACACATGAGTTTTGGCATAAAGTCTCTGGGGTATATTTACTAAAGTGAGAGTTTTTAGAAATGGAGCAACCAATCAGAATCTACTTAACATTCAACTAGCACCTTCTAGAAGATAATAGCTATAATCTGGTTGGTTGCTATGGGCAACATCTCCACTTCTAAAAACTCTCACTTTAGTAAATATACCCCTATGAGTGTGTATTCCTTTACCTTAGATTGCTGGAAAGTTGTCTTGAAATAAGATTTGTAATCAGGTTGTGGGTTGTTTTTTGAGAAAAGCATATCATGCACGCCATATGCGAAAGCGTATGTAGCTCTGTAAATAGCATATGTTAGTCTGAAGTTGTTGACATCAAAAACTGCATCATACTTTGTTAGTGTTTCGTTTCCAGTGCAATCTCTAGTTGGTCCTAACAATTTCCTAAATGTGCTCTCATTTGCAGGTAAGCACAGAAACGCATCATGCCACACTGCTGCAGTAAAGACGTCATCTGGTAGAGTGAGGGGATTAACACTGTAAATAAATTCTTTTAATCCTGGTATCTCTCCTCTGTGAATTGCAAACATAAGGGAGCCATTTAGTGCTCTTAAATAGGTCTCTTGAGTGATCACAGAAAGTGTTGCTGGTATAATCCAGACTCTTCCAGCCATGGAAGCTCTCTCAATGAAAAACATTAGGTTAAAAAATGTGGTCAAACCACAGAAAATGAAAACAACATTGGCAGATGACTGTACAGTGGTTTCCATTGCTGCATTTATGCTGTTCAACTCTGCACTTAAAATAATAGAAAAGAATGCAATGCATATTCCACTTTTAAGGAGTTGGTTTTTAATATCATTGCTAGCGTTAATATTGTTCTCATCATCAGACGCTATAATTCCGACCCATGTCCAGCCAAAGTGTTTGAGGAGTTGTATGAACCCGTCATACTGAAGGCGCTCATTTGGAACTGTACGCAGTAAAGATGGGAACATGGAGGTATCACTTAAATCTGGATCCTGAGCTCCATAACTTACCTGAAAATGTAAACAATCATGAGGAAAACAGAGAAGGCACACCTGATGGAGTATATTACCAAAGCTGAATAATGCATATAATAAATAAATCTTACAATTGTATTATTAATATACAGTGCTCATGGAATTTAAACGTACTTGCACTTTACGGTGGTGAACTTTGACGATTACAGTACCCAATGATAACTACATGAAATATAAGAAGGAACACATGGTGGACTTTGCATAGTGCTAGTAGATAATGGAGAGTAGACAAGCACAAATAGAAGGACAACTTAAATAGCGACAAAAAGGCTGTGCCACCTCCTTCAGAACAAGAAATACTTTGCCTAAATGGAGCCAGGGGATGTGAGAGAGGGGGTCATCTGTAGAGGCCTCGAAGTGCTAGGGAGTCGTAACCAAGCCTTCCCCATTATGCCACGATCTCCCCTCAAATATAGTAATGTATATGAGGGTTATAGCCGCACCTCCTCCAGTTGCAACACAACCCCAGACTCAGGCCCATATAAAGTCTTGGTTGCCCAGAAAGCGCCATCTCACCTTGGGGGAGATGTACAAAGCTCTGGAAAGTGATAAATTGGAGAGTGATAAACTACCAGCCACTCCGCTCCTGTCATGTTACAGACTGTGGGGCCTATTCATTAAACCTAAAAATTCTCTGGAGATAATTAGCTTTAGAACTCGCATAGAGTTCTACCTAATTATAGGTGGAATTCATCATTCCACCTCTCCATAAGTATCTATTCCGAAAAGCTGTAATTTTTGCGATGACAGCTTTTCGGGAAATAGATACTTTTCCCTGCCTACACTACCTTATCGCATCTGGAAACAGTGCTGCGCACGCGCTGTTACATCTGTAAAACCAGCGCATGCACAGCACTGCCTACAGATGCGTTAAGTTTGTGTACCCCCCCGACCCCCCTCTGCTCACCTCCCCCCCCCCCCCCGACTTACCTGCCGGCAGCAGCATCTGGCTCTGTCCTGCTGGTCTGTCATGTGGTTTCCCAGCAGACCACATGACAGATTAGAAAAAAATAAAAAACTTTTTTTTTTTTATAAATTGTCTTGTGCTCTGCTGGGGAGCACATATGACAGACCAGCCTCCGGAGCCTGAGGACGGAGCAGAGCGCCGGAGGGACTCGTCGGGGGACCTGCACACGCGGATACAGGTAAGTCGATTCTGCCATTCGCCACCTCACAGTGGCGAATAGTAACTGCATCAAATTCCGAAAATTCATAATTTTCGGAATTTGATGAATACCGCAATTTCCACATCCCCATACTAATGTATGGGGAGTGTGGAAATTAACGCAGGGGAACTTAGCAAGGAGATATCTGTGATATCTCCTGTGCTAGGTCTGTTCATGAATACCAAAATAATGTTATTTAAGGAAAATATCCTTAAAAATGTTATTTTAGTGTTGATGAATAGACCCCTGTGTTTGAAAAATGACAGTAGGGAGCTGATTGGCTGATAGTTTATCACTCTCCAGTTTATCACTATCCAGAGCTAAGTACATATACCCGTTTTATTTAAGTAATCTCATCCCACAATATAAAATATAATTTTTCATGTGGCTGCAAGCAGAAGGAAGGAGCAGGCAGAGAGGTATAGAATAGGTAGAGTGGTACAGACACAAGACTTTGTTCTGCAGAGTGGCACTATAGAAATAAGATCGGGATGGAAAGGGAACATATTACACCAGGTCTGAGCTGTGAGACATAGTGACAGGCCCACTCTTAGCAGTGTAATAATACACTTCACATGCAATATTGCTCCCTATAACAAAGACAGTGTCCCCCCCCCCTAACCCATACCCCAAGGATAGGTCTGGTGCAAGTGCCTTCTGATAATGATAATGGTTATATTTGCATGCAACTCTGAATCCAGCTTAGACTGTGCAAATGTATTCTCAGAGCTTCAAATTGCTAATATTTATTTAAGAAAATTTGAAGGATATCCCCCGAACAAGCCGTTTTCGGGGCATACCTGCAAATATTAAGGATACCCTAGGGCCTGCGATGCTGGACTAAACATTCCGAAATTTAGTCCCAGCTTACATAGTAGCCTAAGGGATATAGCCTATGGGCTACTATATCGCCAATTTTTTTGGAGACAGATCCTTCGGATCCCTCTCCGTTGAACCCTGATGATGCATGTGCCGGCAGAAAAGACATAGAGGTGTATTTATTAATTATCACAGTTTAGAACTGATAATTATCATTTGTTATCTCTGCTAAGAAATTAAGGATCATCCCAATGTATTAAAACATAAAATCCAAGAACTGATTGTTAATATGCCGACTTTAATTCTCCTTTTGGGAACCCAGTGCAGTCCTGCGCATGTGCTATCTGCTGAGCATGTATGTGAGAGCAGACAATACCGGGGAGGAATCCTACAGATCCCTTTCCTGGCACAATTTTCAGTAAGTAGCCCGTAGGCTACAATGGCTAACACCATCTGAGGATGGTGTTAGCTAATGGGCCAAGCTCCAGCAAAAATTACTTGATAAATAGGCCCCATAGTGTACTCTGTGTAATAAGAATTTTGTGTGTTCAAAGGTCTACAATAATAATAGTATTATACTGAGTTACACAGTATGACACTTGTAGTTTCCAAATGTAGTCATTCCATTCTATACTTCTCATTTGTATCTTTAATGGCCTTTTCCAATATATATTTAGGGTAACTTTGCTCTTTATAAGCTATATATAAACTTTTAACCTGTTTTTGATTATTGTCATTATCTGAACAGTTTAGTTTCATGCTAAAAAACTGGCTTTTAGGTATGTTATTACGCCAAGCTATTAAATTACTATTTGTATAATTAAGAAAGTCATTTGGGTCTACATTTTTAAAAAAGGTTTCCATATGTATACATTCTCCACTGGCCAGCAGTGCAACATCCAAAAACTGAATATATGGAGTCCCAGGCCCGGACACTCAGGGGGCCCACCCAGCACTCGCTACCACCCGCTTGCTATTACCCGTGACAGGCAGAGAGTGACAGCCCCACCCCTCCACCGCACAATAGAGTGAGTAAAGTGACTCACTGCTCACCCATCCGCTGGGTGTCCTCCCACTCCGCCTCCTTCCTTACCTACGCCACATTGGCCCGCGTGCCCTCAATAAAGTTTTCCTTTGATCACTGAAGCTGGCGCGGTGTGATCATAATGTCATGCGGCACTGCTGAATTAGAGAGAGGAGCTGCTGCGGGCGGGCGGGTGGTATGAAGAGTTTGAGGAGCTGACCAAAGAAAGGAGTAAGGTAAGAGTGTCACTCATTCACTGTTTGTACTTTCTCCCAGAGTCCCAGGCCATTGATTCCATATTCAGACAGTCGACAGATCATTATGGGACTGAGTCTGAGAGAACAGACTGTCCCTGCTCCATGGATTTTTCCCCCTGCTGCCTTGCAAGCTCCAGCTATTTTTAATATGCCTCAATTTGCCAACATTTTTTAATTGTGTATGAATAAGGTAGTGGGGTAAGGGGGGTTGTGGGGAGGGGGCAGGAGAAGGGAAGGTTCATGGGGGAAGGTGGGGGCCCTGCCTAATTTGTCAGTCCCAGGCCTCACAATTTCTGATGGCAGCCCTGTTTGTGAACCTTAATACAAACAAATTGTCATTCAGTGAAGAAACAAAAGTGGTAATGGATGATCTATCCCCTTCTCAAATATAGACTAAATCATCATTATACCTGCCATAGAAATCTAGATTCGCTCCAAATTTGCCACCCCAAATGAGTTGTTCTTCGAGCATACCCAAATAGAGCTTAGCAAAACTCAGGGCAAACTTGATTCCCATGGCAATCCCCCATGTTTGTAAATAATACTGTGTATAAAACAAACATAATTGTAATCCAATATGAACTTAATGACCAATATAATGAAGTTACATAACTCCTCATTCATATCAATATCTTTATCTAAATAATGCTTAATAACTGCAAGACTTCTGATGTCAGTAAAATTGAACTATAAAGATTCCACATCACAAGATAGAAAATGTTTTTTTTCTCTAGTATCTTTAATCATATTAAAGAATTGTGGACTATCTCTAATACAAGAAGTGACTATTAAATAATGAGACTGTACCTGTAAAAAATAAACCATACTGCGTGAGTTAAAAGGGAGTGTGGGAACATTGACCTTGGACTATCCCAAAATGGTTTTTCAAGTTTCACCTCTCTCGCACAGATAGTTTGCTGTCACACAGCATTCGAAGAAGTTGTGTTTTTCCTGTGCGTTGTAAAAATGCTTATTTTAGCAGTAGAGCACCGTGTTAAGTGAAATTGAACAAAACACCCACTGATTCTTTCTGTTTGCTAATCGAGGCAGATTGTATGTCACGTGCATGTGTGTTTGAGTGGTAACAAACATTTAGTGATGGTCATGAGGACGTTACAGATGATGAAGGCCTTGCACATCAAAATTCGACTTGACCACTAACTCAGCATCCGAATGATAGCAGAAATGGCAAACATCGACAAAGAAACTGTTAGGCAAGTTTTGCAACAAAATCTTAACAGGACAAAAGTTTGTGCTAAGATGGTTCCAAGGCTGCCAAGCAGAAAGAAAATCAAAAGTGAACTTTTACAGACATTTTGGAATAAATTCAAGCGGATTAGCAGTTTTTAGAGTTATTACCTGGGATGAAACTTGGATCTTTCAGTATTATACTGAGACGCAATGCCAGTCAATGCACTGGAAAACACCATTATCACCAAGAATGAAAAAAAACACTTCAAAGCAAAACCAATTTCTAAGCCATGTTAACTGATTTCTTTGATATTAAGGGTGTTATTTTGGAAGACTGGGTACCAGAAGGCGCAACAGTGAATCAAGATTGCTACAAAATGTTTTAACAACTTTGCTGGAAAGAATGAGAAGAAAGAAGCCAGAACAGAGTTGTGGAATAATGGTTTCATCCTCCATCAGGAGAACGCACCAGCCCACACAGCTCTCTCTGTGAAGCAGTTTTTGGCCAAAATACAGATTGCAATACTATAACACCCTCCATACTCGCCAGACCTAGCACTGTGTGACTTCTTTTCTCCAGTGTCATATCTGTACTCGAGGGAACCCATTTTGCATCAGTTACTGAGGTAAAGAAGAAAACGATGGAGCTGCTGAGCTGACAGATAAAGAACTACTGCACGGCTTTGACCAATTGAAAATAAGCATGCAAAGGTGTATGGATGCAGTAGAGGAGTACATAGAAGGGAAATTAAGTTAAAATGTAGTTAATATAATTAAACATAAATTATAGCATCTCGTTATTTAATAGCCACACCTTGTATATGACTTTAGGGAAGTTAAGTGACTTTGTAAATGTTCATCAACATAATGAGATAAATTAGATGTGATAGACCTGATCCCTGAAATGATGGGACGCCCAGGGGGTGAAGTGAGGGTCTTGTGTAACTTGGGTAAATGGTAATAAATCAGAACCACCGGATGTATTATATATGAACAATGCCACACCGCTGGTCAAATCCATATCAACAAGGCTTCTGAGTTTCTTCTGAAAAACAAATGTAGAATCTGAGGATAGTTTCTTATAGACTGGTGTACTCAGTGTTGTCCAGCTGTTTGTGTGCTTCCCTAAGATAGTCACCCACAATCTGGACAACTATTGTTCCCCTTCTTTATCTGACATTTTTTATGATAAATATTAGAATATGCTGTTACATCTTATAAAGCTCGTCTTTCATCATCTGTAAGGTTATCTTTCAAGGAAGCCCTATCCACCTGTTCACACATTATTCTGAAATCGTTCATAGTTGTTTTATAGAACCCTTTAATACAAGGACTCCTAAATTGTTACAGATAAAATTCGGATTTATTTTTTAAACTGTTCTGTCTTTTAATATTTTGTTCAATGTTGAATACATGTATGCAGGTACTTGTTCCAGTATTACCCTCAAGGCCAGTATTTCCAACATATCTAATGCATCTTTTTTTTTTCCTTTATAGGTGTTTCATAGCTAAATACCCTTTTCTACTCAAGTTTCTTTTATATCTGTTTAAATTTACAAACAGTGTGACTAGATTTTTTTTTTGCGGGAGTGTATTTTAATCCTTTTCTTAGCAAGTTGACTTCTGGTGTGATCAACTTTCTTTTAAGGACTGATTGAGCACACCATTGGCCATTATATTTATTGGGAGCTTTTTACTTGCCCAAACTCTTCCTCCTCTAAATCCCTTTCTCGATCCCTTTTGGAGAAACTGAACCTGCCCCTTTTTGTTCAATTTAATTTTTTGATGCTGTCCCCTAAGAAGACCCCTTATATTCATGTTGTCTATTCTGAAGGTGCAGTTTGGATTTATGCCTTGCTCCACCTCTATGTAAGGTTTATGGAGAGTAATAATCTATCTAAACATTTGTATCTATTTTTTGTGTACAATCTTATTTTTTCTACTTTTTGTGAACTATTTAGAGGTAATTTAGGATTCCTTCCTCTATTTCTAGAGAAACCACTATTTCTTTGGGTAGAGTTACCATGTATATTTCAATTCAGGGATCTTGAATAATACCTTTTCACTCTATTGTATGTCCTAACCCTACCTGTTTCATAGTCTTCTCTATCTCTTTATAATTATTTGTCTTTAGTTTGAAGAATGGATTCTTCAAAATCCTATAATTTTCTATTCACTTTTTCATCTCTTTCCTGGAATCCTGGGTTATTTTCATATTATCTAAGTGATTCCTAAACTTTTTCTATCTCTATTTGTGAGGCATAATTTTCCCTTTGTATTATGAGTTACATCAATTGAAAGGAACACTTATCTAAAATCTGATTACAATAGCCTAAACATTATTTATCTTCTTTAAATGAAGCAGATTTAAAAATACATAACCCCTATAGCATATTTGTAGACTTAGAAATTCTCCTCCCTGAGAGACGCCCGGGGGGGAGAGGCAGGTGGGTGGAGTTGGGGCATGGTCAGCCGAAAGTGTGTCATTAAGCCCCACCCCTCTCGAGAATTCACTTAGATGGCACATATTTAAAATAAGGGGCAGGGCTAAATGACAATTCTCATAGAATTGCGTAATTAGGCCCCGCCCCCAATGCACTGACCCACCGGTCCCCATTAATATTCTCCACATTCTGCCTACTTCTCTAGGAAGTGGGCAGAATGCGGGAGAAGTACCTACCCTTCCAGGGGTGCTGGGAGTTACCCAAAAAATCTGGAGCTTCCCGCGAATTCCGGGAAGGTTACTTGGTCCCACCAATGTCTTGTTTCGGCATACATAGTATTCCTAGTTTGTTAAATAATTTGTGCATGTCATTATAACCCATTGTATGTGTCTCTTATACTACTGATATTTGGTCTTTTATATAATTGCATCTTCTTTCTAATCTTTGTGCTAAACACCACAATGTAGACATTTTCAAACAAGTAGCCTCACCAACCAGACAATCGAAATAACACAAAAATAAAAATGTGGGAGCTAGAATAGTATATACAATTAAAATTAGTAAATTATGATATCCCTTAAACTGGAAATATCTACCACTAAACTGTAGGTCTGGATGCCCTTTTGTTGTATATTAAAAAGGACATGCACAGTTAAACAAACCAAGAACTTCAGCATCAGGAATTATTGTGGCTAAGTGTTTGGTTTGCCCCATAAACAAGCTACCAATGGTGGCTAACAGTTTTTTTTAATCATGTCTACATTTGGAAGATGTCATTATCATCCTCATCCTCACTCTGACCCTCATCAGTGTTAATATCATCATCACCACACATTATTAGCTCATCTCCAGTGGAATCCACAATTACAAAAGTATCTGGACTTTGTTGTAATTGGTGGCAAAGGTCTTTCTCATAGCATTTGTAGTTTATTTTTATGAACATCATTTTTTCCATATTATTAGGAAGTAGCCACCTACGCCGATCACTCACAAGGTTCTCGGCTGTGATAAACACTCATTCTGAGTACACACTGGAGGGTGTGCAGCTAAAGTAAAGCAAAGCTAAATTGTACAACGGGCTCCATATTCCGTTTTTTCTCCCTGTATTCAAAGTGCCTGTGTGATATGCTAATTTGTACATTATCATTAAAATAATCCTCCACCATTCTACTGATACTGTATCAGATTAAGTCATGGTAGCAGTGTCAATAATTTTAAGTTTGAGCATAGCGGTGTTTCACTCTGGTGTGCTAAGTTGACTCATCCTCATCACCAGTGGATCTCTTGGGAAAGGTCAGTTTTTTCCTGGCAGCAGCATTTGCAGGAGAAATTGAAGCAAGAGATGTAATTATGCCATCCCATAATATAACACTGAATAATATATGTCATAATGTAAGCCTAAATTAATTTTTAGATCAGAGTATGATAGCATGTTGTTTGCTATCAAAGGGTGGACTGTCAAAGCCGGATAATTGGCTGAGACAGGATCGGTGTAAAATTAGATCGGGGCGACGCCATTTTGCAAATGGCAATGAGACGCCATTTTGCGACTGGACGCCCAGCGCCCTTTTAGTGAAACTCGCCATTATAAGTACATATGACAATGCTATTATTTAGCGTTGTGTGATTCCCACTCAATAGCAAGAAGTTAAAAGTCCTCACCATACAAATACAGACAGTCATTACAACATATAAAATGATTAACCCTGCAAAACACGTACCATGGTGTACTCCACAAACACGTAGTCGCACAGCGCTAACTAGTGTCTTTTCTCAATTCCCCAATACTTACACACTGCACACTTACATAAAAGGTTCCCTAGCATTAAAGTTTAATACTCAAGGTTTATTCAGTAATTATTAATGCTGTGTAATAAAGGTTATTTGATATCTAAGGTTTAGTACATGGTAAGCAGACCGTGTTTGGTGTTGTACTGATCCACTGTGTCTCAGCAGATTTCCGGTATCATTGGTGAGAAGATTGCAACATGCGTCTGCAAACTATGGACTATAGAGAGTTAGTACATTAAAATATACTCTGTAATGTTATCAGCTTAGATTAGCATGCAGCGGGAAAAAGGACACAAAGGGTTGTTGGAGGCTGTTTGTGTCCATTCGAATTGACCTATGAACTATCCTGTAACAGAAGCACCTTTAAGAAGAACCAATTGAATCATGCCAAACTTGGCTATTGTATTGCCTATCCCTGTAAAGTGTAAATATGTGGGCTCTCTGAACTTGGACCTCAGTCTTCTTGTTGTGCTGTTGATGGAGGTTTCTATTGCTGATGTCGGTATCTGGGTCCAGAGCATGTGCGTATGTAACAACTGTACCTTGGGTCTGTATAATTTATTTGCGCTAATTGTCTTTAGATCACAGCGTGTAACCATCTGTTTTTATATTGAATAATATATTTTTGTGCTTTGGAACCGAACTCAAAGTCTGAAAGCATTTATTTACTGTGCGACTCATTACGCTAAATAGCGACAATTTTAGAAGGTATAGGCAGGATTTAAGAAGGTATAGACAGGATTGCATAGAGGTTTTAATTAGGTATCCATAGTTGGGGGCTCGCACTGTGAATCAAGCTACCGGTCACTTGGTAACACTCGGTAGCGATCTCTCAGCAAAAGGGTGGAGGCGCCATAGCAGGAGAACGCATTGTGCCTCCTAAAATCTGCTATAACTTTGTTGCTGAGAGTCTGCTATCTGTTATTGTGGCTTTAGGAGAGCTGATTAAGAATCCAGGGACAAGGGAGGAAAAAGTTTGTTTTCCTTCATCGATAGTTGTTTTTGTTTTTGTGTGTTAAAAAGGGGACGTCGCATTATTGTGTATGCGATCAGTCGCACAATAGCGTATACGTACTTCCGGTATTGTTGGCACGTGTTTTGAACAAAGCTGTTGAGAGCGCATTGATAGATAGCATTGTTGTATAAATCTTGATCAGTGTTGCCATAGTCTGGGAAAACGTGTATTTTTCTGTGCAGGAAAAGGGTGTGTAACAGTGAGTATTTGTTGATAGGGACAACTGTTCCCTAGTTAAGGGTATCGTAGGACCCTTAAGGACTAGGCGCAAGGGTCGACCTAGTAGCTCGGTAGTAGATACCGTTCTATACATATAAGCAGGTGTAGTTGTTGTCTTTGTTGTAGGTTCAGCTCCCAGTGTGATTACAGTATTCAGTGATCAGTTAGAGTTATTTGAGCATTGTAATTGAACCGCACAGTTTTGGCTAAATTGTGATTGTGAAATGGGTTGAGGGTGGACAAAATCACTGAAAAGGGTAGGTGTTATTGGAATACCTACATGCTAGCAGTTGAAAGGTAGTCAAAAAGGAATTAGGTGCATGGAGGCAGCCTGGTTATTCTTCCATAGGTGTGTGGGGGCATCCTGTTAATATCGTCCACAGGTAAGTGAAAGTATCTTGACTGTCTTTCACCAGTTTAAATCTCTATTGAAAAGCTTAGGGTTCTCCCAGAATGGGGGCCAAGCAAACGGTAGAGATGTTAGATGATGTGCTGCTGTTGGAAGCACCGCTTGGGTCGGCACGGCATATTATGCATACTAAGTACGGTGCTTATGCAATTAGGTACTGTGATGAATGATTTAAAATGACGATGAAGAGTGTTAGACCGTTTCCCAGAATTGGCAGCTTTGATAGTGAGTTATTGAACAATGTCCGAGATAGCATCTGTATGGTGCGCTCTCGAATGAAAAAAGTAAAATATAACAAGTGTTTAAAATTATGGCAGCATGAGGGGGATGCGTGACTTAAAGGTGTGCACGTGATGCAAGCTGGCGTTGTGAGCACATACACACACAGCGCTAAACTGTGGTGCGTGCGTGTCACGATATAGCGCGCACGTGCAGCAAGGTAGCATTGCGGAAGGTATTGCCAGTGGTTCACGCGCACCACCACCGCCCTATGCGGATGGGGCTGCAGGTAGAGTTGTTAAAAAAAAACCATAAAAATGTAACAAGTGACTTGTACCCTCTCTTGAGTAATCACAAAGAAAATGTTTATGATGTGGATGATGAGCCTATTGTTACGTCTGCCATTTCCCATGCTGTACACATGTTAGATGCTCCACCACAACAATCACAAATGGTGGACCCATCTCCATCAGTGACAGTACAGGAAGTGTTAACATCCACTGCACCCGTACATGAAGTTGTGTATTACTGCTACGTACATATACGTAGCAGTAATAGACTGAATCCCTAGCCAGGTAACAAGGTCAAAAGTAGCAGTGCAGCCAGTCTGCATCCCATCCGGACAATAACTGTTCCGAATGGGAATGCGGATGCGAACGATGTAGTGCCCACAAGGGAGGTAGCAATGCATTGTCCTTGGACAAGAGCAGAGCTAAATTCCATAATTAATGATTTCCCCGATCCTAAAAAGGAATTAGCTAAATGCCAAACATATTTGAAAAATTTGGGTAGTGCTCACGAGCCAACCAATAAAGATTGCCGAGTGGTGTTAAGGGCTTGTCTTCCATGCAGTACAGACGTGACAAAGTTTATCATGGATTGTGTATTGGATAGAGATGTTCCCTTAACAGACGAAATTAACCAAGGTAACATTACCCGCAATATCACACAATTGCGTGTATATTTTCCAGTAGTAGTTAACTGTAGCAAAATTTTCACCATAAAACAAAAAGAGAGTGAATCTGCAGAGGATTATTGTAACCGAGCTCTGCAGGCTATCACCCAGTACACTGGGTTAGAGGATATTAAAGATAGCACTCATCACAGGGGAATGATCATCACTGAACTTATGGATGGTCTAAAAGAGAACCTAAAGATCCGAGTTCAGACCTCACTACCTGGCTGGAGGGGAGTCACTGTAGACATCCTCATAGAATCCGCTATTGAACATGATAAGAACATCCTTAAAAAGAGAGAGACCCAGAGCGAGAAGCTAATGGCTGTTAGTATTCAAGCTCTAAAGGGAATGACTATAACATCACAGCCAACAGACACACATGCACCTGCACAGCTACATGTCCTCACCAATCCTGCACCATCTCAAACACAACCCTACCCCACTTATCACACACAGCCACAAAACCCATACTATCCACAACCACCATATTTCCCTCAATATTCTTATCCACACCCACCATCTTTCCCTTCCGCTCAACCCACACAGCAATCCTTTCACCCACCATACTCACGAAGGTGCTTTAACTGCAACCAAGTGGGACATGTAAGTAGGTAAGTAGGAACTGTAAGGTGAAGAAGGTAGGACCCCCTAACCAGGGAGTACCTGGATATCCCCATTAGGGATATACACAGAGTACAGGAAACCCACAACAGTCACCAGCTCCAATTGTGGCCGTAAATGCTGTATTGGAGAGTGAGAGTCAACGCTAGGGGTCAGGTCATACCTGTAGTCTACAGATAGTCAGGTTAACGGGAAGTACTAGGGAAGAACCGGTAATGATGGGTAATGTAGCTGGTACTAAATATCCTTTTCTTGTAGACACAGGGGCAACCAGGTCAGTGATAAAATCTCCCACTAACTTACAGGCAACCAGCGAGACAGTACCAGCAATGGGTGTAATGGGTAAAGTGCAACATTATCCTTTAGCAAAATCCACAGAGGTCACTATCGGGACATTGCATACCAGGCATTCTTTCCTCCTGGCAGCAGCGGCACCTACTAACCTACTGGGAAGGGATTTGTTATGTAAGATGGGATGTGTCATATATTGTACCCCTGATGGTATATTCCTAGATATCCCAGAGAGTTGCGCATGAGGTGAGGGATATGTTGGACACTCCCCAAAGGATAATGTATCACTCTACTGGTACAGGTAAAAATCCATCTCAGGTAGATCAAATGTTATCCCAAATTCCAGATTTGCTTTGGACCAAGGATGGACAGGACACTGGATTAATGGCAAATGTAAGTCCCGTAATGATAAATCTAAAAAGTGGTAGGCAAGCTCCTAAAATTCCCCAGGACCCATTAAAACACTAAGTAGAATTACGGGTTTATCCCATAATTGAGCGATTGTTACAGCAGGGAATTTTAGTTCGTACAGCAAGTGTAGCCAACAGTCCCATCTTTCCTGTAAATAAGAGTAGTGGGAGGGGTTATAGGCTGGTACAAGACCTTAGAGGGGTTAATAAGGTGGTAGAGAGCCAATTTCCCATAGTGCCAAATCCAGCTGTCATTCTTATGCAGATGCCACGCAATGCAACCCATTTCACTGTCATTGACCTCTGTTCTGCTTTCTTCTCTGTACCTCTTCATCCTGACTGTCAGTACCTATTCGCCTTTACATACAGGGGTGTACAATACACATGGACACGATTGCCCCAGTGTTTCATAGACAGCCCCAGTATCTTCTCCCAGGCCTTACACGACTGTTTACAATCTTTTCAACCTGCCAATGGATCTGTTCTAATACAATATGTGGACGATTTATTGTTATGTTCTGATTCATTTATGTCATGTTTAAATGATACTAAACTTTTGTTGCTTCATCTCTCGCAAACAGGACACAAGGTTGCTAAGGACAAACTACAGCCATGCCAGTCCAGGGTTAAATATTTGGGACACTGCCAACTCAGGGGTTATGACATCTCACAAATGACAGAATTCAGGCCATCCAGAACATGGCACTGCCGCAGAACCTGTAAGAAAAAAGCAGAAAGAGGACTCCTCAGGTTGTATATTTGGGATCACATACAGTCAGGTCCATAAATATTGGGACATTGACAGAATTTTCATATTTTGGCCTCTATTCACCACCACAATGGCTTTGAAATGAAACAAACAAGATGTGCTTTAACTGCAGACTTTCAGATTTAATTTGTGGGTAATTACATCCAAATCAGGTGAACGGTGTAGGAATTACAACGGTTTCTATATGTGCCTCCCACTTTTTAAGGGGCCAAAAGTAATGGGACAAACTAAACAATCCTAAAGCTAACTTTCACTTTTTAATACTTTGTTGCAAATCCTTTGCAGGCAATTACAGCCTGAAGTCTGGAACACATAGAAATCACCAGACGCTGGGTTTCATCCCTGGTGATGCTCTGCCAGGCCTCTACTGCAAATGTCTTCAGTTCCTGCTTGTTCTTGGGGCATTTTCCCTTCAGTTTTGTCTTCATCAAGTGAAATGCATGCTCAATCGGATTCAGGTCAGGGGACTGACTTGGCCATTGCATAACATTCCACTTTTTAGGCTTAAAAAACTCTTTGGTTGCTTTTGAAGTATGCTTTGGGTCATTGTCCATCTGCACTGTGAAGCACCGTCCAATGAGTTCTGAAGCATTTGACTGAATATGAGCATATAATATTGCCCGAAACACTTCAGAATTCATTCTGCAGCTTTTGTCAGCAGTCACATCATCAATAAATACAAGGGAACCAGTTCCATTGGCAGACATACATGACCACGCCATGATACTACCACCACCATGCTTCACTGATGAGGTGGTATGTTTTGGATCGTGAGCAGTTCCTTCCCTTCTTCATACTCTTCTCTTCCCATCACTCTGGTACAAGTTGATCTTTGTCTCATCTGTCCATAGGATGTTGTTCCAGAACTGTAATGGCTTTTTTAGATGTTGTTTGGCAAACTCTAATCTGGTCTTCCTGTTTTTGTGGCTCTCCAATGGTTTGCATCTTGTGGTGAACCCTCTATATTCACTCTTGTGAAGTCTTCTCTTGATTGTTGACTTTGACACATATACATCTACCTTCTGGAGAGTGTTCTTGATTTGGCCAACTGTTGTGAAGGGGTTTTTCTTCAAGAGGAAAATAATTCTTTTGTCATCCACCACAGTTGTTTTCCGTGCTCATCCAGGTCTTTTGGTGTTGCTAAGCTCTCCGGTGCATTCTTTCTTTTTAAGAATGTTCCAAACAGTTGATTTGGCCACACCTAATGTTTTTGCTATCTCTCTGATGGGTTTGTTTTGATTTTTCAGCCTACTGATGGCTTGCTTCACTGATAGTGACATCTCTTTGGATCTCATATTGAGAGTCGACAGCAACTGATTCCAAATGCAAATGTCACACCTAGGATCAACTCCAGACCTTTTACCTGCTTAATTGATAATGAAATAACGAGGGAATAGCCCACACCTGTCCATGAAATAGCTTTTGAGTTGATAGTCCCATTACTTTTGGCCCCCTAAAAAGTGGGAGGCACATATAGAAACCGTTGTAATTCCTACACCGCTCACTTGATTTGGATGTAATTACCCTCAAATTAAATCTGAAAGTCTGCAGTTAAAACACATCTTGTTTGTTTCATTTCAAAGCCATTGTGGTGGTGAATAGAGGCCAAAATATGAAAATTCTGTCAATATCCCAATATTTATGCACCTATATATATTGTATAGTATTCTTAGAGATTACTAATATTAATATAGGTGATGTCCACTTGTGAACAACATATCTTATATTTTTTTATTTTTTCTACTGTTTTGCACTTTTTCATTATATATGTGTTTTTCTTGCTTGGCAGTAATATTTTTAATAATTAAGTAATAAAAGATATATTTCATTTATGTGATCCCAAATATACAACCTGAGTGTGCCCCGCTATAGGAGTCCTCTTTCTTCTTTTTTCTTACATGTTATCCATACTCTGAGGGTGCACCTCTTTACAATTAAATATAATACCACGTTAATCTAGTGGATTCTCCTGTGCAATTGTGTCTTTCCCATTTACCCAGTTTTCCCTCTTTCCCTTTTTTTTATAACTGCCGCAGAACCAACAGCAAATTCGTACCTTCTTGGGAATGTGTGGATACTGCAGAATGTGGATCCCAGAATTTTCTATTTTGGCCTTGCCATTACAGGACTTAGCCTCTTCCTCAAAGCCCAATCGTGTCATACACACAGGGGAATCAGCGCAGGCTTTCCTTAATCTTAAGGATAGTCTGACAAGAGCACCTGCATTGAGAATACCTGATTATGAAAAACCTTTTGATTTGTATTGTACGGAGGCTGATGGTTGTGCTGCAGGTGTCCTCACACAAAAACATGGTGATGCCAGTAGGCCCGTAGCATACTACAGTGCACAATTGGACACTGTGGCAAGATCACTCCCAACGTGTTTAAGAAATGTAGCAGCAACTGCTCTATTGGTCAGTAAGAGTGAAGATGTGGTACTAGGCCATGATATGGTTGTTTATACTACCCATGCTGTATCTGCTTTGCTAAACTCTGCCCAAACCTCAGCTAGATTCACAAAATGGGAACTGGCCTTAATAGCACCTGCAAGCATCACCATCAAAAGGTGTAGTACATTAAATCCAGCTACATATTTACCATATGTGCAACATGATGCACAAAGGGTGGAGAGAGCTGAGCCGCTGGCAACATGACACTACCACCACCATGCTTCACTGATGAGGTGGTATGTTTTGGATCGTGAGCAGTTCCTTCCCTTCTCCATACTCTTCTCTTCCCATCACTCTGGTACAAGTTGATCTTTGTCTCATCTGTCCATAGGATGTTGTTCCAGAACTGTAATGGCTTTTTTAGATGTTGTTTGGCAAACTCTAATCTGGTCTTCCTGTTTTTGTGGCTCTCCACAGGTATATTGATGCACATGATTGTATGGAATATCTGAATCAAACCTTTACTGGAAGACCTGACTTACGGGATACACGTTTAGAAAATGTAGATGTAACATTTTACACGGATGGGAGTTGTCATAGCCAAACTGACACTGGAGAGTTATGTACAGGTTATGCTGTGGTAAATGACGAGGACGTTATAGAAGCCAAACCTTTAGGCCCACCACACTCTGCCCAAGTGGCGGAACTGGTGGCACTAAAGAGAGCGTGTGAATTAGCGGAAGGTAAATCTGCTAATATCTACACTGGTTCTAAGTACGCCTTCTGGGTGGTACACGATTTCGGTGCCTTATGGCGTCTGAGAAAATTTATGACAGCAGCAGGCACACCAATTGCACATTCCAAACATATAAAAGTACTACTAACAGCAATCCAATTGACAAAGGCAGTGGCAGTAATTAAGTGTAAAGCCCATACATGTGAGGATGATCTGGTGTCACTGGGCAACAACAGGGCAGACGAAGCTGCAAAATGGGCAGCAGGGTTAAAAATGAATGTACCAACTGAACAAATCATGACTTTTCAAACAATTGATATGCTGAAAATTAATTGAGATGCAAAATTTGTGTTCTATCTGGGTAAAGGCAGTCTGGAAGTCCCAGGGATATGGGTAAGAGTACTCTGGACTCTGGAGAGATGGACAAGGAAAGCCAGTGGCTCCCAAGGCATACTACCCAAGCCTGGCTGAAGCAGCGCACGGTCTGACTCATTTGGGAAAGCAAGGTATGTGTAAATTGGTGAGAGCATACTGGGGTGCACCAGGTTTTTTTTCTCAAGTGGAAAAGAGAGCAATGTCCTGTCTGACTTGCTTGAGGAAAAACATTGGGAAAATGATCCCTACCGAACCATCCCACATTCCTCCGACTGATGGACCTTTCCAGGTAATACAAATTGATTTCATCCAATTACCACCCTGCAGGAATCTCAAGTATGTATTAGTGTGCACTGATGTGTTTTCCAATTGGGTTGAGGCATACCCAGCTGCCACTAATACTGCTGCGTTTACTGCCAAGAAAATTGTTCAGGAGTTTGTGTGCAGATACGGTATCCCTAAAATTATCGAGAGTGATAGGGGTACTCATTTCACAGGTGATGTTTTTCAAAATATGTGTAAACTGATGGGTATTAATAGTCGACTTCATACCGCCTACCGACCGCAAGCAAGTGCCAAGGTGGAGAGGATGAACGGTACTATTAAAAATAAATTAAGTAAAATCATATTGGAAACTGGACAAGGTTGGCCAGAAGCACTACCACTTGTCCTTCATAGTATCAGGACTACTCCTAGGCCCCTCTTAATCTGTCCCTCTTTGAAATACTGTTTGGTAGACAACCTCATTTGATTATAAGTCCGCAGGAAGATTTGAAAGGTAACAACGAGGTAACTGTAAGGTATCTTATAAAAATGAGTAAACAGTTAAAACAGCAACAGCAGAAACTGAAATTGTTGTCCCATGAAATGCCTGAAACAAACTGTCATGATGTTGAAGCTGGAGAATATGTTATGATCAGAAATTTCTTGCATTCAGGTTGTTTGACTGATCGTTGGGAAGGTCCATATCAGGTGTTGCTGATGAGTACCACATATTCGAAGGTGGCCGAGAGAGATACCTGGGTCCATTCCACTCACTGCAAGAAGGTCAACCAACCGGTGGAGAAACAAGGCAGAGACGAGCAAGTATAAAGTAGACCTGTCGATCGCGAGCTTGTTCTGGGAGGGTTAAAAGGTTGCAGTGAGTTATCTGAGCTAAAAAGAAATATGTAGGTCCTTGCCACGGAAATGGACTGGTCTGCTGTGTTCATTTTTGTAATCTCTTCCAGAGTTTCCATAATCTTTGTTTGTTTGGGGATCTCTAGTTTCTGTGACGGGGACCGATAGAGGAGATGGGAGCTAATGGCAGTATTGATGGAGTGGAGTTGAGAGGAGGAGTGCTATGCCAATCAGGGGAGTGTTTGACCAATTTTAGTACAGTAATTGTTAAGAGATCTGCTATTTTGGATACTCGGAGACAGTGTGAAGGTCTATCGTCTGAGGATTATTGCATGTGTGAGTTCTGTGGGTCCATAGTCAACGAGAGATGCATCCAAAGTGCCAACCAAATTATAACCAGTATTGGGGTGGGTATCCTTTAGAGGATTATCACACCATGGTGGGCAAAATTTTGAACCAAACCGACTGTTGGGTGTGCTCTCACGTACCCCAAGGACAACATAATGTTGGATTAGTGCCATTCCCATTAAATATCCCTGAGATTTTAGAATTGCAAAAAGGGAAGACACTGGATAGAAAATTTCTTAATACCAAACCACCCCATTTTAAACTCCACCAGTACCAGGCAGATAAAACACTTTTTTGTTTAAACATCACCAACTCCAATGAACCAGGAAGTTGGGAGGTGACTGGGAATAACCAGACGATGACCTTCTCACAAAGAGCTGACCGTGAGCCTATGAATTATGAACTGTTATGCAAAATTAGGTCAGGTGGAAGACACTTCTGGTACAAATATACACTGAGTAACACCAAAGAAATGATTGGTAGAATATCAGAAGGGTACTGTGCTAAGGTTATACAACCAGAAACATGTATTTGCCAGATGGGAGAACCTGAAATAGGATCACGGGCTAGGGAAATGTGTTTGACAATAATGATGTTTACTATCCCTTATGTACTCCCTGATGATGTGTATTTTATATGTGGAAGGAAAGCGTATAAGTGGCTCGCTCCGAGTTCAGAAGGTTTATGCTACCTAGGAAGAGTAGTTCCAGAAGTTATGACCCTTACACATGGTGAAATGCTTGGTATCCATAAAAACACACCATCCCCATATCTTTATACGCACTATGAACACCGTGACAGAAGAAACATGATACCTGGTGATGTACATAAAGTCACACAATTGATTAGTGAAACAACTGGCTTTCAAGTTTTAGTAGCATTGGATCCCACCAGGATCACTCAGGGTACTCTAAATTTCAGGGAAATGTGTTTGATGATCATGATGCATACTATTCCTTACGTTCTCCCCGATGATGTATATTTTATATGTGGAAGGAAAGCGTATAAGTGGCTCTCTCCGAGTTCTGAAGGTTTATGTTACCTGGGAAGAGTAGTCCCAGAGGTTATGACCTTACACATGGTGAAATGCTTGGTATTCATAAAAACGCACCATTACCATATCTTCACACACAGTATGAACACAGAGACAAAAGAAATATGATACCTGGTGATGTGCATAAAGCCACACAGTTAATTAGTGAGACAACTGGCTTTCAAGTTTTGGTAGCACTGGATCCCACCAGGATTGCTCAGGGTACACTAAATTTTAGATATATCCAAGATCTTGCAAAATTAATAGATAATATCACCGAGATGTATGATGACACATTCAAGTATACAGGTAGGGAATTGCAAGCATACAAGAAAGAACTGGTGCAGCACAGATTAGTATTAAATTATTTAACAGCTGTCACTGGAGGGTATTGCGTAACTTTGACCACCCAATTTGGTGTTTAAATTGTTGCACTTACATTACAAATGATACCAGTGACCCCAAGGAGGTGATAGACCGGAAGATGGATGAAATTCTGCAGCTGAAATGGGAACTTCAGTGCTTCAGTGGCTGAAGTAGAGAAGGTAGAGGAATGGGTTTCATGGTTGAACCCAGTAAAATGGTTCTTAGGTCTAGGAAAGTGGGTCCAGGAAATGATTGTGAGTATAGATAAAACTCCTGATCCTTATACTGGTTGTCATCATAGTAATTGGCATATGTGTCAGGTGTGTTCCTACTATGTTGAAATGTGGAAAATGTAAAGATAAGGTGAGTCAAAGGAATGAAATTATGATGGTGGTCAGTAGTAACAATATGAATACTGAGGTAATTGTAGGACTGCTTTACAACCCTAAGATAGAAGGTACTATCGTATCATGTATAAGATTTAGAAATGCATAAAATGTATTATTAAAATGTTATATTAAACATCTTAAATAATGTAAGCCCCTATTCCTCCTCAAGACTTCCTTTATAGGATTGGTGCATCCCCTCATCTTTCCCATGATCTCCCAAGTTCCGCGGTGTGCGTATAGGGGTAGTTTTATGTCCCCTCCTGGAGACACATTCTTGATGGATTAAGAACCACCTTATGCCATCCCATAATATAACATTGAATAATATATGTCATAATGTGAGCCTAAATTAATTTTTAGATCAGAGTATGATAGCATGTTGTTTGCTATCAAAGGGTGGACTGTCAAAGCCGGATAATTGGCTGAGACAGGATCGGTGTAAAATTAGATTGGGGCAACACCATTTTGCGAATGGCAATGAGATGCCATTTTGCAACTGGCCGCCCAGCGCCATTTTAGTGCAACTCGCCATTATAAGTACATACGGCGATGCTATTATTTAGCGTTGTGTGATTCCCACGCCATAGAAAGAAGTTAAAAGTCCTCACCATACAAGTACAGACAGTCATTAAAACATATAAAATGATTAACCCTGCAAAACACATACCATGGTGTACTCAACAAAACACATAGTCGCACAGCGCTAACTAGCGTCTTTTCTCAATTCCCCAATACTTGCACACTTACATAAAAGGTTCCCTAGCATTAAAGTGCAATATTCAAGGTTTATTCAGTAATTATTATTGATGTGTAATAAAGGTTATTTGATATCTAAGGTTTAGTACATGGTAAGCAGAACGTGTTTGGTGTTGTACCGATCCACTGTGTCTCAACAGATTTTCGGTATCATCGGTGAGAAAATTGCAACATGCGTCTGCAATAGATGGACTATAGAGAGTTAAAACATTAAAATATACTCTGTAATGTTATCAGCTTAGATTAGCATGCAGCGTGAAAAAGGGTTGTTGGAGGCTGTTTGTGTCCATTCGAATTGACCTATGAACTATCCTGTAACAGAAGCACCTTTAAGAAGAACCAATGGAATCATGCCAAACTTGGCTATTGTATTGCCTATCCCTGTAAAGAGTATATATGTGGGCTCTCTGAACTCGGACCTCAGTCTTCTTGTTGTGCTGTTGACGGAGGTTTCTATTGCTGATGCCGGTATCTGGGTCCAGAGTGCGTGTGTATGTAACAACTGTACCTTGGGTCTGTATGATTTATTTGTGCTAATTGTCTTTAGATCACAGCGTGTAACCATCTGTTTTTATATTGAATATCTAAAAAGCATTTTAAGATTTAAGAAGGTATAGACAGGATTGCATAAAGGTTTTAAATAGTCCATAGTCATTTGCCACTTGAACTGACAACTTGCTCACAAGGAGCTCTTTGCACCTCTTAATATCTGTATCAATTGGAAACAAAGTCATTACCTAGGACTTAAACCAAGAATCAAGCAAGGTTGCCAAAATGTAGTGATCCAATTACAAGATGTTGCAAACCCATTAGTTCTGGTGAAGGGAATAAAGAAAAGAACTTGATCTACAATTCCAACATACTTAGAGGTATTGTTTCATTTAACCCCCTCTTTCAGTTTCTCTAGCTGCTTTTCCAATAGATCAACTGAATCACCTGGCAGTGTCTGAACTCCCTTCATAGGTTACTATTTCAAATGGTTTCATTGTCTTGCATAAAATTGAGAGTAGGTTCCACTCCACTGGAGTAAGGTACATTCCCCCTTCTCTCTCTATGTCATGGCTTTTTTTGTAGGTTTGCCTGGCTTGTTATTGTTCCTCCAGTCTCTAAAGCATATAAAGGGTGGAATTCCACCTGGTTGTTACCTCTTGCTTCAGTTGATCTGATCTTGCAGCTGTTGCAATCTTCTACATGCAGTTGCTGAATGCCGTACAAGGGCAGACATTTTACAGGCCACAGACAGCATGTTAGATACTGCTGCTGTTTCTGAAGGCGATACACCTACCCAGTCATGAACTGTCACAGTCATGTAATCTTTTGTTTGACCAGTACCACTTGTCCACATATCTGTAGTTAAGTGGATACTTGGCACAATGGCATTTTCTAGGCCAAGAATAAATTTTTTACTTCCTGGTACAGGCGAGGAATTGTTGTTCTGGTAAAATGGAATTGAGATGGAATATGGTACCAGAGACACAGGACCTCAATTAGCTGTCTAAAACCAAATGCATTGATAGCAGATATTTGATGCAGATCTAATGCTAGCGTACATGTCATAGCTTCAGTGATCTCTTTTGCAACTGGATGGCTACTTTCATACTTGCTTTCTCTTGCAAATGATTGTTTCACAGTCAAATGTTGTTTGAAACTACTAGTCTTCTTAGTTCCTTTCTATGATGAAGAATCAACTTCAGGAACAGTAGCAGCCCTAGCGTGCAAGGATTCTTCTTAGGAATCCTGGATAGGGGAGGAGTCAGTTAGACTTCGCAAAATTGGATGCAAGAGGACTACGTCCAATTTTTTATGAAGAGATTGATGATGAAGGTGTTAGTGGTGGACATTGCATGTGCTGGGATCTATCTATCCTGTTGCTAGCTGATGTTGGACTGCTTGTTGTTATGTTGCAGGATTTTTTATATTTTCCCAAATAATTTGCATAAACTCGCTGCAAATGACTTAACAAGGAGGAGGTTCCTAGATAGTTAACATCCCTACCTCTACTTACTTTGGCCTCACAAATAGTATAGATGGCTTGACAAATGTCAGGAATTGGATACAAATTCCACTCGAAAGAGGTGGATTTTTGGTCTTACAATGGCCTTCTTGTTATCACTATCAAGAACTTCTGCCAATGTTGGCTGACTTACTTTGATACAAACAACTTCTTCTTGTCCAACACATTCCTCATCATCATTCTTATTAGCGTCAGATACACAAAAATCAACCTCGTCCTGTTGCACTTCCACAGTAGCATCCTCAATTTCTATATCACCATCATTATCTTTACTGCTACTCATCCACACCTTTGCAGATGTTGTAAAAATGGTGAAAGGAGGATTCTCTACATTTACAGTCTCAAAAATGTCAGACTCACACATTGCACTTCTGGACTCCCTTAGACTCTCCTCAGGGATCTGCAAAGTTTGTGAAAACACAATTTGTTCTTCAGCCTTAGTGTTCTTATTGTGCCCTGATTTGTCTATATGAAAGGTTACACCTCTAGACTCAGAGGTAGAAGGTGTTGCTAGAAGGTGTTGCTTGTGAGGATATTGTAGAAGATGTCTAACTGTGTTTGGCCCTGACTTTCGCAATAGGCATTCTAAGGCACAAAACAGCAGAAGCAGGACCACCAATTGCAAAGGAAGGCCATGGCCTGAGCCTTTCCTTGCCACTGTGTGTGGTGTATGGCAGGTTGAAAATTTTTAATTTTTTGGCAATAAATTTTCACTTTATTGTTAGAGGTGTTTTTTCTTTAACATTGTGAAATATTGTTAACATTTCAGGTGCCCTATCTTAAAACCCTACCTCTTGACCAACATTAGTAGATGTTGAAGTACTATAAAGACTGCAGCAGCCGCAGCACTAATACTGGGTTGCTGCTCCTGATCTTCTAGCGACTGATCCATGATGTGTTTTTATTTTTACACCACACTTGAAAATTGCTTACACTGGAAAACAAACTCTAACTTGCCTCCATGCAACTGGGATAACTGCACAGATAACATTATTTACACTCACCAGACTGTAGAGGGGCATCAGAATTATGAACACTTTGACAGGAATGATGCTATGCACGTATTCCTCATATTCTAGATAGTCCATTTGTAAAGGGGTCCATAGGTAGTCTGCCTTGCAGCCTTTCTCTTCTCTGCCATTTTAGCTTTCACATTTCTTTTGATGTCTGAGTGTGAGTGGTCTCTAGCTTTGTGGGGTGGCATGCAGCTAAGGCATGGAGCTGTGAGCTGTAAGTGCCTGTTATAGAAAATCCTTGTGTATTTGTGTGGGGGGAGGCCCTGTGAGACGGGGACTCGGGGGCCAGTCAGGTAGCACATCAGATCTATGTTGGGACATGTATCCATGCTTGGAAAGAGATAAAGTAGAGAGAGCGGTAAAATACCAACCAATCAGTTTCTAACTGTAATTTTGTAAACAGCCTATAAAGTGACAGTTAGGAGCTGATTGGTTGGTACTTTATCTCTGTCCAAGCTTTGATACATCTCCTCTCCTGATTGGCAATGTTTGCTCATATGGGGCAGGATGCATGATGCATCCTGCCGCCCTTCGCATGCATGCCAGCATTGGTTAGAGCACTGCAAAGAACCACTCTCTCGGTAAGAGCGGCCCTTTGCAATGGAGGGACTTCCGGGTCTATGACCCAGAAGCCCATATGGATCCCTCTCTCAGCACTCTCCCAATAGAAGCCCATGGAAAGATGACGTTACCCACCGCAACCCATGAGATGAGGAGTGCATCTCATTCCAGGGCTTGGTGCATATGAGAAATGCAGTCAAACCCGCATTTTGGGGGTTTGACCGCATTTCTCAGGTTGCTGCATCCTGCCCTTATAGTGGAGCTTCCATAAATACTGTAAGTGAAATTCTGAGAAGATTTAAAGTTGGATCCTAGGTCTTACTGACATTAGATTCCAGGAGCCCATAATCTAATGTGACACATATGCAGTGCCACATCTTACCATATTGCAGCTACATGTAGAACTCCTGCCCGTTACTTACAGATGTGATGAACAGTATTTGTTATATCTATAAAATAGAAACATTATTAGTAGTGTGAACAATGGGCCTGATTCAGAGATGGACTCCCACCATCGGAGATGTGCGCTAACCATCGGGTTAGCGTACATCTCTGAATCAGGCCCATATTACCTATAATATTTTATAAATACCCATTTTTTTATTCTAACATGCAATAACATATATTTCATAGTGTTAATGATATTCAGCTTTACATTCCACATACTCACTTGGGGGTATCTATAGATTCCTGTTAGCCTTGCCATGCTTTTAGTTGATGAGGATACCATGTGTCCAATGATGCCAGCAAGGGCTCCTCTGTTTGTACATTGGTAGTTTGGGACAGCGTCTTGCACTCCCGTCAGTAATTTCATAGTACTTTCTAATGCTTTACTTTCATATGCACAAGAATCAAAATTCTCAAACCCCAGTGTAACATTAGGAAGAAGCACCTGACTCCTGTTTATTTCTTCAATGGCGAAAAGAATGACCAGGACATGCCTGTAGTACCGTAGTGTTATTCTGGAAGTAAAATGAAATGGTCATGTTAGAGGTAGAGAAAAGAACAGAAAGCAGCACATCCCACATGTTATCCTGCTGTATTTCCTCAGCCCTGTACACTAACAATATAACAAATACTACTAAGCCTCACTAATTGCAGTATGTCACACACTGAGGTACACGCACCATGACACCTCACATTATACATGATGCACAAAGACTGGCAACAGCCATGTTTATTTTCTCTAAACCCCTCACTTTCCACTTTGTTCCCCCAACAGTATAACTAATGCAAACATCACAAACCCCTTTGTATGCTTATACCACTGCTCATATTTATATCCTCAACCATTTCCTTAGAACCCACGCATTTTGCTACACTCCACATGTTAGACTGAAAGCCCCACTTCCTACATAAGAACACCACTAAGCATTATATAAACTGTTATTTATACTTACTGTATAAAGCCAACCTCTACAACTGAACTGTTATGTCACATTCATTGAGCTAACTTTGAAACACAATAATCCCTCCCACGGTTCTTTAGAATATATCGCCAAATTCATACAGGAAACCCTCACTAAATGGGCATTTCTTTATAACACATGTATTCTATATTGCTTAGCTTAGCAGGTGCCTGACTATACTTTGGTTTCAAGGGAGTCCCAGCCAAATGCAAAAATTTCTGCATTTACTAAGATTAACACCAGCTACCCAAATACTGACCTCAGTATGTACCAACAAATGTTACCTTCTTTTTCATACTGAATTTTTTATGTAGAGATTTAACTTTTATGTTGGATACCTTCCACCTGTTTTATCACATGGACACTCATTTATTACTTTACATATTTAGGTTAAAGGGGCATATTTGACTTAATAAACATTTCTTTTGGTACAATTTATTGGGAATTGTCTCTGTAGACACATTTAGGAAGGCATATTTTTGTGGGTCATTAGAAGATTTAATTATTCTATATAATAATTGTGGATGGTATGTCCGGTGTGACATTTGCAGTTGGAGCCCCTAACCCCACCCCCGTTAATGGCTTCCACTATGGTGGTTGAAGTGAAGGGACCACGGAGAGGTACAACGGGGAGCACCAGACGACAGCAAGGAAAATGCTGAAAAATGGCACGTCCGAGCAAGATTTGGGAACCCAGAATAAGACAAGGGAAAAAGAAGCATAGAAAGTATTTTTTGTGCATATGATTGTCAATCAGTGACAAAATGTTAACATCATGTATTATATAGAAATTAGGGCACAAATTCCATTTATCTAGTAGTTTAATGTTCAATTCCCATGTTTTTATATTGAGAAGAATTAATAAGATATTAGTAGAATGATTCACAGAGACCAGTTTTTAAGATAGAGCTGAAAAAAGTTTCCCTTTACCATAGAAGGACCATAAAATGAATGTATTATAATTAAGTACACAGGGCACTTGCTCTCCTGTTACCCCTATTAGTTATCTAAGTATGTACAGTACTATCAATATCAGCCGTTATGTTCGCACTTCCTGTACAATGCTGGGGAAGCCTATAACTCATCACATTTTTACCCCTGTTCAGAAATCATTGCAAAGCTGACAGTGCACCTCAGGAATTTGTCTGCTAACCTGGAATGTATGCTAATGTTTGCTATATATGCCGTACAAGCAAATATGAGCAAAGTACGTTTAATTGTGTTTGCAAGTAACATCATTATATGCCCTAGTGATTTATTTATTTCAGAGATGTTTCTGAAAATGTAAGTTTTATTGTTCTTTTATCCTTTTTAAACACTTATATGCTGTTTTCAGTTTGCAAAGCTTATTTTACACACATAGAAAAGATTTAGAACAATAAAACTATCCTGAGCAAATGAATGCTTACCCAATACATGGCTGGGGTACGGGTAGTTCAGAAAAGGTGTACTGTTGTTCAAAAGCAAAACTGTACAGCGTCACTACAGATCCCAGGATAATATCACCATCTTTAAAGTAGCTGTTCAAGGTGGTATTGCTCAAAACACAGCTGGCACTTGAGTTAAATTCAGTGTAAACTGTGGCATCAGAAAAAGGCTGAAAATGTGATGATAGCAGCAAAATAACAAGAGACTGCTCATAAAAAATCTTCATGTTATCACACAGTATAATACGAACTGATGATGGACAGTACGGTCTCAGAAATAACACTTAATAAAGTTTACATTTGGAAACAATGGGACATACACATATAAAAATCTCAACAATCCCCAGTAATAGAATCATTTATCTAACAAATACCAAAATATATTTTTAGCATTGAAAATAAGCAACATGTGTGGTAGTTTTAACAAATTTTAGAATAAATATTGGCAATTATTTCAATGTCAGAAGTAATGTTTATCTGAAATAATGTCCAATCTACCCAATTCATCTATCAAGCTTTCAGTAAAGCTAAGTCGCCTACAGTATAACTTTTAAAATAAAATATATATACAATGAGGTCAAACCTAACGCAGACCCAGTGAATTGCTAAGCCATATATATAGATATATTTATATATTTATCTATATGTCTACATATATTTTGTTAACTCTCAGTAGACATCTTTATAATAAATTACTAGTTTTGGAGAAATAATTATGGGGTAGTTGTATCAACCTGGATATTCTCTAAAGGAAATGCAGAGAGCAAACATCTTATTAAAAAAAAAGTAAAAGGTTTGTTGTTTGACACTAGCAGCTGGTGCTCAGTACCTCACATATATACATATACATTACACTCTTAATATTTCCATTTTATTTACAGGAGGCCTAGGATGTGGGAAAAAAGTATTGGTCTACAAATAGTCTATTTGTACAGTACATGCAATCACAATTCCCATAGCCAGTGTCAAAATGAAAGTAGTGGGCAACACTTTGCATTGGATATATTACTCTGAAATTCAGAAGATCAGGGTAAACGTGCCATCTCCTGGGGTAAATGATTGCACTTGTCAGGCAGCAGCCACATAGTAGTACACCAGTCAAGGGCCTTGGTACAAGAAACCACAGCTAGTTTTTCAGCAACAAAATAAACAAAACATAAAAGAAAATCCTGGCCTGTCCAGCTCCAACCACATAAAATGATTCCCTTTCACATAGTGGAAGGACCAAACATCCCTGGCACAAAACAGAAATCATTAGCACAGAACTACAGCCAGTAATCACAATGGCCTGAGACCTGTTCACCGGGCAGTGAGAGATTGACTACAGCAGTGGTGTCTCTCCACTGGGTGACACCCGGTGTATAGAATAGAGTAGTGCGCGTGGCATAGCAGACAGAAGCTATTAAAATGGGACATATACAGGGGCAGATTGGATATTAAAATCACTGTGAATTTCCTGGGAGGCCGATCGGACTGTGGAGCCAAATGCAGCACGTTGCCCGGCCCCAGTACTTAGTCAATATTTTTTCTGACAGACACTGCCAGCTATTGTCACAGGCCCTCGGCTAGGGGGAGCACTGTGCTTCTGAAAACACGAGCATAGACTGTCATCTCTTGAGACAGAGCTCCTTCATTCACCAGTTCAGTTCCATGACAGAATTGTCTATGGCGCGCTGACATGCAGAAGATTCCTTCCTCCCATCCATGGAACCCTCTGCCCCCCCCCCAGGTTCTCTACTCCTGCTCCCACAGCTCCTAACTCCCTCCTGACATCTGCTGCACCACCTGAGCCCCCCTACCCCAAACATATTCCCTGCTCTCTCCTCTCACAGCTCCTAACTCCCTTCTGACATCCACTGCACCACCTGAGCCTCCCTCCCCCACACAGGTTCCCTTCTCTCTCCTCTTACAGGTCCTAACTCCCTTCTGACATCTATGGCACCCCCTGACCTCCCTTCCTCCATAGAGGTTCCCTGCTCTCTCCTTTCACAGCACAAACTCCCTCCTGACATACGCGGCACTCCCCGAGCACCCCCCTCTCCCACACAGGTTCCCTGATTCTGCTCTCACAGCTCCTAAATCCCTCCTGATATATGTTGCACCACCTGACCGCTCCCACACAGGCTCCCTGCCCTCTTCTGCCACAGCTCCAAACTCCCTCCTAACATCTGCGGCA
This sequence comes from Taudactylus pleione, assembly GCA_031769625.1. Taxonomy (NCBI): domain Eukaryota; kingdom Metazoa; phylum Chordata; class Amphibia; order Anura; family Myobatrachidae; genus Taudactylus; species Taudactylus pleione. The sequence goes on along the minus strand of JAUIMM010000364.1, from coordinate 5,665,073 downwards.
CCCCTCGACCCCCCCACACACAGGTTCCCTGCTCCTCTTCTCTCCTCTCTCAGCTCCAAACTCCCCCCTCCATCTGTGGCACCCCCAACACCCCCTCCCCCACACAGGTTTCCCTCTCCTGCTCTCTATCTACTCACAGCTCCATTCCCCCCATCCACGGTACTACCCTCCCCCACACAGGTCCCCTCTCCTGCTCTCTCTCCCCTCACATAGCTCCAAACTCTCCCCCATCTGTGGTACCCTGACCCCCTAACCCACACAGGTTCCCGTCTCTGGCTCTCTCCCCTCACCATTCCAACCCTCCCACATCCACAGCAACCCAGACCCCCTCTCCACTCATGTTCAACTCCAACAGTAAATGAACACTGAAAGAGGGAAGAGCCAAGCGTCATCATGATCTTCTAGACAATGACATGGCCTCAGCCTTGGTTGGAGCTATAGTACCAGTGGATCCTTTTCCTCCATATTGAAGGTAAGTCACTTTGCATACATGTTACACTTATGAGTTAGTAATAATATGTAGTAGCTATATATTGGAAATGAAGAGCACTGGAAATTACGTAGTCATCATGCAGATATTTAGAATGTCAACAGCAAGAATGTTGACACATAAATATAGGTTTAGGATTAGGCTGAGGATAGGATGCAGTTAGGGTAGTGTGAGGATTAGGCTGTGGTTAGGGTTAGGCTGCAATTATGGTGGGGTTAGGATTAGGCTATAGTTAGGTTTAGGTTGCAGTTAGGGTGGGATTAGGGTTAGGCTGCAGTCAGGGTTAGTCTGTAGGTAGGCTAGTGTTAGGATTAATCTGTGGTTAGGATTAGGCTGCGGTTAGGGTTAGGCTGCAGTTAGGGTTAGGCTGCAGTTAGGGTGAGGGTAGGATTAGTATGTGGTTAGGCTGCAGTTAGGTTAGGCTGCAATTAGGGTGAGGTAAGGAATAGGCTGTGGTTAGGGTTAGGCTACAATTAGGGTGGGGTCAGGATTAGGCTGTGGTTAGGCTGCAGTTAGGGTGAGGTTAGGATTAGACTGAGGCTAGGCTGCAGTTAGGGTGAGGATAGGATTAGGTTGTGGTTAGGGTTAAGCTGCAGTTAGGGTGGGTTTAGGGTTAGGCTGAAGTCAGGGTTAGTCTGTAGTTAGGTTAGGGATAGGCTGTAGTTCAGGTTGGGTTAGGATTAGGCTCCGATTCGGGTTAGGCTGTAGTTTGGGTAGGGTTAGGATTTAGCTGCGGTTATGGTTAGGCTGCTTTTACATATTATTTGCCCCTTCTTTAGCTAAAATGGTGTAAGATATGCCTGACACTGTCAGTACTCATGGTTACATTACTGTCCTTTCAGCATTACTACCTTCTGAACAGCTTCCACTGTACCTGGTGCTTGCTGGGCTGAAGGGCAGTTTTTTGTTGGTATATAAGCAGCTTGGTGACAGATAGGGCTATTGGAGGGCTAATTCCAGGCATCCTCCAACCATAGGACAGGCCTGAACCTCTGCCGCTCACTGTCAGCAATGTTGCCATGGTGCCTTCTTCTCCAGTTTCCCTTGTAGGCATGGTGGGAAGCCAGCTGACACTGTGCTAGTGGGTAGGAAAAAAGATTTTTTGTCTCCACTTAGGCGCTTTCAAGGATTACCATGAAGACCAAAAATCCATAAATACCACAAGTTTATAAACTTGGCAGTTTGTTTCGTAGTTATTCTTCTCTGCGTCTCTGTATTCCAAGGTAATATACCTCTATTTATGTCCTCATCAGGGAACACAAGGAAATATAAAACAAAAAGTAAGACCAGTAGTGCAGAGATCTCAAAACAAACACAAAGTTTTAATTTTCAACGATTACACTCACATAGTTTTAAAACATAACAGACATATAAGCAGACCCTCTGCTAATGTGGCACACGTCCTCCCACTACTGCTGAGATGTTAAAAACAGCCAGGATAGAGCCCAGTTCCAGATACTTAGCTCATCCAAGAAGGGGAGAAAGGATGGATGGAATCACCACTAGGTCTGCTATACCAAGTCCACAGCCACCGCTTAACACATTTCGAAATCAAAGTCCTTTATCAAAAGCGGATGTGGCTGCCTTGTACAATAGGACTTTATATACCACTCCTAATCTAAATGCATTTATCAAATTCTATTCAGCTGGATCTCATGAGGTGATGTTAATTGCACACTCTGGAGCCCGATTTGCTTCCACCAGCTTTCGGTTTGCGTTCGAAATACCGGATTTACTTCCAGCAAATTCCGGTTTGCGTTCCAAATACCGGATCCAAGATGGCCACTGTGACTTCCGGTTATGACGATTTCCAGTCGCTAATTTCCCAATAGAATTACTTTCAATCATAAGTTCCATTTGCGTTTCAAGTCCATAACATCGGAAGTCTTTATAAATTATAGCAGCAAGTTTAAAAATAGAAACCATTTAACTAAACAGGGATCATCGTTAAAATCCTTTGTATCTTAATGAATCAGAAGGTAGTTGCGATGTTATTATCCAATACAGCACATAGAAATAAAAAACAACAAAAACAAGTATAAAAGTTCACATATATAGAACAATTAGGAGAATTACTAAAAACATTTAAATACTGTAAATAAAAAATTATTAAATTGTTCACATAATGCACAAATGTAAAATATTTACCAAATATCATTCCATTAAGACCCATTTCAATTTGTAAAAATACATAAAAGGACCATTTCAACTTTTATAGATATAAAATATTTACAAATATCATTACGTTAACAACCACTTCAACTCGAATTCACCATTGAGACCATTGGGGACTAAAGTATTTAATGCAAAGATCCACCGCATTTCAGATTTCGCTAACTTAGTCTCAATTTTATTCTGTTTTCAAGTATATGGGATTTGATCCAAACCCCAAAAATTCTTAATCTCACATTCTTTGGAATTATGACAATGTTTAAGATGGTGAGACAGAGGACCTGATTCAGACCCGGTCGCTAAGGTGCTCTCACTCGCTAGGGGCGATTATCGCACATCTGCGCATGCATATGCGTCAAAGTACGCATCCGTGAACCAGTCATTGTGACTGGAAATTGTGCGCTTTCAGGACACAGACTGGATGCTACTTTGAGTGACAGGTAGCGCCATTTATGGGTGGTGACAGGGGAAGGTGCTTGTGAATGGGGGAGTGGATGTGCGAACGCAGGCAAGTCTGAGCATCAAAACGGAATTTAATAGGTTTGCATAATTAGCAAAGTAGCATCATTGAACACGTCACTTGGTTGTTTTTTGCCTCAACTGATCGCAGTGCTTGCGGTGCGGTAGGGGCTACCTCAAGTGCTGCGAGCATCTCCGATGGGTCTCGATGTTCCCGATTAATCACACACTTCCTGGAGATTACGTGTGCGTACGCTCACTGCCATTGCCCTCTAAGACATAGAGGGCCTCCTTAAGCCAGACAGTGCGATCACAGGATTTGCATACCCGGGCCCCTTTTGGCAGCGAGCAAGGGCAGCTTAGCGACTGGGTCTGAATCAGGCCCAGAGTGTGGGTTTCTAGCCCCTTTCTAATATTATATATATTCTCGGAAAGACGTATTTTTAGCATTCTAGACATCTTTCCAACATATAACAAACCGCATTTGCATTCCATAGCATAAATTAAATTTTTAGATGTACCAGTAATAAATTGATTTATTTTATAATTTGTACCATTTATTGTAACTCCCTTAAATTTAGCGGTAGTTGTTTTCACAGTTCTACATGGAAGACAGGATCCACACCTGTGGAATACTTTTGTACGATTACTACTTTTTTTATTATCTTCTAAAGTGCTCCTGACAAGTTTATCTGTCAGGGACTTGGATTTTTTTATATATAAAGGTGGGGTGATCCAGAATTTTTCCTTTTAATACAGTATCTTGTAATAATAATTTCCGGTTCTTCTTAATAATTGCCTCTATTTGTTTGTGTAATTAAGTATATATAACCTGATATAAATGACCATTCCAAATGTTTTTGAGGTTCTTTTTTAACTTTATCTACAAGAAGTTCTTCCCTTTTAATCTGATCAACCCTTTCTTTAGCCATATCTAGTTTATCTTTTTTGTATCCCTTTTGTGGGAAATATTCTGCTATTTTGTTAATATGCTCATCTAGTATATGAGGTTCTGAGCAGTTGCGCTTAGCTCTTATAAACTGCCTGAAGGGAATACCCTCCAGCCAGTTCTTGTGATGTTGGTTATTCTTTTTCAATGAGAGAGTTTGAATTTGTTGGTTTCTTGTAGATTTTAGTTTTTAACATATATATTTACATCCAGGAAGTTCACTTGGTCTTGGCTGATGTTATAAGTCAGTTTGATATTACTATCATTTTTACGGTATTAAAATCTTTGCAGAAAGACATCAAATCATCCTGACTACCCCTCCAAATAAAGAGGACATCATCAATGGACCTATGCCCCTGCCAACTCTCCATGCCACACCACTGACTCCTCCCAGTATGATGAACAAGTTGGCATAGCTGGGGGTAAACCTGGTGCCCATTTGCTGTGCCCACCTGTTGCAAGAAGATGTCTCCATTAAAGTAAAAATAATTGTTCTTTAGTATAAAGAAATACCCTCTAAGATAAAGCTTTTCAATTTGGGTTCCATATCAGTTTTATCTAAATAATATGCTACAGCTTCCAGTACATGGGTTAATTCAATTATAATGTACAACATACTTACATCCACTGTACAAAGATAACTGTTTGAATCCCAATTAATAGCTTGCAATTTTCTCAAAGTGTCAGCCATGTCTTTCAGGTACGATTTACTCTGAGTGACTAAAGGTTGTAAAAAAGAATCTATTACAGCTGATAGGTTGGAGGTTATACCATTAATTCCAACATAGCCTTTGAGATCTTCTGTGTGGGATCACTTTTTAATCGTTTATAAGTGACCCATCATTAAGTTGTATTTCCACTTCCTTTACATAATTGTCACTATCCATTAGGACCACTCCACCCCACTTGTCTGTTTTATAATTATACTAGTGTCTTTTTGTAATGATTCTATAGTTTTACACTCCTTTTTAGTAATATTAAATTTTCTATTCTTTTTATTTTTATTCTTAAGAATACATTGCTGTATTTCCTCATTGACTACTTTACTAAAGCAGTCAATACAGCTACCTTTAGTGTTTGTCGGATAATAGCTGGATTTATTCTTAAATACAGTTTTTTGACAACTTTTATTGTTTCAATGGTCTGTTCCTTTTCTTTATTCCCAAAAAAATTTTTACTGTAACTTTCCTTACAAACTTATTAACATCTATAAACAAGTCGAAAGTATTAGGGTCACTGGTGGGGGAGAACAAACTTTTTTGTAATATATTCTCTTTCATCTCAGTAAGTTTTTTTCTCTTCCAAAGGATTATTTACCAAGGTTTTTTTCATTTTTAGAGAATTTTTAGTTTTTTAAGTTTTTTGACTCTGCCTCTTTCTCCTTGTTTACTTTTTTTTGTACATCTATTCTCTCCTTTGTGTGTGTTGTTCCCAATCTAAAAAAGGTTTTGGTTCTTGCTCTTTAAAAAGATCATATCTGTTTGTAGTTCTAGGATAGAATTCTGTTTTCCTAGATCTATGATTAGTAAAAAAGTTGGTATCAAAATTTTAATTGGTATATCCCCAATTATTCCCATTTTCAGTGGGTCGGGACTGGCCCCCCTGTCTTCTAGAATGTTTTTGCCAAGGGGAGTATACCATCTCTTTATTCCTAAAATTTCCATTCAATGAATCATTGTTAAAATGTCTCAAATTGTCCGTATTTCTATCTCTATATTTATTTCCATTTTTCCAAGTGACTGGCCTCCATTTTTCTTTAATCTTCGGTGAAGGATTAACCTCTAATTATTTCTCAAACATTTTCTCGTGATTACCTTCTTTAAAAGTTTTATCTCTCATATTTTTTTTTTGCTTTTTTACTCTAAGTTCTTTTGTGTTTTTCTCTATTTTAAATAACATCCTCCAAATCCTTAAAAGGCATAATTAGATTTTCCATAGATTTTATTTCATTATTAAACCTTACTAGTTCTGCTCTCCTTTCATTGATTATTAATTCCATAAATGAATGTGAGCAGTGTTGCAGAATACGATCCCAATTTTTTTTTAAGTCTTCATTAGGGCTAGTGAAAGATGGTGACTTGAGGATTGTTAAACCTTTTGGTATCAAGTGGTCAGTTTGATACCTTTCTAAGGTAGCTACCTCCCACAAATGTTCTATTTTCTTTTGGTATTTTCCAATTTTCTTAATAAATTACTCAAATCTTCATCTTCCACATTTTCTATTTTATCACGTAAAAAGCTATATCTTGGTAAATCTTCTCTAATTTCCTTATAGGTAAACATGTCTGCCGCATATATATTAACACAGGTGAAAACAACAGTGACAATTTATACAAAATATTTTGGTAATATGTGTGCGCAGCAAATCCCCAAAATCAGCCAGCAGAGTACAAATACAGGAAGTTTTCACCTTTCTCCCATAGATGCAATTGTGTAGGAAAAAATATTTTTTGACTTCACTCAGACGCTTTCAAGGATTACCATGAAGACCATAAATCCATAATTACCACAAGTTTATAAACTTGGCAGTTTGATTCATAGTTATACTTCTCTGCGTCTCTATATTCCAGGGTAGTATACCCTGGGGCGCCAAGAGGGGGGGCCCCAACTAATATGCCACAAAGCACAGCACCAAAATCATACTGTGCCTATTAACACTGCCCCAATTCATAATATGACACACATATGTGCCACAAATTCATTATATACCACACAAATGTATCCCCAATTCACAGTTATGCTACACATCAATGCCTACAATACATAATATGCCAAACATTTGTGCCCCAATACATATGCCACACAACTGTGCCCCAAATTTATTGTATACCACACAGCCGTGAATTACAGATGTGTCCTCTTGCATCCTTGCCGTTCGCACTGCAAATGTGCGCATGCATCGCGCCATGCGATTAGCTGCAGCTGCATGCGCCACGGTGCACCATGCCGCGTGCTGCGTTCACACTATGCAATCCTATGTTGTTGTGGGTGCGAACGCAGCGTGTGTACCCATTCGTGGGAACGCAACAAACGTCATTCGTGGCTCGATTTTCCTGAACAACCGGAAAAGATGCAACTGGACATATCTGTGTGCCATACAATGTCTCCAATACATACAGTATGCCACACATATGAATAGGAATCTATAGCCAATGGCACTGAAAAATGGAGTACTATAAAAATCTTAGTAGAATTAATTAATACAAGTGTTTCTACACAGCTGTTGTGGTTGCAATCTAAAAGAAAACACAAAAAGAAGATAATCAACAGTGCTGTATAACACCTGAAACCTGAATCAATAGTTTTAGGTAAAGTTATATAAAAGACACAATTGTGTAGCAGCTATGCCAAAAATAAGGATAAGAAATAAGAAATATATATAATAAAAAATAAAAAATACAAATTTAATAATTAAAAACAGACATCATTGGCCAATGTAACATACGTAAACATAAATACTCATTTATAATGTGTCTAAGAAAAAGATAACATCAAAAAATGTTTACAAAACAGCCAATATAACACTGTAACAAGGTAGTTGATTTGTCTAGATCAGGGCCGTAACTAGACTTTTTGGTGCCCTGTGCCAGAAAGAGCATCGGCGCCCCCCCTCATTTTTCAAAGGGACATAATGCACCTGAAAAAGAGCCATGGCATCATGGGTAAGGGCCAGGGAAGATATAGGGGAGGACAGGAGATGCTGGGGATGAAATAAGAGGAAGCTACAAGCAAGAATAATAATAAACAGAAATTTGACAGGGCCCCCTGACCTGTGGTGCCCTTTGCGATGGTACCGGCCGCACTACCCTAGCTACGGCCCTGGTCTAGATCACCACAATAGTTTATAGCAGCTGGGATTTTAAATGCTAAATATCAGACGTAGATGGTTATAATCCCATATATCTCTTTTTATATATGCATGGAGCCTGCGATATGCATAAAGTTCCAAAAACAAGAATGTAGCAGCTTTCAAAAGGTTTTATCCGGATATGTAATATTGTATTATGCAATGATCCTCAGACCAAATCCGGCTGAACACTAGTGACAGCTGTCCAAAAATAGAATTACAGGAGTTGAGGTGGTGGTCCACTGTCAATTGGGTGCAAAATGACAAATATTATGTCTCGTAATGAGTGCAGTATGTTCTCACTCACCAGCAAACCTCAAACTCCATCTATCTCAGAAAGACACTAATTAAGATCACTAACGCGTTTCTTCCCAGTCGGGATTTCCTCTGTCGAAGTCGGATGATTGGCTGAGACAGAATCTGTTAAAAAAATTCAATCTGCACGACGCCATTTTGCGAATTGCAACAAGACGCCATTTTGCGAATGGCCGCACAACGCCATTTTTAGTGAATCCCACAATATCAGTACATACGGCGATGCTATTATTTAGCGTTGTGCGATTCCCATGCAATAGAACAATGTTAAAAGTCCTCATTATATAAATACATACATTTACTAAAACATATAATATGAACAACCTTGCAAAACACGTAGCAAGGTGTACTCCAGAAACACGTAGACGCACAATGCTAACTAGCATATTTTCTCAATATCCTTACACTTATACATTGCACACATACATAGGAAGGTTCCCTAGCATTAAGGTAAATATCCAAGGTTTTATTCATTATTAATTATGTAATAAAGCGACTGTATTTAAGATCTCAGGTTTAGTACATGATAAGCAGACCGTATTTGGTGCCATTCTGAACCACTGTTTATTTGCAGATTTCCGGTTCCATCGGCGAGGAAATCGCAACATGCGTCTGCCATTTATGGATCATAGAGAGATAGGCATTGAAATGTTCTCTGTAAATGTAATGTAATTAGCCAGTTTAGACTTGTTCTTCGACGGGAAAACGGACACAAAGAAGCTGTTGGAGGCTGTACTATTACAATACAAACTGACCAATGAACTGCATCGTAACAGAAGAACCAGGAAGAAGAACCAATGGGATTATGCCAACTTGATCTATTGTATTGCCTATCTCTGTAAGAGTAAATAAGCAGGCTCTCTGAATCTGTTAGCTAGTCATCATTTTCTTGCTTGACGGAGGTTTCACCTTTGATGCCGGAAATCTGGATCCAGAGCGCATGCGTATATATTCGACTGTACCTAGTGATTGTATAATTTGTTTGCGCTAATTGTAATTAGATCACAGCGTGTAACTATATGCTTTTTGTTGAATAATATCTTTTTGTGCTTTGGAACCACAATCAAAGTCTGGAAAGCAATTATTTCTTGTGCGACTTATTATGCTAAATAGCGACATTTAGGATGTTTAGATAGGTAGGAATTCATAGTTGGGGGCTCGTAGAGTAAAATCACGCTACCATTCACATGGTAACACATGGTTATCGATCTCTCAGCAAAGGGTGGAGGCGCCATACGCAGGAAAGAACGCATTGTGCCTTCGAATACGTGCTACCACTTTGTTGCTGAGAGACCGCTATCCGTTATTATGTGAGTTCAAGGAGCTCTGATTAGAATCCAGGGACAAGGAAGAAAAAAGTTTGTTTTCCTTTGTTGATAGAATTTCATGTTAAAAGGGGAAGTCACACAATAGCGTATACGTATTTCCTGTATTGCTGCCACGTGTTTAAACAAAGCTGTTTAGATTCCATTGTGATATTGATAGCGTGATAGCATTGTTTTAAGTATCTTAGTTGGTACTGCCATAGCTGGGAAAATATTTATTCTTCTGCGCAGAAAAAGGTGTGTAACAGTGAACGTGTGTTGGTAGGGGTAACATGTTCCCTAGCTAGGGGTATCGTAGGACCCTTAAGTGCTAGGCGCCTGGTGTCAGCCTAGTGGCTCAGTAGTAGATACCGCAGTCTATACACATAAGCAGGTGTAGTTGTTGTTGTTTGTGTTAGGTATCGGCTCTCAGTGTGATTGCGGAATCCAGTTATCAGTTAGGGTTATTGGGCATTGTGATTGAACCGCACGGTTGTGGCATATCGTGATTGTGAACTGAGTTGTGGTGGACGAAATCACTGAAAAGGGTAAGTGTTATTGGAATGCTTAAATTCTAGCAGTGCAAAGTACTCAAAAAGGTCTTAGGTGCGTGGAAGCAACCTGGTTATTCTTCCATAGGTGTGTGGGCGTTGGCTGTTAAATCGTCCACAGGTAAGTGAAAGTAGCCTTGACATTCTTTCACTGATTTAAATCTCTATTGAAAAGTTTAGTGTTTTTTTTCTCCCCAAGATGGGAGGCAAACAAATGGTAGAGATGTTAGATGATGTGCTGCTCTTGGAAGCACCGATCGGTTCGGCACGGAATATAATGCATACAAAGTACGGTGCGTATGCAACTATGTACTGTGATGTGTGAGTTAAGATGACAAGAATGAGTGTCAAATTTTTTCCCAAGGTTGGCAGCTTTGATAAGGAGGTATTGAACAATGTCCAAGAAAGCATCTCAAACTCTCAAAAGAAAAGGATAAAGTATAATGACTGTTTAAAGTTGTGGCAGCACGAGAGGGATACGTGGTTTAGGGGTGTGCACGCGATGCAAACCAGCGTCATACACACGATGCAGGGGAGTGTGCACGCAGCGCTAAACAGCGTTGCATGCGCGCCACAAAATAGCACGCACACACAGCAAGGTAGCATTGCGAAAGGTAATGTCAGTAGTTCACGCGCACCACCACCGCCCTTTGCGGATGGGGGTGAAGGTACAGTCGATGTAAAAAATCATAAAAATCTAACATGTAACCTGTACCCCCTCTTGAGTAATTATAAGGAACATGCTGATGATGTAGATGATGAACCTGTTGTGATGTCCGCTCTCTCCCATGTTGCACAAATGTTAAATGTACTACCACAGCAAGCACAGGTAGCTGCCTCACTAGTACCAGAAATGGAGGTAGCCCCACCCATACAGAAAGTATTAACAGTAGCGGAAATTACTGATACCATACGTAGTAGCAGTAGGCTGAACCCTCAACTAGGCAATTCAGCCAAAGGTAGCATTATGGCAGCCATCCATCCCGTCCGGACAATAACTGTTCCCAATGGGAATCCGGATGCGAATGGAGTGGTGCCCACAAGGAATGTAGTGATGCATTGTCCTTGGACAAGAGCTGAGCTAAATTCCATAATGACAGACTTCCCTGACCCTAAGAAGGAATTAGAAAAATGCCAGATTTGTGAAAAACTTGGGTAATGCTCATGAGCCAACCAATAAAGATTGGCAAGTGGTGTTAAGAGCGTGTCTTCCGCACAATACCGACATGAAAAAGTTTATCACGGATTGCGTATTAGAGGGAGATGATCCCTTACCAGACGTTAGTAGTTAACTGGAGTAAAATTTTCACCATAAAACAAAAGGAGAGTGATTCTGCAGAAGATTACTGTACCCAAGCTCTGCAGGCTATCACCCAGTACACTGGGATAGAAGATATTAAAGATAGCATTCATCACAGAGAAATGGTCATCACGGTACTTATGGATGGTCTTAAAGACAATCTAGAGACCCGAGTCCAGACCTCTGCCTGGCTGGAGGGGAGTTACTGTAGACACACTCAGGGAGTCCGCTATTGAGCACGATAAAAACATCATCAAGAAGAGAGAAACCCAGAGTGAGAAGCTAATGGCTGTTAGCATTCAAGCTCTAGAAGGAATGAATATACTATCACAGCCACCAGACACATATGCACCTGCACAGCTACACGCCCTCACCAATCCTGCACAGCCACAAACATAGCCCTTACTTATCACACACAGGCACAAAACCCATACTACCCGCAGCCACCATATTATCCTCAATTCATACCCACACTCACAATCTTTCCCAACCGCCCAACCCACACAACAACCTTTTCCTCCACTCACGAAGGTGTTTTAACTGCAACCAAGTGGACATGTAAGTAGGAACTGTAAGGTGAAGAGCGTAGGACTCCCTAACCAGGGAGTACCTAGATATCCACATAAGGGATATATGCAGAATGCAGGGAATTTTCCACAGTCACCTGCTCCAATTGTGGCCTTAAATGCTGTATTGGAGAGTGAGAGTCAATGTTAGGGGGCAGGTCATACCTGTAGTCTACAGCCAGTCAGGTTAACTGGGGATGTTAGAGAAGAACCTGTAATGTTAATTGACGTAGCTGGTACTAAACATTCTTTTCTTGTAGACACAGGGGCGACCAGATCAGTGATTAAATCTCCATCTAATTTACAGGTGACCAGCGAAACAGTACCAGCAATGGGTGTAACGGATAAAGTGCAACATTATCCTTTAACCAAATCTGCAGAGGTTACTATTGGCCCATTGTATACCAGGCATGCCTTTCTCTTGGCAGCAGCGGTGGCCCCTACTAACTTACTGGGAAGGGATTTGTTATGTAAAATGGGATGTGTCATTTATTGTACCCCTGATGGTATATTTCTAGATATCCCAGAGAGAGTTGCGCATGAGGTGAGCGATATATTGGACACTCCCCAAAAGTTAATGTTTCACTCTACTGTTTCAGATAAAAATCCATCTCAAGTAGAACAAATGTTATCTCAGATACCGGGGTCCCTCTGGACCAAAGATGGACAGGACACTGGATTGATGGCAAACGTAGCTCCCATAATGGTAAATTTAAAAAGCGGTAGGCAAGCTCCAAAAATTCACCAGTACCCATTAAAACAGGAGGTAGAGATAGGGGTTTATCCCATAATTGAGCATTTATTACAACAGGGAGCTTTAGTCTGTACAGCGAGTGTAGCCAACAGTCCCATCTTTCCTGTGAAAAAGAGTGGTGGGAGGGGTTATAGGCTGGTACAGGACCTTAGAGGGGTTAATAAGGTAGTAGAAAGCCAATTCCCCGTAGTGCCGAATCCAACTGTCATTCTCATGCAGATCCCACCAAATGCAACCCATTTTACTGTCATTGACCTCTGTTCTGCATTCTCCTCTGTCCCTCTTCATCCTGACTGTCAGTACCTATTTGCATTTACATACAGGGGGGTACAATATACATGGACATGATTGTCCCAGGGCTTCATAGACAGCCCCAGTATCTTCTCCCAGGCCTTACACGATTGTTTACAATCTTTTCAACCTGCCAATGGATCTGTTCTAATACAATATGTGGATGATTTATTGTTGTGCTCTGATTAGTTTATGTCATGTCTAAATGATGCTAAACTTTTATTGCTTCATCTCTCGCAAACAGGACACAAGGTTGCTAAGGACAAACTACAGCCATGCCAGTCCAGGGTTAAATACTTGGAACATTGCCTAACCCAGGGGTTATGACATCTGACCACTGACAGGATCCAGGCCATAGAGACCATGACACTGCCACGATACCAACAGCAAATCCATACCTTCTTGGGAATGTGTGGATACTTCAGAATGTGGATCCCAGGTTTTTCTATTTTGGCCTTGCCATTACAGGACTTAGGGTCTCATTCAGACACGGTCACAAGCACCGATGCACACGCAACCGGGTCGATGGTTATTCCTGCGCACGCGCAGTGGCCGCACTGTGCATGTGCAAGCCCCTGAGCGAGAGAGAAACTCTTGCTCCAGAGCTCTCTACAAAAGGGGCGGCTGTCGATATTGATCGACAGCTCGCCCTGTTTTGTAGGCGGGGCGGGGGGGTGGTTACACAAATGGAGGCATCCCTGACGGAACGCTTGCCATTTTGTGGGCGGCCGCACTGACATCAGCAGTGATGTCAGTGGGGAGTTTCCTGCTGAATCAGAGCAGGAAGCTCCCTGGGGCTTACGGGTGCCGAGACCCAACCTTAGGGTCTCGTCGCAAGCCCCAATGGTCACGTTGGTCTTGACCACTGCAACCATCACCCTGGTCGGTCACTAAGCTGTGGGTGGTAACCCACAGCTTAGCTAGCGACCAGGAAGCCGCACAGAAAAAAATTAAGCCCCTGCCCTCATTCAGAGAGAGTGATCGCTTCTTGCGACCGCCTCTGAATGAGGGTCTTAGTCTCTTCCTCAAAGCCCGATGGTGTTATACACACAGAGGAAACAGAGCAGGCTTTCCTTAACCTTAAGGATAGTCTGACAAGAGCACCTGCATTGGGATTACCTGATTATGAAAAACCTTTTGATTTAAACTGTACGGAAGCTGATGGTTGCGCAGCAGGTGTCCTCACACAAAGACATGGTGATGCCAGTAGGCCCATAAAATACTACAGTGCACAATTGGACACTGTGGCAAGATCACTCCCAATGTTTTTAAGAAGTGTAGCAGCAACTGCTCTATTGGTCAGTAAGAGTGAGGATGTAGTATTAGGCAATGATATGATTGTCTATACTCCCCATGCTGTATCTGCTTTGCTAAATTCTGCCCAAATCAGACATGTCTCCTCAGCTAGGTTCACAAAATGGGAACTAGCTCTAATAGCACCTGCAAACATCACCATTAAGCATTGCAGAACGTTAAACCCAGCAACATATTTACCATATGTGCCACAGGATGCACAAAGGGTGGAGAGAGGTGAGTCGCTGGCGTAGGGTGAGTTCTGCAGGTATATTGATGCACATGATTGTATGGAAAATCTGAATCAAACCTTTACTACAAGACCTGAGACATACGGGATACACCTTTAGAAAATGTAGATGTGACATTTTACATGGATGGGAGTTGTCATAGACAGACTGAAACTGGAGAGTTATGTACAGGTTATGCTGTGGTAAATGACGAAGACATCATAGAAGCTGAACCTGTTGGTTCACCTCACTCAGCCCAAGTGGCGGAGCTGGTGGCACTAAGAAGAGCGTGTGAATTAGCAGAAGGCAAATCTGCTAATATCTACACTGACTCTAGGTACGCCTTCGGGGTAGTACATGATTTTGGTGCTCTATGGCGTCTAAGAAATTTTATGACAACAGCAGGCACACCAGTCGCACGCTCAAAACATAAAAAAGGACTATTGACAGCTATCCAAATGCCTAAGGCAGTGGCCATCATTAAGTGTAAAGCCCATACATGTGAAGAAGATCCAGTGTCACTGGGTAATAACAGGGCAGACGAGGCTGCCAAATGGGCAGCAGTTTTAAGAGTAAACATGCCAATTAATCAAATGATGATGGTTTTCCAAACGATTGATATGCAGAAATGAATTCAGATGCAAAATTTGTGTTCCATTCAGGAAAAGGCAGTCTGGAGATCCAAGGGATGTGGGCAAGAGTCCTCTGGACTCTGGAGAGATGAACAAGGTAAGCCGGTGGCATCCAAGGCATATTACCCAAGCTTGGCTGAGGCAGCGCACGGTCTGACTCACTTGGGAAAGCAAGGTATGTGCAAGTTGGTCAGAGTGTATTGGTGTGCACCAGGTTTCTCTTCCCAAGCTGAAAAGAGGGCGATGTCCTGTTTGACATGCTTGAGGAAGAATGTTGGAAAAACAATACCAACTGAACCATCCCATGTTCCTCCGACTGATGGACCTTTTCAGGTAATGCAAATTGATTTTATCTAATTACCACCCTTCAGAAATCTCAGGTATGTATTAGTTTGTACAGATGTGTTTTCTAATTGGGTTGAGGCATATCCAGCTGCCATTAATACTGCTGTGTTTACTGCTAAAAAGATTGTTCAGGAGTTTGTATGCAGATACGGTATCCCTAGAATTATTCAAAGTGATAGGGGTACTCATTTCACAGGTGATGTCTTCCAGAACATGTGTAAGTTCATGGGTATTAATAGTAGACTTCACACCCCTTACTGACCGCAAGCCAGCACCAAGGTGGAGAGGATGAACGGTACTATTAAAAATAAACTGAGTAGGATCATGGCAGAAACTGGACTGGGATGGCCAGAAGCCCTACCACTAGTCATTCATAGCATCAGGACAACTCCCAGATCCCCTCTTAATCTGTCCCCCTTTGAAGTACTGTTTGGTAGACAACCTCATTTGATTATAAGTCCACAGGAAGATTTGAAAAGTAACAATGAGGTAACTGTAAGGTATCTTATAACAATGAGTAAACAGTTGAAGCAGCAACAGCAGAAACTGAAATTGTTGTCACATGATATGCCAGAAGCAAACTGTCATGATGTTGAACCTGGAGAATTTGTTATGATCAGAATTTTCTTGTATTCAGGTTGTTTGACAGATCGGTGGGAAGGTCCGTATCAAGTGTTGCTGACGAGTACAACTTCCTTGAAGGTGGCAGAGAGAGATACCTGGGTCCATTCACTGTAAGAACCGGTTGAGAGACAAGGTGGAGTTGAGGCAGATAACGTAGACCTATCAATTGCGAGCCTGTTACGGGAGGGTTAAAAGTTACAGTGAGACACCTGAGCTAAAGAAATTTATAGATTACTGTCCCAGAAATGGAGTGGTGTGCTTGGGTTACGTTTGTGTCTTCTTCCAGAGTTTTCATCATCCTAGTTTGTTTTGGGATTTCTAGTTTCTGTGATGGAGGGCAGATGACGGAGAGGGGAGCTGATAGTGATATTGAAGGAGTGGAGTTGGGAGGAGTGCTAAACCAATCGGGGGAGTATCTGACCAAACCCAGTACAGTAATTGTTAAGAGATCTGTTGTTTTGGAAACTCGAAGACAGTATGAAGGTCTATCATCTGAGGATTATTGTATGTATGAGTTTTGTGGGTCCCTAGTCGATGAGAGATGCATCCAACGGTGTCAGCCTAAGTAAAACCCGTATTCGGGTGGGTATCCTTTAGAGGATTATCATACCATGGTGGGCAAAGTTTCAAACCAAACTGACTGTTTGGAGAACCTGAAATAGGATCACGGGCTAGGGAAATGTGTTTGACAATAATGATGTTTACTATCCCTTATGTACTCCCTGATGATGTGTATTTTATATGTGGAAGGAAAGCGTATAAGTGGCTTGCTCCGAGTTCAGAAGGTTTATGCTACCTAGGACGAGTAGTTCCAGAAGTTATGACCCTTACACATGGTGAAATGCTTGGTATCCATAAAAATACACCATCCCCATATCTTTATACGCACTATGAACACTGTGACAAAAGAAACATGATACCTGGTGATGTACATAAAGCCACACAATTGATTAGTGAAACAACTGGCTTTCAAGTTTTAGTAGCATTGGATCCCACCAGGATCACTCGGGGTACTCTAAATTTCAGGTATATTCAAGACCTTGCTGAATTAATAGATAATATCACCGAGATGTATGATGACACATTTAGGTATACAGGTAGGGAGTTACAAGCTTATAAGAAAGAACTTGTGTAACATAGGCTAGTGTTAAATTATTTAACATCTGTCACTGGGGGATAATGTGTGACTTTGGCCACCCAATTTGGTGTCAAGTGCTGCACGTATATTACAAATAGCACTAGTGACCCCCAGGGAGGTGATAGACCGGAAGATGGATGAAATTCTGCAGTTAAAATGGGAATTTCAGAAGAACCACAATGCTTCACTGATTGAAGTAGAGGAGAAGGTAGAAGAGTGGTTCACTTGGTTGAACCCTGTGAAATGGTTCTCTGGTCTATGAGAATGGGTCCAGGAACTTGCCACTGTGGGTAAGCTCCTGATCCTTATACTGATTGTCATCTTAGTAATTGGCTTATGTGTCAGGTGTGTTCCTAATGTATCGAAGTGTGGAAAGTGCACAAGGGCGAACCAAGAAACCGAGATGATGGTGATGAACAATGATATTATGGTTACCAAGGTCAAGGAAGAACTGTATTACAACCCTGAACTAGAATGTACCATCAGATGATGTATAGATTTAGCCATGCATAAAATGTATTATGAAATATTATCTTAAAACATCTTAAATAATGTAAGTCCCTATCCCCTTCAAGACTTCCCTTATAGGCTAGGTGCATCCCTACATCTTTCCCATGATCTTCCATGATCCACGGTGTGCATATAAGGGTAGTTTTATGTCCCTCCCAGAGACACATTATTGATGGTTTAATGACCACATCATTAGACCACATTATTTAATGTGCCATCCCATAATGTAACATTAAATATATGTCATAGTGTAAGAGAATTTTTTATTTTTTTTTAAATTTAAGACCAGAGTGTGATAGCGTATTGTTTGCTATCAAAGGGTGGACTGTCAAAGCAGAATGATTGGCTGAGATGAGATCTCAAGTTAATATTGGGCGATGCCATTTTATGTTGCCCCTGACAACGCCATCTTGCATCGTCAGCATGAAACTATTGTGTGCGATGCTAATATGCTATTAGCATCGTGCGACTGCATTGCTACCGCATATTGTTAAAAGTCCTACCATAACCCATACACACATTAAATCATACATATAATATACAAGACGCACAGTGCACAGTTGCGCTGTTTATTAAAACACTCTGCACATAAAACGCACCTCGCATATTAGTGACTACATGCAATATCCTTACACTTACACACACCAAAACTTATAAAAAGGTTCCCTAAGCATTAAGGTTAATATTAGAGGTTTTATACATTATCAAGTCTATTGTGAAATACATATTTTTGGTATCTAAGGTTTAGTACATGATAAGCAGACCATGTTTGGTGCCATTCTAAACCACTGTTTACTTGCAGACTTCCGGTTCCATCGGCAAGGAAATCTCAACATGCGTTTGCCAGTTATGGATCATAGAGCGATAGGCATTGAAATGTACTCTGTAATGTAATGTTTATTAGCCAGTTTAGACTTGTTCTTCAGCGAGAAAACGGACACAAAGAGCTGTTGGAGGACTGAACTATTACAATACAAACTGACCTATGAACTGTATTGTAACAGAAGAACCAGGAGGAAGAACCAATGGGATTATGCCAACTCGTTCTATTGTATTGCCTATCTCTGCAAGGGTACATATGCAAGCACTCTAGATCTGGTAGTTAGTCATCTTTCTTTCTGTTGACGGAGGTTTCATAGTTGATGCCGGGAAATCTGGATTCAGAGCGCATGCGAATGTATCGACTGTACCTTGTATTTTGTGTAACCTTTGCGCTAATTGTGTTCTAGATCAAGGCTTGTAACTATATGCTTTTATGTGCATAATATCTTTTTGTGCTTTGGAACCACAATCAAAGTCTGGAAAGCAATTATTTCTTGTGCATACGCAATGCTAAATAGCGACATTAGGGTATAAAGATTAATAGGAATTCTTAATATCGTTATCGTTCAATCGCTCAGTTTAATCGTCTAGTGGATAGGCACCTTTAAAGGGGCTGCAGTGTTTTTCCAACAATACTTAATTTCTTATTGCTGCAATGTGGTAATTATAGTTATCAGTAACAAAATCTGGATATTTGCAAATATGCCCCATAAAGTCACAGAGGGGCCGATGTACATGTGTCCACATACATCTATCTATTTTCTGTGCGCTACAAGTAGCGTTACACATGAGTGAGCAGGGGTGTATTAAGAGAGGAGGGGGCCCGTGTTCACTCTCCTTCCGGGGCCCCCTCCTCTCTCTCCAGTGCCCGACACGCACTGACAGCCTCAGTAGACTCCCGGCAACAGTCTGTGCCTGGAGTCTACTGTGCATGTGCAAGTCACCGGGAAAATGGCGCGGCGGCCATTTTCAAGGAGTTTTGTGTAGCGCCTCTCGTTGGACTTCGGAGAGGTAATTATTAAAAAGTATGGGAACAGGGTGTGCGCTGTGGCCCCCCCCCATGTGCACCGCACACCCTGCACCCATTATACAGTAGAAACGCCCATGCGCGTGAGCGTCGTGTGACTTGGTAGCAGCGATCATCCTTTTGCTCAACTTTTTCTCTTCTGGTGTGACAACTTAATGTTAGTATGGGTGTGAAAAGACCCTTTTGTGGGGTCTCTCTCCGTACACACTATGTGTAGGCAATGTAATGTGCCTTGTGGGGAAAGCAAAGGCAGCGTCCTGCACTCAATGCTTATTACCAGTAAGTCTCGTGGAACAGACTTACTGGTGAGCAGAAACAAATTGGAGAGTGTGCTGGACAGAGGTATAATGTTTAATATATAGTCATATAAATATACAATCACAGTATTTAAAAAATAAACAATAAGATAAAATATCAGAATCAATATAAATATGCAGGAAACATTAGTCTAAAAGAACAATTGAATAGCAGATATACTGTAAAGGATTATGTCATATATAGCAATGATATTGACTCAGACGACAGTGTAAAAATAGGTATTGGAGCTAGCCTAATAACCTTGAAACACTGCGATAACTTCCAATATCAAGGCTGACAGCCATGTTAGTATGCAATGGTTACTGTAGTTCATTTAGTAGACTTAGTAGACAGAAGCAGGGCCAGCTCAAGGCACGTGTGACCAGTGAAGTCAAACAGGGGTGCCACCTCATAGAGGGCGCACCCCTCCCAACCATCCTGATTTCAGCTGGACAGTTCCACTTTTCAGGCACTGTCCCGCTGTTCCACCCTTGGGCCAAAGTGTCCCACGGGTGGTTGGGAGGCTGGACACCCCCAACGCCGCAGCTATGCAGCGGTGCCGGACTCCAGAGAAGCTGAATAGCGTGCGGCATCCATTCAGTGCAGGGAGAAGGCTGGGGGAAAGCTACTGACAGTGCTGAGCTTGTCCCCAGCCTGACTTTAAACATGAGACGTGCCATATGTACACGTTCCGAAATAACGTCATTTAGGGGGTGTGACCTATGGTCATTAGGCCACGTCCCCTTTTTTAGGTCGCGAAGGGTTGACAGGTGCCTCAGTCCCATTCTGCATAGGAAGCAGCTCCTCCTGGAGCTGGCCCTGGACAGGAGCATGTGGTTATAGGTGAATGCAGTCAAGCGGGGAGCCAGGTAAAAAAGATAGTAAGGCAGTTAGTATATGCACATCCACAGCGGCACCCACTTACTATTAGATAACTACATAAAAATAGGGCAGTCGCAGAGTCTAAAAGTAACAGTTAGGGGTATATTTACTAAAGTGAGAGTTTTCAGAAGTGGAGATGTTGCCCATAGCAACCAATCAATGATGAGCAATAGAAAAAGAAAGAAAGGTTACAGAAATTAAACCATGTAGAATATGATAATAAATAAATAAATAGGATAAATGATCAATAAATAATAATAAGGACAATAAGATAATAACAATAATGAATAATAGGGATCCTTAAAAAAAAGGGAAAGGAACGGGCAAAAAACTAACTAATAAAAAAAAAAAAGAGCAAAAATGAGCTGGGCCATCCAACATGTCATCCAAGTCCAACGGAGGCCGATGGGGACCCAAAGTGTTGCCGCCGGACCATGAAAACAGTGTATTGTGGATGATATGGCCCGGGCCCTGGCAGTCCAGTGGAGTGAATATTGTTTAATTTAATTTTTCATAAATATTAAACACATATGCATATGTCAAAAACTAGAGCCAATTGAAAAATAAGCATGGCATATTCATTGTCAAGAGCACAAAATTAATCGGAATCGACTTTTAAATTCCTGGCAACAGATTGACTATTCCCCAGTGTAATAGTCTACTGTCTAGTTATGGTTGCTTAAATCATCACAGAGTTTTGTTGCTCAACCATCATGAGTTTTTATGTTCTGTATATGGGGAGCTTTTTGTCACAGGCTAAATCACAGGTTTGTAAAACATTCACATTACAGCTTCAACAGTGACCACTCCAATGCAAACAACCTGACTGCCCTGCCCTCCACAGACGCTGCTTAACCCACTTGCTTGTTACTTTGTGTGTAGTGTAGCAGTGCCATCTTCTCCACAGTCAGACTCGGAGTGTGGCATAATGGCCCACTGCATGCTCCTAGCATGTCACTGACAGTAGTCAGTGCTCAGTATTGGGACGCCACATGGAGAATAAAAACTAGAGATGAGCGGGTTCGGTTTCCTGGAAACTTAACCCACCCGAACTTAGGAGTTCCGAGCAGATCCGGGTCCTGGCTCGGGTCTTCGCTCCAGGCTCGGATCTGAAAACAAGCCAAAATCTGCTCTTTTCTGTGTCGAATCTCTGTGTTTTGGTTTCTTATACACTGTGTCTGTCGGATCCAATCAGCTGCCGTTATTACTGGCAACAGGCCACTGATTGGCTGAGAATTGCTGTCTCTCAGCCAACTAGTGGTCTGTTAAAATGGTAGTTGCCACTGATTGGATCCAACAGGCACAAGTGACAGAAACCAGAGGGGGACTTGCCAACAGCGGTCAGTGGAACGAGATGTACCTGTCCTCTATGACATACTCTACACATGGATGCCCAGCTGTTTGCGGATGCTGCAGGTCCACAGCCGGCTCAACTTGCCCAGCCAGCAGCTTTCAAGAGCAGAAGAGAGGTGTCTGTGTCTGATGACAGATCTGTTCACATGAATTTGCACAAGAGATAAGACTGACCTTCAAGTCCTGGCGATTATCTCTCTCCGACCTCTGTATATGATTTATTGGCCATATATACAACACACACACACCAGTTTGGAATTCACTAAATGTATGCTACCCAGGAGACAGACCAAGACTAAAAGGTATATAGTATTGTAGTGCAATATACCTTTTAGTCTTGGTCTGTCTCCTTGATAGCATACATTTAGTGAGTTCCAAACTGGTATGAATGTATATATATATGGCCAGGATGCTTCTGATATTAGTACATAACATCTAGTAGCAGTATAAATAATACAATTCTAAAAATATATTGATACAATAAAACTTTGAGCTGGAAGCCCTCTCATCACTTTGTATTGTATCTTTTTAGAATTGTATTATGCTGCTACTGGATGTTATGTACTAATATCAGAAGTATGTATTATATTATATATTTTCCTGCAAGAAAGACAGCGCTTCTTTGTTTTTGTTTTGCTGTCCCAAGGCTCTCTGAGATTAGCTACGACAGTCGGGCACCCACTCAATCATGTCGCAGGACAGGCAGATGTGCCACTGTTCATAAACTATATGAATCATAGCCTAAGCCCTGCCAAGCAGTTCTGCCCTCCTCTGTTTTGGTGAAAACAGTATTGTGAGGTGGTCAAAATTTACTGGAAATTAATGTTTTGAGGGTATTAATACTGTAGGAATAAAAACAGGCCCACATTACATGAATTTAGCTGTTTAAGCATTTTTTGAAAAAAAAATTAATATATACAGATCCAAAACCAAAACAAGCGAGGGCAGTTTTACCAAAACCCGGTGGCGAATTAGAACCAAAATCAAAACACGGGTCGGCGCACATCTCTAATAGAAATATTCAATGATTGGCATTTTGTCACTCAATTAGCAATTTAAACGCCGCCTACACCAAAACATCTTAGGTGACCATGTAGGTTCACTAAGTGGTAGCGCCAGCCTTGTCTCTTCAACATGTTACAGAGGAGAAGCATCAGAAAAAAGTGCATAAAGTCATACATTTTAATAGTGATATAAATAGTAAAATACAATTATGTTTAATAGAAATATTAAAACATTATATTTTATATTTAGCTCTCCTCAGATTCAGAGCCGGTCGCTCTGACAGAGCACTCGCTCTGAATCAGGGCAGGGCTATTTTTGTTTTTAGAACGGCCTCCTGGCCGCTCGCATAGCTGTGGGTGACCACCCACAGCTATAGCGAGCGGCCAGGAAGATGGTCGTGATGGTCAAGACCATCGCGACCATCGGGCTTGCGACGAGACCGTTGTGGTAGGGTCTCGTTGTCGCAAGCCCCAGAGAGATTTCGGCTCTAACAGAGCCGAAATCTCTCCCACTGATATCACTTGTGATGTCAGTGGGGCCTGCCCCAAACGGTAGGCGTTCACATGGGAACGCCTCCGTTTGGGCAGCCACCCCCCCGGCCCGCCCACCAAAGGGGGCGTGCTGTCACTCAACATCGACAGCATGCCCCCTTTGGTACGAGACCCGGGTCTCGTGCATGCGCACGACGGAGCCGGCTCCGTCGTGCGCATTTGCTCTGGGCCACCATCGACCCGGTTGCGAGTGCTCAGCGCTTGCGACCGGGTCTGAATCAGGCCCAGAGTCTCTGGCATAAGTGGATAGGGTTTATTAAGTGCTGAGCACTAGACAGCATGAATGATCACTTTATGTAATTCTTACAGTATGCGGCTGTTTAATGACTTTCACATTCCAATATGAATTGTCATAGTATATTCAGGGTCATTTCAAGAGAGGAGGGGGCCCGTGTGCTGTCTCTGTCCAGGGCCCCCTCCTCTCTCTCTCCGGTGGCTGGCTGTGCATTGAGCGCATTGCCGCACCGGTAGACTCTGGGCAGTAGAGTGTGCCCAGAGTCTACATCGCATGACCAGTTTTCCCTACTTCGCATGCGCAAAACGCTGCAGCCATTTTCCCGGCATTTATGGGTCACTTACTGATGCTTAGCTAGTTACACAAGTTAGAAGTCTTCCAATATCATTACAGCTGATGGGTGATTTCATACCATTTATTTAGCAGTCTCAAAATTGGCACGATTGAAACCCAGCCTCAATTCAGGAGACACAAGTACTATTTAATACATGTCAACAAAAGATAATTTCAATAGGAGACCCAAAATACAAAGTATTCCATCAATAGGGCACTCAAGGTTGAAATTCATATTGGGTATGAACTATTTAAAAATCATATTTTATTGGATAAGCAACAAAATAGTACTAAGCACTATCAAAGCTCCTGTACATACGATATAGCAAAATATAACAACGTGATAATGTGAGAAAATTAAATAATATAAACAATGTGAAGGACTTTACAATACATATATAAATAAAAATATGCAGTATGTAATATAATATACTAGCTGGGATACCCGACGTTGCCCGGGTTGAAGAATGGACCTTGAAGTACATCTGCAGGCTTTATTTTTTACATTGTCCCCGCCTATAACCCCATTCCATTGATCCTGAAAATGACCCCATTGCTAAAAAGGTTTTAGCCCTGAAAAGGACCTATCTATCCATTTATATGTGCTTAGAGGAAATTAGTAACTGTCAGTGCAGGTGCAGTGTGACAGTTGATCTTCTGACGTACTGATCCCCCATTGGAGCTCCCCTTGCTTGTACAATTAAGTCTGTGCCTTCAGAACAGTGTAGTTTTAGGCACTGGAAGACATCCTGGGCGAACTTGCTTAAACGAAATTTCAAATCAGAGACTCCACAGCCTACTTGGTGAGCACTATGTAGACCTCCATGGTCCTGACAAACTTCAAACATAGCCAAAAACCTAATACTGGTCAAACTTCACCACCATGCCAAAACTGGTTGAGCTAGGTACAAAACTCTGGCCGTGCATAAAGGACAAACAGACAGACACACACACACACACACTTTCTAATTTATTATAAAGATGTATTGCAATGGATTTCACGTGTATATTATTAAATATTTTCACATTGTCACATTTTTGTTAAATTTCGGTAAGTTGTATGTACAGGTGTTTCATTAGACTACTTTAGACTTTTTCAATTGCATATCTGATAAAAAATATTAATTTTAATAGTTTATACCCAATATAAATTGCAACCTTGAGTGCCATATTGGTACAATACTTTAAATTTTGGGTCTCTTCTCAAATATTTTTTATTTGATAGTTCAATATTCTAGTTGCACCATCAGTATCAACAGTCATTATTTTGATTTCCATATTAACTCATACTCTATTATCCATAAATTGAGGTTGCTGCTTGATCCTATTGAGGAACTATTTCTTTGTGCGGCTATCCAATTTGTGTGGTTCTAATTTATACATGTGTAAGAAACAATGAGATGCATTATCCCACAATACAGTCTGTCAACCACAGGGTTTTACTTGAGGTTCTCTTCCCAATCACTGCTGTCCCCATCATCCTGCAGGTGCATAAGTTGTGTTGGATGTTTCCTCTTTATGTGCCTGCGGAGTGTGTTTCGTTCTGTAAAGCGGAGATAACAAAGTTCACACTGATAAGGCTTTTCCCCAGTATGTACTCTTTGGTGTCTTTGTAGTTCACCAGATTCTCTAAATCCTTTCTGGCAGATGACACATACAAATGGCCTGTCACCAGTGTGGATATGTTTGTGACGTTGCAGGTGGGATGACCGTTTGAAGCTCTTTCTGCAAACTTTACATTCAAAGGGTTTGCATTCTGAGTGGGTGATGCTGTGACGTTCCAAATCAGAGACATACAAGAATGACCTAAAACAGACCAGACAATAATGACATTTTTTGGGAACCTGTGATGAAATCTCAGATGGTTCATCAGAAGTGTTTGATGACTTCATAAGATCCTTCTTGGAAACAGTGTATGGAACTCCATGATCATCGATCAAGAGGAACTTGTTTTCTTCTGTAAAACATGTGTCTGCCTCTTTAAGTTGATATTTGAGGCCTTTGTTTTGAGTAATAGGGAGTAAAGGGTGATTGTTGGTCATAATAACTTTATCATCTTCACTAAATTCTGAAATGGACATCATAGTTGGTTGGTCATGACTACAAATATTTGAAGATGACCTTGTCTTGCTACAGTCAGGAACCCTTGTAGATGCAATATCACTGTCAGTGCTACTAGCAATCTTCAGGGTTGGATTTCCACAATATGGATGCTGTGTTTGCTTACTTTCAATGTCACAGCCATAGTTTATCATTGCCTCAGAAGAATTCTGGATAACATTCCAAGGTGACGTGAGAAATGATTTTGAAACTGGTGCAGGATCCAATTTTATGAGTTCTGTTCCAGTCGCAATCCAGTGTGATGGTGTTACATCCTCAGGTAAACATTTGTGATGCATATTATCAAAATAATTGTATAAAATTGGAAAAAACGGTTCCTCTCTCATATCTTCTCTGGCAGATCTGTAGCCATATCTCTGTTGAGATACAAGTAAGCCACTGGTTCCTCTTTCCAGAGGTTTGATTCCAGAAGTCCAGATCTGCTTCATAGTCACAGAGTTATACATGGGATATATTGGTTTAATCCACTCCTTATTATGATCCAAATGATTCATTGTCCATGGCTGATGATACTGTTTGTTGTGCTTTGGAGATGTCATCATAAAACGTTATTTATACACTGTCCATCAGATTTCTGTTAACCATCCTTAAAATACAAAAAAGGAAAAATTAATTCCATGTACAAGGCTATAATGAGAAAACACTAAACTAAAATGACAGTTGAAAGATGTCTAGCCATCACTACAAATGGACATACAGAAGTTTTAGGAATCTAGGAGATGAAAAGATTTTTGAATTAGAGACTTGTCTACCTTTTGTACATTTCGAACATGTAGATGTGAACATGAATATACATTGGTGGGTACTATCAGTTCTGAAAGCCATTCGTTTAAGACAGCAGTTCTCAAACTCGGTCCTCAGGAGGTCACATTTTCCAGGTCACCCAGCAGATGCCCAGGTGTATTCATTACTCACTGACACATTTTAAAAGATCCACAGGTGAAGCTAATTATTACACTTGTGATTCTGTGAAGAGACCTGAAAAACCTGCACTGTTTGGGGTCTTGAGGACCAAGTTTGAGAACCTGTGGTTTAAGAAATTACATGGTGAGATGATGCAATAACCACCACTGTGGGTCAGCCATACACATCAGTTCCTTCTCTGAATATGACTGATATTGGACTGGATAATGAAAAAAATCTGCACTGTAGATTTATAGGCCAACGTAATAAAGTGCGTTGATTCTGTTCCCTGTAAAGATAAATATCAGGATAAACATTACCCAAATTATCAGGGAGGTGCTCCCTAGGACAAGAAGTTTCTAGGGACGAGGAGTAGAGGAAAGTATTTTGTTCTGGGGCAAACACGTAAAACAGCAATCAATAAAATGTAACTTACTTTATGTCTTTTCATAATAAAATAAACTGTGAAATATTAAAACCTTAATGTTATGTAATGTGGAAACAATGGGAAGCAAAGTCAAAACAAATAGATGTAAAAAAACCCCCAAAAAATTAGTATTCTGTCAGTAAATAGGATGTGCAATCCCAAACAATGGTTCCTGTTATTGATGTATTGAACTGTGCACTGCAAATATTCCTTGTTCTAGTATTTGGTATGTTCCATCTAATTATCCTGAAAACATTTTATGCTAAACATCTCAATTGAAGGAAAAAAAACCTAAGTTACTACAGACTCCAGGATTTATGTACCTTTCTAGATAATGATATATTCAAATATATTCTGACAGGAAGGTCATTATGTTGTACAGGTTGAGTCTCCCATATTCAAAATGCTTGGGACCAGGGGTATTTTGGATAACGGAATATTCCGTATTTTGGAATAATTGCATACCATAATGAGAGATATTGGGAATGGGACCCAAATATACACACAGAATGCATTTATGTGTTATATACACCTTATACACACAGCCTGCAGATAATTTTATACAATATTTTCAATAATTTGTGCCTTAGACAAAGTTCGTGTACATTGAACCATCAAAAATCAAACGTTTCATTATCTCAGTCATGCCAAAAAAATTCTGTATTTCAGAATATTACGTATTTCGGAATATTTGGATATGGGAGACTCAACCTGTATGATACATACTGTACATATCTAGAACCTCTCTGAGTGCTTCTACAGTTTGCAGATGGGTTCTGTCCTAGATGCAGTGAGATAATCTGTAAAACACACAATTGTGCAGGAGAATATTCACAGCTCCTGCAAAAATATATTTGTTACATACTAATAGATATGTATAGTGTGAAGTTGGTTTGATTCTTGCTCGTATATTAGAATCTCTACAAGGTAAATTATTATGAGGGTTAGCACAGACAAGTATTCTGTAGGCTTCATTATTTGGCAAATACAGTGGTGCTTGAAAGTTTATGAACCCTTCAGAATTTTCTATATTTCTGGCCTAAAACTTCACACAAGCCTTAAGAGTAGATAAAGAGAATCAAATCAAACAAATGAAACAAAAACAAGACTTGCTCATTTTTTTAAGAAAATGATCCAATATCACATATCTGTGAGAGGCAAAAATATGTGAACCTTTGCTTTCAGTATCTGGTATGACACCCTTGTGCAGCAATAACTGCTTCTAAACATTTCCAGTAATTGTTGTTTAGTCCTGAACATTAGCTTGGAGGAATTTTACCCCATTCCTCCATACAAAACAGCTTCAACTCTGTTATGTTGGTGGGTTTCCTCCCATGAACTGCTCGCTTCAGGTCCTTCCACAACATTTCGATTGGATTAAGGTCAGGAATTTGACTTTGCCATTCCAAAGTTTTAAATTTATTCTTCTTTAACCATTCTTTGGTCGAATGACTTGTGTGGTTTGGGTCATTGTCTTGCTGCATGACCCACGTTCTCTTGAGACGCAGCTCATGGACAGATGTCCTGACATTTTCCTTTAGAATATTCTGGTATAATTCAGAATTCATTGTCCCATCAATGATGGCAAGGCGTCCTGGGCCAGATGCAGCAAAACAGGCCATGATACCACCACCACTGGGTTTCACAGATGGTATGAGGTTTGTATGCTCGAATGCAGTGTTCTCCTTTCTCCAAACATAATGCTTCTCATTTAAACCAAAAAGCTCTATTTTGGACTCATCTGTCTACAAAACATTGTTCCAATAGTCTTCTGGCTTGTCCAGGTGATCTTTAGCAAACTGCAGATCGGCAGCAATGTTCTTTTTGGAGAGCAGCAGCTTTGTCCTTGCAATCCTGCCATGCACACCATTGTTGTTCAGTGTCCTCCTGATGGTGGATTCATTAACATTAACATTAGCTAATGTGAGAAAGGCCTTCAGTTGCTTAGAGATTACCTTGGGTTCCTTTGTGAACTTGAGAACTAATAGACGACTTGCTCTTGGCGTGACCTTTGCTGCTCGACGACTCCTGGGGAGGGTAATAATGGTCTGTAATTTCCTCCATTTGTATACAATCTGTCTGACTGTTGATTGATGGAGTCCAACTCTTTAGAGATGGTTTTGTAACTTTTTCCAGCATGATGAGCGTCAACAACTCTTCTTCTGAGGTCCTCAGAAATCTCCTTTGTTCGTGGCATGATACACTTCCACAAACATATGTTGTGAACATAAGACTTTGATAGATCCCTGTTTTTTTAAACAGACAGGTTGTCCACTCACACCTGATTGTCATCCCATAGATTGAAAATACCTGATTCTAATTTCACCTTCAAAATATCTGCTAAGCCTAAAGGTTCACATACTTTTGACACTCACAAATATGTGGTATTGGATCATTTTACTCAAAAAAAAAATTAGTTTGTCTAATTTTTTTGTCTCATTTGTTTGATTGGTTCTCTTTATCTACTTTTAGGACCTGTGTAAAAATCTGAGGTAGTTTTAGGGTTCACAAAATTTCAAGCACCACTGTATTGAATGATTGTCATCTCACAATTACTAGTGTAGCAGGTATTTTGATAACACAACAAACATCTAACATCCCTTGGCTCTGCTTTGCTATTAATAGGATGGGTGCTTAAAAGTCCAATTGACACTGAAATAATGGTGCTGGTATATCATCCTTTTCTTAGCAAAATTTATGTGACCCTCTTCCAGACAATCAAAGACACCTTTATTAAAGTCTAAAGGTGCGTACACATGGTACGATATCTATGAATGATATGAACAATAACGATATCGTTCAACGATAAATCATTCATATCATTCATTTTTGTGCAGAGAATGACCAACGATGCACGTTCCCACTTGGACGATAATGATATCTATGGTCGTCCGTACATGCAGGCCAACTTGGACGACTTCATCAAGATTTGCTTGTTCAGAGATGTGGCAGGATGACTTCACTGAAAGATATCTATCATAGATTACTTTCAGTGTGTACACCTAATATCGTTTGTCCTGCACTACAGAAAGTTCAAGAGAAATCGTTCAGTGATATCATTGGTTGTGCAGATCGTACCGTGTGTATACAGCTTAAGACATATATTACTTTTTATCTATCACTGTCATCCTTAAACCTGAGCGTCTCTATTAAAGGGCTTGTTTTCTTTATTTTTTTAGATGTCTTATCATTATAAATAGTTATTAGAATGCACATACTTTAGTAATACAATAATACTTGATTTGTATAAATGTTAATAATAATTTTCTGATATCTAGTTTAGGAGCCTTGTGTATACTTTACATGTATTGATAGATAATATCTGCATGTGTAGATATTTACTAGATTAAGAGGGGTATTCAATATGAAATGTTAACTTCACTGTCGAATTTAACGTTTCATATCAGAGTTTTTACCTGCGTTAAAGTATCGGGCGCGCTCCCGCTTATACCCGTATTCAATATAAAATTAACGAAAACGGGAAACTCCGAAGTTGGATTTGCGTAAAGTGACGAATTTTTCCTTAAAAAAATTGTAAGACCCCCCTAAAGTAGTAAAAACATGGGGGAACACTATGGGTACCCCCGTTTTAGCCTTTAATTGAAAGTCGGGGATTTAAATAGCCGCAGCAAGTGTTTTTTTCCGACATTGAAGAAGTGATGCAGAAGAGCACTTAGGTTATTTTTTTCGTTTTTTTAAGTGGTCCCATCAAATTTGGGGTACATGAAAATGGGTACTAGCATATTTTTATGTCCCTAAAGTAAGTTTTTTAAAATTCTGCATTTGTGCACCTGCCGCTATAATTCTATTCTAGAAAACACCTGCCGCATACTTGCAGAATAGCCCTGAACCTATTTCCCTATTGTTAAACAATTTTTTCCCATTTTTTTTTTCACCCCAATTTTTAAATTAATTTTTTGGGGTGTCCCTATTTTTTTTAAAACTTTTTTTGACACAGTTCTTTTTAAAATGTCATTCCCAGGGGTGCAGGCTATTTTTTTTAAGCCTGCACCCCTAAACCCCAATTCTGCAGTTTTTTTCGACACCTATTCAATGGTGAAAACTTATCCCCGTTTTTTATCAAAGACTTTTCAAAACTGCGATAAGTCTATGAAATTTAATACGGTGTAAAAGTAAAACCTGCAATAATGACGTCATACCTCCGATATTAACGCAAAAACGATGTTATCGCACCCATATTGAATACCCATGTAAATCTTACATAATGGAACATCCAGTGTTTGGGTGTCATGAGAGGCAAAAGGTGCTCATCCAGATGTCCCTAATGAAGTCTATGTAATTAAACGTAGCAGAATTACATTTCCGAGGAGTCAGGCAGGGTTGATAGCCTAACATCTTGGAAAATCATTAGAGACAAAAATAAATCCCCATAAGCACCTGATAATTTCATAATTATTAAAAGGAAAATGATTGCACCATCTTAAGCAGTGATTTAAAAGAAAACGCATGTATTTATGTATGCAATACCCCATGGTGAATGTTGCATAAATGTTGTACAGTATAAAGACATATACGAAATACATGGTAGGCATTTAGTACTCTATGGTTCCTGATCTGTAAGGCAAACATTGTACACTTATTGCAGAAACTATGGGGCATATTCAATTGGGCGTGAGGTTGAGCGAGGAAAAAAGCTTGCGACCAATTTTGGATTATCGCGGGTATGCGCACTCCCGATACCCGCAGTATCCAATTTTATAAAATTTTCTTTACGCTGCGCTGTTTTCAGCTCTGAAAACCCTACGCCGCATAAAAAAAAAATTACACTTACCTGCCCAGGGGTCTCAGGTGGTCTCTGCGGGTCCTGGTGGCCTCCCCTCCATCTTCTCAGGGTGAGGGGGCTGCAGGGAGGCACAAGAGCTGCTGGGAGATGTAGTTCTCCCAGTGTTCATACTCACTGTGGACACACACACTCACCGGGAGTCACACACACACACTCACTCATAAACACCCACACACACTGACATACTCACCGCTGCTTCAGGAGATCGGGTCCCGACGCTGGATGCAGAAGATAGCACTTCGGAAGGTGAGTATTACTGACTAATTAAGTTAATTGGAAACCAGGGCCGGCTCCAGGGGTCAGAGCACCCTGTGCCGGCCCATCATATGGCGCCCTCTCATCACGCGCGGCGCAAATTTGGGGGCGTGGCCTAATTACCATAGGTCACACCCCCTATGTGACGTTATTTGGAGGCGTGCCCGCATGGCACGCCTCCAAATAGCGTCAGGCTGGGGGTAAAGCCCAGCAATCTGTCACTGGCTGGGCTTCCCCCAGCCGTCTTCCATCAGTGAATGGATGCTGGGCGCATGCGCGCGGCATCCATACGCACTCCGGGGGTCCGGCACCGCCGCACAGCTGTGGCGGTGGGGGTCCCCAACCTCCCAATTAGACCACCCGCGGGCCACCTCGGCCCGCGGATGGAGCAGCGGGACAGTACTGTCCCGCTGAAAACGGGATACTGGGGAAGGGTGCCGCCCTCTAGGGGTGGCGCCCTTGTACGCCCGCAGTGGTCGAACACCCCTAGAGCCGGCCCTGTTGGAAACTTCCAATTGTTAATTAGTCATTAGGAGGGGTGACGCCGGGGTCCCAGAGCTTTTCCTGACCATTTTTCCTACCATTGTGGATTTTAGGAAAAATTGGTCGTGCTTCGGAGGTGCGCAAAAAAAACCTCCTGGCGCTCAAAAAAAATCAAAAACCTTGCTCCTAATTGAATAGCTAAAATCCTGCAACTGCAGGAATACCCAGCGGGTGCTGGATTTTTGCTATTTTCGCCCCCAATTGAATATGCCCCTATAAGTATGCAAATATAAAGGGGGAGATGTATCAAACCTTGGAGAAAGATATAGTAGAGAAGTTGCCCATAGCAACCAATTATATACTGAGCTAGATCAATGATGGCTAGAAGCTGATTGGTTGCTATTGAAAACTTGTCCACTTTATCTCTCTCTAAGGTTTGATACATCTCCCCTTTAAAGTTGGGAGCATGTCTGGTTTTTGTTCAAGATATGCATTTTCCTAATGTGCATGCACACCAATACCCGGATATAGGGGGAGATATATCAAGCCTTGGAGAGAGATGAAGTGGAGAAGTTGCCCAAAGAAACCAATCAGCTTCTGTCATTTCAGACTGTGCTAGATAAATGACAGTTTGAAGCCGATTGGTTTCTTTGGGCATCCTCTCTGTTTTATATCTCTTCAAGGATTGATACATCTCCCTCACGGTCTTTTGTATATTATTCACTTCCGTCTCATTATGCCTGAAGAAGCAGAATGGAAGAGGACAGGGGTGGGAAAGCGTAGGGCGATGACGGAAAGGGTTTATTCATATAAATGTGACTCAAGATACAGATATGGAGGAGGCGTAGCTCTCGTTTGTACCGGTGGGCTGGTGAAAAAAATATTGACCATAAATTCTATCAGTAGCACCATGCAGCTGCTACTGACTGGCTGATTGCATACTACTTGCTCCGGTCAATAGTACAGGGGTTCCCAACCACGGTCCTCAAGGCACACTAACAGTCCAGGTTTTAAGGACACAGGCAACTTAATTAGTACCTCAAATATTTTGATTAAACCATCTGTGCTTTAGCATGGATATCACAAAAGCCAGGACTGTTATACCCCTTTTACACCGGAGCTAAAACCCGGGTTTTTGAAGGGTATTATACCCCTTTTCCACCTAAATTCCGGGTCTGATCTGGAGTTGGAACAAAGTTAATATCTGGATCAGACCCGGAATTTTGCCGGCGCCAACTCGGGATATTCCCGAGTCAGCGCCGCTCACACCGCAGTCGGGTCTGCATAGACCTTGCTTTTGCGGATTGAAAGTGGTCGCTTGGAGATGACGTCATCTCCAAGCGCCACTGAAGCCGGACCAATCGGCCAGCTAGCAGCGCACTCCAGGTCTTCGTGACCCGGAGTGCGCTGTTCTCACAGCAGGGTTTCACGGGCTACGCCCGTGTTAAACCCTGCTAGTTACCTGGGTTGGATTGCCGGGTCACTCGACCCGGCGATCCAACTCTCTCCCCTTTTACACCAGGGAGCTGCACGGGTTAACCCTTCAAAAACCTGGGTTTTAGCCCCGGTGTAAAAGGGGTATTAGTGTGTCTTGAGGACCGAGGTTGGGAATCACTGCAATAGTACTTAATATCATAAAGGCTCATACACACTAGACCAGTGGTTCTCAAACTCGGTCCTCAGGACCCCACACTGTGCACGTTTTCCAGGTCACCCAGCAGGTGCACAGGTGTATTCACTGCTCACTGACATATTTTAAAAGATCCACAGGTGGTTATAATTATTTAACTTTTGATTCTGTGAAGAGACCTGGAAAACATGCACTGTGTGGGGTCTTGAGGACTGAGGGCCTGATTCAGAGCCGGACGCTCTGACCAGAGCGCTGGCTCTGAATCAGGGCCCTCCTACCTAAAAATGGAGCCGCCTTATGGACGCTCGCATAGCTGTGGGTTACCACCCACAGCTTATGCGAGCGTCCATGATGATGGTCATGATGGTCAAGACCATCGCGACCATCGGGCTTGCGACGGAGACCCTGTGGTAGGGTCTCGCTGCGGAGAGAGCCCGTCGTTAGCCGGGTCTCGCACATGCGCACGACGGAGCTCCCTCTGTCGTGCGCATGCGCACTGAGGCAACATCGACCTGCTTGCGAGCGTCCTGCGCTCGCGAGCGGGTCTGAATGACCCCCTGTTTGAGAACCTGTGCACTAGACGATAAAGTGTACAATATAGTGCTCATATCGCCCAGTGTGTATGCACGATATTGTTAACAATGTGCGCTCCCGCGGATCATTAATGATGACTGCCATTGCCGAACATGCAGGACAATCTGACAATATCGTCAGGCACTACATGTACGGGGAAGTGCAGGGTGACGTCGCTGAACGATATCATTAACGATATCGTTCAGTGTGTATGCTCAATGGGCCTGATTCAGACCCACTCGCGAGCGGCTGTCCGCTCGCAAGTGGGTCGATGGTCTGCACTGAGCATGCGCACGACGGAGGGAGCTCCGTCGTGCGCATGCGCCAGACACGAAAAGCGAAGGACTTTCCTTCGCTCGTTGTGTCCGATCAAAGGGGGCGTGCTGTCAATGTTGATTGACAGCACGCCCCCTTTGGTGGGCGTGCCGGGGGCGTGCCTCCCTGACGGGGGCGTTCCCACGGGAACGCCTCCCGTCAGAAGCCGGCCCACTGACATCACTAGTGATGTCAGTGGGAGTGATTTTGGCTCTGATAGAGCCAAAATCACTCCGGAGTTTGCGGTTGAAAACCTCAACCGCAGGCTCCGGCTCGCAATTTCGATGGTCGCGATGGTCACGACCATCGCGGCCATCAAAATGCACGCTCGTATAGCCTGTGGGTGGTGACCCACAGCTATACGAGCGTCCAGGAGGACGCTCCATGAAAATGGAGCCCGGCCCTCATTCAGAGCGTGCGCTCTGCTCAGAGCGTACGGCTCTGAATGAGGGCCAATGTCGTTTGCCCAGGATATTGCTCAAGGAGCTTATTGTTAAGTGTGTATCGGCCTTTAGTATCACAGCTATATTATATGAAGTTGTGATTGTCTATTCACATTACTTAATTGACATTTTTATTTTGTACTAATGAAGGAACAAAAACAAAGTTGATTCATCTAATATGTACTTGTTATTTGTGTTTTATATTTGAGTTAGCATGTAATTGCATTTTATGAGGAACATGTGTCATTTGCAATAATAAGAACTCTGTGGGTGGAAGCACAGATACACATGTCAGGAGGCAATGCTGGACGGCTGGTTCAAATGTAAATAATACTAATGATGACTATCAGCAGCACTCTCTGGCTGCTTCTGATTGGCTGTTTATGTATTGATCCCACCCACAGCAGACAGTACTTCATTATTTTACTTTGCACCTATATTATATGTAAAGATGTGTGCCGGACCATTTTTGCTAGATTTGGATTTGGCTCTGATTCATCGTCTGATTTTGGATTTGCCAAACTGCCATGACTGGATATGGATTTGCATTTTTTTAAAAAATTTACAAACAAGCTAAAAATGACATAATTTGGGCCTTTTTTTTGTTCCTATAGTATTATTAACCTCAATAACACTATTTTCCAATCATCGACAGTCAATTTTGACCACCTCACAGCTGCGTAGAGTCAGACCGCCTTTACACGCACTCTCTGGGGAAAAACAGCGTACTGGGTGCAGTGCACAGTACAAACAATTACAACAATTTTTTTTTTTTTTAATTTCTAAACTTTTTTTCCTGACAAATATGGAGTCACACTGTAAATGCAGTGGGTGGGGCCTGCAGAGTCAGTGCAGCACCACTCTGATGGAATTAGACTAAGCAGGGGCGCCTAGAGCCACGTTGGGCCTGGGGTGAGAAGGGGGCATGGCCTACTCGCGCTATACGTGGCCACGCCCCCTTAGTTAAAACCCAAAACAAAACATTTTGGTGCTGTGAGCCCCTCAGCCCGGCGCATAGCCAGTGGGGGGCATGATCAGTGTGATCGCTCTCCCCACAGGCACAGGAGACTATTATAGCAGCCGTCAGCAGTCTCCCAAGTGAAGCCCAGAACACAGCAGTGTGTGCTGGGCTGCTGTGATGTAAGATGGAGGGGGGGGAAGCTCTGGACCAGGGCCCCTCCAGCAAGCCCGGGTCCGGATAATTAGTACCCGCCCCCCTCTCTGCCCCCCCTGAGACTAAGGGGATTGGACACAGCACAGTGACAGCACAGCCCCTCAGAGATGGACCCAGCCCCAGTGACACACTTGGACACCACAAAGCAGAGCATGCATAAGCTTGACTGGACTGGGGGGAAATGGTGCCGAGTCCCGGGTGCGGTTCCTTATGTGGAATCCAAAACCCGCAAGAATCCGACGCCGGGAGAATGACGTTCGGCCTCAATCTGATATCCGAGCCTAGCAGGAAACCCAGAGCCAGGATGTACGGAGCGGTCCGGATGCAAGGTAATCCGGACGGCTCATCTCTAATTATATGACGTTGCAGCCTTCTGTTGGCATCACATAATTGACAATTCTATTTGGTCCACTGCAGAGACAGAGATTGCTATTGAATATTTAAAAGAGAAACAGATGTTTGAATTTAATGTTCTTTAATTTATATTTAATTATATTACATATGGAAAAGTGACTTTTCTTAATAACTGCCTAGAGTAAATAAGCAGTGCAGATGTGAATAAGAAAAACATAAATGAGTTTTGGTTTGGAAGATGCAAACAATGAATAAAATCCTTCTCACTCACTGCATGAACCTGAGAAAGTCTGCTATTCCAATTTAGTAGACTTGATGTTTGGGAATAGCATTTACTTTTTAAAAATCTGCTATAATAGCCCTGGTCCTAATCCCATTAAACCCCCCTGTGATATGTGATAGAAAGATATGAAGCCAAAAAAGAAAGACAGTTAATAATCCATCAATTATACAATGTGACTGAATTTAAAAATATATATTTTTTTTAAGTTTGGGACTAAGGGACCGATTCAAAGATATCGCAATGGCGAAATTATGCAAAGAGCGACTGTTTGCCACTGCGCAAGTGTGTAAGCCGCACTGTGCAGCGAATGAATTGTGAATATGCTCACACAGAGGATTCACTCGCTAAAGTGAGTGACTGGCAGTCAGTATTTGAGGGAGGTAACGGTGGGGTGGTTAGAAAAACGTAGTCGTGTCTGACCGTTTAAACACTGTTTTCTGGGCGTCCATAAATTAGCCAGTGTGTTGCTTGGTTGCAGCAGGAGAGCGCTCTGCATGTCTGGAGACCTGCTGTGTCTCGGCATTTTATGCTGGTCATACACTAGTACGATGCAGTACCATGCGGTTTATCGTACGTTTTCCCTTGAACTCCCCGGCAACTCCCTGGGAGTCCCGGTCGCACGATTTGGTGCTTTTTTTCACACACGTTCTGTATACAATTACAATAGATAATATGGGCTGCACATCTGAGCATACGATACGATAGAACAGCGGCGGGAGCGAGCATCGGATCCTATCCTACCTAAATACTACACGATTTCGACACAATTCATCGTACGACGCGTCTAAAATCAGGCTATTGGCCCGAAATCACGCCAGTGTATGGCCAGCAAAAGACTTACTCAGAAGGCTGATGGCCGTCTGGTCTGTATTCGATGTTTCCGGTTTTGCGTGTGAGCGGCGGATGTGAGATGCTTTCAATGGGCGTCTATAAGCACTGGGCAATGAGTGAGTCATTACCATGTTTTTGTAACTGCGAATCCGTGAGAGAATTGCAGCTGCGATGGCATTTGCGTCTCTGAATCAGGTCCTAAGTGCTTTCTGGAACCTCCTGAAATTTGAAGGTTGACATAATGGGCAGCACAGTGGTTAACATTGCTGCTTTATGTTTCTGGGGTCATGAGTTTTTTATTACAACTAGGTCCCTAGCTGTGTGGAGTATGTATGTTCCCCAGGTGTCTGTGTGAGCTTCCCCTGGGTGCTCCAGTTACATAAACAATAATAATAATGTTAAGATAATAAACAAGTCATATCTAATTCCATAGGAACCGCAGGGTACCGCAATAGCTCTTATAAACCCATGCTGCTCTGTTCTCTTCTCTTACCGCTCAGCTACTTCATGAATACCAAGCTGTTACCAATAAAATGAAAGAAAAAACAGGGTTCTCCTAAATCAGTGATTCCCAACCTAGGTCCTCAAGGCACACTAATACCCCTTTTACATCGGAGCTAAAACCTGGGTTTTTGAAGGGTTAACCCGGGCAGCTCCCTGGTGTAAAAGGGGAGAGAGTTGGATCGCTGGGTTGAGTGACCCGGCAATCCAACCCAGGTAACTAGCAGGGTTTAACACAGGCATAGCCCGTGAAACCCTGCTGTGAGAACAGCGCACTCCGGGTCACGATGACCTGGAGTGCTCTGCTAGCCGGCCGATTGGTCCGGCTTCAGTGGCGCTTGGAGATGACGTCATCTCCAAGCGACCACTTTCACTCCGCAAAAGTCGGGAACCCGTGTCCTAAATTGACTAATACCCCTTTTACACCAGAGCAAAAACCTTGGTTTTTGCTGGTTCTACCCCGGTTGCAGCTCAGTGTAAAAGGGTCCCTGAAAAATAACCCAGGTCAAGTGACCCAGCAATCCAACCCAGGTAGCTACCAGGGTTGGACCCAGGATGGACCCGGGTAATGGTGCAGTGTAAACGGTGCAACCAGGGTTATCTGACCTGGGTCATGTCTAAAATGAGCTGATTGGTGGTTGTGGAGCATTCACCTCCCACTTTTTATGACCTCACAGGTTTAGCAGGGCAGACCTGAGTTCAGTGTGAACAGGGCTGACCTGGGAGTAACCCAGATCGAAGGTGCAGTGTAAATGGGTCTGACCTGGGTCTGACCAGGGTTGGAACCATGTCCAAAAACCCAGGTTGGACCTGGGTTTTTGGTGGAAAAGAGGTATAAATATGCTCAAATACATACAATTCAAAATAACAATGAATAATATATGTACTGCTTAAATACTGAAAAGAAGGCACTTTAAGAGGAGCAGATATTTGCTGGAGAGACATAATGGGCCTGAATCGGAGTCACACACAATGCCAATGTTCACGGAGTTGAATGTTTTTTTTGCTGAAAACCCCTAAAAGGTCATATAGCAAATGCTTCCCGCAGTGTACACACAGAGATTGTCCATGGGGGTATAGTTAAGGTAAATTTTTTAGTTGATTTTTATGCTGATTTTAATCAAATTAAAACTCAAGACTCAAAATCGACCGTATAAATCACTGGCCAAATCTCTCATTTACTAACATTAGATTTTGAAATTGATTTAAAAATTTAGGCCCTGATTCAGACCCGGACGCAAGTGGCCGTTCGTACGTTCGGCGTACGTGCCAAAATATGTTAATTTAAGCGCTCGCTCGTAATTTCGTACGCAGCTAAACTTCCTCCCCAAAGTCTCCCAACCCCTCCTCTAGCTAACGAGGTAGACAAATAACGAGCGTACATCCCCAATGTGGCTTGCAGGGAACGCTCGCACAAGTACAAACCGGAAGTGGGCCTGTCAGATTTCGATTACCTGCTCGTTCATTCAGCCTACCTACTTCAATCGTATCATGCCAATCAATATATCAATTAGGTTAATTGCTCTTCACATGTGTTCAAAACCTTTTTTTTCATTTTCAATAAACTTTACTCTTGTCCGTGTTTTTGTTTACCCGCAGAATACGTACGGTTTAAACAATGGTTTTCTTTATCCAATATACATGATTGATCCAATTATCAAATTGTTTTCCGTGTTTTTACCCACGCATATTTTACTGGTTTCATTTCTTTATTTAAATTAGTTTACGCATGTCACTGCATCAAGCCTATCATAACTCACAATAGATTTTTTGGCCTGTAGAACACATGACTCATACACTAACCAATAGAATGTTTCCTGTTAATTTCCCAACTACATTAGCCAATCAAAATTTTTTTCTGGTCTTTATTAAAACTGTTTTATTAAAAATACACCATTGCCATCATGAGAGCCTCTGCATTCACCAAGCGGGAGCTTATTGTCCTGACAGAGGTGATGGACCGGCATATCACCAGCCAGCCTTCCCCCATCAGCAAACGGGAGAAACGTGCCGCCTATGCGGAGGTTCGCCGCCGCC
This sequence comes from Taudactylus pleione, assembly GCA_031769625.1. Classification (NCBI taxonomy): domain Eukaryota; kingdom Metazoa; phylum Chordata; class Amphibia; order Anura; family Myobatrachidae; genus Taudactylus; species Taudactylus pleione. The sequence goes on along the minus strand of JAUIMM010000364.1, from coordinate 5,623,664 downwards.
TGCGTTCCTTCGGCTCACGCCGACAGATCGGCCAGCTGGAGCGCAGGTGGTCCGACCTTCAACGGCGGACGCCCCGCTTGCTGGCATGTTTTCGCCAGCGTATAGCGGAAAGTAAGTTATGTTTTGTTTGGTTTTCATGTTTTTATTTGCGGCCCTATCTGCGTGTGCATGTTTTCTTGTTTGGCCTGTTTCTTTTTTTCACACATATCTGCGTGTGCATGTTTTCCTTTTTGTTTGTTAACCAATTAGCGTTTAGAAAGGTGATGTTCAAAACTAACCTCAATTTGTTATCCATCATTTAGGGGCCGAGCAAAGACTACGGCTTCATCGCCTGCGAAGACATCGCCCTCGTCCCCTCTCCCCAACACCGAGCCAAACCTCCTCTCCCCAAAATTCCCCCTCCACCCCAGCCTGCCCAGACCCTGACGCCCCTCCCTCTTGGCGATTTCCCATCCATCCAAATTCCCCCTCCCCTCAACCCACCCCTCTCTTGACCACCCCATCACCACAGTCAGAAATAACCCCGCCGACCTCCTTAGGAAATTGTCCCACCTCCGAGGAGGACGATGGTGTGGTTCCTGGTCCAGGCTTCATTCTGAACGGTATGTTTCCCTTTTATCCTTTTTGTTTTTTTTGATGTGTTGATGTAATCCTTTGTCTGTGCCTTTTCCTTTTTTTAGTATTTTAAAAGGTTGGTTATATATCTCTTTGTTTATAAATTTCTCAGATGATTTCCCCATACACATATCACACATGTCAAAACACTCATACTTGTATCTCTTGTTTACGGTAGCAAGAATGTTTTTTTTTTGTTTTGTTTTTTTGGGGTTTTTTTTTTTAGTTTTTGGTTTGAAAAATGAATTGGTGTTTTTTTGGTTTTTGTAAAACAATTGTCACTTTTTGCTAAGTCGATTTTGCTTTTGAAGTTTTTTAGAATCATAAATTAAGGATTCATTTTAGTAAGCACCACAATTTTATAACCCACAGAGGACCAGAGGCGGTTGGCGGAGCTAGCCGGGTGTGTCCAAATGTTGAGGGGGCATGTTATCGGCCTGCTGGTGGTCCTGGATAGAATGACGGGGATCCTGCGCCACTCATTTTTTTTATTATTATTTTGTTTCAAAATATTTTTAAACAATAAACATTTAAATTTTGAATACAGTCTCATTCCTTGTCTGTAAATCTTAGATTGTTTAAACTTACATAAGTAGACTATTGCAGCAAGTATTTGAAACTAATGTAACTAAGATTGTGTAAAGCTGATTTTTTTAAGCAGGCACATGAAACACCTAACACTAACAATAGGTTTGTAGAGTTACCAGCATATGTGTTTTTCAAATTTTTTGGGGTTTGGTAAATATTTTTTTAAACCTGCTTAGGCCGAGATTCTAAAACATACTGATTCTACATAATACCTTTTGGTGTTGGTTTTAACCCACAAAGCATAGTAAAATAATTAGCAATTTGACACATTACAGGATTAGCCATTAAGCAACTTTTCCTTGGGTGAACCAGCTTACACTTGCTTGTAATGTCGAAAAGAAATGATGTTTTTAAAATAATCAAAAATTTATTAAATATAAATAATAAACACAAAGTGTTGGGTCACAATCAATACACACAGTGATAACAAACTCAAAAATCCAGCCTACACCATAATAAAAAAGCAAAAAAACAATCAAGAACTGGTTGACGAACGAGCATGCCAACATGATTCCACAAATGTGGCGTTGCAAAATTGGGTCCAGAAGATATATCCAATGTGGCCACATGAAGTCATTTTTTGGGAGCAGGAAGTAGTCATCGTTTCATTCCAAAATATTATGAAAAAAAACACAAGATGGGAAATAAAAAATCGATTAATTGGATTTAAAAATAATAACCTTCCTACATTGTGTCAAATAACTTATTTTGTGTCAATAATTACCTAAAGAATCTGGCCACCACATCATCGCGTATGGCCCCCCCACATACTGACCTCCGACCAACCTCGGGGGGGCCATCCTCAGGCAAGGCATCCTCTGGCTGCATTGGGACACCACTCCTTATGGCGATGTTGTGAAATATCCCACACAGGACCACAATTTTCGAAACCATATCCGGCAAATACATGAGCTCTCCACCAGAGCGGTGGAGGCATCTGAATCGGCCTTTTAAAGGCCGATACAGCGCTCCACCACTTGCCTGGTGGCTGTAAGTGCGGAATTAAAATCACTTTGTGGGCCTGGTGTGGGAGCCAAATAAGGAGTGAGCAGCCAGGGCGTGCAAGGGTAGCCACTGTCTCCTGTGAAAAAGAAGTGACAACATCAGGATCACTGTGTATCAAGCTTTGCATTGGTATCTACTAAAGGTCTCCACTTACCCAGAAGCCACGCATCATCAGCTTGTAGGTTGTTTAATTTTTGCCAAATCCCTGATTGCCGGATGACGAATGAGTCATGTGCACTCCCGGGTAATTTTGCATTCAGGGACAGGATCTGGAGGGAGGCATCGCATACCACCATTACATTCAGTGAGTGATAGTGTTTTCGGTTCTTAAAAATGGCCTCCAGCTGTGCTGGAGGCTGAAGTGGTATGTGAGTACCATCCATAACCCCTATGATGTGTGGGAAGCCAGCTATTTGGTAAAAATTGGCCTTGGCCACACTAAGGGAACCGATATCCAAAGGCATTTTAATAAAATGATGGAGGTGCTTGAAAAGGGCCTCCATCACTGCCCTCAGGATCCTTGAAAAGGAGGATTGGGAGATTCCCGCAACTATTCCCACCGTGGTTTTAAAGGATCCTGAGGCACAGAAATGTAACACCGCCATAAATTGCATAAGTGGTTGCTGTAGGACTGTCAGTTTGCCGCTCCAGATCACTCTCTATTAATGAGAGAGTGTCTATGATGATTTGGGGCGGAAGATGGTATCACCTTAACACCTCATCATCGGGCATTCCAAAAAGGGTGACACATGTTCTATATATCTGGGGCCTTGCACGCCTACGATGCCTATGCCTGGGACGAGACTGAGGTTGGTCGGCTTCCGGTAAAATGGCCACAATAATACGACCAACATGAACCTGAAATGGTAAGAATTGAAGTTAAGGTATGTTGCCCCAAAAAAAGACTGAAAAATACTTATCTTTACGATACAATCCAAAGATGCTTACATGCCGGGGTATTGTCATGATTTCCAAAACCTACATTTCAACAGACCATAAAAAGGACAGATTTTGGGGTGTCCATTTTGTAAGCTTGATTTTTGAAAAGGCACAAAAATAAAGGGGGTAAACACACATTTCTACAAAGAGCAAACCGACATTGCGACGACTTCCACAATTTGGCCCCCAAAAAACATCCCAGATTGTGAACGCTAAATAGTTCGCATTTTAACAAGATAAATCAAGCCTACAAAAGTGCGCTAAATAGTTCGCAAATTAACAAGGGGAATCAAGCCTACAAAAGTGCGCTAAATAGTTTGCAAATTAACAAGAGAAATCAAGCCTACAAAAGTGCGCGAAATAGTTCGCAAATTAACAAGGGGAATCAAGCCTACAAAAGTGCGCTAAATAGTTCGCAAATTAACAAGGGGAATCAAGCCTACAAAAGTGCGCTAAATAGTTCACAATTTAACAAGGGGAATCAAGCCTACAAAAGTGCGCTAAATAGTTCGCAGTTTTCACATCCCCAAAAACCCAGAAGAAATCAGTAATGTCCCCAAAAGCTGCGAAAAACAAGTCATGAACATTTAACAAACAAGTTAAAATCCAAACTTACCAATACACGATAAAGAAGTCACAGAACAAAAAGGTCGTTGGGGCAGAGCCAAAATAAACCTACAAAATAAAAAAAAATAAAAAAAATTATTTTGGGACCAAAACCAAACAAAAAAGAGAGCCATATTTTACAAAAGGATGACAGGAAAAAACTTACCCAAAAAATACACCACAACTAAAAGAACCACACCAAAAAATGCGAACGGAAAGTTAAACCCAAAAAAACCGCCTCTAACAAATTCCAAAACACCGCCAAATACAACTCCCGCCAACAATCCACTCCGACCAACGTAACCTCCAACAAACAACACCCGCCACCTCGACTCGAGTCGCCAAAAGCCATAAATAGTGTTTCTTTTCCCGTTCAAATTAAGGACGGATCATAGGAACGCACAATCAATGATTCGGCCGAATAATAAGGACGCATGTATAAATACGTCACGACAAAAAACAAACAGTCTGGTGTAGTTCTTGTTTTGGCTTGAAAAATGGCTACAGACCAGCCAAACAATGGCCAAGAGGCGGCTGGTAAGTATTTCTCACATTTCAAATCAAGGCTTATTTAGAAGCAGAATATAGTGAAAGATTGACATCTAAATTAACAATAATTTAATGTAAATAGGTGTTGAGGATGACATGGAAGAGGCTGATGGGCCCAGTATTCCGCCCAAAGCTGGGAAAAACAAAAAGGCAGCCACAATTCACAAGAAAGGAGATGGAGGTTTTGGTTCAGAAGTGTGTGGACATCCTGCCACAGGCAGACAGGAATATGGGTGTAAGCCAGAAGTGGAGAATGTGGGAGGAGATAGCCAGTGCTGTCAATAGGGTGGGTGATTATGTCCGTCTAGCCTGGGATGTCAAACGCCGGTAAGTAAAAACTTGACCAACACAAATAAAAAGGGTCAAATAATGCAGGAATAATGCCTACTTTTTCATCCACAGATGGCAAGACTTCAAATATTGCCTGAAGCAAAAAATGGCTGACAGGGCTAGGCATGCAAGGGGGACAGGTGGGGGTCCCACCCCTGTGTCATTGGAGTTTAATGATTTGGAAGAGCTGGCACAGGGGTATGTGCAGGATGTGGAGGTGTTTGGCGTGTCCAACATGGATACGGACATGCCAGACTTTGCGGCTCCTCATGTTGTCCCAGGTAAATGTTGTGATGTAACCAACTCTGAAATGTTATTGTGACAATATGTAGATTGTAATGTTCCTCTTTTCTCTTTTTTCTCACAGAGACACAGGCGGATGAGTCTGCTCCAGAGGGGAGCCTTGGCCGCAGAATTTCTGCTGGCTCTGCAGGGGAGGAACCAGTACATCCGGCTGAGGACCCTGCAGAAGCCAGTCCTGGGCAATCCCCCTCGCAGGCAGTGGCACTCCTCACAGAACTCAATTTTAAATCGGATTCCCATATGGAGATTCTGTAGAGGATGGACGCCAGTCTGCTACGGGTGACTGAGGCCCTGGAGCAAAATGCTGCAGCCAACGTTACCATTGGTCAGTCCCTGGCTGAAAATACCAGGGCCAACATCCGAATCGCCAATGCCCTGGAGCAGCTCGTTCGCCAGCACATGGTGGACCTGACCTCTCTTCCTGCCGGAACGTCTGGATCCTACCCCTCTGGCACAACAACAGCCATTCCTCCAAATGTGCCTTGCCCTGTGCCTAGTCCAGAGGCCACAACATCTGCCTCTGGACAGGCCAGGCAGAGGACATCCTGGACCCAGTCTGGTGCCCACCCTACCCCAGCAAACGGGGAAAGAAACGATGACAGCACTGGCTACTTTTCCCACACTCCTTCTGTGCTTGCCCCATATTCCTTAAGGGCCAAAACTTCCCTCTCCTTTCTTGTGAATTGTTTTTATTTTTTTATTTTTTTTGGGCCAAAATTGTTTTTTTTTTAAAGACAAATGTACAAAATATTAGTGGGTAACAATGACCCCAAACTTTTAAGGCAAAATGCACAAGATTTGGTCAAAAATGTGTTGAGAAAATAAAAAAAAAAAATTTTTCTCATTATTTGAAAAATGGTTTAGAGTAATCCTGTACCACAAGGCAAAAACGAAATCTTAGCTTTAAAAAAAAACCATAAAAAAAGGGTTAAAAAAAAAATGTTTCTTTAAGGAACACTTTGTTAAAAAAAAAAAAAAAAATCTCCAGCCCAATGCAAAAGGTTACAATACACACAAACATGATGACAATATTGTTACAATATCACAAAACACTAACAAAATTGTAAAAAACATTCCTTCAAAAAAACGCTAATTGATTGTGTAATCCTGAAATTAGCAGCTGAGATTTTCAGCTGCGTACGGTTTTGTGCTATCCCAAAAAAAAAAAAACATTACAAGCTGGTTTGCAATCCAAAGTTGATTGTTTTTCTGAGAAGCCGTGATAAATCGATGAAACATCGAGGAGGCCCGGACCAGAGGACAAGGCCATCGCCATTGTGGTCGAGTAATCCAGACCCCAAGCTGTGCGAGCAGTTTGAACGGAAAGAGGATCAGCCAGTGACGTATGACTTGGTACGAACACATTTGACGTTCGCATGTGCTAATTTATGTACGCCCAAAAAACGCCTCGACACGCCTGCGTTTTCCCATCTCCACCCCCGTCAACGCCCAAAAACGGCCTGTTCTGTCAATCACATTTGACATGTCACTTCCTGTTCGCAATTTGCCGAACGAGTGAAAAAAAGCTCACAAACTGCCGTACGCACATGCGCAGTGTTACGCCGACGAATGCGCGGTTTCTCAACATCAGAACGCAACGAGCGTACTGCTGCTAACGAGCGGCTCTGAATGAGGGCCTTAATGCGATGTGGGTCGATTTTCAAGAGTGTAAAAATGGTTGATTTCGAATGTGCACTACAAAATCACCTACCAAATCACCTACTGTACAAAATCACCTACAAAATCAACAAACACTTCCTTATGTACTCCTATTGACCAAACAGAGTCGGCCCTAGGCATAGACAAACTAAGCAAATGCCTAGGGCATTTGGAATGCCTAGGGGCATCCAAGCCCACCTAGGGCCGGTGGAGGTCTGGTGCAGGCATGGCTGAGGCACCAACAGCCGGCTGCGCAGATACTCTGGCAGCTGCTACTGCCGATGCGCAGTGTCCACGATCGGAGCTCACCTGACAGCTCCAATCGGGCCTGGCAGCAGCAAACAGTGAGTGGGCAACGGCGGAACAGCCAGCTGCAATTTGCGGGGATGGGGCACCTGGACAGCAGCTAGTGGTTAGCGCCGGGTTGGCTCTGGAGCATCACACAATCAGAATGAGCTTCTGCGCATGTGCAGAGATTCATTCAGGACTATAAGTAAATAGTCATGGGAGGGCTGCTGCATCATGGGCCTTTGCGGAGCTCAGAGTAGTGAGTCACACCTCACGGCTCTGGGCTCCGCCTCCAGCAATCAACACACATAGCTTTGGCCTGCCAGCCTGAGACGGGAAAAGCGGTTCCGCCACCCGTGACTTGCTGTACCTTGTGTCGAACGGCTTTGCAGGCTGCGCTCAAGCAAAGTAAGTTTGGAACTGGGAGAGGGCCAGGGTGCTGTGGTGCTCACTGCTGGGAGAGGGGTGCTTTGCTGGGATAGGGGTGGTGAGTGGGGTGGATGCTGATGCTGTGCTGAAATAGGGGGGTGCTTTGCTGGGTGAGGGCCCCTTCCATGAGGCCACACCTCTTTTCAGGATCCCACGGGGAGGGGGGCACCACCCAAAATCTTGCCTAGGGCACTAATTTAGCTAGGGCCGACTCTGTGACCAAAACATACCACATGCACTGTGAGCCACAGAAACTCATTATAAAAAGGCTGGCGCACACCCAAGCAAACTGAAAGTGTAGGGCAAGAGATGATAGGAAGGTGGAGGAGAGGGACCCAGCAGGTGAGTCTAGTGAGATGGAGCAGGCAGAGGGCCTGGACTCTGATACGGGGGAGGAGTCTCAATCTGGCAAAAGTAAATCTGGCCGTAATGTCAGGTTTAACTTTGAGGTGACTTGTGCATTGGTAAACTCACTGTTGTCTAACTTTGAGTAGTTATTTGGTCACCGCGCCCAATGCACATCTGCAAGAAGAAAGCAGCCATGTGGCAGGCAGCAGTTGATGCAGTGAATTCTATTAGGCAATTAAAACGTAACAAGTGCCAGTATGTGAAGCGTTTTTCAGACATCCAACATCGTATCAAATCCAAGTTGGACCAGGAAAGGCGCTGAACATGCAGCACTGGAGGAGGGTGACCTATGGAGGTGGATTATAATGAGTATGAGGAATCGGTCAAGGGAATTATGCAGCAGGAACTGGTGTCAGGAGTTAACACCACCTTTTATAGGTACAGTATTGTAATTAAGGCCCTGATTCAGAGCCGGACGCTCTGACCAGAGCGCCCGCTCTGAATCAGAGCCCACCTCCATTAATATGGAGCGTCCTCCTGGTTTTAATGGAGGTGGGCCCTGATTCAGAGCGAGCGCTCTGGTTAGAGCGTCCGGCTCTGAATCAGGGCCAATGAGTGATGGTGAGTGGCCAGCTCTTATGCTGTATGTGCACAATGAATGATGGTGAGTAGCCAGATCTTATATGTGAAAAAAAGAGAAGAGCGCTCTGTGGTAAAGGGGTATATAGATGTAAGAGTGTGTAAAGGATTTGCGGTCTGGGTATTGTGATCTTAATAGCTGTAGTGTTTAGTGTAAGTGGAGAATCTGAATTTTATGGTAAATATATATAAATATATATACACACACACACATGTATACATATATATATATATTTATATATATATATGGTTCTCTTTGAAGATAGATGTATAACGTCAGGTAGGCAATAACTTGAGGCTGGTAGTTGACAAATAATTAGGAATTTGTCCAATGATTGTTGCGAATAATGTCTTAATAATTAAGGCAATCAGTCTCTCTGATTATGACAGGTGGGCAACAACTGTAGGCTGGGTGTTGTAAATTAGAAGATGATATAATACAATATAGGCCTTATAAATTGCCAGAGAATAGGACATCTGTCCTTATGTAATTGGTATAAAGTACTGTCAATCTATCCTTCTATACAGGTAGACAAAAACTGTAGGCTGGATGTTGTAATAAAAACTTTGTATTATGATGAAAGCTGTATGCTGTGGATAGCACCTCCTCTGTAGTCAACGTCACCTCAAAAAATAGGAAACGCAGTATCAGGATGTCTTGTGACACTATAGTGCAGTGTTAGGTAAGTGAGACCTACTTACCCTGGGTGGATGTCTGCTGGTCTGACTTCTCCTTGAGTCCAGGTGGGCTAGGTACATGAGGTCGAGGGATCCATAATTGTGTAGCATACAGATAAGCCAGTAATTTGACTAAAAACTAATTACATAAGGACAGATGGTCCTATTCTCTGGCAATTTATAAGGCCTATATTGTATTATATCATCTTCTAATTTACAACACCCAGCCTACAGTTGTTGCCCACCTGTCATAATCAGAGAGACTGATTGCCTTAATTATTAAGACATTATTCGCAACAATCATTGGACAAATTCCTAATTATTTGTCAACTACCAGCCTCAAGTTATTGCCTACCTGACGTTATACATCTATCTTCAAAGAGAACCATATATATATATAAATATATATATATATGTATACATGTGTGTGTGTGTATATATATATTTATATATATTTACCATAAAATTCAGATTCTCCACTTACACTAAACACTACAGCTATTAAGATCACAATACCCAGACCGCAAATCCTTTACACACTCTTACATCTATATACCCCTTTAGCACAGAGCGCTCTTCTCTTTTTTTCTTGTATTTTCTGCTATTGGGAGAGTTTAGGACACCTTCCGGGAAAGCAGCTAGTGGTAATAACTGTCCCTTGCATGTGAGCGCTGACTGCCTTTTCTCTGTGTTACAGATCTTATATGTGCATAATGAGTGATGGTGAGTCAGGGGCGTTTTAAAAGAGGAAGGGGCCAGTGTGTATTCCCCGTGCAGGGGCCCCTCCCCTCTCCACGGCGGCCAGCTGCTGACTGGCACAGCTGGCCGGCTACCGCAGAAGCAGTAAACTCTGGGCACTAGAGTGTGCCCAGAGTCTACTGCGCATGCGCAGAACGCCGGAAAAATGGCCACGGCGGTCATTTTCCGGTGTCCTGTGCAGAACTGACACCCAACGCAGGACCACGGACAGGTGAGCTCTAAATAATATGGGTGCAGGGCGTGTGGTGCTGGCCCCCTGCACCCGGGGGCCTGTGTGCCCCACACTCATTATAGTTACGCCCCTGGGTGAGTGGCCAGCTCTTATATGTGCAAAATGAGTGATGGTGAGTTGCCAGCTCTTATATGTGCACAATGAGTGATGGTGAGTGGCCAGCTCTTATATGTGCATAATAAGTGATGGTGAGTGGCCAGCTCTTATATGTGCACAATGAGTGATGGTGAGTGGCCAGCTCTTATATGTGCACAATGAGTGATGGTGAGTTGCCAGCTCTTATATGTGCACAATGAGTGATGGTGAGTTGCCAGCTCTTATATGTGCATAATAAGTGATGGTGAGTGGCCAGCTCTTATATGTGCATAATAAGCGATGGTGAGCGGCCAGCTCTTATATGTGCACAATGAGTGATGGTGAGTGGCCAGCTCTTATATGTGCATAATAAGCGATGGTGAGCGGCCAGCTCTTATATGTGCATAATAAGCGATGGTGAGCGGCCAGCTCTTATATGTGCACAATGAGTGATGGTGAGTGGCCAGCTCTTATATGTGCACAATGAGTGATGGTGAGTGGCCAGCTCTTATATGTGCACAATAAGTGATGGTGAGTGGCCAGCTCTTATATGTGCACAATGGACCTCATTCAGAGCCGCTCACAAAATGCAAGCGCTCGCTCTGAATGAGGGTGGCCACTGCTCTGTAAAGAGCCGGCCTCCTGGCCGCTCGCTAAGCTGTGGGTGAACACTCACAGCTTTTGCGAGCAGCCAGGTTGATGGTTGCCATGGTCAAGACCATCGCGACCATCGGGGCTTGCGTCGAGACCCTTGTGGTAGGGTATCGTCTACCGCAAGCCCCAGTGAGCTTTTGCTCTAATAGAGCCGGAAGCTCACCACTGACATCACGAGTGATGTCGGTGGGGCCGCCCCCAAACGGCAGGAGTTCCTTTGGTAACGCCTCAGTTTGGCCAGCCACACCTCCACCCCGCCTACAAAACGGTGCGAGCTGTTGATCACCATCGACAGCTGTCCCTTTTGTAATGAGCCCCGGAGCGAGAGAATTTCTGTCTTGCTCCGGGGCTTGCGCACGCGCAATTAGTAGCAGTCATCGTCCCCCCAACACATGATCCTATATACAATGGACATTGTTTTCATCTGACCTCATTTACAAACAGCTTGAACTTATTATAATCTTTTATTTTTAAGACACCACAATGTGTATGCAGCACCATACAGGGAATGTACAATAGTAATAGTGGAACATGGGCAACATTACTTTTAAAACTCACTTCTAATAACTGTCACTTTAGTAAATTTACCCCCTAGACTCTTGCAAAAAGTTTTCTAGAATAATGCTACAAATGGAGTTCCTTGGTCTGAGACAATATTGAGGTGCCCCATGGAGCTGAAAAATATGTAGAATGAAAAGCTCAGACAATGTTTTAGCTGAAATTAGCCATATTGCTAAATTGGTCCACTACCACCCAAATGGTGTTATATTCTTTGGATAGTAGAAGATCAACAATAAAATCTCTTGGGATATGGAACCAAGGATACTGAGGGACCAGGAAACACTCTAGTATTTAACAGGGTTTTAACTTGAGCACAGATGTGACATGACTTCACAAAATTTCAGATGTCAGTGTGGAGATTGGGCCACCAGAGGGAACATTTAAGGTGGCTTGCAGTTTTTAGTCATGAGCTTTCTTGAGTACTTCTGTCCTTAGTTCTTCTGGTACAAATAACTTGGACTGCAGAGTATGAGGGGGGACCTGCTTCTGTGCTTGTTGGAGTTTGGAGCAAAGATTTAGGAAACCGCTGCAATTATTTTGGTTGGCGGTATCATTGATTTTGGAGGTAAAGGATCGGATTGTACAAAACTCACAGAGAGAGCATCTGCATTCACATTCTTTGACCCATGTTGATAGGCAATAATGAACTTAAATTGGGAAAATAATAAAGACCATCTAACTTGTCTGGGATTTAGAACCTCATTCAGACCCGGTCACAAGCGATGCGCACTCGCAACTGGGTCGATGGTTTGGTCCTGCGCAGCGGCCGCACTGCACGTGTGCAAGCCCCGGAGCGAGAGAGAAACTCTCTCGCTCCGGGGCACACTACAAAAGGGCCGGCTGTCGATGTCGATGTTGATCGACAGCTCGGCCCGTTTTGTAGGCGGGGCGGGGGGGTGGCTACACAGAGGCGTTCCTGACGGAACGCTTGCCGTTTTGTGGGCGGCTGCACTGACATCAGCAGGGATGTCAGTGGGGGGCTTCCTGCTCGATCAGAGCAGGAAGCTCCCTGGGGCTTGCGGATGCCGAGACCCAACCTTAGGGTCTCGTTGCAAGCCCCGATGGTCTTGATGTTTATGCGCGTACGCAAGCCCCGGAGCTCTCTCGCTCCGGAGCTCACTACAAAAGGGCCGGCTGTCGATGTTGATCGACAGCTCGGCCCGTTTTGTAGGCAGGGCGGGGGGGGGTGGTTTTACAAACAGAGGCGTTCCTTAAGGAACGCCTGCCGTTTTGTGAGCGGCCGCACTGACATCAGCAGTGATGTCAGTGGGGAGCTTCCTGCTCGATCAGAGCAGGAAGCTCCCTGGGGCTTGCAGTTGCCGAGACCCAACCTTAGGGTCTCGTCGCAAGCCCCGATGGTCGAGATGACCATCGCGACCATCACCCTGGTCAGTCGCTAAGCTGTGGGTGGTAACCCACAGCTTGGCTAGCGACCAGCAGACCGCACTAAAAAATAAGAAGCGACCGCCCTCATTCAGAACGAGCGATCGCTTCTTGCAACCGCCTCTGAATGAGGGCCTTAGGGCCTGATTCAGAGCCGCTTGTAAGCGGCCACTCATTTGCTCTGAGCGATGTTCGCACAACTGCGCATGCGTATGGTTCGCAATGCGCATGCTCAAACCAGTCATTGCGGTCGGAAATCGTGCGCTCTTAAAACGAGGGGCTGTTAATTTGATTGACAGAATGTACCGTTTGTGGGTGGTAACAGGGGAAGGTGCTTGAAAACAGGGGAGTGGAGATCCGAACGCAGGCGTGCCTAACGGTCAAAACGGTGTTTAATGGGAGTGCATAATTAGTAAAGGAGCGTCATCGACCATGTCACTTGGTTGTCTTTTAGCCTGAACTGCTCGCAGTGATAGCGGGAAGTAAATCCTACCACAAGCACTGTGAGCAGTTCAGATGCCTTTCGATGTTCCCGATTAATCTAAAAAATAACGGAGATGACGTGTGATGCGAACGGCAAATGGGCGTCTTTACAAAATAGCGAGCGCATTTTTCGGGTGCTCGCTCAGACATAGAGGCATCAACACACCGCAAAGAGCGAGAGCTCAATTTAAATATCCGTCCCGTTTTTAAAAACGAGCGTCCGCAAATAGCGTCCGGGTCTGAATCAGGCCCTTAGTCTCTTGGCTGATTTGTGATGCACAAGATTTTTATGATAAGTGAATATGGTGACCACATGCTTGGCCCCTTCTAATCAACGAAATCACTTTCCTAATGCCCATTTGTCAATAACTTCCTATTGCCAACATCATAATGGCTTTCTGCTAATGTTAATTTTCCTAGAGAAAAATGCACGAGGATGTAGAAACACAGAAACATAGAACCACATGGCCCATCTAATCTGCCCTTTTTTAACCTTTTGGTAACCTCAACCCTATTTGATCCTTAGTCCTTTGTAAGGATATTATTGTAATTTGTTGTCTGAAGGTCCTTTATGAGATAGAATGGTTCTGGCTCCCATGCCTGAGGCATCCAACTCAATGGCAAATAAGTCTTCCAGATTCGGGTGGATGAGTATTGGAGCTAAATAAAAAAGCATTTTTTTTATCAGAAAAGGTTTGAATTGCCTCTAAAGGCCAATTGGACGTATCTGCTTCCTTCAGCGGTGCCACCAAAGCAGAAAATCCTCTAATAAACTTCTGGTAATAATTTGCGAATCCTAGGAGCCGCTGTACAGCTTTCAGAATTGTAGGCTGCACCCACCCTTGTATATCTGTTACCTTAGTTTGATCCATGGAAAAACCTTGGGATGAAATTATTTAGCCTAGAAAAGTGATCTATGAGTCCGCAATATAAGCAAAGACACTGCAGGCATCGTTTGGTTCCCTTCTCCTCAGACAGTTTATAAAGACCTATCTATATGTGCTCCGGATCATATTAATGATTCATGGATGGCACAACCAGCAAAGGAAGACACGTCGTGGCTTATGTGAGTGACGTGCCTATTTGTTATGAGCAGTCATTACTTTGAGATCAACCACCTGTGTCCCTTATTATACTGGATTATAAATCGAGAGAGATCATGATGGAAGCTTCCATTTCAATCTGAAAAACTAAGGGCCTGATTCAGACCCGCTCGCAAGTGGGTCGATGGTGTGCACTGCGCATGCGCACGATGGCGATGGCGGGATCGCTCGTTGTGTCTGATCAAAGGGGGCGTGCTGTCTATGTTGATTGACAGCACGCCCCCTTTGGTGGGCGTGCCGGGGGCGTGCCTCCAAGACGGAGGCGTTCCCAAGGGAACGCCTACCGTCAGAAGCCGGCCCACTGACATCACTAGTGATGTCAGTGGGAGTGATTTTGGCTCTGATAGAGCCAAAATCACTCCGGGCCTTGCGGTTGAGAAACTCAACCGCAGGCTCCGGCTCGCAGTGGCGATGGTCGCGATGGTCAAGACCATCGCGGCCATCAACCTGCACGCTCGTATAGGCTGTGGGTGGTGACCCACAACTATACGAGCGTCCAGGAGGACGCTCCATAATTATCGAGGACGGCCCTCATTCAGAGCGTGCGCTCTGCTCAGAGCGTCCGGCTCTGAATGAGGGCCTAAATTCAGGAAATATTAGGCTGTTCTGGAAGGGCAAAAGTACTTGGAACTTGTAAACCTGAAGGGTTACCAGTGAAAAGAGTGGAGACGTGGACTAGTGGAGAAGATGTCCATAGCAACCCATCAGCATCGAGGTAGCATTTATCAAGTACATTCTATAAAGTACACACAATCTTAGAAACAAAGGGCCTGATTCAGACCTGCTCGTGAGCGCTAAGCGCTCGCAAGCGGGTCGATGTTGCCCAAGTGCGCATGCGCACGACGGAGGCGGCTGCATCGTGCGCATGCCCAAGACCCGAATAACGACGGCCAAGCCGTCGTTATGGGTCTCGCACCAAAGGGGGCGTGCTGTCGATGGTGATTGACAGCACGCCCCCTTTGGTGGGCGTGCCGGGGCGTGGCTGCCCAGACGGAGGCGTTCCCATGGGAACGCCTACCGTCTGGGGCCGGCCCCACTGACATCAATAGTGATGTCGGTGGGAGTGCTTTTGACTGATAGAGCCAAAAGCACTCCAGGGCTTGCGGCAGCGAGACCCTACCGCAAGGGTCTCGTCGCAAGCCCGATGGTTGCGATGGTCTTGACCATCGCGACCATCATTTTGGCCACTCGAGTCGCTATAGCTGTGGGTGGTCAGCCACAGCTATGCGAGCGGCCAGGAGGCCGCTCCAAAAAGGAGGAGGGACGGCCCTGATTCAGAGCGAGCGCTCTGTCAGAGCGTCCGGCTCTGAATCAGGGCCAAAGTTCCTTATTTTTAGGTGGTCATGTAAAGAAACCAAGTTATGTTAGCAGCAGTTACCTGTGAAGTCTGTGGAGACTGACTAGTGGAGAACAGACTATTCAAAAAAAGAAAAATTGGTGCTGCGCTTCTACTATGGCGAAATTACCGACACCAAGACACAGGTTTGTATATAAATAAGGGAACAATTTTATTCCATCTAAAAATATATTATATAAATCTAATAATAATTTCTAATAATCAATTTCTATATTCAAAAAAGACTGTACAATACACATTTTAATATTCCACCAGTGAATTAATTCTATAAAATGATAGGTAGAAGATTATTGGTTGCTATGGGAAACGTCTCCATTGGTCCACTTCTCCATTCTTTTCACTGCATTATTGTGAGGTTCTGGTTTTGTTGTGGGCCCGGGGTGGTGATAGGAGCAGACACTGAAGCAGGTTTAAATGAAAAGGTGGAACTTTTAATGAGTGGTTGTTAGACATGAATATGACAATAACTAAAGTCCAGATATAGCACTAAGTGCACTTTGGAGCTGTGGTTAAGTAATGGGAAAAAGTCCAGTTAGTGACAGGCAATGAACAATGTCCAGGAAGTGACTGGTTAATAGAGATGTTCAGGTGATGACAGGCTGAAGAAATCAGGTGTAGTGACTGAAATGAAGAATACAGGCTGAGGAAGGTATTACAATGGGAGTGGGATAGCCGCACTATTTAGACAGGGTGCCTCTAAGGTGTGTCACCAGGGCTGCCACAGATCATTGTGATCCCTTCCAAGATCACAAATAAAAACGGATATGTAGAAATGATCTTATAGGGCGCACCTGGTTGGCCTATATATACTTAATCAAAAATCTAATGGTTTACACAATATATGTACACTATTCAGAATAACTGAATAAAAATATTGAGTAAATATATATATATATATAAACAAATGACTTATTGATGACAATATAAAATGTGACAAATAAGAACAACAGATTAGATGTTAGAAAAAATTCAGGCATAAAAACATATGTATTATAACAATAGGTCATGTAGTATGTATATCCTCACCACCGTATAAACAATGTCTCTTGATGTAGATATAAAAGAGTGGTTTTACACTTAATAAGGGGGGGTTGGTCCAATCCTGTTTTACCCTTCACCCTTACAGTGCTCCATAATAAAATTCATATTAAATGGAGTCTGATTAGGTATTGTAAAAGATGTTTGCTGAGTAGTCAATGGAGAAGCTCAGGGGCTTATGAAGTTCGTAGTGGTGATGTGAACGATACCGACTGGTATATTTTCTTTAATGTGGGTGCGCGCACCTCCTACCTTATCCTGGACTGTCTTGTTTGCAGCTTTCACAGAATTCGGGAAGGACTTGATGCGGTAGCCGCCTCGTTGAGTTCCTTGTGTGTAGTGGTATACAGAGGAGGTCCGTGTTGACAGGCTTCCTTCGTGGCGCCGGTGATTCAAGCGGCAGGTTCGGATCCCCCTGGAGTTAGCTCTTACCACAGGTCCGTGCTTCCTGCTGCTGTCTGATGTTCTGATGTAGGCTGGCGCTTGGCAGTATGAAAGTCTGTAGTTGGTTTAGACGTCTAAACAGTGTTGTCCTGTTGGCCTACGCGTTTCTCCCAGGTGGGCTTCGTCAGGGACAGTGTTGATCTTGCTATATGCAAAATGCTTCCTTTAAAGGCTACCTTGATTGCACCTCATTTAGAACATCGTTGTAACTTTAATTGACTCATAGGGATCTGCTGTGCTGTCTCAAAAATTGTGTTTCACGTTGAATAACTGGTGGAGACCTAGCATGCTGTTTCTAAACATATCTTTTTCATTGGCAGCAGTAATTACAGTTCTGACATGGATAGATTTTAAATAATAACATATAGGGAATAAATGAACAGAGAGCTCCACATAGAATAAAAATGTAATAAATCAAATGAATCCTACAAACTGACACAGTAGTGCAGAGTTAAAATTTACTGGAAATGAAATAAAATAGAATAAACTAAAATAAAAATAGAGATATGAGAAAGAAAAAATTAAAAGTAAAAGTAAAACGAAAAATAAAAATAAAAATGGATAATAAAATGGAAATTGTATAAGACAATATGTTCATTGTAATATTAAGGTATGACAGATTAATGTTTTCTAAAGATGGTAAAACTTGGATCTTGTGTATGTGTCTTAATAAGGGAATACAATACATGGTTGTCCTGCAAGGATAGTGTTGGATACGGAGTGTCTCAGCATCCTGTATAGTTAAATGAAATCTCTAGAATGCTTTAAAGAGATTGTACTGTTTTTAATAGTGAATTCTTGTTGGATGGATCATCCATTCTGACATACAAATTTCATCAGATCTTAAAAGTGGATTATGTACCCATCGAGGGGATTTCTTCGGCTGGTGATGCTGAATGGCACCCTTGATATGGGCATTAGCTCAGGTGTACCAATATGAGAGTGGGGAGAGGATGTTACTTACAGTACCTGTGTTTCATGGGCGGTCTTCCTTCCCATTACTTGACAGGCCTAACCCTTCTTAGCTTCCAAGTTCGGATGGTATTTTGGGCGTTTACCAGGGTGGTATAACTGTAATTTTCTCCCCACTTCAGTTGGTTTCCCATGAGCCAAAAATTGCCCATCCTCTTTAGGTGTTCCAATCAGGGATCTTTGTTCAAAAAACTGGAGAGCTCAAAGTCAATATTAAGTCAGTATGATGTCAGAGTTTTGAGTTCGAATATCCATCTACTTTCTTCTCTGGACATGGTTTTAATATGGTTCCCCCTCTCCATGAGGGTTTGACAAGCGAAATTGCTTGGAATGTCAGTAAAGAGGAATCTTTATTATGGTGTGTACTGAAATGCTCCGAGACACTGTGTGTTTTTAAACCATTCTCAATGTTTCTTATATGTTCTCCCAGACGTGTACTTAATTTTCTTATGGTGCGTCCACATGGGCATGATAATAAATATATGATTCCTTTGGAATCACAGCTGAGTTTCCCTTTTATCTTGTATTCCTTTCGTGTGGTGTGAGAGATAAACATTTGAAGAGGGAGAGTAGATTTTTTGTTAGAGGTCTTGCATGCTCTGCAATGGTTACAGAAGAAAAAGCCTGTTTTTTTCGTGTCAAGCCAATTTTCAACGTTTTTTTGAGAGAAGGATTATCCAGCAGAGTGTCAATGGAGGCAAGGTGCAGGGTGAACAGCAGACTCAGGTACTCAGGCAAGGGGAAGGTAATGAAGGATGCAGGGTAGTCCAGCAGGGTTGGAGCAGACAGGCAGGCAGGTAGCGTATCACAGGAAACAGGTGATGAGCACAGGCAACTCTCTCTCAGCTATGCTGAGAAACACATTGCACTGGCAATGATGTGAGGCTCTGAACCTCCCTAAATACCAAATGCTGGGCCGTGACTGGCCAGAGAGAGCATGTGACAAACCAGGATTGGGAGATTAGGTCACTTGACCGGAGGCAAGATGGCGGCGCCCATGCCGGAGCAGAACGGAAGCACCACCAGGCCTCACTAGCCCAAAGTGACAACATGCATGCACAGAACCACGCACAGGCAATGCCCCTCGCCAGCAACTAGCTCCACCACCAGACGCCCCCGGCCATAGTGACCTCACAGGTAATACCCGTCGATCACCATGCTGAGAAACTCTGGTCGTGACAGTACCCCCCCTTCCTTATGGGTGGCCTCAGGACACTCACCAGGCTTTTCGGGATGAGCAGGATGGAATCTCCTGACCAGGGTCGGGAGCATGGATATCTCGAGCATCGGTCCAACAGCGCTCCTCCGGACCGTAACCCCTCCAATCCAGGAGATACTGCAATCGTCCTCTGCGGATGCGAGAATCCAGGACCTGAGAGACCTCGAACTCCACGCCTCTTTCAGTCTGGATGCGAGGGGGAACAGGAACACCCTTGCGGAATTTGTTCAATATTAGGGGTTTTAGGAGGGAGATATGGAATGAGTTTTGAATTTTTAGATAAGCAGGCAGCTGAAGGCGATAAGCCACAGGGTTGATTATTTCTGTGATGGAAAAGGGTCCGATGAACCGGGGAGCAAACTTCATCGAATGTACTCTGAGACGGATGTTCCGGGTGGACAACCAGACTTGGCCTCCAACTTGCATGCAAGGTACCTTCCTACGTCTCCTATCTGCCTGAAGTTTGTAACGGGAGGACGCCTTCTCCAAATCCGAACGTACCTGAGCCCAATTAGATGCAAATCTCTGTAAAGTATCCTCCACGGCTGGCACATCAAAGGCAGGCAGGCTTCGAAACTCATGAATACGAGGGTGAAGACTGTAGATGTTTTGAAATGGGGTTTGATTTGTCAAGGAATGATACGAGACATTATGTGCAAATTCTGCCCATGGTAGCAATTCAGACCAATTGTCTTGGGATGACGTCATGAAGATCCTTAGGAAGGTCTCAAGATCTTGATTGACCCTCTCTGTGGATCCATTGCTCTGAGGGTGATAGGCCGTGGAGAAGTTTAACTTTACTTGTAGAACAGAACATAAGGCTTTCCAGAACTTTGCCACAAATTGAATGCCACGATCAGAAACTATTTTGGTAGGAAGTCCATGGAGGCGAAATATGTGCTGGACTAAGGGATGAGCCAAGTCAGGAGCAGTAGGCAGTTTCTTTAGAGGTATATAATGAATCATCTTCGAAAATCGGTCTACCACAACCCAGATGGTGGTGTACCCCTGAGAGCTAGGTAAATCCGTTACGAAGTCCATGGAGAGATGTGTCCATGGACGTGATGGAATAGGCAGGGGTAACAATTCACCAGCTGGGGCTTGATGCGAAGACTTATGCTGAGCACATGAGGCACAAGAGGAAATAAACTCCAATACATCAGTTTTCATGGACGGCCACCAATAACTTCTCTTTAAAAGTTCCAGTCTTTCGAGTACCTGAGTGACCTGCAAAACGAGAGGAGCCCAGGTGAGGAGCTGCTTCCTTAACTCCGGGGCCACAAAAGTTTTCCCAGTAGGAGGCTGTATCTGTATGGTGGCAAACACTCTTGACTCCAGGACAGGGGCACTACGCAGGGTCTCCAAATTGTTGTTAGAGGAGAGATCTAGACAGAGCATCTGCTTTCTTATTAAGAGCTCCAGATCGGAAGGTCAGGGTGAACTGAAAGCGAGCAAAGAAAATTGCCCATCAGGCCAGACGAGGGCTCACACACTGGATGTTTTTGAGGAAGAGGAGGTTCCGATGGTCAGTGAAGACAGTGAAGGGAAATTTAGCCCCTTCCGGTAGGTATCTCCACTCCTTCAGGGCCAACTTCACTGCCAAGAGTTCTTGTTCACCTATAGCATAGTTCCTTTTGGCAGGAGAGAACTTCTTGGAGAAAAACCCACAGGGATGAACTCCGTTGACTTCATATCGCTGGGATAGGACCGCTCCTACTGCTTCTGATGAGGCATCAACCTCTAACAAGAAAGGTCTATTCAGGTCTGGTTGTCTTAAGACTGGAGCTGTGATAAAGGCTTGTTTCAAAAGCTGGAAGGCTATCTCTGCCTCGGGTGACCATAGGGCAGGATTAGCACCATTATGGGTCAGGGCGGTAATGGGAGCCATAAGTGATGAAAATCCTTTGATAAAGCGTCTATAATAGTTGGCGAATCCGAGTAGTCTCTGGATGGCTTTCAAGGTTTGAGGACGGGACCAATCCAGGATTGCCTGCACTTTTTTGGGATCCATTTCTAGGCTGGAGCCAGAGATGACATAACCAAGAAATGGCACACTAGGTACACTAAAGACACACTTTTCCAGTTTACAGTAGAGGTGGTTCTTCCTCAGATGAGACAGCACTTCCTTCACATGGTGATGATGTTCCTCTAGAGAAGACAAGAAAATCTATATGTCGTCCAGATAGACGACTGACACATATAATAGATCCCGGAAAATTTTGTTAATGATGCCCTGAAAGAGAGCGGGGGCATTGCACAAGCCGAAAGGCATCACAAGGTATTCAAAATGTCCATCCCTAGTATTAAAAGCGGTCTTCCACTCGTCATCTGAGCGAATACGAATGAGAGTGTAGGCCCCTCACAGATCTAACTTGGAGAATATGATGGACCCCTTGACCCCAGGGGTGTATCTAGGGGTCCAAGCGCCCCTGGCAAACTAAGGAATGGGCGCCCCCTCCAATGACTGCTTCTACTAAAAAAAATTAAAAAAAACCACACTGGGGGTAGTTTAATTCACACACGTGAAGAAATAGGGAGAGTATAATTTTTATTTCTCTTTTTAATATATATATCTTTTATAAAACTTTCTCTATTGCAAACCACTATATATAACATTTTTTATGCAAAAAAAACACAGGAAAAGCTTAAAAACAGTGAATCAAAAACAAACAAAATGCATTATGGGTAACATAATTTACATATATTCAAATTGGGCTATCTATACAGCATTATGCTTTTTAACAACTGATACCCTCACTCAACCATTAAGTTACTGGGATGATAACTCACATGAATCTTTTATATTATCCCACATAAGAATGAAGACAGTCCATATGGATTATATCTTATTCTCAACACAGGGTTAGCCACAACCTATAAAGATCTAGCCAATTCCCCCAAACTGAAGAAAATACAAATTTATTAAATTTACACTGGGGGTAGTTCAATTTACATGCCTGTAGAAATAGGGAGACTATGTATATATATATATATATATATATATATATATATATATATATAATCTTATATATATTTTTTTCAGTTATAACATTTACTACATGAAAAGCACTGTTTATTAACTTCTATATGTCAACAACACAGGAAAAGAGGGCATCAATAACAATCAAGATGCATTATGGGCAAGATAATTTGCATATATGCAAATTACCTTTCGAATAGAGCTTTGTGATTGATGTGGTCCTTGCACTCTTTTCCTGCACAGTTGACATATTGGAATTAGTGAGTGGTGATTGATATGTGTTAGGTATTGTGGGGGAAGAGATATATTAGGAATAAAAATTAAAAAAAAATTACTCTCCCTAATTTTAAATGTTTCTGATATAAAGGGACATATAAGACGGCTAATACATGCTAGCAATCAATGGAGAACACTGGTAAGAGCAGAGGAGACAGAAAGAGACCAGGGATCTTTGCTGCAGCTGACTGCAAGACACTGCTAAGAGCAGAGGAGACAGAAAATCATGTGCTAGTGATGGTGGGCTGAAACAGCGGCACCCCTGGCAAGAGCCATCCAGGCCAATAGGAAGATACGCCCCTGCTTGACCCTGTCAAATAACTCCATGATTTGTGGAAGCGGATATTGATTTTTGACCGTTATATCGTTCAGGCCTCGGTAGTCTAAACAAGGTCTTAAGCCGCTGTCCTTCTTGGCAACGAAAAAGAACCCAGCTCCGGCAGGAGAGGTGGAGGGGCGAATAAATCCTTTTTCCAAATTCTCCTGGATGTACTCAGACATTGCTTTGGTCTCTGGTAAGGACAGAGGATAGGTGCAACCACGAGGTGGCATCTTATCAGGCAGCAGGTCAATAGGACTCCTTAGGAATTGCTGGAGATATTAATGAAGCTGTTTTCCTTACAGGTCGTATCTTGGGAAGACAGGATTTCTGACAGTCTGTCCCCCATGAAAGAATTTGCAAAGAACACCAGTCTATCCTAGGATTGTGCAGGTGTAGCCAGGGTAGTCCTAAAATAATGTCTTGGGATGCCTCAGGTATCACTAAAAACTTCAAAGACTCAGAATGGAGTGCTCCAATATGGACTAGCATTGGTAGAGTTTCCTTGGTGACAACTCCATTAGCCAGAGGCCGACCATCCACAGCAGTCAAGCAAATCGCATGAGTGAGGGATGAACAAGAAATTTGTAGTTTGTCAACTAAGCTGGAGTTTATAAAATTTCCGGCTGCTCCAGAATCTAATAGAGCAGAAACAAAGGCAGATATAGGCTTTAGATCTATAGCTAAGGTTATTACGAAATCTTTATTATTTGAGGACGGACTCATTACTCCTAACTTGATGTCTCCAGTGTCAGTTAGGAACGAGCGTTTCCCGATTTGCGGGAACAGGAGGCTACCAGGTGTCCCGAATCTCCACAGTATAGACAGAGGTTTTTTAACATCCTTCTCTGACGTTCCTCTTTGGAGAGATGGGTATGGTTCACCTTCATAGGCTCTGCATCCATAGGAGTAGGGGATGGACGGGTAGGTAAGGGAAGGGTAGATGACCTTTGCCTGTCAGACCTGTGCTTTTCAGCCTGACGTTCTCTGAAGCATAGGTCGATTTTATTACACAGCGAAATCATGTCGTTTAGATTGTTGGGAAGCTCACGGGTGACCAGATCATCTTTTAGTCGGTCCAAGAGTCCATGCCAAAAGGCTGAGGTGAGGGCTTCCTCATTCCACTTGAGCTCTGATGCTATTGTATGGCATACTGGCCGACAGAACGGATTCCTTGTCTCAGAGTCATAATACCAGATGAAGCTGATACAGTACGTCCGGGCTCATCAAAGATCCTCCTGGATGATGACACAAAGGCTGTATAGTTATCCAGCAGAGAATCTGAATGCTCCCAGAGTGGGGAAGCCCTATCCAAGGCTGAGCCGGACAACAAAGACACTATGTAAGCAACTTTAGTTTTTGCAGTGCGAAAGTTATCAGGCTGTAAGGTGAAATGTATATCGCACTGATTCAGAAACCCCCGGCAGAGTTTAGGGTTGCCGTCAAATTTGCTGGGCATAGGAAGGTGTAAGCGAGGAGATGTTCTGTTACCAGTATTTCCAGATGCAGGAGAGAGTGTAGGGACTGTTACCCCAGGGGAGGATAAGGAGGTTTGCAGATTATCCTGTCTTTTAGACATTTCCTGTAAAAACTGAGCCATTTGATGCTGCATGGTTTCCAGGTTTTCCAAACGGCCAGCAATGCACCAAAATAAATCTACTCCAGACTCCTGTTCCATGGCCGGGTCCATGGGACCAGTACAAATTGTGAGGATCTGGTTTTGTTGTGGGCCCGGGGTGGTGATAGGAGCAGACACTGAGCAGGTTTAAATGAAAAGGTGGACCTTTTAATGAGTGGTTGATAGACATGAATATGACAAAAACTAAAGTCCAGATATAGCACTAAGTGCACTTGGGAGCTGTGGTGAAGTAATGGGAAAAAGTCCAGTAAGTGACAGGCAATGAACAATGTCCAGGAAGTGACTGGTTAATAGAGAATGTTCAGGTGATGGTAGGCTGGAGAAATCAGGTGTAGTGGCTGAAATGAAGAATGCAGGCTGAGGAAGGATTATCCAGCAGAGTGTCAGTGGAGGCAAGGTGCAGGGTGAACAGCAGACTCAGGTACTCAGGCAAGGGGAAGGTAATGGAGGATGCAGGGTAGTCCAGCGGGGTTGGAGCAGACAAGCAGGCAGGCAGGTAGCGTATCACAGTAAACAGGTGGTGAGCACAGGGAACTCTCTCTCAGTTATGCTGAGAAACAAGTTGCACTGGCAATGAAGTGAGGCTCTGAACCTCCCTAAATACCAAGTGCTGTGCCGTGACTGGCCAGAGAGAGCATGTGACAAACCAGGATTGGGCGATTAGGTCACATAACCGGAGGCAAGATGGCGGCTCCCATGCCGGAGTGGAACGGAAGCACCACCAGGCCTCACCAGCCCAACGTGACAACATGCCCGCACAGAACCACGCACAGCCAACGCCCCTCGCCAAACACCAGTGCCACCGCCAGACGCCCCCCGTATTAGTGATCTCACAGGTAATACCCGTTGACCACCATGCCTAGAAACTGTGGTCGTGACAATTATATGTCAACTCCAACATCACAATCAATATTGAAAAGTTATTGGTAAACAACAGTTGTCATCTATATAAGAGAGAAAGTGTGTGTGTCTGCCTGTCTGTCTGTTTGTCCTTTATGCACGGCGAGAGTTTTGTACCTACTGTAGTTCCCCCAAATTTGACATTGTGGTTTAGTTTGACTAGGATTAGGTTTTTGGCTATGTTTGAAATTCATCAGGGCCATGGAGATCTACATGGTGCCCATCAAGTAGGCCGTGGAGTCTCTGATTTGAAATCTTTGTTTAAGCACGTTTACTCAGAATGTCTTCCAGTACCTAAAACTGCACTGATCTGAAGGGACAGGCTGATATGGACCATTGGGGGCAGGCAGAGCTCCAACGGAAGAGCAGTGAGTCAGAGACAGTTGGAGACAGTACATGAAACCTGCGAGCTATGGCACAGCCCAGTGACATCAGCACCTGACCACCCGCCCGCAGGTGCCGAAAAGTCAAGCTCGGCGATCGCAATCTCGGCAGCAGTAAATCCAAGAAGACCTGCTGCACAGCAATGGATGCCAGGAGGTAAGAGAGGGACAGATAGGCCTAGCCAGCACCTCCGTTACCAGGCTCCATTGCTTTCTACCAACAGTTGATCCATAAGACAGGTGTCACAGTGTGCCGGACACCGGTCATCACTTACCAGGTCCGGCAGCACTGGCTCCCTGACAGCCAGCGGGTGGGGAGATCCCGGTGCCCGCTGCCGATGACGCCCTCCCGGGCTGCCTGTCTTGTCCTCCGGCGAGCGGCAAGGTGGGAGATCCCGGCGCCTGCTGCCGCGGGCTTCCCCTGTCAAATGTGCAGACGGTCATGGCTCCCCTAGGGGCGCGCGTGCCGTACTGCAAGTAGATTAAAGAAACAGGCGGGGTTAGGGAGTCGCTGATTGGGTCTGGCTTGAAACCTGACCTATATAAGGAAGTTCCTGGGAGCACCTCAGTGCCAGAGTATAGGCTCCATTACCATACTCCTGCGTTCCTGTGTATATCCTGACTATTGGTTCTGACATTGGCTTGTTCGTGAGTCTGATTCTGCCTGATCCCTGGTTCTGCGTTAATTATTTGGTTCTGACCTCGGCTATTCCCTGTTTACGTTTCCACCCTGGTACCGTACCGTCTGTTTTTTCTGATTCGGCTTGTCGACTACGCTAAAGTCTCCTGCACTCCTGCTAAGTTCACCAGCACCTGTATAGGGAAACCTAACCTGAGGGCCGCGTCCTGTGTGTCGGATGCAGCCAAGTCCATACCCTCTTGCGAGAGTCCCTGGTGAATACCGCCGGCAAATTAGACTCCACGCCTCAGGAATAGGTCTAGCCAATTCCCTGAATACGGGTTGCATCCACAATCTGCCCGACAGTTTGTGACAACAGGATTCTCATCCTACCCCATTAAAGGGATATAAACATTTTACAAAACTATTACAGTGATTTTAAACTTTAATAACGTGCATGTATTTTACAGAGTGTAACTTAAGCATATACTATTATATACACAGCAGCGACCAGAAACCGGTTGCTGTAGAAGAACCACATTATGTGTTTGATCACAACGAATGCAAAAATGTTGTGGAGCATGTCTTCAGGATAAAGCTGGGTACACACCATACGACTGTGCGAGCCAGCGATACGATGTAATGATACACAATGCACAATCCGGCATGAGACTGCACAATGTGTCGTTACATGGTGCATGTAGCAACAACTCAATGTACATTGCATCGTCCCATCTGCCTCACAGGACAGCAGATGGGATCGATGTGATGAACGACTGTTGGGAATGACGGATTGGGCGTACACACTATACAGTGTGTACAATGTACAGTCAGGTCCATAAATATTGGGACATTGACAGAATTTCATATTTTGGCCTCTATTCACCACCACAATGGTTTTGAAGTGAAACAAACAAGATGTGCTTTAACTGCAGACTTTCAGATTTAATTTGAGGGTAATTACATCCAAATCGGGTGAACGGTGTAGGAAATACAACAGTTTCAATATGTGCCTCCCACTTTTTAAGGGGCCAAAAGTAATGGGACTATCAACTCAAAAGCTATTTCATGGACAGGTGTGGGCTATTCCCTCGTTATTTCATTATCAATTAAGCAGGTAAAAGGTCTGGAGTTGATTCTAGGTATGACATTTGCATTTGGAATCAGTTGCTGTCAACTCTCAATATGAGAGCCAAAGAGCTGTCACTATCAGTGAAGCAAGCCATCATTAGGCTGAAAAATCAAAACAAACCCATCAGAGAGATAGCAAAAACATTAGATGTGGTCAAATCAACTGTTTGGAACATTCTTAAAAAGAAAGAATGCACCAGAGAACTCAGCAACACCAAAAGACCCGGAAGACCACAGAAAACAACTGTGGTGGATGACAAAATAATTATTTCCCTGGTGAAGAAAAACCCCTTCACAACAGTTGGCCAAATCAAGAACACTCTCCAGGAGGTAGATGTATATGTGTCAAAGTCAACAATCAAGAGAAGACTTCACAAGAGTGAATATAGAGGGTTCGCCACAAGATGCAAACCATTGGTGAGCCACAAAAACAGGAAGACCAGATTAGAGTTTGCCAAACAACATCTAAAAAAGCCATTACAGTTCTGGAACAACATCCTATGGACAGATGAGACAAAGATCAACTTGTACCAGAGTGATGGGAAGAGAAGAGAAGGAAAGGAACTGCTCATGATCCAAAACATACCACCTCATCAGTGAAGCATGGTGGTGGTAGAATCATGGCGTGGGCATGTATGGCTGCCAATGGAACTGGTTCCCTTGCATTTATTGATGATGTGACTGCTGACAAAAGCAGCAGAATGAATTCTGAATTGTTTCGGGCAATATTATATGCTCATATTCAGTCAAATGCTTCAGAACTCATTTGACGGCGCTTCACAGTGCAGATGGACAATGACCTGAAGCATACTGCAAAAGCAACCAAAGAGTTTTTTAAGGCTAAAAAGTGGAATGTTATGCAATGGCCAAGTCAATCCTCTGACCTGAATCCGATTGAGCATGCATTTCACTTGATGAAGACAAAACTGAAGCGAAAATGCCCCAAGAACAAGCAGGAACTGAAGACATTTGCAGTAGAGACCTGGCAGAGCATCACCAGGGATGAAACCCAGCGTCTGGTGATATCTATGCGTTCCAGACTTCAGGTTGTAATTGCCTGCAAAGGATTTGCAACAAAGTACTAAAAAGTGAAAGTTAGATTTAGGATTGTTTAGTTTGTCCCATTACTTTTGGCCCCTTAAAAAGTGGGAGGCACATATAGAAACCGTTGTAATTCCTACACCATTCACCTGATTTGGATGTAATTACCCTCAAATTAAATCTGAAAGTCTGCAGTTAAATCACATCTTGTTTGTTTCATTTCAAAGCCATTGTGCTGGTGAACAGAGGCCAAAATATGAAAATTCTGTCAATGTCCCAATATTTATGGACCTGACTGTATATTGTTTCAGTCCGCATTGGAACAAAATATCACATAATATTTTGTTTTGTGTGTACCCAGCTTTACTGTGTTCCAAGGCATGGCTCAATTAGGACTCTATATCCAACTTTCTTCAATTAAAAGGAATTTTACTACCTTGATAACCTACAACATAGGTTCTCAAACTCGGTAGTCAGGACCCCACATAGTGCATGTTTTCCAGGTCTCTTCACAGAATCAAAAGTGAAATAATTATAACCACCTGTGGACCTTTTCAAATGTGTCAGTGAGTAATGAATACACCTGTGCTCCTGCTGAGTGACCTGGAAAACGTGAGCTGTGTGGGGTCCTCAGGACCGAGTTTGAGAACCACTAACTTACAATAAGGAAGTAATGGTGAAATTGTTAAGGGGGGCATCCACTACAAGATCTGAAAACGACTGCACGATTACGACATTGTAATCATGCAGTCATTTGTCAGTCGTGTGATGAGCCTACACTGAACGAGCAGACGTTCAGTGCAGGGTCATCCATCATCTGGAAACATGCTGATCCTGACGATAACGTCAGGTTGACCAGCATGTTTGCACGATGATAGATGTCTAAAAGATGTCTAAAAGACCAAATTTTCAAACGATGTTCGAACGATTATCGAATGATTTTATCGCTATCGTTCAATCGTTCAACTTTATCGTCTAGTGGATACCCCCCATTAGGTTGGAGCCATAAACTACAATAAAGGATTGGGGGTGGGTATAAAACTTTTGAGAGAGCTAAAGTGGAGAGGTTGTCCATAGAAACCGATAAGTGTCATTTCACAGACTGTGCTAGATAAATATCAGAAGGTGATTGGTTGCTTTGGGCAACTTCTCCACCTTATCTATCTCAACAGTTTGATACATCTCCCCCTGGACCTGTTAAACATTTTACTTGTATGTAACAAAAATTGTGCAGAGTGGAGCACAGCGTAAAAATACATGACTGCCTTTTCATAAAAACATAATTCTACAATGTTGTATCATTTATTGCAAAATTATTTTATTTATTAGCAAATACTATGAAAAGAAAATCTCCATTTTATAGCTCATTCATTAAAACTGTTATATAAATAGGGATATACAATAATTCTGTTACAGTGTAACAGATAACACACATATACAGTATATATTATTATATTTTTAATTTATTGCTCTTTTTACACTTTATTACAAGTCAGCGACTCAGCTAGTTATGCTAGGAAATAATTAAATATAGATTGTAAGCTTGCGAGCAGGGTCTTCCTACTTATATATCTGTCTGTTATTATTCAGTTTTGTTCTATTAATGCTTACAATTCTAAAGCGCAACGGAATATGCTGCGCTATATAAGAAACTGTTAATAAATAAATAATAAATAATAATACATCAACAACCAATTTACATTTCTTACCGAAAGTACCCAAGTAGCTGATAATAGGGATGCTTGGAGGAAAAGATATTGGATTTGCTCTACTGGTGACTTATGGTTTCACAGGATGACCTGATAACAATTTAGGTCCTGATCAGTATCCTGGCTTCACCTACAATATGGTCAGGTCATAGTAGCCATTATACAGTATTTATTAATATTTCATATATGCAAATTTCATTGAATTTTAAACTCTTCAGAATGCCCATCAATAAATATAAGTCATCCATAGCATACTAGTGGCACTGTTGCTATCTCTGTTGGAGAGGAGACAGAAATTAAACCATTACTAACATGTGCATAACATTGGCTTTCTCAGTCATTGAAGCACATTTTAATTAGGGATGTGCAGGCTCGGATTAGTTTGCACGACCGGTTCGGATTTTTTCCATCAAAAAAACAGGACTCAGAAAGAGGCAAAACGTCACCTTTCATGGACAAACATCATCATTCCTGGACTTACAGGAATGATGACGTTTTGCCTCTTTCTGAGTCCCGTTTTTTGGATGGAAAAAATCCGAACCTGGCGTGCAAAACCGAACTAATCCGAGCCTGCACATCCCTAATTTTAATTATTATGAATAATCAGTTTGATATCACAAATCAGTATAAAAATATACTTGTGGTCAACTTATAATTAATTACAGAAAAAAACTAATACTTTGCCATGAACATCCATGCTTAATTAATAACGCCAAGAGTACATATGTGGTGGAACCAATAGTAACCAAGCAGATTCCATAGCAACCAGACATTATAGCTATAATTTTATTTGTAAAATGAAAACAAAAATCAGATTGGTTACTGTGGGTTACTGCAAGTATACTGTTAGTAAATTGGCTTGTTGTGATGGAAAGGTACCAGGTACATCATGCATATATCATGGCATTAGTATTACATCAGAAATCTGCAGCAACCAATTTAAAGATTCCCAAAGCAAAAAAACAGCAATTATTATGCTTACCAATGTAGTCTTGCACATAGACTGGGTCACACAGCTCCAGTAACCTCTGAGTCTCCACTGATTTATATTTTCCACCTCCCCAGTGAGTCTAGGCTTACCTTACTACAGCAAGCTCAATGTGAAATAATCAGATTGTATTTGCAGTAAGGAAAAACAGACAATTAGATAAGGAGCACAGTACGTGTGATGCTGGACCTCCATTTAACAGAATAAATAATGTTAATTGCAATGCAATACTGTGCATAGACACATGGGCAGGTATACTGTATGCTTATTACCCCATGTGGCTCATACTGGTTAATGGATGTTAATGTAGGCTTGAAGACAGGGGTCATTCATCCTACTTGTGTGTGTGACTGTGTGTGTGTCCTTGGCTTCATGGAACAAAAGAAAGGAGTTAGGTGCAAGCAGCGGGCTCTAGGACCTGATGGAGTCTGCAGTCACAGTGCATTAGGGGTGGGAGAGGACAGAGATCTGGAATGGTTGTGCCCTGCTGCTCGTAGTGCAGCGAGAGAATGACAACAGTTAGCACTGCCGGCCTCTGTCATGTTAACGATCATACATAATGCACAGACAGGCAACCTGTAACCGTTGAGCTGTACTGGACAGTGACAAACGCAGGATTTCTAGAGGGGGGTTTCCAAATGTTGGATTTTAGAGCGAGTGTGGCCAGTCCATGAAGAGGGTAGAATTAGCACTTAACCAGCTGTAATATGCGTCATACAAAGTGTATTGTGTGTAATAATTCCAGCGATCACAGTAAGCCAATAGATGCGGCAGTAGGGCCATCCTGCCTGAGCTGAATGTTTTTATTGTAGATGTGGGCTCCATTCCAGAGTATTAGAGCAAGTCCGGGAGTCTGGGGGAGCAGCAGAAGAACCTAGCACTGCCCTGGACATATATGTACATATTGGGCTCTATAGCAGTGCATCCCTAACAGTGCATGTTTTCCAGATCTCCTAGTTGGTGCACAGGGTATTTATTAATGACTGATACATGTTAAAAGATCCACAGGTGGTGCTAATTATTTCATTTGTGATACTGTGGAGAACATGCAGCACTAGTAAAATTCTATTACATTACTATTTCTATTGTTGGCTGGGGAGCGGGGTTTCCAGGCAGACGAAAAAACCCCTTGCATTTGCCTATGCTTGAGCTAAAAGTACTAGCATGTCCAGATAGTGGAATTGTATGCTGTGGCTGGTGTTTGCAGACAGCTGGAGAGACACAGGCTGCCTATGCCAGCATGGTTGAAAACTATATAAGAAACTGAAAAATAATGAAACAATTTTTTTCCCTGCAATGCATTACTTATTCATCCACGAGGGGGCGCACAGGTGCTGTATAATCACTTTATAATTCACAATGGGGCTCATTTATTAATAATCGAATTTACAATGTGATCCGGGCGCGATATTAGCGCCCATGATCACATTACAGGATGCAATTACAGCACTCTAATGTATCAAAGTGCACCTGCAGAGCCGGGGGCGCCGAGAGGAGTCCGTCCCTGCGATGTGCTGATAGTGAAGTGACCGCGTCAGCAGTCTCCTCACTCCTGTGCCGGGCACCCTGTGCATGCGCAATCTACTGGCCACACATGCGTGGTGGCCATTTCCAGGAGGAGTTCCTATGGAAACCTCTCCTGCTGATTTTTGTAATGTGTAGCTCATAGGCTACGCATTCCCCATAAATATATATGGGGGTTGCGGGGGCTGGCGAAAATGGAGGGACCGCAGCAGATATCCCTCCATAATATATACTTAGGGGATACTAAATATTTGTAGGTGACCCCCGAACACAGGTATTTTCTGGGAATATGCCACAAATATTAGTGATAAATAGACCCCAGTATGATCAAAGGGGGAAAACCAGTAGTAGGGATATATAGTACTAGGGATGAACATCCGATGCCTGGCATCAAATAGTTGCCTGGATCCCTACATCAAATCCAGTGATGTGATGGCTACTAGCATCACTGGATTTGATGCTAGTAGCCATCGATGATTTTACGTGTGCCTGCACAGAAGCATTCGCACACTACCTGAGCTGCGGACACCACTTTGGGGTGTCCGCAGCTACACAGAATCAGTCAGTCATCAAGTGGGCATCAGAAAGCTGCATCCGATGGCTGGCTATAAATGAATACCTGCAATTTGATGGAAAAAGTACTTCCATTAATCGGGAACATTGATGGTTGCTAACCATTGGCTTCCGATGTCTATCCCTACACTGTACACAGTGCAATAATGCTGGGTACACACTTGCCGATGTGTACCCAGACGGGCCGACATTTGGTTACTGTGGGTACATATTGATCAATGTAATGAACGACGGAACGATCCCTCAATCCGTCCTTTATTGTCTGCAACAGCGCAGCATGCGATACCATTCGATTGGAGGTACAGCACAGCATTCCTATCACACCTCTTCCAATGCGACTCACACCCCTTCACATTCCTCTCACACCTCTTCCAATGCCACTCACACCCTTCTGCATTCCTCTCACACCTCTTCCAATGCCACTCACACCCCTCCGCATTCCTCTCACACCCCTTCCAATGCCACTCACACCCCTCCGCATTCCTCTCACACCTCTTCCAATGCCACTCACACCCCTCCGCATTCCTCTCACACCTCTTCCAATGCCACTCACACCCCTCCGCATTCCTCTCACGCCTCTTCCAATGCCACTCACACCCCTCCGCATTCCTCACACCTCTTCCAATGTCACTCACACCCCTCCGCATTCCTCTCACACCTCTTCCAATGCCACTCACACCCTTCTGCATTCCTCTCACACCTCTTCCAATGCCACTCACACCCTCCGCATTCCTCTCACAACCCTTCCAATGCCACTCACACCCTTCTGCATTCCTCTCACACCTCTTCCAATGCCACTCACACCCCTCCGCATTCCTCTCACACCTCTTCCAATGCCACTCACACCCCTCCGCATTCCTCTCACACCCCTTCCAAAGCCACTCACACCCCTCCGCATTCCTCTCACACCTCTTCCAATGCCACTCACACCCCTCCGCATTCCTCTCACACCCCTTCCAATGCCACTCACACCCCTCCGCATTCCTCTCACACCCCTTCCAATGCCACTCACACCCCTCCGCATTCCTCTCACACCTCTTCCAATGCCACTCACACCCCTCCGCATTCCTCTCACACCTCTTCCAATGCCACTCACACCCCTCCGCATTCCTCTCACACCTCTTCCAATGCCACTCACACCCCTCCGCATTGCTCTCACACCTCTTCCAATGCCACTCACACCCCTCCGCATTCCTCTCACACCTCTTCCAATGCCACTCACACCCCTCCGCATTCCTCTCACACCCCTTCCAATGCCACTCACACCTCTTCCAATGCCACTCACACCCCTCCACATTCCTCTCACACCTCTTCCAATGCCACTCACACCCTTCTGCATTCCTCTCACACCTTTTCCAATGCCACTCACACCCTCCGCATTCCTCTCACAACCCTTCCAATGCCACTCACACCCTCCGCATTCCTCTCACACCCTTCTGCATTCCTCTCACACCTCTTCCAATGCCACTCACACCTCTCCGCATTCCTCTCACACCTCTTCCAATGCTACTCACACCCTTCTGCATTCCTCTCACACCTCTTCCAATATCACTCACACCCCTCCGCATTCCTCTCACGCCTCTTCCAATGCCACTCACACCTCTCCGCATTCCTCTCACACCTCTTCCAATGTCACTCACACCCCTCCGCATTCCTCTCGCACCTCTTCCAATGCCACTCACACCCCTCCGCATTCCTCTCACACCTCTTCCAATGCCACTCACACCCCTCCGCATCCCTCTCACACCTGTTCCAATGCCACTCACACCCCTCCGCATTCCTCTCACACCCCTTCCAAAGCCACTCACACCCCTCCGCATTCCTCTCACACCTCTTCCAATGCCACTCACACCCCTCCGCATTCCTCTCACACCCCTTCCAATGCCACTCACACCCCTCCGCATTCCTCTCACACCCCTTCCAATGCCACTCACACCCCTCCGCATTCCTCTCACACCTCTTCCAATGCCACTCACACCCCTCCGCATTCCTCTCACACCTCTTCCAATGCCACTCACACCCCTCCGCATTCCTCTCACACCCCTCCACATTCCTCTCACACCTCTTCCAATGCCACTCACACCCCTCCGCATTCCTCTCACACCTCTTCCAATGCCACTCACACCCCTCCGCATTCCTCACACCTCTTCCAATGCCACGCACACCCCTCTGCATTCCTCTCACACCTCTTCCAATGCCACTCACACCCCTCCGCATTCCTCTCACACCTCTTCCAAT
Organism: Taudactylus pleione; assembly: GCA_031769625.1. Taxonomy (NCBI): domain Eukaryota; kingdom Metazoa; phylum Chordata; class Amphibia; order Anura; family Myobatrachidae; genus Taudactylus; species Taudactylus pleione. Next base: position 5,588,088 of record JAUIMM010000364.1, on the reverse strand, counting down.
GCCACTCACACCCCTTCCAATGCCACTCACACCCCTCCTCATTCCTCTCACACCTCTTCCAATGCCACACCCCTCCGCATTCCTCTCACACCTCTTCCAATGCCACTCACAACCCTCCGCATTCCTCTCACACCTCTTCCAATGCCACTCACACCCCTCTGCATTCCTCTCACACCTCTTCCAATGCCACTCACACCCCTCCGCATTCCTCTCACACCTCTTCCAATGCCACTCACACCCCTCCGCATTCCTCTCACACCTTTTCCAATGCCACTCACACCCCTCCGCATTCCTCACACCTCTTCCAATGCCACTCACACCCTTCTGCATTCCTCTCACACCTCTTCCAATGTCACTCACACCCCTCCGCATTCCTCTCACGCCTCTTCCAATGCCACTCACACCCATCCGCATTCCTCTCACTCCTCTTCCAATGCCACTCACACCCCTCCGCATTCCTCTCACACCTCTTCCAATGCCACTCACACCCCTCCGCATTCCTCTCACACCCCTTCCAATGCCACTCACACCCCTCCGCATTCCTCTCACACCCCTCCGCATTCCTCTCACACCTCTTCCAATGCCACTCACACCCCTCCGCATTCCTCTCACACCTCTTCCAATGCCACTCACACCCCTCCGCATTCCTCTCACACCTCTTCCAATGCCACTCACACCCCTCCGCATTCCTCTCACACCTCTTCCAATGCCACTCACACCCCCTCCGCATTCCTCTCACACCTCTTCCAATGCCACTCACACCCCTCCACATTCCTCTCACACCCCCTCCAATGCCACTCACACCCCTCCGCATTCCTCTCACACCTCTTCCAATGCCACACCCCTCCGCATTCCTCTCACACCTCTTCCAATGCCACTCACACCCCTCCGCATTCCTCTCACACCTCTTCCAATGCCACTCACACCCCTCTGCATTCCTCTCAACCTCTTCCAATGCCACTCACACCCGTCCGCATTCCTCTCACACCTCTTCCAATGCCACTCACACCCTTCTGCATTCCTCTCACACCTCTTCCAATGCCACACCCCTCTGCATTCCTCTCACACCTCTTCCAATGCCACTCACACCCTCCGCATTCCTCTCACACCCCTTCCAATGCCACTCACACCCCTCCGCATTCCTCTCACACCCCTCCACATTCCTCTCACACCTCTTCCAATGCCACTCACACCCCTCCGCATTCCTCTCACACCTCTTCCAATGCCACTCACACCCCTCCGCATTCCTCACACCTCTTCCAATGCCACGCACACCCCTCTGCATTCCTCTCACACCTCTTCCAATGCCACTCACACCCCTCCGCATTCCTCTCACACCTCTTCCAATGCCACTCACACCCCTTCCAATGCCACTCACACCCCTCCTCATTCCTCTCACACCTCTTCCAATGCCACACCCCTCCGCATTCCTCTCACACCTCTTCCAATGCCACTCACAACCCTCCGCATTCCTCTCACACCTCTTCCAATGCCACTCACACCCCTCTGCATTCCTCTCACACCTCTTCCAATGCCACTCACACCCCTCCGCATTCCTCTCACACCTCTTCCAATGCCACTCACACCCCTCCGCATTCCTCTCACACCTCTTCCAATGCCACTCACACCCCTCCGCATTCCTCACACCTCTTCCAATGCCACTCACACCCTTCTGCATTCCTCTCACACCTCTTCCAATGTCACTCACACCCCTCCGCATTTCTCTCACACCTCTTCCAATGCCACTCACACCCCTCCGCATTCCTCTCACACCTCTTCCAATGCCACTCACACCCCTCCGCATTCCTCTCACACCTCTTCCAATGCCACTCACACCCCCTCCGCATTCCTCTCACACCTCTTCCAATGCCACTCACACCCCTCCACATTCCTCTCACACCCCCTCCAATGCCACTCACACCCCTCCGCATTCCTCTCACACCTCTTCCAATGCCACACCCCTCCGCATTCCTCTCACACCTCTTCCAATGCCACTCACACCCCTCCGCATTCCTCTCACACCTCTTCCAATGCCACTCACACCCCTCTGCATTCCTCTCAACCTCTTCCAATGCCACTCACACCCCTCCGCATTCCTCTCACACCTCTTCCAATGCCACTCACACCCTTCTGCATTCCTCTCACACCTCTTCCAATGCCACACCCCTCTGCATTCCTCTCACACCTCTTCCAATGCCACTCACACCCTCCGCATTCCTCTCACACCCCTTCCAATGCCACTCACACCCCTCCGCATTCCTCTCACACCTCTTCCATTGCCACTCACACCCTCCGCATTCCTCTCACACCCCTTCCAATGCCAGTCACACCCCTCCGCATTCCTCTCACACCCTTTCCAATGCCACTCACACCCTTCTGCATTCCTCTCACACCTCTTCCAATGCCACACCCCTCTGCATTCCTCTCACACCTCTTCCAATGCCACTCACACCCCTTCCAATGCCACTCACACCCCTCCGCATTCCTCTCACACCTCTTCCAATGCCACTCACACCCCTCCACATTCCTCTCACACCTCTTCCAATGCCACTCACACCCCTCCGCATTCCTCTCACACCTCTTCCAATGCCACTCACACCCCTCCGCATTCCTCTCAAACCTCTTCCAATGCCACTCACACCCTCCGCATTCCTCTCACACCCCTTCCAATGCCACTCACACCCCTCCGTATTCCTCTCACACCTCTTCCAATGCCACTCACACCCCTCCGCATTCATCTCACACCTCTTCCAATGCCACTCACACCCCTCCGCATTCCTCTCACACCTCTTCCAATGCCACTCACACCCTCCGCATTCCTCTCACACCCTTTCCAATGCCACTCACACCCCTCCGCATTCCTCTCACACCTCTTCCAATGCCACTCACACCCCTCCGCATTCCTCTCACACCTCTTCCAATGCCACTCACACCCTTCTGCATTCCTCACACCTCTTCCAATGCCACTCACACCCCTCCGCATTCCTCTCACACCCCTTCCAATGCCACTCACACCCTTCTGCATTCCTCTCACACCCCTTCCAATGCCACTCACACCCCTCCGCATTCCTCTCACACCTCTTCCAATGCCACTCACACCCCTCCGCATTCCTCTCACACCCCTTCCAAAGCCACTCACACCCCTGTGGCGTCGGGTGCAGATAGCCGCAGGGGGGGAGGGTTAGGTTTAGGGGCTCCCGTGGGGTCTTAGGAGGGTTAGGGGTAGGCTAGGGGAAGGGGGGTTTAGGGTTTAGGCACCCCCCCTGGGAGGGTTAGGTTAAGGGTGCAGGGAAGGGGGGGTTAGGTTTAATCACCCCTGGGGGGGAGGTTAGGGTTAGGCACTAAGGGAGAGGTTAGGCACCCCCCGGGGAGAGTTAGGTTTAGGGTGCAGGTAGGGGGGGTTAGGTTTAGGCACCCCTGGGGGAGGTTAGGCACTAGGGGGGAGGTTAGGGTTAGGCACCCCAAAGGGAGGCTTAGGTTTAGGAGGGCAAAGGGCTAGGAATAGCTTAAATACTTACCCTATCGGCATCTTCATTCTTCTGCCTTCCGGCGTCTGTATTACATCCGCCGGGCTTTAGTCCAGTGGTATGTCATACCGATTCTCCTCCGCATGCCTCTCACTCCTCCCTACATGCCTTTCATAAAATAAAAGCACAGCCAGAGTCGGCAGAGAACGGAGAGTATGTGATGCTGAATGCGCTGCACTCTCTCTTTCTCTGACAGGACTTGCTTTGTGTAATGTACCTGCATTGTGCAAAGAACCTCCCATGACACGAAAGCGGGGTGCTAACTTTCCGTCTAGTTTGCTTTATAACAAAGTAGAGAATTAGATTGGGAGCACAGAGCTGGCGGCCACAGGTAAAGGCTTGCTGGTTAGTAGCCACTGCTGCTCTAAAGAGTTCATGCAAATCTCACATGTATTATCTTAATTATATACTCAAACAACCTACTGACCCCAAATCAACATTGCTGTGTGACTGGATTAATAGCCCCAAGCCAGTTTGTCTGTTATTATCCAGTCTGGTTTTATGATTGTGTTTGATCTCATATGTAAAGCACTGGAGACTATATTGGCAATATATAAATAAAATGTAGTAAGAAAAAAGTTTTAAAAAAGTGTATGAGAAATAAACAAAATGATCAAAAGTTTTTTTTGTTTTTTTTTAAATACCTTTGTCATTGCCTTCCATAGCTCAGTAACATGTGTTTTACTTGATTCTGCTGTATCCTGCAATTGTGTTACACAATATCACAAAACATATGGCACTGTGGGGCCTATTCATCATCACTAAAATGGCCCGTTATACATGCGGAAACGCTAGTTTATGTATATTTTATGTAACGGGTCATTAATTATTAGGGTCTGATAGGGCCGTCTAATATTCAGTAAACTCCAAAAAACTTAAAGTTTTCAGAGTTTGCTTTCAGGAACAAAAATCATCTTCAGATGTTGCTGGTTCTCGGATCCCCTATGGGAAGGAATTCTGGGGTTGTGATGAGGGATCCAAGCTGATCTCTCTGTCGCCTCCCCAGCGGCTTTGCACATGCATGCCCTCCGGTCACATATGCGCAGAAGCCGGCAACGGGGGAGTTAAGTAACGCTGCTACTGAAGTAACAGTGCTACTAATCATGAGGACAGAGATGCTGTCCCCGCACCGGAGCAACGCTGAATTGACCCAGTGATAAGTATCCCCCCGTGAGGAGTTGGATACTTAATCTGGCCCCCTATAATGAAAAGGCCCCTATATATGTCACTTTTTACGGATTGGGTATGGGATGCCTAACCCTAGTCTTCCCCCCACTCGGCTACTTACCTTAGGTATCCCCACTTTTGGGATACCGGCGCCGGTAATATCAGTGCCAGCATCACGGCCCCCGGGATATTGACTCTATCCCCTTTTTACTACTTCCAACATACAAAAACATAAAATATGCAGGATTAAGAAATAGAAATTTCTAGTGTATTAGATAAATATCAAGCTGGTCTGTCCATAATGAAATACAAGAGATCATTAAACTGTGCATACTTCCCTACTCTCCCAGCTCAAAAAAAAGGGGTGGTGCTCTCGGTCACCTGCAAAAGATGCCTAGTCTCCTGGACAGGCCGCCACCCGCCCACTTTCCGAGCGAAAGTGGGCGGTCGGGAAGGGGGGTTTGACGCAATTCACGTTGAATCGCAACAATGTAGCCCAGCCCCCTGCTTTACAATACTAGTCATCTCGGCTTTATATAGCAGGTCGTGGTCGCGATGAAGCGATCGTGCCCCCACACAGCCCACCTATGCGATCATTAGTATAATTTCCCTACAATGGTTATTAGGCACAATGATCCCTATGGTTACATGCATTTTCTGAAAAGTATCAGTGTGTTTTACTAACTGCTTTGGGGCTCATTTACATTTGGATGTAAATCAGGTTTATGGCACGCCTCTCAGATGTAGCAGTACACGCCCACTCTAACGCTGCGCTCATAGGTGTTGCTTTCACAATGTCCCTGAAATGCTTTTTCAAAAGTAGGCAAGTATGGTGTGTACCCAGCTTTACTTTAGTTTGCAGTGCTTCTATTGTTTTAAAACTTTTTCTTTTACACTTTTCTTTATTTTTTGCTACTAATTTGTTTTTGGTATAACTAGCACAGTTATGTGGAGTGCAGACCTGGATGGCAGACTGTCCAGCCGACCGATTTGGTAAGCAAACACACTTACCAACTGGTGACTAAATATGTCTGGCCAGGCATCACAATAGGGTGGGCATTTCAATTTGTCCAATTGTTATGTCTATATCATTGTCAGCAGTTCCCGTAGCCAGCATAACGAGCCAGTCGCTTGTACGCACAGGCATATATATATATATATCTGCATATTGCATCTGCCGTAGAGCGCAGCCGACACTATGGGCCAAATGTAATAGGGTGAGAGTTTACAGAATGCGAGAGTCACACTATGACTTTGTTCGAGTTTTATCTTCAAAATGGGAAAAAATCTGGATGAGAGTTTAAATCGCGAGAGCTTTTTGAGTCTGAAAACCATGCAAGTTTGCGCTTTTGCTTTGTTCTTGGACTCTATTACATTGGCTTAGTTTAAAAAGTGTAAGAAAACTCTCACATTTTCTAAACTCTCACCCTATTATATTTGGCCCTATATCTGTGAAATACGTCGTATTGTGTGTACATAAGAAACGATGAACGACATGTCGTTTGACGGCTGTACTAAAGATATATTGTACAGTTTTAAAAAGTAATATTATAAAATTGGATGTCTACAAATAGGGGGCGCTATGGTATCTCTATCTTGTAGCAAAGGCAAATATAAAACAAGTAGCGATGGGACTTTGAGCTAGTACAGGGCAGACTTTGCAGGCTGGTGAACGATTGGATCTAGCTGCTTCTTCCTATTTTGCCCATCCTCCTGCCCTTAGTACGACCAGAAGTGACGTCACACATCTTGTCCTTCCGGGTGTGCGGAAACGCAGCTTCCGCCTATCGGTTCCGCTGCGATCTTGGTGCCACTTCCCTCTCCATCCCCCGGGCGTTGGCGGCGCGGTGTAGGAGGGCGTAAATCGGCCAGTGTGCCGGATACCAGCCGCCCCGCTCCCAGGCCTATTGCGGAGAGTTATGGAGTATCTTAGGGGGTAACTGAGCAGACACCATGACGCCCCCCTTCTCTCCCCGTACAGGCGCTGGGGGGAGACACTAGTGACGGTCTGATGCCGGCACCAGCGGCTGTGCCCCCACTACAGGAGACTGCAGTGACCCCACAGAGCAGGTGTCGCCCGCATCCGCTGTGCTGCTGATGCTGTCTCCACCCGGAGGGGCTTGTGGCCGCCCTGATACAGGTATGACGCCTTTCTCCCCCATATTATATGTATATGGCATGTATATACAGCGCTCACTGTAATCTAGTAGCAACAGCTGTACAGAGGGGCCAGTTCAATTGCAATGATGCCCTAAATCTCACCAATTTTGCCCCAAATGGTCCTCTTAATGGTATATTTTACATTCGCAGCCCCTTATTGGTGCATATTAAAATAAAAATATTTAGGGGCTACACCGCCCCCATCACCCCTAAGTGAATCAACCCCTAAAACTTTCTTACAGGGTCATTATTTTGGGGCAGAGAAGTATATTTAGCAAAAATTATTTCCAATTCGTCCTACATATAGATATTGATGGGGTTACCACCAAATTATTAAAAGTATTGTGCAGCATAAAAATATGGAGGCAGAGTTTTGGGGTAAAAGTGTTACTCTTACACTAATGATGTACAGCTTTAATGTCCAATAGTAGCAAGTTATTAACGTGCAACTTATTTGGGTTTAAAAATAGATATTTTCTTTTTTTACTAACGCAGCAAGTAAAAGAAATGATTCTTGGGATCTCATCATAACCTGATATTACAGGTCTAAATATATTTTCAGTGTAGTGGAAACAATTGCTCATAAAATGTTTCTTATGCTGGGTACACACTTAAACGATGGATCGGTCAGCGGACCGAGCCACTGTCTGAGCGGCCGATTTGTAAGCTAAACGCACTTTACCAATCAGACGCTCGATATGTCTGCCCAGATATCACAACTGGATGGGTATTTCAATTTGTGATGTCAGTGTCGGCAGGTTGTCCGATATATATATATATATATATATATATATATATATACGCATTGGCTGTGCTGCACGGCAGACCTGGTATGTCTTTGAACAACGTTGATCAGTTAATCAGGTGTACACACCTGCCCATGCACTTGCGATATATCGTTCGTCGATTGAGCGATATATCGACAAGTGTGCACCCAGCTTTATTCCACAGGACTGCAAACAAAAATACATGAGTGCTGGGCGAGTTCAGCTGTAGTTGTCTGCGTTTCTAATAATTTTCAATTGCAACTCACCCCCTTCGGGTCTAATTGAATTGACCCCTATATGAGGTTTTTAAATAGCTATATTTTGCATGAAGTTATGCATTGATTCTATTTTGATTTTTGGATATCACTATTATGGCAGCCATAGGTAGATGATGGGGACATATTGCAGTAAATGTGATGCAATGTTCCAACAGAATTGGGCAGTGGTGTTTGGCCACTTAACCAGTGTTGTTTGAGCACATTTATATGATGCTCCTTTAACATCTGTTTTAATTATTCTAAATGTGTTATACATTGGCACACAGTACACAGACTCTTGATATACATATGTCCACCCAGTGCTCGAAGTGGGGTGTGGTATACAGCGGTATGACATACCGCCACCACTTAATTCTTGCCGCAGTAGAGTTTGTACCAGCGCTGGGATCGAGTATGGGATCCCAGCGCTGGAATTGCAGCAGCATTGGGTGGAGATGTGTCCCGCTGGGGACACCTCTCAATCGGTGGCAGTGATGGCTGGGACAGAGCTGGGAGCATCGGGTCCCGGCAGCACTGCTGTTTAAAGCTAGCACTGGCTGCCAGCCAATCCTGGCTCGTGGACCAGCTGCCAATCAAAAGAAGGGGCAGATTTTTTAAGTGGCTCCGCCCGCTAGTCAATCTTGGCTTACGGACCATCAGCCAATGAGAAGCTGCAAAGTGGCAGCTTCTCATTGGCTCGCGGCCGGCGCCGAATTTAAAAAGCCGCCCCTTCTTTTGCCTTAGTCACACCTCCCCGCTGGTAAGCTTGCATCGCGGATCCCTGTCAGCTGGTTCAGGGGTGCGACATCTGCTGTCGGTTCTTCTCGTTGTGTGACCTCAGCCATGCTCAGCATAAACAAGCTGCTAATCAAGGAGACCCTGGAGGACAGTCCTCAGGTCAGAGGTCTGACAGGGAAGGGACTGTAGTGTGCTGGATGGGTACCCAAACCATATGAACAGTATACACCTTCCTAATGCAATCCATAGTTGTCACTCAAATTGATGTATTAGATGAGCTTTTTCTTCCCCATTACTCTAATTCTTATGTCATGGATGCTTCAAATACAGAACTTTAAATGTATTGGTTATGCCGCTTCTGTTCATCAGGAAGGATCTGGGAGGGGAGAACGAAACAGAAGAGCGCATGGAAGGTAGATGTCAGATTAGGCCTCTGTCATTACCATTAAGGGGTTAAGTTTTAAGGCAGAATTAAGTATCCCTTAAATGTACCAATATAGAAAGTGCTGCTGTGGTCCGGCTGCCAGCACTCAATGGGGGGATGTGGTCATAATCCCGATTGCAAGGATTCCTGCGCTCAGAATGCAGTCGCCGGAATCCCGACACCTGTCAGAATCTGCTGCTGGCATCCCGAAGGTAAATAGCAGGGTTAGGTTTAGGCACTGGGGGGGGAGGTTAGGTTCAGGCATCGGGGAGGGAGGGTTTGGATAGTTTGTATCCTAACCCTGTGTGGATGCCAGCTTTGGGATTCTGACTGCCAGGATCCCGAGCATCGGCATCTGGTACTCAACCCCTCAAAAGAACTGTGTCCATGGTTTTCTGTAAGGATGGTATGTATCAAGATCTGCAAAGCGTAGCTTTACAAAACTTGAATGCGTCGGCTAATTCCAGATGGCTTTATCCCATTAGCTTCACTGGGGCAGCTTTGCCAGAGAGGGATTTCAGTTATCTATTTCCCCCTCTATATATCTAGTACGTTACTGCTTTTGGGAGACATTATCATGGTACCTTCCAGTGAAGACAGACTGTAGTATGCAGTATTAATATTAAATCTGCTGCAGAGCACTGCAACACCTTACACATCAATAATTAGACGGAAGTTAGTATATTAGCAATTTTTCTCTCCAACAAATGTGCTTTCATGTTGGTAGGCATGATCATAAAATTAGTAAAATAAAGTATTTTTTAATATTTTGTAAAAATTAACTCTGTTTTTATTTTTCAGGAAAGTGGGCGCATATGAGATGGAAGCTAATGCAGGAGATGAGGGCATTCACTTTCAGAGCTACCCATTTGATTTCTTAGAATTCCTTAACCACCAGCGCTTTGAACCTATGGAATTGTACAACCACCATGAGCACGCCAAAGCTGTAGCTGCTCTGCCGTGTACTTCAACCCAGTATGATTATAGTCATCAGACTCAGACCAGTAGTATTCAGTTTTCTGCTGCCGGCACTTCTAAGTCAAAAGAATTCAAAGTAGAAGTCCCTTCTACTGTCTCCACACCTAAAAAGTCAGATTCTGCTCATGTGCAACAATATAACAGCCAACCCTCAATCTCTAGCACGCAGGCTATCTTTGATGGGACTTTTAATGCACAACAATGGGGAATTGTTGACCTTTCTAGCCATCAGCATCTTTTCAACAACTTAAAGCGCTCCCTTCCAGTAACTCAACAGGTACAAACCGAAGAGGAAGCTAAAGAAGATAAGAACTACTTCCGTCGATTGAAATATCTAATCGATCGTCGTTTTCCTTGTACCATTTGCCAAAAGTCTTTTAAACAGTCATCTCACCTCATGCAGCACATGCTGGTACACACTGGGGAGAGACCATACGAATGCAATATTTGTGGCCGTACCTATAACCATATATCTAGTCTGATAAGACACAGGCGCTGCCATAGAGAGGAGATCGGAGTTGAAGGAACCAATACACTAGCAGCCACAGACGTTGAGACGGCTGCAGCAGCTGCTGTAGTGGCAGCTGCGACAGCAGCGATGTCGGAGTCTCAGATGGGTTCTGGCGAGATGCCTGTAGCTGGGACGGAGCAAAATATAACCATGCAACAAGATGGTCCCTTTACTTGTAACCTGTGTTGGAAAGTATTTAAAAAGCAAAGTCACCTCCACCAGCACCAGATAATACATACCGGAGAGAAGCCTTTTAGCTGTACCATATGTGAAAAAAGTTTCAATCGTCGCGAAAGCTTGAAGCGCCATGTGAAGACTCACTCTGATTCGCTGAAAGTTCAGTGTGAAGTGTGTGGTAAAGCTTTTCGTGACACTACATACTTATTGAAGCACCAAGCCACACATACAGGTGAGCGGCCAGACTACAAGTGCGATGTGTGTGGAAAGTCATACGCGGCTCCTCAGAGCCTTTTAAGACACAAACACTTGCATGAGCACAGCCTTTCTCTGACAGAGTCACTGGCACAGCCACAACCGATTAATGATGTCCTCAAAGAACCCTCAGTGTCCGTTCCATTTCAGGCAGCACCTCTCCTTCCCACAGATGTTGCCCAGACCGACCCAGCAGCTATGAGCGTTATTGAAAGAATTGGATCTGTTTTTGGTCATTCTTCCGTGCGGAGGCAGTCCTCTCTTTCGGCTAGTTCAAGCAAACACTTTTGTTGCAATGTCTGTGGACGTGGCTTTGGCAGAAGAGAAACGCTAAAACGGCATGAAAGGATTCACACTGGAGAGAAGCCACACCAGTGTTCAGTGTGTGGCAAGAGGTTCAGAGAATCTTTTCACCTCACTAAGCATCATGTTGTTCACACGCGAGAGCGACCCTACAAATGTGAACTATGCGGAAAGGTTTTTGGCTACCCACAAAGCTTGACACGACACAAACAGATCCACCGGCTGCAGCTGCCTTGCACAGTGCCTGCTGGAGCGCTTACAACTGACCGGCTCACATTTGGCTGTACAGATTGTGGGGAGAGGTTTCCAGACTCTTTTCAGCTTATGAATCACAAAGAACTGCACATGAGTGAAAAGCCTTATGTGTGCGATATATGTGGAAAATGCTTTGGTTTCATTGAGAACTTAATGTGGCACAAACTAGTACACCAAACTGCTACAGAACGTCTCCTTCCATTAAACCAGTGTCAAGAAGCGACAGGAGGCAATCAAGTGATCTGTTTGCAGAATGGTCTTACAAGTGATATGGTCACCGGGTCTGGGGCAGCAGCTTCAGCCACTGGGGCTGTGTCTGCCACGTCTGAGGAGCATCCCATGATTCCCAGTGGTGAGAGATTTTCCTGCAGTATATGTGGTCAGACTTTTAAGCACTTCTTGGGTTTGGTAACCCATAAATATGTACACTTGGTTAGGCGCACTCTAGCTTGCAACGTGTGTGGCCAAAGTTTTGCTGGAGCCTATGACCTGCTGCTTCATCGTCGTAGCCACTTGCAGAAGAGGCACTTCACATGCTCTATATGTGGCAAGCGGTTTTGGGAAGCCACTCTTCTGATGCGCCACCAGCGTTGTCATACAGAAGAGCGGCCTTACCGATGCACAATTTGTGGACGAGGCTTTTTGCATTCTTGGTACCTTCGTCAGCACAAAGTAGTGCACACTGGTGAGCGAGCATATAAGTGTGCCTTGTGCAACAAACGATTTGCCCAGTCATCCAGTTTAGCAGAACACCAACGCCTCCACATTGTAGCTCGTCCTCAGCGATGTCCTACCTGTGGTAAGACTTTTCGTTACCGATCCAATCTTTTGGAGCACCAGAGAGTTCACCTTGGGGAAAAGGTTTACCGTTGTGATCAGTGTGGCAAAAGTTTCTTCTACATTTCGTCCATTTTGCGCCATCAACGATCTCATGATGCTAAACCTGACCTTCGCTGTTCTTGTTGTCTGAAACTTTTCAAAGACCCAAAGTATTTCAGCAAACACATACAAACCCATCAAGGGGGTCGCCCCTTTAAATGCGGAGCCTGTGGTGAGGCTTTCAGCAATACTTATGGACTTAAAAAACACAGACAGGCACATAAAATAGAAAAACTTGCTGCTGTAGCAACACTCGCTGAAGGACAAAAGACGTCATAGCCATCAGCTTGCATTGCATTCATTTCTCTAGAAGTGGAAAAAGGGGAAATGATTGCGTTCTGTAATTAGTCATTGTGGTTGGTCCTATTTTGGTTATAATAAAGTATACTTAAATGTGGCACCAGTTATTCAAGGTGCCTAACACCTTTTGATGAAACAGTGTGTGAAGCCATTGAGTTGTATTTGCTATGAATTGTTGCAAAGCATTCACCTTTATGCAGTTTTATGGATCTATGTGTTATTAGGCCTCAGTTTTGAGTCTTATTACATTCATGTGGAAATTAAAGTAAACCATTTTCAAACATAATTTTGCAACTAAGAATAGACAGATAAGAAAATTACAATCGTCAAGTCCTAAAATGTGATCAGTCTAATCACATGTTCCCAATGACAGATTTACCTAGTCAAAACAAATAAAAATCAATTATCGAACAAAAAAAATCCAAAACAAAGTTTTATGTGTAAAAGTAAGCTGCTTCTGTGCCAATAAAGTAGGTAATTTGAGCAGAGTGCTGCACAGTTATGTGATTGGCCACCTCTCTATAGAAGTAGAACCTTAAACATTCCAATGTTAGAGTATTCCGGTTTGTGTCAACATGCCACAGATAAGACCTCTGCGGTGATCTCTGAACTGTTTCTCATCGGTCTGGAAGGGGTTATGGTGGGTACACACTATAGATATATCTGCAGATGCTGGTTGTTCATACACTGAACGGCCATCTGTGTCTGGCCGCAGGTCCCGCCCCCTCCCCACGGCTGCTGCATGTGTATGGGCGGTCTGCAGATTGCCCGTACACACTTGCCGATGGACAGATATGTCTGCAGACATATCTGTCAATCGCTGTGCAGCACAGCCAATGTGATATGTCGGTGAATGACTATGTTCACCGACATATCACTGGCACACACTGGCCGACGTGCAGCAGATATATTGGCCAATCAATTGATCGGCCAATATATCTGTCAGTGTATACCCAGTTGTAGAATTATAGTTCCAAACAATATCAAGCCTATCAATCTATTGTGAGAGAGATTGTTTACAAATGTGTACATAGTAGACTGTTGCCAATCTTCCTGGAAGCGGTCATCCCAGCAATTTCACTCAAATATCAGATTATATGATATTGCAAAGAAGGCAAAAACTACATAGTCACCTACAGCAGAAAGACACTACTGTAGTTTAGGCTTGTAAAGTTACATCTGAATGACTTTTGGAATAATGGGCCTGATTTAGACCCGGTCGCTAGCAAGTGCTCGCTCGTTGCTAGCGATGTTTGCTAATGTGCGTATGCAGTGCGCGTGCACGAACTAGTCCGAGCGATCGGGATGCGCTCGCCCAGCAAACACAGCCCAGTGGAATGAGTGACAGGAGAGGCTGTTTGTGGGTGGTAACAGGGGCAGGCCAGTAGTAACGGGGGAGTGGAGGTGCGAACGCCGGCGTGCCTGAGTGTTTCAACGCCGTTTCAGAGGTGTGCATAATTAATAGGTAGTGTCATAGTACACGTCACCTGGCTGTTTTTTTACAATGACGTGCTCGCAGTGCTTACGGTAGGGTAAAGGCAACCACAAGCGCTGCGAATGCTCCCGATGGTACCTGATGTACCGATGGTTGTATACACTTCCTGGAGATGATGTGCGCTAGTGGGCGTCTTAAGATAGGCTGGTGGGCGTCTGCATACACAAAGTGATCACACGCCAAGAAATAGTGGGTGTGCTTATGACTTGCCGTACGATCGCCTGCCTTGCTGGGTGTGTTCCGAATTTGCATACGCTGGGAGTGAGCGTACACATCTAGCAACCGGGTCTGAATCAGGCCCAATGTCCTCTGGCCAGACATGACCAAAGTAGAGTTGACTGACCTTCACGTAAAATGCCAAATGCCAAACACAGCACAAGAACCCCATACCAACTGTCAAGCATAATGGTAGAGTAGTCATGATTTGAGGTTGATTTACAGCCACAAGAACTAGTTGTCTCATAGTCATTAGGGGGGATTCACTTAACATTGATAAGCTGTTCTGGAATGGCACGTCAGGACCAGTAACATTACCAGCATTTCCACAGCCGAGCATAGAGGCTAATTAATTCCCTACAATGAGTCCTTTTCTATGGTGGCGTATTCTACACGGTTGAAAATCATTTGAATAGTGGAATGAAGTCATGTTTTGGAATGGCTAAAGCAAACCCTAAAGCAGTGATTCCCAACCTCTGTCCTCAAGGCACACTAACAGTCCTGGTTTTAGTGATATCCATGCTTAAGCACAGATGGTTAAATCAAAATAACTAAGGTACTAATTAAGTCACCTGTGTTCAGCTATGGCTATCCTTAAAGCCTGGACTGTTAGTGTTCTTTGAGGACCGTGGTTTTGAACCCCTGCCCTAGAGGGTATATTTACTAAAGTGGGTTTTCAGAAGTGGAACCAATTAGATTCTACTTAACATTTCTCTAGCACCTTCTAGAAAATAATAGCTAGAATCTGGTTGCTATGGGCAATAACTCCACTTCTAAAGACCTGCACTTTACTACTAGCCCTCAACTCTGTCTGTATACATAACCTAATCTGAGCTGTATATAAACTGAAACACCACTGCACTTAAGCAGTGTTGTATGAAGAAGTAGGTCTAAATTCCTCCAGAATGTTTTAGTAGATTGATAATTCATATAGTACAGGGTTACTACTAAGGTATTTCTGCTAAAGATGGTGCAAGCCAATTAATCATGGCTTGTATTATTTTTCACACATTGATACTGCTTGTAAATTGTATTTGTTGAATAAAGCAGCATATTCACTTGCCTATTAAACAGTAATTGAACAATTACGACATCGTAATCGTTCAATCGCTCATTAATCGCGCATGAATCGGGCGTGAAAATGTCAAATGCCAATAACGACAGATTGGGCATGTTTGGTGATGAGGGAGGGTGCCTACACTGAACAACATCGTTCAGTGTTGGCACTACAGGGGATGAGGAACGACTGTACGATTACAATGTTGTAATAGTACTGTTGTTACCCCATCGCCTAGTGGATACGCACCTTAACAAAATAAAATCTGTTACAGGTTATTTGTCACATGAAATTAGACCTCAAATTGTAGGATTGGTTGAAGAATAGATGATGATTTCCTACCATTAATAAAAAATACAAGTTTGAAAGAGGGTGTACTTTCTTTTTCACATGCCTGAGTATATACTACATCTGCCCCAAAATTGTAATTTGCTACCTCACAGTGATTAATATGGAACAGGGTGGTAACAATATTCCAAGGGGAGGTATGATTCTAAGATCTCAACGTCATGTAATATACCAGCTTGGTAAATGGAGCTAGAAGTCAATTTATTTACTGATTAATTACAACTAGCTGTCACTGTTTTCTCATTCAGCTTTGGTGTTTCACTCCTTTGTGCATCATTTCATTATTTTCTAAAATGATTCCCGCTCAGAATAAACAGCCTAAAGTTTTGCTATTCTTAAATTGTGTGTTGTGATACCCATTAAGTGTATTGCAGACCCCCTCCCACCCCCTTATTTTAAATAAGATACTGAGAGTGTCAAACATTTTGTATTTTACCTTTATAAGTACAGAAGCCTGTAGTATAATAACTCAAGTTGTGTAGTGCAATACATGTTACATGCCTTAGGGGGTCAAGCATACAAACTGCATAATCAAGGAGAATTCAGAACTGTATGTAGCATCCAGCAGTTTCAAACGTTTAGTACATTGAAGGGATTCAGTGTAAACATATATCATTGTCTTTAGTAGGGTTTATTTAATGTTTGGTTAAAAAAAATATATATTTAGATGTATGTTGGCATCAATTATTTCTCTGTTTTACGACGTGCAGCTGATGTGTTGCTTGCTTTTTCTATGCGAACTATGAAATATCCATAGATTCCACTGCAATAGTACCTGCTATTTACACATTGTAGTGAAAACACACAAGCCACTTGTCTGGCTTTACTCAGAAATATGTTTCAAAAAAGCATCTCGCAGTCTTATTTTTGTTCATCAAGAATGTGTATACAGATTAAGTAATGCTTTCAGAATACTTCAGGATTAGGTTTTTATAAAGTTAATTTGCTTTTTTTTTTTTTTATTAAATGTTATCATTTTACTAAGGTTTGTTTAAAGACATTTAACATATAATTAAGTGAATTGTTGAGGTTTAGAAACAAAAAATAAATAAAAGGACAAGTGCCTGACTCTGTCAAAGTACTCTGGTTGCATAGCTGACCAGGGGTTGGAGATTTGTAGTAATATTCCTAAAGGCGGATATCCACTTGTCGATTAAAATGATTGATAACGACATCGTTATCAATCAGTCACTCATTAATTGTGCACAAATCGGGCATGAAAATGTCGGAAACGACCAGCGATGCACGCTCCCGCTGGTCGTTTCCGACATCAATCATCGCCTGAACATGCTGGTCAATCTGCCGATAACGACAGATTGACCATGTTCAGGGATGAGGAAGATATTTATTGCAGCAATTAGGGGAGGTTTTTCTTATTTTATATCTACACGCAGTGATTTTCCAGCATCTCAAGCCCACCGAGTTTTCATATTTTGGCCTCTATTCACCGCCACAATGGCTTTGAAATGAAACAAACAAGATGTGATTTAACTGCAGACTTTCAGATTTAATTTGAGGGTAATTACATCCAAATCAGGTGAACGGTGTAGGAATTATAACTGTTTCTATATGTGCCTCCCACTTTTTAAGGGGCCAAAAGTAATGGGACAAACTAAACAATCCTATATCTAACATTCACTTTTTATTACTTTGTTACAAATCCTTTGCAGGCAATTACAGCCTGAAGTCTGGAATGCATAGACATCACCAGACGCTGGGTTTCATCCCTGGTGATGCTCTGCCAGGCCTCTACTGCCTGTCTTCAGTTCCTGCTTGTTCTTGGGGCATTTTCCCTTCAGTTTTGTCTTCATCAAGTGAAATGCATGCTCAAACGGATTCAGGTCAGGGGATTGACTTGACCATTGCATAGCATTCCACTTTTTAGCCTTAACAAACTCTTTGGTTGCTTTTGCAGTATGCTTCAGGTCATTGTCCATCTGCACTGTGAAGCGCCGTCCAATGAGTTCTGAAGCATTTGACTGAATATGAGCATATAATATTGCCCGAAACACTTCAGAATTCATTCTGCTGCTTTTGTCAGCAGTCACATCATCAATAAATGCAAGGGAACCAGTTCCATTGGCAGCCATACATGCCCACGCCATGATACTACCACCACCATGCTTCACTGATGAGGTGGTATGTTTTGGATCATGAGCAGTTCCTTTCCTTCTCCATACTCTTCTCTTCCCATCACTCTGGTACAAGTTGATCTTTGTCTCATCTGTCCATAGGATGTTGTTCCAGAACTGTAATGGCTTTTATAGATGTTGTTTGGCAAACTCTAATCTGGTCTTCCTGTTTTTGTGGCTCACCAATGGTTTACATCTTGTGGTGAACCCTCTATATTCACTCTTGTGAAGTCTTCTCTTGATTGTTGACTTTGACACATATACATCTACCTCCTGGAGAGTGTTCTTGATTTGGCCAACTGTTGTGAAAGGGTTTTTCTTCACCAGGGAAATAATTCTTCTGTCATCCACCACAGTTGCTTTCCGCGGTCTTCCGGGTCTTTTGGTGTTGCTGAGCTCTCCAGTGCATTCTTTCTTTTTAAGAATGTTCCAAACAGTTGATTTGGCCACACCTAATGTTTTTGCTATCTCTCTGATGGGTTTGTTTTGATTTTTCAGCCTAATGATGGCTTGCTTCACTGCTAGTGACAGCTCTTTGGATCTCATATTGAGAGTCGACAGCAACTGATTCCAAATGCAAATGTCACACCTAGAATCAACTCCAGACCTTTTACCTGCTTAATTGATAATGAAATAACGAGGGAATAGCCCACACCTGTCCACGAAATAGCTTTTGAGTTGATAGTCCCATTACTTTTGGCCCCTTAAAAAGTGGGAGGCACATATTGAAACCGTTGTAATTCCTACACCGTTCACCCGATTTGGATGTAATTACCCTCAAATTAAATCTGAAAGTCTGCAGTTAAAGCACATCTTGTTTGTTTCATTTCAAAACCATTGTGGTGGTGAATAGAGGCCAAAATCTGAAAATTCTGTCAATGTCCCAATATTTATGGACCTGACTGTGTGTGTGTATGTGTATATATAATTTATATTTACAATCCCAAGGTCGTCCGACACTCCCAGTAAGGAACGACAACCGGTCCAGCTGCCCGAATGAGCAAATTGGTAAAATACACAAGTGGAGTAAACGGCATTCAATGGACACTTCAAATGTGTATAAAAAGTTTAGTCAATGTTTCAGAGAGAGTCTTTCATCAGCGATTTTGATCTCAAACGTTGACTAAACATTTTCTACACATTTGAAGTGTCCCTTGAGTGCCGTTTATTCCACGTGTGTGTATGTATGTGTGTGTGTGTATATGTATGTGTGTGTGGGTGTGTATGTATGTGTGTATGTATATATGTATGTATATATATGTATGTATGTATGTATGTATATAGATATAGATCTATCTTCTGGTTAGAAACAAATTGTTCTAAAGTGAGAATAATTTGTTAATGCATATGTCATTACTGGCCAGCCCAGTGTTGTCCAGTTATACAGCTTTTTTTTAATTTTTATTTAGCATTGTGTACCATTACTACGTAACACACGGTACATTAGAGACACGGATGAGATCTCAACTTTGGTATAGATAATTTCCAAACATCATGGAGTAAAACAAGTTTTTATTTTAAATATCCATGTTTTCTGGAAACCGGTTTTCACATTATCTGTGGTATAGGAAATTAAAGGCTGTTAAATTCTGATTTGTTTAAATATTTGCAGATGCTTGACGTTTTCTATCCCTTCTAAACCAAAACCTACATAAGAGAAACAATAAATTGAACTTTAAATATGAGATCCTATTTTATAGCGCTATTGTGTGCAGAGAGTAAAAGAATGTGATTGGGATTTGCCTTGGATCACTTGACGTGGGATGACCCTAATGATGGTGTCTAAGCACTTGCTCACATCAATTTTAGATGCTGTCTCAAGGTCTGCCATGTTATGGTACATTTTCAAATAGAAATATTTGTTAATATTAACGTGGTTTTAATTTTTGATCAAATTGTACTTTTGGTCTGGTTGGCCTTAACACACATGAAACATGTTCCTCCCTCTATGCTTATGTCTTCTAAATAGAAATTACCACAGTTCCGGAAGCCATGACACAACAAAACATACACCTCAACAAAGTACCAACATCTACTACAGTGAGCTTAAAAAAGCTCCTGTATGGCACTGGCCCACATGATACATCCATATAATTATTGTGGTAACTTGTATTAAACCAACTAAAATGTAAGTTGAAATTGTCACTGGCAGATGGGTTACATTGTTATTGCTTTAATAAAAAATAAGTGACCTAAAATGAATAAGCATTCTAATTAAATTAGCTGTTAAGGTTTCTTGAAGTCCTAAGAAAGGAAGAGATTGTGTTTCTGTTTCTGGCCATACACTTAAAGATTTTCGTTCTACATTGTCATCCGACACATCCCTGGGGTGACTCTTTTTAGGGGCGTTGTATCAAACCTAAAGAGGATAAGTGGCCCATAGCAATCAGCTTTTACCCAAGGACAATTTCTCCACTTGTCCTCTGTGGAAGGTTTGAGACATCTCCACCTTTGTCGATTGTTAAGCGTCTACCCGATGGAAAATGTGCAATTATTTTAGTGCATTATGACGTGTGAAGTACAGCAATAATTTTATTTAAGCATACCTGCTTTCTGCAGTACGAATGGTTGAAGCATAAATTCTATTAAAAATTAATTTGATCTCACTAATAGTCTTAACAGATGTTACTTTATGAAGGACTGCCTTGCAATGATCTGATAAAAGGAGTACTTTGGAGCCAAAAGTTCCCTTATCACAATCTAATGCACTATATATGTAATGGACTAGTACTATACTATTTCATATAGTGGCTAGTGCTGAATAGTATAGCTGGACAAAGATGGGGTACTGTTAGTTCTTTAATAACACACAGGAAAGAGAAAATTCATAGTTATCTTTGAACTTTTCCAGCTTTCATATACTGTACAGCACGGTTGGGCAGATTTTTGGACTTTGTGATCTACTTATAAAGCTAAAAACCTTTTGTGATCTACCGAGCCCGCAAAAGGTTGTGTGGCATGCAAAAAGGGGTGTGACCTCACAGCAAGGGGTGTGGGTTCTGTCCTGCCGAAACCACATAGTATCCCCGTTTCAAATTAGGACACACAGCACAATCTTATTCACTTTACACCGCTCATAGTGCCCTTGATTCACATTACACCACATAGTGTCCCTTCTTCACATTACGACACAGTAATGTCCCTTATAGACAATGCCTACAGTAGTAGTTCCCCTTATGCAAAGTCCACTGTAGTAGTGCCCCTTATGCAATGCCCCCAGTAGTAGTCCCCCCTCCCAGTACAGAACAACCCCCACATCCCTGTGCAGAACTTATGACTTCACGCTGGACAGGCTGCTTCACGACTCCAAGCTGTCAGGGCTCCCGCTGACCGGATCATGCCGCTTCTGCTTACTGTATCGATCGGAGGAGCACAGGCTCCTGATCGGTTCAGAGGAAAGCATTCCCAGTGATGCAGTGCACAGGTGTCGTCACCCACGCACTGCATCACTGGGAATGCTGGCTTCTGAAGTGATAAGAGGCTAAAATACAAGTTCCTGTAGGCAAGTTGGCCGAGATCTACCGGAAGGAGTTCTGCGAGCTATAGGTAGATGGCGATGAACGTATTGGCCAGGTCTTAAATCATTCACTCTCCGCATATGTGAGTCATCACTACTGCCTAACAGCTGACGTGATAAAAGCATTGGAGCTTGGTAGGACAGAGGGATGTGGGCAAATGTACAGCTATGGCCAAAAGTTTTGAGACTGACAAGTATTGGTCTTCACAAAGTTTGCTGCTTCAGTGTTTTTATACCTTTTTGTCGGATGTTACTATGGTATACTGAAGTAAAATTACAAGCATTTCGTGTCAAAGGCTTTTATTGACAATTACCTTAAGTTTATGCAAAGAGTCAATATTTGCAGTGTTGACCCTTCTTTTTGAAGACCTGCAATTCGCCCTGGCATTCTGTCAATCAACTCCTGGCCCACATACTGATTGATGGCCGCCCATTCTTGTCTAATGCTTGGAGTTTGTCCACCTGTCTCGGATTGACCACAAGTTCGCAATGGGATCAAAGTCTGTGGAGTTTCCTGTTTTTCCTGGAGAGAAGTGGCTTATTTTCTGCCCTTCTTGATACCAGGCCATCCTCCAAAAGTCTTCGTCCCGTGTCATGCCAACAGTAAAGCATCCTGAGACCATTCATGTGTGGGGTTGCTTCTCAGCCAAGGGAGTGGGCTCACTCACAATTTTGCCTGAGAACACAGCCATGAATAAAGAATGGTACCGAAACATCCTCCAAGAGCAACTTTTCCCAACTGTCCAAGAACAGTTTGGTGACGAACAATGCCTTTTCCAGCATGATGGAGCACCTTGCCATAAGGAAAAACTGATAACTAAGTGGCTTGGGGAACAAAACATCCAAATTTTGAGTCCATGGCCAGGAAACTCCCCAGACCTTAATCCCATTGAGAACTTGTGGACAATCCTCAAGAGGCGGATGGACAAACAAAAACCCACAAATTCTGACAAACTCCAAGCATTGATTAGACAAGAATGGGTGGCCATCAGTCAGTATGTGGCCCAGAAGTTGATTGACGGCATGCAAGGGTGAGCTGCAGAGGTCTTGAAAAAGAAGGGTCAACACTGCAAATATTGACTCTGCATAAACTTAATGTAATTGTCAATAAAAGCCTTTGACACTTTTGAAATGCTTGTAATTTTACTTCAGTGTACCATAGTAACAGCTGACAAAAAGGTCTAAAAATACTGAAGCAGCAAACTTTGTGAAATACTTGGGTCATTCTCAAAACTTTTGGCCATGGCTGTACTGACATTTTTCACTACTTGAATAATTGCTAGAACAGGTTTGTTTACATGCCACTGGCAAGTTCTGTGTTTTATACATAAGGCTGCAATAAAAGGAATAGCAGCTATTTGCAAAACATTGCATCAGTTTGGGGATATATATATTCTATTAAACATGGATTGAATTCCGCCTTTAAATGTTCAGTAATACTTTGACTTTAGACCAGAAGAAATACAAAAATATTGACTATGTTCTTATGATAACATATAATTAAAAAAGGAAAGGGGGGTTGGGCTACACATCCTAATTTAAACACAATATGAGGTGCTACCTTGCTGAGATCTGTAGTTCTACAGCAGAAATAGAAGGAGGGAAAAGCAGATGCACACTCTAAGCACTAAGAACACTTAATATCACAAAATATATAATAAACTGTCAAACATGGTTTTAAATTGAGGTTCTTAGTACATATTCGGCCAAAGATTTTTGCCCACCTACCGCATCAAGGTGAACCTCATCAGGTGGGTCCCTAACATCCCTAATACTGACACATTGTATAAATTTAGGACTTACCTGTGATAGCGCCCATTACATGTGTGTACTGCCATGCTCAGGACCCATACTAATTAAAATCACCTGGGGCAGGTAGGAAGAGTGCATTGCAGTACACACATGTAATGGGCGCTATTACAGGTAAGTCCTAGATAAATTTATACAATGTGTCAGTATTAGGGATGTTAGGGACCCACCTGATGAGGTTCACCTTGATGCGGTAGGTGGGCAAACATCTTTGGCCGAATATGTACTAAGAACCTCAATTTTAAAACCGTGTTTTTTGACAGTTTATTATATATTTTGTGATATTAAGTGTTTTTAGTGCTTAGAGTGTGCATCTGCTTTTCCCTCCTGATAAAATATAATTGTCATGTGAATTAATGCATTGTAAACAATAAACATATAGTGACAATTTATTTCTGCTTATTTGTAGCTAAAATAAATCTAGAATGACCCCCAAGTTAAATAGTTTGACTATATGGAATATTAACCATAGTTAATTTCTCCTTTTTTTTTTTACATTTTTTTTATTTTCGAGGTCCATTTATATTTTACATAACCTCTGAATTTCAGTACGTCTCCGATACTAAAGGCTACCTTTTACATTGTGTTTGTGAAAAGTGCTTCAATGTCTTACAGTTCAAAGTTTTAAAATAGGCTTAAAATATTTTGCAATAGCAATGTATGACTTAAGATTATTATCAATTCAAAAATAAATACTGAAAATTGTATTCTTACGATTTGGTATAATTCACAAACCAGGTACATACAGTGCATCTGGAAAGTATGCACAGCGCTTCACTTTTTCCACATTTTGTTATGTTACAGCCTTAAGCTGGCCACGCATCTAAAGATTCACTGTCCAACCAGCCAACTAGTTGATTGGTTGGAATGAAAATCTGGACTAAAGAGTAAATGATGATCAGCAATTTGCTCCTAAATACCACAAAACAGATGAAAATGGTCATTCAGACAAGTTTGTTAAATGTTTGATCTAAACAATTTGTTCAAACAGTTTTTGTCCATTTTCTGGCGTTTGGGAGCAAATTGCTGATTGTCATTTGCTTTCATACCTGACCAGATTTTCATTCCAACCAATCAACTAGTTGGCTGGTTGGACAGATAATATTTAGATGTGTGGCCAGCTTTATTCCAAAATGGAATAAATTAATTTTTGTCCTCAAAATTCTACACACAGCACCCCATAATGACAAGTGTAAAGTTTTGTTTTTTTTGAGATTTTTACAAATTTAATAAAAAAAAAAAAAAACAACAACTAAGAAATCACATGTACATAAGTATTCACAGCCTTTGCTCAATACTTTGTTGATGCACCTTTGACAGCAATTACGGCCTCAAGTCTTTTTGAATATGATGCCACAAGCTTGGCACACCTGTCTTTGGGCAGTTTCACCCATTCTGCTTTGCAGCACCTCTCAAGCTCCATCAGGTTGGATGGGAAGCGTCGGTGCACAGACATTTTCAGATCTCTCCAGAGATGTTCAAATTGGTGTACTAATTAAGTCACCTGTGCTCAAGGATATCCTTAAAACTTGGACTGTTGGGGTGCCTTGAGGATAGAGTTTGGGAACATCTGTCTTAGGTACTAAACCTGAATTATACAAGCTCCTAAGACAGATTTTCCCAAACTCTGTCCTCAAGGCACCCCAACAGTCCAGGTTTTAAGGATATCCTTGAGCACAGGTGACTTAATTAGTACACTAATTTGACTTAACCACCTGTGCTCAACCATGGATATCTCTTAAACCTGAACTGTTGGGGGGCCTTGAGGACCGCATTTGGGAACCTCTGTCCTAAGAATTTTTCTTGTGTCCAATGAAATAAGGTATATCCAAATAGCCATTGACCAATTCACTTAGTGGCCGATACCTTGTGCGTTATTTACCAGAGGCTGCACTTTCCCTCTCAGGTGCAGGAGCTGCAAGGAACTTTCCGAGTGCAGATGCACCCCTGGTAATCAACAGATGGGGAAACTCATTAGTTTCTGCCTTTTGCGCAGAATCAGTAGTTTACCGTACAGGGAAAAGTATATATTATTGAATAACTATGGGCGGTAAAACTCGTGCTTAATTGAATATGCCCCATTGTCTTTCAATAGCATTTACAGCTGGAATTGGTATATTCAAATGTGTACATGATCCAAAGTAAGTAACTCACAGAAATAAAATAAACAATTATCCTTTTGTGCTAAACTGTTGCTGCTTAAGATTACCCGGTTCTACAGGACTTAATAAAACAGCAGCACAGATTGCACATATTATTTGCATCATGTTATTAAACAATGTCCAGTGGCAGGAGATCGATTACCAATAGTTAAATACAGATGTGTCCTAAAACACCTAGCCTCAATACGCCATGCAGGGGCAGATTGGCACTATCTTAAGCGGGAAGATTCCCGGTGGGCCGATTGGTCTCTGGGGCCGCTTATCATCTATGGCCCCGCCCCCCAAATCGCGTCATCTTTTACTGTATTTTTGCATCGCAGGCTGTTACAGCCAGCCTGAAACTGCACCGCCAGGGAGAGTCGGGGGAGATCGCGGGAGGACGGGGCCTTATACAGGTGACCAACGGTGAAAATTTTATTTACTATTGCCGTCTGCAGTCACCAGACTGACCCGGCGGCGGCTGGGGGCTCCTTCACAGTCTGAGTATGATGCACCAGCAGACGATGATGTCACGTCCTGTCAGCGGGAGGGAGAAGCACAGCTGCAGGCGCTCCCTGCACAGAGGAGCCACGTCATCCGTCTGAGCGGAACAGGGAACTGCTGCATCCTTACCAGTGAGACTATGACTGATTACAGGGGATCTCTGGTGACGCAGGGGCCGAGTAGCAGAGTGCTACACAAGTAGCCCGGACAGTAGCACCAGACTGCAGGGACAGTACCCACTATATATCTGCCCACAGAAACACGATTGTCCCTTAGTGATGTGGAACAAGTCACCTGCATAGGGGTGAGTGAGGGGATATGCATGGGGTTATGGGATAACTGGGAAATGCTATGTATGGAGATTGCTGGGGCAGCACAAACATTGGGGTGTTCAGTACAAAAGGAGCTGGTTACTGTATATGGGGTCATATGGGGGACAATGTGGGGACATATATGTATTAAGTTGTCAAACCACTATTCAGGTTTTGCCAGTAAAAGAAACAGAGTGATAAATGCCTCTGCATTCCTGGCCATACACGCTACATTTATCGGGCGAAGCGCCTGATATCGGCGGATCGCCCCGATAATTGTAGTGTGGGGGGGGCGACCGAGGGTTAAATATTGCTCGGTCGGGCATGCCGGATTGTCCAGCATGCCCCTCCGATGCGATATTTCCCGGTAGACTGTCGGCCACATCGGGCAGTGAACGCCCAGCTGCTGCCGACAGACAGACATTTCCTGTGTTCCTACGGAAGGAACAGGGAAATGTCTCCTCCCCCGGGGGCGGAGCGCGGATGTCGGGCTGATACACTGTGAGAGAAATCTCACAGTGTATGCCGGCGACATCTGCGGCTGGCAGCCTGCCAGATAAAATGTCTGTCGGTCTGACAGACATTTTATCTGGCCGTGTATGCCCAGCATAAGACATCACAAAGGCATGGTGATGTGTAGATGTGCAACTAGTGATCTGTAATTTGTACTAATGTGTGCGCCAGTGAGTCATGTGAGCAAGATGTAAACAGACTAATGGAATTTTCTGACCGAGTTAGAAATGGCACAAAATGTGGGGTTGCCACAAATCCAAGAAAAGGATTTTAGCAAGATTTATTTCTGCTGAGTCCTTGAGATTTATGTATACGTAGGACACTAAATTATTTAACTCTTCATCATTCTGAGGCTCCATCCCAACATTGTTTTAAGGAGATATTGGAATAAATTAGTTTGATGAAGAGTACACTTCTAAAGTGGTTGATGTGAAGTTGCTGGGCATGCCCCTAGCATAACAAAAATGAGGGGAGTGGCTAGCGGGTGTGGGATTTCACATAAGGACACACCCCTTTCCAGAAGGTCACGCCCACTTTTCGGGCGCACGCACATAGGGCCTGCATCGCAGTTGTTTCCAGGGCCACTTTCAGTTCCCAATCCGCCCCTGACGCCATGTGACATGAGTGAGTGTAGTCTTTTCCGCTAAAACGTGTCTTAGCTGCAACGCGATGCGGCAAAACCACTTCAGCACACTGCACTGGTTAATTTAACATGCAACACTTGTATATCTGCGTGCAACTGAGTCTGAATATGTACAAAGTGTTTTAAACCCAAAGAATTGGAAATTAAAATAATATAAAAGCTGCAAAGCATTTACTAGATTTTAATACAGCAACAAAAAAATAAACTGACAAACAGTTTTATGCTATGTTAATAAACCGCAACAAGCATGTTAGTTTGCAGAAATCTAAATTTATAATTAGTAGGTAAACCGCCAGAAGGTCGCCATTCAGAATCTCGACAAGTTCTGAATGTCAACATGGACTTTAAGTCAACAACCAGTATGTCGGCATTCAAAAAGGTCAACACGGTTAAAATGTGAATATATGTTCAAAATGCCGACATGTTTTTCTTTGCTTATTTTTAGTGTTATGGTGCATACACACGGTCAGATTTTTCCTTCAGATATGAACGATAACGATTTAAAAATCGTTCAGTCGTTCATATCTGATGGAAAATCTGACATATCTGACATGCCTGAACGATGGACGATCTACAATGCGCGTTCCCATTTGTCAGATAACTATATATGACATCTGATGTGTTTGCAGTCAGACTTGGACGATTCCATTAATTTTAATGCAGTCAAAAATCGTTCAATCGTTCAAATCGTTCAAAACTTTGGTAAAATCGTTCAAATCGTTCATCTGACAAATCTGACAAGTCTGACAAATCTGACCGTGTGTATGCTCCATTAGGCTAAAATAAGCAAAAAACAATGTTGACATTCTGGTGTCAATAGTAAAGACATTTAGAACCTGATGACATTCTGATGTTGACCTTCTGAATATTGACTTTTCATATCACACCCAATTAGTACTGTGCATATTCAGCGGCTGTCAGTGATTCTATTTCATATGAAGGAATGGATAAAGAGTTTCTTCCCAAACAGCTGAGTGCCCAAGAGAGGTACGGTAAGTCCTCGTAGAGGGCACTTTTGTTGTTGTTTTATTAGCAGTTTTTAGAATAGAGTAGTTAGTAAAGAGTGTTTTGTTCTACAGTGTGTCTCCAACTGGTATAGGAGCTAGGAAGAAAACCTGCAAAAAGGAACATCTATCAAGTATCTGCCCTACATGTGATGAGCCTTTTTCTTCTAGCAAGAGTGCTAAGTTTTGAGATGATTGTGAGAAGGAATCTTCTCATGTGGATAGGCAGTCTAAACAGTTACAACAGTTGATGGAATGGATGAAAAAAATCTTTTGTTACCAAGGAAGAATTCTTGCAAGCACGGGGAACTAAAGAGATCTAGATCTCAAACTAGTTTGGACTTCGATTATTAACTGATCTCACCCGAATTTGTTCTGGAACATGATGAGGAAGATATGTATAGTGAGGAATCTGCTAAAGTACAAGATGATGTTAGGACATTTAATCTGGATATTGTGAATAGTTTGTTAAAGAGCATATAAATCAATTAATTATACTGATAAGGATGAAATCAAGGAAGAACAAGATTTTCTATTTGGAGATAAAATCAAGAAAAGTAGGCCTTTTCCAGTACATAAGGTTATGAAAGAAATTAATGAGAGAGAATGGCAGAGTGTTGATAAACATTTGGGGAATATCAAAAGGATTGATAAAAAGTATCCTATTAAAGATGAAAAGTTCTAGTGTACTGTTCCTAAAGTTGATGCAGCAGCCGCTGAAGTTGCCTCTAAAACCACTATTCCTTTGGAGGATGGAGCAATTTTGAAGGACAGTATGGATAAGAGAGCTTTTAGTATTCTTTAAAGAAGTTGCATAACTCTGCGTCAGTATCCCTGAAATCTGGTGTTGTAGTTGCTTCAGTATCGAGAACCCTGAGATTATGGGTGGCTAATATGAAGACTGATTTAGAAGAAAAAATTTCAAGAAATTATTTACAGCGAAGTCTTACGATTATGAGCAAAGCTATTGAATATCTATGTGAGGATTCACTGGATATGATGCCATTTTCTGCAAATCTATAACCGCAGGACTGCTGGCGAGACAAGCCCTATGATTGCGATCTTGGCAGCTGGAAGACACTCAAAAAATAGGTTGGTTTCCCTACCTTTTGAAGGTTCTTTTTGGTAAAAATTTTTAAACCATTTTACTTAAAATGACAGGGGGTAAATATGTAAGATTACCCCAGGATAAATGAAGCAGGTATCCTATGCTATCTGTGAAGCAGCAGTATACACAATCCAGAAGTTATAAACCTGGGTCGGGAGTTTCAGGGATGGTGAGACCGTCCTTTCGCCAAGCCTACAGGAGAGGTAATCCGAAACCATGACGATTACAGAATACTGACACATGCAACTAGGGGGCAGACTTTCGGAATTCTACAGTCAATGAAAAAAGTTGATTCAAGACTGTTGGGTTTTGGATGTAGTGTCAAGGGGATACAGAAAAGAATTTTTAATTGTTCCAAAAACAACCAAATTTGTGGAATCCGGGGTTCTAGAGTCAGTTGTGGAAGTCAAAGATTTGAAGGACAGTATAAGAAAATTGCTCAGCTCAAAAGCAGTGGAATTCGTCCCGCGGCTGGAAGAGAAGAAAAATTGAAGAATAAAAACCTTTCTCAGAAAATCAGCAGAAGTAATAAGAGTAGCCATGCAGAGGAAGATAAAGTTTCTACTGGGTCACAGATGGATAATAAATTGGGAAAAGAGTCGTTTAGCCTGTCACCACACATACAATTTTTGGAAACGCTGATAGACACTCGAAAATACAATATAGCACTATTAGAAGAGAGATGTGTAAAAATCCAAAGATTGGCTGCTTTAGTTCAGGCATGCAACAAAATATAGTTATGTCTAGGGTTACGTCTGTTGGGAATGGTGTCATCTACAATAGATATGATACTGTGGGCGAAATGAAGAATGAGGAAGTTACAGTGGAACCTACTTCAGTACACTATCTTATCGGAATAAAACTACATCAGCATACGAGAGATTCACTAAATTGGTGGAAAAATACAGAAATAAGTTTCAGAACAACGTCATTGTCAGAAAAGCAGTATTTGGTTTTAACGACCGATGCAAGTTTGACAGGATGGGGAGCAGAATTTTTTACGCAAAATTTGCAAGGAATCTGGAATGCAAACAATGATTGATGTCATCAAATCAAAAGGAAAAGCGGGCAGTTTGGAATGCTATAAAAGGTTTCCAAGATCAATTGAAAGGAAAACATCTAAAGATATTTTCATACACTGTATCAGTAGTGGCATATCTGAATCATCAAGGTGAGACCAAAAGTAAAGTCCTTATGGAAGAGGTATCAACAATTCTAGAATGGGCAGAAAAACATCTCAGTTCTCCTACGGCCATTCATGTTCCAGGAAAGGACAATGTAATTGCAGATTTTCTCAGCAGGAATAAGGTATTACCAGAAAAATGGGCATTGGATGTCCAAGTGTTCCAGGAAATAGTATAAAAATTTGGTCGTCCACATATATAGATTTGATGGCAGCTCATCATAACACAAAAAAATTACCTTGTTTCTTTTCCAGATGCAACCTACTGCAAACAAGCGGAGTAGACATATTTTCTCTACCATGGAGATTCAAACTGGGATGTGCTCCCACCATTTCCTATGATTCCACATGTGCTGAGGAAAATCAGAGAAGAGAGGGTAGAGGTGATAATAGCGCTTACGTTTTGGGAAAGAAGAGCATGGTTCCCGACAGTAGTAAGGATGGCAGTGGAAGTTACATAGACTTTATCAGCCATGCCAGGTTTGTTACACCAAGGACCGCTGTTACATTCAAATCTTCAAAATCTCCATTTGATGGTGTGGAAATTGAACGGGAACAATTAAGAAAGAAGGGAGTATCTGAACAAGTGGCAGTTACTGTTACAAGCAAGAAAAAAAAGTGTCTTCTAATATCTATTATAGAATATGGAAAACGTTTATAGTCTGGGCTGAGCCAAGATTGACTTGATGAAAGCTAGTACACCGCAAGTATTACAGTTTTTACATGACTGGTTTGAAAAAGGTCTAGAGACTTCAACTATTAGGGTGCAGATAGCAGCATTAAGTGTTTTGTTGGATAAGAGATTATCTGAAGAAAATCTTATAAAACTCTTTTGTCAAGCAATGAAAAGAGTACATCCTCAAGTGAGACCAGTCTTAGCCCCATTGGATTTGAATCTGATTTTGAAGACTCCATTCGAACCATTGCATGAGATACCGATAAAACTACTGACTTGGAAGATAGTTTTTCTTACAGCTATCACTTCAGCAAGACGAACTTCAAGCATTATAGGCAGAGGGGCCCTATTTGAATATGCTACCGGATAAAGTCCGAAGGACAAATCGAAATTTTTTGCCAAAAGTGGTATCATTATTTTACCTTTTATTTTTTCCACAACCAAAACATAAGGAAGAGAGACTGCATAGGTTAGATCTAGTGCAGAGCATTTCTGTCTATCTAGACAGCGTTAAAGAATTTTGGAAGACTAAACATCTATTTGTCCTGCATGCAGGTTCAAGGAAAGGTGGGCCATCCACAAAACAGACTATTGCAAGATGAATCAAACCATTAATTACTTTTGTGTATGAAGAAAATGGGTATAGAGCTCCAAGAAATCTGAAGGCACACTCGACCAGGGCAATGGCGGCCTTTTGGGCAAAGAGGGCTGAAGTATCTGTAAAAGATATCTGTGCAGCAGCTGCCTGGTCATCTGTTCATACCTTTTCAAGGCACTATACTTTGGATGTTGCAGAAGCCCACTTCAGAAGTCATGTCCTCAAGGGGGCAGTGGCTTAAATAAATTTAAGTCATTTAAGCATCTTTTGTTGCTATGGGCTATTTATTTCCCTCCCCTATAGTTATGCTTTGGTACATATCAAAGGTAAGGCTGCTATGAAGTATGAAGGGAAAAAAAGCAAATTATAACTTACCGATAATTTTGTTTCTCTTAAATACTTCATGGCAGCCTATAATTTCCCTAAAAGTTTAGGAGACACTCAAAAGACTAAGGAGGACTAGGAGGAGGTAACATTTATATACCTGGAGTGGGTGGATCCTAAAGGAGGGGAAAAAAACTTCCTGTCTGAATCTAAGAGGAAGGGATGTAATCTCAAGGGTAAGGCTGACATGAAGTATTTCAAAGAAATTAAATTATCGGTAATTTAATAATTTGCTTTTTTTTTTTTATCAAGAGGGACTTTAAATATTTATGTACACACCGATCAGTCATAGCATTAAAAGCACGACAGTGAATAACATTCATTATCTCAATACAATGGCACCTGTCAAGGAAACATTCGGCCACAAATTAACAGTATGTGAAGTTGATGTGTTAGGAGCAGGAAAATGGGCAAGTATAAGGATCTGAGCAACTGTGACAAGGGCCAAATTGTTGTGGCAGAATGACTGGGTTAGAGCATCTCCAAAATGGTAGTTCTTGTGGGGTGATCCCAATATGCAGTGGTTAGTAACTACCTTTCCAAGGAAGGACAACCGGTGAACTGGAGTCAGGGTCATGGGCACCCAAGGCTCATTGATGCACATGGTGAGCTAATGCTAGCCAGTCTGTTCCGATCCCACAGAAGAGCTAATGTAGCACAAATTGCTGAAACAGTTAATGCTGGCTATGATAGGTGTCAGAACACATGGGCTGTGTAGCCGCAGACCAGTCAGAGGGCCCACACTGACCTCTGTCCACCACCAAAAGCACCTACAATGGGTACATGAGCATCAGACCTGGACCAAGCAAAGAAGGAGGCCTGGTTTGATGAATCATGTGAACGGTCAGGTGCATGTCAGTTGTTTACTTTGACACATACCACCTATTGTTGCAGATCAAGTCCACCCCTTAATGCCAATGGTATTCCTTGATGTTGACTTAGCCTCTAAATTCCCCAGATCTCAATATGATTGAGCATCTGTGGGATGTGCTGAAAAATGGTGGACTTAACCCGATTTTGCCTGAGATTTTGATTTCAAACTTATCTTACTCCTTTGCGTATGACGCTTCCCTTCCTACATAAACAAACATTGAATACTAAACACCGAAAATGGGGTAGTCCACAAGCACTGTCCCAATATTTTGGTCTAAATGTGAAGCCGCCTACTCCAATATGTAATTTTCTCAGTTCATCAAGTTCAGACAACAGGAGCTACTTCACCGTCTGTAGCTTTTCTAAACAGATTGAAAACATAAATCATACACCATGGATAGCATTCGCCAAGAATCAGTATGTGCCATTCCTTGAAAGGTTTCTTTATCCCACTTTACACTTTCTAACAGGATAAACTCATCACACAGGTACCCAACATATAGACAGAGACTCACCTAGAGAACCACTTGGTTTGTACACTTAAAGGTTTTTTTACGATGAGATCATCTGTGGATGACGTCTTTTACCCCACAGACGTAGTACTGCCTTCTTGATAAGTAAAAGTTATTTATTCCATAACAAACATCAAGGATGGAAAAAAGCAACAAGCCATGTTTAGGAAACTGATAGGTGTAGGCCCCAAATAAGGATTCACCTTACATGTACCTGGGAATGCAAGGTGAATTCTATCAGATGGAAGTCACCACTCAGACAGGAACAATGCACAATAAGCTATCATCAATGCGTTTCAGACCGAAGTCTTTCCTCAGGATGTGGCATGGTTCAAACAGGAAGTCTATTTTATACCACTTCCCCAATTAACAGCCAATTGGAAATCATTCCTGTAGTTAGCCAGCAAATTGTCCTGTGCATATAATTAACCAAGTAATCGATAATGCCTAGACAGCCACACATATAAATTCCACAAATGAAATAACCATATACCTCAAAAAATATACAAGAATATACATAAGTAGCAATATCAATAAAACAATCATAAAAGATAACATGAAAACCCAGAGTTAAAATCCCCCCAATATGACCATTACCCTCATAATGCGAACATTACATCATTCACAAGTCCATTTCAGGTGTCCATATCACTGTTCACCTCCGCGGCTTACAGTAACCGGAAATGTCCCTGCCTCTCAATGCCCTTGTGCAAAAGTCTCTGTCCTGATATGTTCCCCACCAGGACATGATGGCTTCCTGGTGGCTCATGTATGTCACTTACAAATGCCGTCTAACTCCCGGCAGACGGAACATTGGAAACCGGAAGTGGTCATCAAATGGAATGCAAATGCAGGAAGTGGCTTTATCATGTGCAACGCAAGCATAGGAGATGGTCTCAATAGATGGAGTAGTGTATTGGGGAGCCATAAATCTTATTGAGTCAATGCTCATTATCCATTTATGATACATAAAAAGAATAAAAAATATCAGTTAGAAAAACATCAGATATACATAAAAACATATACTATAGAGGTGGACACCTCTTACAGATACAGGTATATATCTATCCAATCATAACTAATGTCATCCCAAGAACCATTTCACCTCAGAGTCTACATTAAGCCCTCTAAGTGACAATGTTTTCCGGGTATATATATTCTTTATTTCCACTATAGCTAGTCTCACATCCCTGTCATCAACTCTCCAGTAGGGATGCACTATCTATTCCACAGAAAGAGACCAATTGTGTAATGTCACATAGATATTTTTGTTTGAAACGTGATGACACATTATGGGAGACCAGACCATTCCTAATGTTCTGTGCATGCTCCACCAATCTCTCCTTCAACATGCGAGATGTCTTCACAACATATTGGGAGCTACATGAACATTCCAACAAATACACACAATATTTGCTGTGGCAGGTTATAAAAGACTTACTAGTTTGCGTGGACTGAAAGTGGCATATTAAATTTGTCGCAGAGTTTATCCTGTGGCTAATTGGCGCACCGGACCCTATTCAATTAGCGGGGATACCCCATGCGCGAGTCCCTGCAGTCAGACTTTACCAGCCCATGAAGGTGTGAGGTAAAATCCGCATAAAACCCACCAAATCGGGCTCGTGCGTGGGGAAAAAACGAATTGATCCCGCAGTTTACGTGGAATCAGTATGTTCACATGCGGCTAATTGAATATGCCCCATAGTGTGTGATTTTATTTACACTGCTCTTGCAGAGCCTACACATTATACATGCTCCACATTTGAAAAAACCTTTGGATTTGTTCAGAGTGGTGGTCTTAGACATAGGGAGAGTACTGCTTACCATTCTCGCCTTTCGGTAGACAATAAAAAAGGTTGTTTTCTGATGTCAGATTATAAAACAGGTTATTAAGAATCAGTGGCATAACTAGGGTATTTGGAGCCCAGGGCAAATGTAGAAATGGAGCCCTTCCCCCTATGCGCGCACGGCAAATGGGCATGGTCACTTAAAAATGAAAATGGGGCATGTCAACATGACACACCCCTTTATCATCACTCTGAACATTCCTTTCCATATGCACCTTAACCCCAGTAGTGTCCCTTATACAGTACCCCCAGTATGCAATGTCCCCAGTTGTGGTCTCTTATGCAGGACCATAGTAGTGCCCCTTATACAGTAACCCCAATAGTGGTCCCCCTTATGCAGCCCCCAAATAGTTCCCCTTATACAGTGCCCCCAGTATGCAATGCCCCCAGTAGTGGTCCCCCTTATGCAGCCCCTCATTAGTTCCCCTTATTCAGTACCCCAGTAGTGGTCTCCCTTATGCAGTGCCCCCCCTATGAAGTGCCCCCAGTAGTGGTCCCCCTTATGCAGTGCTCCTTTATATAGTGCCCCCAGCAGTAGTCCCCACCCTTATGCAGGCCCCCAGCAGTGATCCCCCCTATCCATGCCCCTTATACAGTGCTCCCTGTAGTTTTCCTCCCTATTTAGTGCCCCTAGTGGTCCCCCCAATGCAGTGCCCCTAGTAGTAAGCCCCTTATTTAGTGCCCCAAGCAGTAATCCCCCCCTTATGCAGTGCCCCCAGTAGTGATCCCCCTTATGCAGGCCCCCTGCAGTGATCCCCCCTATCCAGTGCCCCTTATACAGTGCCCCCTGTAGTTTTCCTCCCTATTTAGTGCCCCCAGTAGTAGTCCCCCCCCTCCCGATGCAGTGCCCCCAATAGTAGCTCCCCCAGTTGTAGTCCACAGTAGTGCCCCACCCCTAGTAGTGGTCCCCCCAGTAATGGTGCCCCCAGTAATGGTCCCCCCCAGTAATGGTGTCCCCAGTAATGGTGCCCCCAGTAGTGCTCCCCCCCTGTAACGGTGCCCCCAGTAGTGCTCCCCCCCTGTAATGGTGCCCCCAGTAGTGCTCCCCCCTGTAATGGTGCCCCCCGATGTGCAAACACACAACACTAGTAAAAAAAATGAAAAAAAATACACTTGCCTGAATCCACGCTCCGGCTCCAGACACTGCTCCCGGCGCCGCATGTCAGTCCTCCCGGGCTGGCGCACTCTGCATTATGGGATAGACATCATGACGTCTCTCCCATTACCCACTGCAGGAGCCGGAAGGGAGCCGGCTCTTCCAGTGGGAGATCAGCAGTCAATGAGAGTCTGTCTGACTCTCATTGGCTGCTAGTTAATACGCACATCACTGCCGCGCGGCGGTGATGTGTGTGCAGCAGCAGCCAATGAGAGTCTGTCTGACTCTCATTGGCTGCTGGTTAACACACACATCGCTGCCGCAGCGGCAGCGATGTGTGTGTTACTGCACAGCCTGAGACCGCCTGCCTCCCACCCTCCTCCTGGCACTATTGGGTAAGCGCTCAGGAAGAGGGAAGGTCTCGGCTATGCAGCAAAGGACCGGCGCTGGGACACACTGCGGTCGGCGCTACACTGCCTA
Organism: Taudactylus pleione; assembly: GCA_031769625.1. Taxonomy (NCBI): domain Eukaryota; kingdom Metazoa; phylum Chordata; class Amphibia; order Anura; family Myobatrachidae; genus Taudactylus; species Taudactylus pleione. Next base: position 5,550,943 of record JAUIMM010000364.1, on the reverse strand, counting down.
ACTAGGGCGGGTCGGTACCGTGGCCGGCGGCGCCCCCCGCGCCGCCGGTCCTACGGCACCCAGGGCACACACCCTGCTTGACCCCCCTTAGTTACGCCACTGTTAATGTACAATGGGCTCACTCACTGGAACCAGCTGTGGAAAGACAGAGGGCGATATGGGGTTACTGGGCAACTGGTCTGATGGGGAACGCACATAGAAGACACCACTTATGAGCGCCACTGATGTGAGAAATCATTGGGAGGAATAACCAGGAATTTGTAGAAGTTTAACATTTACAAAGCAGCATATTAGCAAATCAGATTTCAGATTATACTTTATGGCTTTTTCAGGATAGATTTCCTGACCCAATAACAGCTCTATGAGGAAATATGTAATAGCCTATGAGATTCCAGCGAGTCAGCCCTTTTTATTAAAGCAACAATAATTTCAAAAGCCAAAACCAACCCGGGTGTACATACATAGAGACAGCCATTTGTGCTCCTGACCCTGTAACATCTCGGTATCACTGACACATACAGGTCCTGCTGGCGTACGATACCATCACCATGAAGGAAGTTGCCATAAAGGTCCAGAACATCAGAGGAATGTCAGAGAGAGAGGAGGTGGAAGCCATGGTGGAGATGACAGTTTTACAAGCAACATCTGGGAGCCCCTTCTTAGTACATAGCATCCTGACATTCCGGACCGAGGTATTACCCTGCATGTTACAATGATCCTTGTGGTCCAGTGAATGCTCTGTACTATGCTTAAACTACTGTATTATAAAGTGTGTAATACTCCTATCCAGAGGTGGATTTTACCTAGGGGTGGCAGCCCCCCCCCCCCCAGTAAAATCTACCAACACCGTGATCCTGTGGCAGTCCATGACTACACTGAGTGGCAGTGACTTCCCATTGGCATGGCCGTAGAGAGCCTGGCCGAGCCCGGGCAAAGGAGGGGGCATGGCTTAATCACGGGAGGCGTGGCCATGCCCCCTTGAAAAAAAAAGAAAAAAAACACACTTTTGCAGCGCTGTATCCTCCAGCCCAGCGGGGGGGGGGCGCGATCAGTGTGATCGCTCCCGCCCACAGCCATAGGAGACTGCTCCGGCTGCTGCAGCAGCCGCGAGCAGTCTCACACTGCAGCCCAGCACAAGCTGTGTGCTGAGCTGCTGTGAGGGAGGGGGGGGCGATGGCGAACCCAGGCCCCGCCGGGCCCCTCTAGCAAGCCCGGACCCGGGTAAACTGTACCCGCTCCCCCCCTCTCGGCGCCCATGCCCATTGGAAGCACTACCTGCCAGTGATGCACAGGACAGGCAGTCCCAAGGGGAGGTGTTTTTCTCTTCTCAGGCTGCCAATCCGGGCTGTGATTAGCAGAGAGCTTCTGTTCCAGTGGGAAGCCGCTCCTCTGTCTTCCAGGCAGCCCTATGTGGCATCTAGAAGCTGCTGCTGATGCTAATGCAGTCCCTAGAAGCTGGTGTTATGTGTATGTGTGGCGCCACCGCCACTCGTGCACATGTGTCGGTCCTGGGTGCCTGTCAGATCCATTGTGCAGGCACCGGGACTCGGCTGGCCAGGACTTCAGTGTCTCCCCCTCTCTTTTGGCAGCAGCAGCCCCTCATCCAAGAGGATAGGAGCCGCTTCTGTTCTCTGTGCCCAAGGAGGACATCCTCAGGAATTAGTACAATCAGTGTATACAATATATACAGTATATGGACTAAGCCTGCTTGGCCTGCAGTGTTTTTCTTTCTATGTATAAGTCCTGTGAGAGCGTCTGCTTGTAACTCAGCTACAGTTTCCCCTTGGAGGGCACCTGGGCAATTACTGGAGATATTTGGAGTGCTGGTCTTTACCATTATATATATATAATATATATATATGTATGGGGTCATGTATGATGAGCAGAGAGAGCACAGAGCAGAGTAAGTGTGGAGGATATGTCATATCACATTTTTTTGCAACTGCGCATGTGCAAAATTTCCTAAGAACCATTACAGCGCCTGCGTAATACAGGGCGTACGTACAGAGGCGCTGCTGAGATCGGGATGCCCGGTATTACACATGTTGTGGTAAGTGATGGGCATTGAGGGAGGGGACTAGATAAATAGACCGTTCGTACACAGCCGCAGGCAGATGGAGAAGCTGCAGCTGCCATAAGGCTGATGGTGCAAGCGATGGTGACGTATTAGGACGCACCAATCGGTATTACTGCGTCCCTGGTCGCTGTTAGTGTGCATCTCAGTCCTTGTACAATCGGCCACATGGATGTACACCAGGGGAGGAGTCTGTATGCCATTTGCATAAACCCGCAGGCAGGTGACCACCAATAGACCCTGCTGCGTGTGCTATTGTGTGTGACTCAGGATCAGGCCCAGTGCCTGGCATGGTGTAATCACACAAGGAGGTAACAAGCAGTTAGGGAGCAGCCATTGGGGAACAGTGATGTAATGAGGAGTGTGGGACATTAGCGGCTGTGCTTAGTCACTCCAGGCTTGTTTTATACCTAAACACATTCCAGGCCGGATCCACACAGTAATCACTCCCTCATATCACTATAATGTCCTGGGAAATGTATGCATCATGCGGGCTTGTCCACACATATGTGCACAGTGCACACGCAGGCAGGAGAGGTCAGAGGAGACACATTTTATATTTATTCATTATATATCACCCCTATGGTGTCCGTACCCATAGTGTTATAGTGTAGGACATGTCAGATACAGTAATAGTCACAGTGTAATAGATGGTGGAGAGCGCGGCGCCTGCTGTACATTCTGAGCACCCAGACCAGGTAACTAAGAGTAATGACTGTACTAGAGTAACTGGCAAATATGTGACTCTGTTCTGTCTGTGCCCTGTAATAGAACAACCTGGCCTTCGTCATGGAGTACGCCAGCGGTGGAGACCTGTTCAATCTTCTGGTGAGAAGAGGCCGTCTTGAGGTTGAGGCTGCAACGTAAGTTCTATCACTGAGCTGATGTAAAACTGTGTGAGAGAAGATATGAGACATAGGGGTCTATTTACTAAGCAGCGTTAGGAGAAGTGAAAAGTGAAGAGTGAAAAGTGATAAGGTGCCAGCCAATCAGCTCCCAACTGTCATTTTTCAAACACAGCCTGTGAGATGGCAGTTAGGAGCTGATTGGCTGGCACCTTATCACTTTTCACTCTTCACTTTTCACTTCTCCTAACACTGCTTAGAAAATAGACCCCATAGGGGCCTATTCATCAACACTAAAATAATGTTTTTAAGGACATTTTCCTTAATTAACATAATTTCTCCTTCATCCACTAGGGGACACTGGAGTTCAAGACAGTAGGGTATAGACGGTGGTAGAGTAGAGCCTTGGCACTTTAAATAATTTAGAAGTGTGACTGGCTCCTCCCCCTCTATGCCCCATCAGCCACAGTTTAGAAAATGTGCCCGAGAGAGCCAGTAGCACATCAGGCTGTCTCCAGCCTTTTCATATATTTTTTATCTTTTAATTTTTTATATATACATGAGGACAGGCAGATTGCTAGCTGTGGGAGTCTGCCTGCTACTGGGGAGCCGCCGGGAGGGCACCGCCACGGCTACTGCAGCCTGTGTCCGGTGACCCTATGGAGGGGGCACACATCGTGGAGTCATCGGACCCTGCAAGGACCCGCCACAGCTGACACCGGCTCGTGTCCGGGTTTCCTTGCTGCCCCCTCAGCCCAGCATCCCGGCCGCAGCAGCTTGTAAGTATACCACTGCTCCTGGTTAAGCAGGAGCAGTGGAGACATAGCTGGGCTCAGTGACCTGCCAAGGCTGTCACTGTTAGGAGAGACCCGACCATCCTCCCCGCGCGTCCCGCGCACCACCTTTCACCGAGTCCCTCCTCGTGGACTGGGAACTCAGTAGCGGTGTTTAGGGGGCAGACAGCTAGCGGGGGCGGTGCTCATTATCGGCGGCCATAGCTCAACCTGCCGCCCATAGCTGCCGGTGTTTGGCGCATCCTGCACACCAGCGGCGCCATCAGTATTCGGGCTCTCCGCGGGCGTGCTATGTTCTGAAGCGCGGCCCTCAGTAATTGCAGCCGCGCCGAGACATACGGCTACTAGCAGCTGTCAGTATTACACTCCCTCCTGGCTTTTCCTCCGCCGGGAGTTGGATTATAAAAGCCCCACTGTCCGCAACCCCCGCAGTTGGCACACGCTGCTGGGGGTAATGGGCTTATATTATACAGTGTGACAGCAGCGACTGTTTCCCACACGCCTGGTTCCCTCCTCGATACTCTGAGAGAGACCGCTGCACCCCGCGCTCCCATAGCAGGGAATTACAGAGCGTGCACTGCGCGGCTCCCCCCTCGTGTTTCTTTTACAATGGAAAGCCGCGTCCTTCTGCTCCTAGGAAGGCAGTGCAGTATGGGGAGCTTCAATGCTAGACGCTGTGCTGCTAGGAGGAGGGTTGACACATATAGCTGTCTAGAATGGATTTCAGCCGGTGCGCACCTTCATGTCCCTGCGGGTCCTTCATTTAATTTTATGTTAGGGAGGCACCGCAAGCGGCTACTGCTAGTAGCACCGCTATTCTTTGGGCACGAAGCATATGCGTTTAAAATTAGAATCCTCCCTTTATAATTGGATGTATGCATATGTCTATGCCTGCTCTCCTCACCACTCTGAGAAGCACTGTAGTGGCTATAAATGTAGCAAAGTACCATAGGAGCGCTCACATTTTGAGTATAGATACAGCTACACCACTGTGAACTGGAGTTAGTAACGGTATCACAGTTTTTGCACTAAGCTGACAGGGGAGATACAATAATCAGTAATATTATATATTATGTGTACACTTCGGCAGCACGAAGAATATTACAAATCTACACTGCAGCAACACGTGCTGTTTTTGTCTCCTAGTGTACAATAGTTAAGTATATGCACTAAAGCTTATGTTCTACAACCCGGTAGAATCCCGGTGTTGATAGCGCTACAGGAACATAGTTGGCGCTGTGGTTAGCCTTGCTAGCCTCATACTGTGTGGGATTAAACACCAACTTGTTTGCTATTTATATGTCGCAGGCTGGCATGGTGGAAAAACACGTGCCCTAATCCTGCGTATGGTGAAGCCTCAAAGTGCTTGCTTCGGCAGCACATATACTAAAATTGGAACAATACAGATTAGATGGTCCCTGCGCAAGGATGACATGCAAATTCGTGAAGTGTTCCATATTCAAACGTAGCAGAAAGATCCTGCCCCTATGCCGTAGCTGACAGACGTGTGTGTATTTTATACTAAGCTCTGCTTTATAACATATACATGTCCAGAGTGAACTCTGTCATTGCCTCAACCAGGATCTTGGGTCAGTTCCTTACATGGCTAGCTAACTATTGCTCATGTTCTACTTTAAAGTATTATCGTCACCTATTATTCTGTTATGTAGGTACGTGTATGCATGTATAGATATATATGTACAAGGTATCGCTTCTTGTCCTTACCTCAAAGACAAGGGCAGGATCTGTTATCAGTTTTATGTCTGATATCTAGCATATTTAAAAGGTAAGATGCTGCGATTAGAGGCTGGAATGACCCGATGTGATCGTTTGGAACAATAACTGCTTTACAGAGTTATATATGTCGGTGCATGTATAAATATATGTATAAAATAGGTATACCTACAATGCCACAGTCTTTAGGTGTACCTATAATTCCAACATTAATTATAACAGGCTAGCCTATGGACCCGGTTAGTGCCCAGAGGGGATGCCACCTGGGACCAGGAGTTATAGGCTATATATTTATTCTTGGGTGATCGCTTCGGCAGCACGCCAAAAAAAAAAAAAAATTTCTTTGGAAAGCTGGGTTCTAAAGTCCAGTATACAATTTATTAGGTGACTCTGTAGACTAGAGTCCTGTTACAACACTTAAATTGTGACTTCTAGTTCGGGACCCTATATATATGTCCTGTGGCCTTCTGACCACACATGTATAAAATAATATGTACTTGCATTAAGGTTCCTGGGGCATTAGGTGTCTAGGTTAGGCTAATGTTGTTCTAGGGAGGCATTCTGTCTCGCCACAATATCTAAGGCACCCCTTTTGCGGGGGGGCATATTATTTATACCTACACTCCAGTGGCGCACTTTACAGCGCCCGGTAAGTACTTCAAGAACCGATGCACAAAATGGAAGACATTAAGAATGCAATATGTTAAGTTCTATGTCAGTTCTTATCACCTGGTGCAGGAGTCTGACAAGTAAACTTAATCTGTTGGGACTAACTCTTCCTTTCAGAGAGATTGGGCTCTATTTATTAACATTATTTTTACTAAAATAAAGTGAAAAAGGGTGTTTTCACACCCTTTTCACATTATTTTAGTTTCACCTGTAGTTATTACAGGGCAATTGGAGTAGAATTAGTAAAATTCTACTCCAAACCCCAGTATCACTTATTTTTAGTAAAGCAGATCGCATTTCCCATAATTGTAATGGGAAATGTGATCCGACCACAGTTACTAAAAATAAATTGTAAAAAAATACCGGGGGAAGCCCTGTGATAATAACGCCACCTGGAGGTGGCGTTATCCAGGGTCTCCCCCAGTTACCGGGCTCCCACTCTGCTCTAACGGGGAGAGCAGAGGCGGGAGCCGGTACCAGTAATCAGCTATGTGGTCTAAGCAGACCGCAAGCTGATTACTGTAAAAAAAAGAAAAAAAAATTAAACATTTTTTTTTTTACTTACCTGAATCCAGGGACCGGTGATCGGGCCTCCGGTGATGGCTCCTCTCCGGTCAGCTGGTCTCCCATAGTACACTGGGGCCCGGTCATCAGGTGATCGGGCCCCAGTGCAGTATGGGAGATCACCTGATCGGGAAGCCAGGAGACGATCACCGGAGGCCAGGAGGATGCAGGTAAGTGTAATGAAGGGAGGGGGGGTCGTGGGGGGGAGGGGGGGTCGCGGGGGTCCGCGATCGCGGGGGCGGGGCTTAGCGCCAGGGGCAGGGCTTAGCGTCGGCGGGGGGGTAGTAGCGGTGGTCGGTCGGCGCATGCGCGGGCTCTTAGTCGCGGTATTTTTTCCAAAAATACAGCGACTAGAGTGCGGATGGGATCCGCAGGGACAGAGCTTTATCGCAAGCTCTGTCCCTGCAAGGGATTTATAGTAAATCCCTGTGATATTGCCTGAATTCGCAATGCGAATTCACTCGGTAATATCACACTACAATCCGCATTCAATATGCGGATTGTAGTAAATAGAGCCCATTGACTTCCCATGCAACTATGTTTATGCAGTCTGTATGTGGCTGTATATACTAATATATTCACATCCTTTGTATGAATATTTCCTAATAAGTGGGAAACCTGTTTCCACCCTAACTGAGGTTATGACTACAGATATATCCCTTCTTTTATTGGGATAACATAAGGTACCCTTCTCGGTATAAATTCCGGTATCACAGAGTGACCAAGCTATTTCAGTAAGATAAGTCTCTGAAGCAGTGGGCCCTAGGTACATTTCCTATCAGAACATAGGAAATCCAGGTTCTATTCCAACCTTGGGGCTTATTTGGTTACTTTCCAACAGACTGCAGTTACTGCTCCTATGACTGAAGGCAGGAGGGCTGCCCACTGATATAGACACTGTCAGGCCTGGGTTGTATTATCTTGGCGGGCATCAAGTAAATCCTTGACCCTGTGGTTCAGTTTTATTGTTTGTTTAAAAATATCCCTAGCGTTGTGACTTATAATGTCAGGGGTCACTGGTGGTGATCCATCATCACATATATGATATTCTATGTGCACCTTGACCGGTACAGGGATTCTGTCTCTTTGGCTAATACGTGCTGCTCCATTATAAGTGTTAATGTAAAGATAATTACACTAGCAGACTGTTTTTTGGGGGGTATGTTTTCTATATAGGTACATGTCCCTAATGGAACTAGCATGTGGTCTTGTTGTAGGACCTTCATATCTCCACTAACACTCTGCTAGTATTTACAGTATTTTCTACTGCAACATCTCCAGACTGACGTCCACGCTGTAGAACATTGGTTCTTAGTCCACCGATGCTATTCTCTATACCTAACAAGGCTGGTTGCGGTGAAATGGAAAAGGTCAGTGTAACTCTGCAGAGTCTAGAGGGTTTCTGGTCGCTCACAGGTAAGCGGGCTTACTCCATTACAGCTTCGGAAGATGCTCCTATTAATGCAACCTGACATTACATAGCCGTTATTCTCCCTTTCGCACCCAAGCTGCTGTCCTAGCAGCCATCTGCTCTTTTTTGGTACCTGTTCCTATCAGTTGACCCTACACCTTTAGAGCTTTCCTGACGTGTGGACTCATAGTTCCAACATAGAGATTAGTGACAATATTCTACTAAAATCTGTTGGGGTTCTGGACTGTGGTGCATCTATGGGCTAGTGCACACCCTTACATTAAGATGTGACAGTCATGCAGGAGGCCTGGTTGGTTTTCCTGTTCACTATCTATTGATACTTTAATTACACTTTCAGGTACTTACGGGTGTCGTCAGGGTTGTCCTAGTGCTCTAGCCTTGCCTTTGGGAGGCTTCCCCATATTGGTAGCTCGCTCTCCCTGTATGGCTGTTGCATCCATGATTTTTATCTGCTAGGGTATCCCGGTTGTTTTCCGACTATGTTCGTGCCAACAGCTGTACTGACTACGCACTTCCATCATGTTGGAAGTTGTTGTTTGGGGTTTGTTACTATGGTTTTCTTTTCAACTGCAGGGTTCCAGTTGCTGTTTTATCCCTGTTTACAGAATGGGTTATACCGATGTTTAAACCTCTGAAAGGAGTTGTATTCTCTCGATGCCACATCTTCCTCATGCCCAGTGTGATCTCCACCCGTTTGAGACTTTTATGATTTTACCCTTCCACTGGTTGACAACCCTGTAATTAGTGGGACCTCCAGAATGGTCTGGGTTGACTGTCGGCCGTGGCTTGGCCTCAATGTATACTCTTATACTCTTGTAAGAGAAGTCTGTGGACAGCTCAGCTCTGTATCTGTAGATTGGTATCATTATACATATATCTATTAGGGGTGAGCGGGTTCGGATTTCTGAAATCCGAACCCCCCCGAGCCCCCCCGATCCGAGGCAGATCCGAGTCAGGCTCGACTTTTCCCGCCTGACTCGGATCTGAAATCGAGGCAAAACGTCATCATCCCGCCTTCCGAGTCTCGCGGGTTTTGGAACCTATATAAGGTACCCGCGTCGGCGCCATTTTCTCACTCGGCTGTGGACAGTGAAGAGGGAGGGTGGGAGTTAGGGCTGGCTGGGCTGTGTAGTGTAGTGTAGTGTAGTGCAGAGTAGTGTTGTGCTGTGCTGTGCTGCGCTGTGCTGCTGTTGCCCACTACTTCAAAGTCCATAGGGGCTGGCTGTGTTGTGCTGTGCTGCTGTTGTTAATAGGGGCTGTGTCCACTACTTCAAAGTCCATAGGGGCTGGCTGGACTGTGTTGTGCAGTCAGTTCTCCATAGGGGCTGTGTCCACTCCAAAGTCCTGTGCAGTGTCCCAGTCCTAAAGGGGTGCTGTAGTGTTGTCCAGGGGGTGCTCTGTCCATCAGGGGTGCTCCCCCCAAGTGCTAAAAAAATAATATTTTTTGTGTGTTTGTGAATTGTGTGCGCAGTAGCCGCACGTGCATCAACAAAGTAGTGCCAAGCGTGCGCCTGTGTCATAAGTAAAGGGCCGGCTGGCTTGACCGTTAAAGGGTGCTGTAACCCCCAAAGTACACTCCAGTCCAAACCAAAAAAAAAATTATTTTCTGTGTTTGTGAATTGTGTGCGCAGTAGCCGCACGTGCATCAACAAAGTAGTGCCAAGCGTGCGCCTGTGTCATAAGTAAAGGGCCGGCTGGCTTGACCGTTAAAGGGTGCTGTAACCCCCAAAGTACACTCCAGACCAAACCAAAAAAAATATTATTTTCTGTGTTTGTGACTTGTGTGCGCAGTAGCCGCACGTGCATCAACAAAGGAGCAGCGCCAAGCGTGCGCCTGTGTCCCATAAGTAAAGAGCCGGCTGGCTCATTTCTTAAAGGCTGGTGTAACCCACAAAGTGCACTACTCTCCAGCAAAAATAAAGAAATATTTTCTGTGTTTAGCCGCACGTATATATCAAATCGATATAACATAAATGGAGGACCAAACTTTCTCCGATAAAAATAAAATAGAGAAAGATCAAGAACCACTTCCTCCTAGTGCTGAAGCTGCTGCCACTAGTCATGACATAGACGATAACATGCCATCAACGTCGTCTGCCAAGGCCGATGCCCAATGTCATAATAGAGGGCACATACAATCCCAAATGACAAAGTTCAGGAAAATGACCTTGAAAAAAACATTTAAATCAGCTGAAGAGAAACGTAAACTTGCCAATATGCCATTTACGACACGGAGTGGCAAGGAACGGCTAAGGTCGATCCCTAGTATGTTCATGACTAGTGGTTCAGCTTCACATCACGATGGAAGCCCTTATCCCACTAAAAAAATCAAAAGAGTTAAGCTGGCAAAAGCACAGCGAAGAACTGTGCTTTCTAAGAAGATATCACAAATCCCCAAGGAGAGTCCAAGTGTGGTGGTGGTTGCGATGCTTGACCTTCCCAGCACTGGACGGGAAGAGGTGGCTCTTTCCACCATTTGCACGCCCCCTGCAAGTGCTGAAAGGAGCACCCACAGTCCACTTGCTGATATGCAAATTGAAGATGTCACTGTTGAAGTACAACAGGATGAGGATACTGGTGTAGCTGGCGCTGAGGAGGAAGTTGGCAAGGAGGATTCTGATGGTGATGTGGTTTGTTTAAATCAGGCTCCGGGGGAGACAGTTGTTGTCCGTGGGATGAAAAAGCCCATCACGGTCATGCCTGGGCAGAAGACCAAACATTCCACCTCTTTGGTCTGGCAATATTTCTATCCAAATCCGGACAACAACTGTCTTGCCATATGTACCTTATGTAAAGGTGGAATAAGTAGGGGTAGGGACGTTAACCACCTAGGAACATCCTCCCTTATACGGCACCTGCAGCGCGTTCATAATAAGTTACTGTCAAGTTCAGAAACTTTGGCTAAGACCGTAAGCAGTCCAGGGACACCTAAATCCCGTTGTCCTGTTGTATCCAAGCACCTGCAAACCACACTGTCAACTCCCTCCTCATCAATTTCCTCCTTAGTCAGGATCGGAAGTAGTCCTGCAGGCCATGTCACTGGCATGACTGACTCTCCTATCCCGGATTCCTCCGGAGGATCCTGCATTGCTACGCCTCCTGTTGCCGCTGCTGCTGTTGCTGCTGCTGGGAGTCGTTCATCATCCCAGAGAGGAAGTAGGAACACCACTACTTTTACTAAACAATTGACCCTCCAACAGTCCTTAGCGAGGAGGATGAAGTACGACAGCAGTCATCCTGAAGCAAAACGTATAACTGAGGCCTTGACTGCTATGTTGGTGTTAGACGTGCGTCCGGTATCCGCCATTAGTGCAGTGGGATTTAGACAATTGATGGAGGTAGTGTGTCCCCGGTTCCAAATCCCGTCTAGATTCCACTTCACTAGGCAGGCGATACCGAGACTGTACAGAAACGTCAGAAAAAGTGTCCTCAGTGTCCTGAAAAATGCCGTTGTACCCAATGTCCACTTAACCACGGACATGTGGACAAGTGGAACAGGGCAGACTAAGGAATATATGACTGCGCAGCAACAGCAGCAGCGTCACCAGTCGCAGCATCTCAGAAACGCCAGCTCGTTCCAAGGCAGGCTACGCTGTGTATCACCGGTTTCAGTAAGAGGCACACTGCCGACAACCTCTTAGAGAAACTGAGGGAAATCATCGCCCAGTGGCTTACCCCACTTAGACTCTCCTGGGGATTTGTGATATCTGACAACGCCACCAATATTGTGCGGGCATTACATCTGGGCAAATTCCAGCACGTCCCATGTTTTGCTCACACAATAAACTTGGTGGTGCAGAATTTTCTGAAAAGCGACAGGGGCGTGCAGGAGACGCTTTGGGTGGCCCGAAAAATTTCAGGCCACTTTCCCCATTCAGCGACTGCGTGCCGAAGACTGGAGCGCCAGCAAACACTCTTGAACCTGCCCCGCCATCACCTGAAGCAAGAGGTTGTGACGCGGTGGAACTCAACCCTCTATATGCTTCAGAGGATGGAGGAGCAGCAAAAGGCCATACAAGCCTATACATCCACCTATGACATAGGCAAAGGAGGGGGTATGCACCTGACTCAAGCGCAGTGGGGAATGATTTCCGTGTTGTGCAAGGTTCTCCAGCCCTTCGAACTTGCCACACGTGAAGTCAGTTCAGACACTGCCAGCTTGAGTCAGGTCATTCCCCTCATCAGGCTTTTGCAGAAGCAGCTGGAGAAAGTGAAGGAGGAGCTAAGACGGAGCGATTCCGCTCGGCATGTGGGACTTGTGGATGAAGCCCTTCATTCGCTTTGCCAGGATTCCAGGGTGGTCAATCTGTTGAAATCAGACCACTACATTTTGGCCACCGTGCTCGATCCTAGGCTTAAAGCCTATGTGGTGTCTCTCTTTCCGGCCGACACAAGCCTGCAGAGGTGCAAAGACCTGCTGGTGAACACACTGTCAGCTGAAGCGGAACGTGACACGTCAACAGCTCCTTCTTCATTTTCTCCCGCAACTGGGGCTGCCAGGAAAAACTTAGGTATCCTAAGCAACCCGCTGGCGGTGATGCAGGGCAGGCAGGACCAAGTTTGGACATCTGGTCCAGACTGAAGGACCTGGCAACAATTTCTGACATGTCTACTGTCACTACATATGATACTGTCACCATTGACAGAATGGTGGAGGATTACATCGGTGACAGCATCCAAGTAGGCATGTCAGACAGTCCGTACCTGTACTGGCAGGAAAAAGAGGCAATTTGGAGGCCCCTGTACAAACTGGCTCTATTTTACCTGAGTTGCCCCCCCTCCAGTGTGTACTCCGAAAGAGTGTTTAGTGCAGCCGGGAACCTTGTCAGCGAAAGGCGTAGGAGGTTGCTTCCACAAAATGTGGAGAAGATGATGTTCATCAAAATGAATTATCAACTCTTCCAGGGAGACCAGCCTCCAGAACGTACAGAGGGACCTGTGGTGGTGGATTCCAGTGGGGACGAGTTAATACTCTGTGAGGATGAGGATGTACACAACACTGAAGAGGGTGAGGAATCGGTGGATGAGGAGGATGAGGATGACATCTTGCCTCCGTAGAAACAGTTTGTGCAGGGACATATTAATTGCCAGCTTGTTTTGTGGGGGCCCAAATGAACCAATCATTTCAGCCACAGTCATGTGGCAGACCCTGGCACTGAAATGATTGCTTTGTTAAAGTGTGCATGTCCTGTTTATACAACATAAGGGTGGGTGGGAGGGCCCAAGGACAATTCCATCTTGCACCTCTTTTTTTTCTTTGCATTATGTACAGTTTGGGGCCTAGTTTTTCAAACTGCCATCCTGTCTGTCACTGCAGTATCACGCCTAGATGGGTCACGTGTTTGTGCCGCCCACTCGTGTCGCTTAGCATAGTCATCCAGCTACCTCGGTGCAACCTTTTGGACATAAAAACACTATTGTGAGGTGTGAGGTGTTCAGAATAGACTGGAAATGAGTGGAAATTAAGGTTATTGAGGTTAATAATAGCATAGGAGCAGAAAAACCTACAAATTCTGTGATTTTAGCTGTTTTTATGCTTTTTTTCAAAAAAATACAGATCCAAAACACAAAACCCAGAAAGGTGGTTTTGGCAAAACCAATCCAGATCCAAAACACGAAGAAAGATCCAGATCCAAAACCAAAACACAAAACACGAAAAGTGGCCGGTGCACACCCCTAGTCAGAACAGGGTTCCTGGTCAAAATCCCCCAATGCTTCTTGTTAATACTCTTCATTTGTCTGTATTGACTGTGGTATCTAGTGATAAATGGCACTTTGAAATCTTCCTTACCCTTTTTAGCACTGGTTTTATTATTTTCCAAAGCACTTTTCCTATCCATACTATAAGCACTTTGCTTCGCTGTATCTACTGTCTCATTATTATATCCCTTGGAGGGAAATTGCTGTCTTAAAGTTGATGCCTAAGACTCGTACATCTCCACACCTGTGCAATTCCTCCTAATTCTTTGAAACTGGCCGAGGGGAATGCTCCTCAACCAGTTAAGATGATGATTACTATTGGCATTAATGAACGAATTGCAATCAGTCTGTTTATTAAAGTTTTTCATTTTAATTTATCCTTGCTCTATATAGATTATGAGGTCTAAGAAATTTGCCTCTATATCACTAATAATGATACGTCAATTGAATATTATATGTGTTATTATTCAAATAACTGCAAAGTTCGTCCAAAGAATAACATCTATGTACCGCATCCAGGACACTAGGCTGGCTCTGAACCGATGCCCACTCCATATGGAGTGTTCATCCCAATAGCTCGTGCCAGCCTAGTGCCCATAGTGGTACCTGTCAAAGCCGGATGATTGGCTGAGACAGAATTTGTTCAAATTAAAATCTGCACGACACCATTTTGCGAATGGCAACAAGATGCCATTTTGCGAATGGCCGCCCAGCACAATTTTAGCGAATCTCACACATTATAAGTACATACGGCGATGCTATTATTTAGCGTCGTGCGATTCCCACGCAATTGAACAATGTTAAAAGTCCTCATTATATAAATACATACATTTACTAAAACATTTAATATGAACAACCCTGCAAAACACGTACCAAGGTGTACTCCACAAACACATAGTCGCACAACGCTAACTAGCGTCTTATCTTAATATCCTTACACTTACACTTTTCACACTTACATAGGAAGGTTCCCTAGCATTTAAGGTTAATATCCAAGGTTTTATTCATTATTAATTATGTAATAAAGCGACTGTATTTAAGATCTCAGGTTTAGTACATGATAAGCAGACCATGTTTGGTGCCATTCTGAACCACGGTTTATTTGCAGATTTCCGGTTCCATCGGCAAGGAAATCGCAACATGCGTCTGCAAATTATGGATCATAGAGAGATAGGCATTGAAATGTACTCTATAAATGTAATGTAATTAGCCAGTTTAGACTTGTTTTTCGGCGGGAAAACAGACACAAAGGAGCTGTTGAAGGCTGAACTATTACAATACAAACTGACCTATGAATTACATTGTAACAGAAGAACTAGGAAGAAGAACCAATGGGATTATGCCAACTAGTTCTATTGTATTGCCTATCTCTGTAAGGGTATATATGCAAGCTGTCTGAATCTGTTAGTTAGTCATCATTTTCTTGCTATTGACGGAGGCTTCACCTTTGATGCCGGAAATCTGGATCCAGAGTGCTTGCGTATGTATCAACTGTACCTTGTGATTGTATTATTTGTTTGCGCTAATTGTATTTAGATCACAGTGTGTAACTATCTGCTTTTTTGTGAATAATATCTTTTTGTGCTTTGGAACCACAATCAAAGTCTGGAAAGCAATTATTTCTTGTGCGACTTATAACACTAAGTAGCGACATTTAGAGTGTATAGATAGGTAGGAATCAATATAGCCATCAAACCCCAAAAAATGATTGCCTAAAATCAAAGATTTACCATCCAAAATAAATTCCTTATAAGTATCTGTAAAATCTTCTACACCCAAATCATGGCTGATAATTGTGTATAACGATGTGACATCAGTGGTGACAATGAAACAATCATCCCTCCATTTAACCTCAGCCATCCTATTAATTGTAGAAATAGGTACCTTGAGGTAGGAGGGTATCTTCTTAACCAGTGGTTGTAAGTCACAATCTATAAACTGAGACAAATTGGATAGAATTTAATTAGTCCCTGCAAGGTGTTTGTTTCAAGCTTTTGTGGATATTGAGAAGTCAATAGATTACAGGTGTAGATGGCTTCTCGATTATCATATATGATCCTTCATTCTCACTAATTGTTCCCCTTATCAGCAGGCTTACTAACAATCTCATGATTACTCCTTAAATACAGAATGGCTGCCCGCTCCTTCCTTGATAAATACATATTTCTACTTTCGGGTCAATAGGGTATCCACAGGATACCTTGGGGTATAGGTGATGACGTCAGTCACGGGCACCACAGAGTTAAGTTACTCAGCCTCCCAGGATGCACTGGGGTCCCCCTCCTATACCCCGTCCCCGAGCCAAGGCAAATCAGTTTTCGTTGGTGCCCAGATCGTAGTCTGAGCACCTGAAAAGAGGGGGCTGTTATGGCCCCTGAAGCTTTTCTTCCATGCAGCTGTGGCTGCACATCTGAGTTGTACAGCATGGACAGTTAGTAATGATGTCCATCCTGTCAGTCCTAAACCCCGCCGGTACCAGAACGCAGGTGCCAATCCGGGGATGCTGGTAGGTATCTGGGGTCACAGCTAGTGGTGACCCCCAGATACTTGGACTGTGGCTGGATCCAAGGGGGGCAGGTAAGTGACGGGGTCCCGCGGAGGGTCCCCGCCAGACAACACAGTCCCAAGTCCCCAGGCAGGGGGCTCCCTGGGGACTGGCTGCAGCTTGGAGCCAGGTACTAACCTGCACTTCCACTATGCCCCTGGGACAGCGGGCCGCGGCTGTGCGTCAAACGTCCGGTGTCCTGGGGGTTAAATGCATGCCAGGGTAGCGCGCCTTCCCTGTTTACAGCCGGCACCTCCCCCGCTGCACATGGCCTCTCCACAGCTGTCTGGTCCCTCTGTGTCAGCGCTCGTCCCCCGGGCCTGCCTCCTCTCTGCTCCTCGGTGGCCATCTTCCTCTGAGTGACTTTGCAAGCGCTGCTGGATGCTGATCATCGGTGGCATCGCGGTCCGGGTCCCCCTGCATACCTCTCCTCCACTGTAAGGTCAGTGTATGCAGTGCTGTTTCCTACCAGATTCTGTGTCTGTGTAGTTGAGCTCAGCGCTGATACAATGCAGAAGAAATCCCTGCACTATGTGACTAACTGCTAGCGCTGCTGCCTGTACTTCCACTTCTGACTGTCAGCCATTTTTACTATCCCTTCTCTGCTAAAGCCCTTGCGGTGCGGTGTTGCAGGGTGTTTCTTCCCTCACTATACAAGCATTTGTCTGTGAGGTGTGTCACATACAGCTCCGTTTCATCATGTCTGACAGTGAACTTGATTTTCCTCTCCAGCTAAAGTGTACCACATGTCCTGTACCATTAGTGGATGGTGATGGAAACTCTGACGGGTTGTGTAAGGCGTGTTATCTAATATCACCCCCGATTTCTGTCACTGCGCCTGTGCAGGAACCACCCTGGGCTTGTTTTGCTAAGGCACTTACAACCCTTGTGGGCCAGCTAGCGACGCCCCCTGCGTTCCCCCAGATGGGGTTTTCACAGCAGTCAATGGTGTCGTCGCCCATGCAGGGGTTCCCCAGACAGTTAATGGTACCCCAGTGTCTCCTGCTTTCGCCCCCTCAGGTCTCGCAAGAGCCTGCGTGGGTTAATTCCTTGTCCACTATGGTGCAACACCTGTCGGACGTTTTAGAGGGGAGAGTCATCATTGCGGCCGCATAAGCGACCTTTGGCATCTCAGACAGCTCAGTATGATGAGGATGATGTGTCGTCTGATGATGGTGAAATTTTTGACCAGGAGCCCCTCCGTACTAAAGAGACGGAGCTCTATATACCTGGCCTTATACGTGCAGTCCGTACAGCCTTGGTTATTGAGCATGACGATCCCCCTGTGACCAAATCCAAATACGCCTTCTTTAAGGATATTAAGGGTGATGCCACTGTTTTTCCTCTTTCTGGTCAGCTAGTGGATCATTTAGCGGAGGCATGGAAAAATCCAGGTAAACGGTACCAGTCTCAAAAACGTTTGGCTTTTGCATACCCCTTTGCAGATAATTAAGATATAAGTGGGAGTCTCCTCCGCAAGTGGATTCTCATGTAACACACCTAGTGAGGAGTGCTACATTGCCCATGCCCTCCATAAAGGATGCTACGGATCGCAAGGTTGAAATATATCTGTGTGTCGGGTGGCCAGAGCCATGGAACACTGTGCTGATAGTTTGGAGGCGTCTCTGGACTCTGACTCTTCTGCTGAGCAGGCAGAGTTAGTTGGCAATCTTAGAGACTCAGCCACTTACATTAATGAGGCAGCCTTGGATATCGGTCTCCTCAACTCCAGAATCTCCTCTGCAGCTGTAGCCGCTCGTCGCACCTTATGGTTGCGCTCTTGGAAAGCTGACGCAGATTCCAAGAAGGGCTTAGAATGCTTGCCTTTTAATGGACAGGTCCTTTTTGGCCCTGATCTAGACAAGATAGTGGCCACACTGGCAGCAGCCAAGTCTGCGTGTGTTCCATTGGCTACAGTCCCGTCAAGATCTGGTACTTCGTCCTTTCAGCCCTACAGGGCCCAGGGTAGGTCCAAAGTGCAGTCTTTTCCAAGACATCTGTGCCCAAAAAGGCTACCAAGCCCAAGAAACAAGCTTGGAGTACAAGATGCCCTGTCCCTAAGCCGGACGACAAGCCTTCGGCCGGACGGACTGGGCCTCCCTTTGGGGGATCCCAGAGTGGGAGGCCACCTGCTTCGGTTTGCCCAGCATTGGTGTCTGACTACCATGGACACTTGAGTACACGAGGTGGTCTCTCAGGAGTATGCCCTCTCCTTCAGGCGCATGCCCCCCCAGCAGGTTTTTCACCACAGGCCTTCCATCAGATCAGAACAAAGCCCTGGAACTACAGAAAGTGTTGCACTCTGTGCTCCAGGCTGGAGTTAGTGTCGGTTCCTTTCTCCCAGAGGGGCATGGGTTTCTATTCCAATCTCTTTTTGGTGCAGAAACCCAATGGGTCTTACCGTCCACTCCTCAACCTCAAATCCCTCAACAGGTCGTTGAGGGTGCCTCGATTCAGGATGGAGACGCTGCGTTCCATTATACTGACGATGGAGCCTGGGGATTTCATGGTGTCATTGGACATCCAGGACACTTACCTGCATGTTCCCATTGTCTTAGCGCATCAGGAATTTCTCAGGTTCGCAGTGCTCAACAAACATTTCCAATTCCAGGCACTGCCTGCATGTTTGCAGTCTGGCAACACCGCCTCGTGTCTTTACCAAAGTCATAGTGGTCATGGCAGCTCACCTGTGGATGCATGGAGTCTGCTTGTTGCCTTATCTGGACGACCTTCTGTTGTTAGCAGGGTCTCCAGAGGTCCTCCAGCTTCATCTGCAACTGACAATCTCAGTATTGCAGAATCACGGCTGGTTAATAAACTGGCAAAAAATCCACCCTGGTTCCCTCGCAGAGGATTCTCCATCTCGGGGCCTTGTTGGACTCTCAACTGTAGAGGATCTTTGTGACAGAGGAAAAGATATCTGCATTACAGACAAAGATACGCAGTTGCCTTCAGAGCCGCCGAGTGTCTATTCACTCGGCGATGAGGTTACTGGGCACCATGGTGTCACTCTTCAACATGGTGGAATATGCCCAGTTTCACTCCAGACCTCTGCAGCGGTTGATCCTCTCCAGATGGAATGGGTTGCCTCAGCGGATAAAGACGCAGACCATGGTGCTTTCTCCGGAGGTTCGTCTGTCTCTGGCCTGGTGGTTGCAAACGACTCACCTGAACAGGGGACGTCCCTTTTGGGTTTGCGAACTGGGTCCTTTTGATGACGGACGCCAGTCTCAGAGGCTGGGGAGCAGTCACGGGTCCACACTTGTTCCAGGGCAGGTGGACCCCGCCAGAAACGGCGCTTCCAATAAACATCTTGGAACTTCGCATGGTATTCAATGCCCTCCAACATGCAAAACAGGTTCTACAAGGAAAACCCGTGCAGGTCCAATTGGACAACGCCACCACGGTGGCATACATAAACCGCCAAGGTGGAACCCGAAGTCGGGCAGCGCTGGCAGAGGTGTTCCGCATCCTGACTTGGGCGGAGGCCAATCTCCCTGCCATCTCAGCGGTATTCATCCCGGGAGTCCTCAACTTGGAAGCGGACTTTCTTAGCCGGCAGGACGTACATCCGGGAGAATGGTCTCTTCACCAGGAGGTATTTCAACTCCTGGTGGACAAGTGGGGCCTTACAGAGATAGACCTCATGGCCTCCCGACACAACAACAAACTGCCTGTGTACGGGTTAAGAACAAGAGACAAGTAGGCACTTCTGATAGACGGTCTGTCGGTCCGGTGGACCTTAAAGTTTGCGTATCTCTTCCCTTCGTTCTCCCTTCTTCCTCAGGTAATCCGTAAATTCAAACAAGAAGGCGGCACGCTCCTGTTGATCGCTCCGGAGTGGCCCAGATGTCTCTGGTTCCCAGACCTTCGGGGTCTCTCCGTAGATGCTCCAATGAGGTTGCCTCTACGTCCGGACCTGTTGTCACAGGGTCCTTATCTTTACCCAGACCTGAGTCGTCTGTCTTTGACGGCGTGGCTGTTGAGACAGCCCTCTTAAAGTCCAGAGGTTTTTCCAGCTAACACCATGCTAAGAGCTTGGAAGCCTACGTCAGCAAGAATTTACCATCGTGTATGGCATACTGTCTTTGAGTAGTGTCGCCCTAGAGGCTATGCTCCTCAGGTGTTCCGGATATCCAGAGTGTTGGCTTTCCTACAGATGGGCTTAGATCACGGTCTTCGCCTTGCTTCTCTGAAGGTGCAGGTTTCTGCCCTGTCAGTGTGGTTTCAGCGTAGGATTGCTACTCTTCCTGATGTCCACACCTTTATGCAGGGTGTACTTCATATTCAGCCTCCCTTTGTTCCACCTGTGGCTCCTTGGGATCTGGCTGTGGTCCCGAGGGCTCTCCAAGGACCGCCATTTGAACTACTGGGCTCAGTGGATTTGAAATGGCTTACAGCTAAGACGGTATTCCTTCTGGCCATTGCTTCGGCCAGGCGGGTCTCAGAATTGGGGGCTCTCTCATGTCAGCCTCCCTTTCTCATTTTTCATAGGGACAGGGCGGTGCTTCGCACCCGCCCTAGTTTCCTCCTGAAGGTGGTATCTAGTTTCCACATCAACGAGGAAATTATACTGCCAGCCTTTAATTCACCAGACCTCTCGGTTGGGGAGGCCACCTTGGATGTGGTGCGGGCTCTAAGGATTTATGTTGACCGCACCGATTCTTTTAGGAAGTTGGACTCTTTGTTTGTCCTCTATGGCTTTCGTAAGAAGGGTTGGCCTGCCACTAAGCAAACTTTGGCAGGATGGATTCGCATGGCGATTTCTGAGGCTTACAATCATGAAGGCCTTCCTGTTCCATCCTCTGTTAGGGCTCATTCCACTAGGTCTGTGGGTTCTTCGTGGTCAGCTCGACATGGTACCTCTGCTGTTCAGCTGTGTAAGGCTGCCACATGGTCTTCTGTCCATACTTTTGTGAGGTATTATGCATTTGACACCTTTGCCTCTCAGGATGTTTCCTTCGGGCAGCGGATTCTCCTTTCAGCAGAGGAGCATCCCCCCCCTTAATGGATACTGCTTTGGGACATCCTCAAGGTATCCTGTGGATACCCTATGGACCCTAAAGTAGAATATAAGAGATATGGTAAGAACTTACCCTTGTTATCTCTTTTTCTACGAAGTCCATAGGGTTCCACAGGACTCCCGCCCTGTCGCACCTGTACTGCAGATGGACTTTCATTTGGTCACCAGTTTTTCCGTCTCCTTCTGGTGAGAATGTGATTCTTGTGTGTTCCAGACTTTCTTCTATCTCTTTCCTCTCCTCCTCCGGCCTGGGACTTGTTACGTAACTGATTTGCCTTGGTTTGGGGGCGGGGTATAGGAGGGGGACCCCAGTGCATCCTGGGAGGCTGAGAAACTTAACTCTGTGGTGCCCGTAACTGACGTCATCACCTATACCCCGAGGTATCCTGTGGAATCCTATGGACTTCGTAGAAATAGAGATAAAAAGGGTAAGTTCTTACCATATCTCTTATTTTTTCACCCACTTAAATTATGTCTTTTCTAGGTCCTCCATAACAAGATGTTCAAATGTATTGACAAAGGTCCCCTTTTTGTATGCAGACAAGAGACCTCAGGGGGTGTAGAATTGTCTGCATTAGGTTGTCCATCTAAAAACCCCTTAAGTGCTTTTTTCCTAATAAACCTCTGAAAGTTCACAAATATTTCAAACTCATCAGACATAAATTTTAACCCACTTTCTAGGACATATTTACTCCCAACGATGTTAACAGCTTGGCAGCTGAGCAGCTTGGTGCAAACTTCTGAGGGAGTTCCTATGATCCTGAATGGTGCTTGACAGAATCCAAACCAAGGACAGGAGACATGCGTGCAGCAATGTGTCCAGTATAAACGTGCAATGAGTCAATCGGGATCAGTGCATGGAATGTGGAGATTGTGGTGAACCAACTAGAAGTGGAGTTTGTATTATATTATTATCCTTCATATGGCACCGAAAGGGGTCAGCAGAGTTTACAAAGTACATAAACAGAAACAGTATGATCAAAGGAAGAAAGAAGCGACTTACAGTACAAAACATTGCAGGATATGGAGAAGGTTTATTAACATTGCTACATCAGCAGTCATAATAACCAAATAAGCATCAGGACGGCAGAAGCCAAGGTTAGGTGTTATAGGGGAATGGGTATGAAATACCGCCGGCCGCATGGAAGCCCGACAGCGCTGGAAATCCCGATCATGGATAGGTAAGTATCCACTAACCTAACCCCCTTAACCCTAACCCTCCTTAGGGGTGCCTAACCCTAACTTCCCCCCCAAGT
Organism: Taudactylus pleione; assembly: GCA_031769625.1. NCBI lineage: Eukaryota > Metazoa > Chordata > Amphibia > Anura > Myobatrachidae > Taudactylus > Taudactylus pleione. Next base: position 5,528,307 of record JAUIMM010000364.1, on the reverse strand, counting down.
GCCTAACCCTAATCCCCCCTCTAAGTGCCTAACCCTAACCACCCCCTTCCCCGCTACCTAAACCTAAGTCCCCCGGGGGGTTGCCTAACCCTAAGTCCCCCCCGGGGGTGCCTAACCCTCCCTCCCCCTAGCCTAACCCTCCCGGGGGGGTGCCTAACCGTAAGTCCCCCCCGGGAGCCCTAAACTTAACCCTCCCCCCCGTGGCTGTCCGCTTGCGGCGCCCGGCATCACTACGGTCGTAGACGCCCGGCATTTCACCCTTGCCGAGATAAGACAGTCGGGAAGCCGGCTGCCGGTATATAGGCAGTCGGCTTCCCAATTGCTTCCCGTTATAGGCAGTGGGGATGAGATGATGGTATAAGTGGGTGAAGGAAAAGCACATGAGGGAAGAGGGCTCTGCCCGTGAGCACTTCCAATCTAAAAGAGATCTTATAAAGTAAATCATGTCCTATATAGCTGATCCTATATCTAAGGTACATATAAGGGCACTGGCAGATCCAGGGGGGCGATAAGGGCGATCGCCCTTATCGCCCCCCGTAACTCACAGTCTCAGCCCCGCCCCTCTCCCCCTGTAGTGCAGCAGCATCTCAGGGCACAGAGGCCGGGGTTAGCGGGAGTCACGCGCCATTGCCGCTCCCTACCCGCCGGCGGCACTGGCTGATCCGCGGTGCTTATTGCCTGTGCCTATGCCTGCCTCTATGTCTGACAGCCTGCCGCTGCGGCTGTTCAGAGGCGGACAGGACTAAGGGGGCAGGCACAAGCTTCAGCCGCACACGAACGTACACAGTGACAGCCTGACTCACTGTCAAAAGCCTGGCACTTTCTGGAGTAGAGAAAGGCCGAGGCAGCACTGTGGCAGTGAGTGCACTGCATTCAAAGAGAGGACTGTTGTCACTGCTTCCCTCTGAGTCTGCACTAGCCAACAACGCCAATCAGCCACATGGAGGACACCACAGCAGCCCACCACAAGCTCACATCATCAGGCTGACAGTAAGTGCGATTGACATTGATATTAACATTTTTATATGATTTTTTTCTTTTTTTTTCTCATGTGATAGCCTATATGTATGTTTCTTTTCTCATGTGGTAGCCTATATGTATATGTTTTTTTCTCATGTGGTAGCCTATATGTATGTTTTTTTTTCTCATGTGGTAGCCTATATGTATATGTTTTTTTCTCATGTGATAGCCTATATGTATATGTTTTTTTCTCATGTTGTAGCCTATGTGTATATGTTTTTTTCTCATGTGGTAGCCTATATCTATGTTTTTTTTCTCATGTGGTAGCCTATATGTATATGTTTTTTTCTCATGTGGTAGCCTATATGTATGTTTTTTTTCTCATGTGGTAGCCTATATGTATATGTTTTTTTCTCATGTGGTAGCCTATATGTATGTTTTTTTCTCATGTGGTAGCCTATATGTATGTTTTATTCTCATGTGGTAGCCTATATGTATATGTTTTTTTCTCATGTGGTAGCCTATATGTATGTTTTTTTTTCTCATGTGGTAGCCTATATGTATATGTTTTTTTCTCATGTGATAGCCTATATGTATATGTTTTTTTCTCATGTTGTAGCCTATGTGTATATGTTTTTTTCTCATGTGGTAGCCTATATCTATGTTTTTTTTCTCATGTGGTAGCCTATATGTATATGTTTTTTTCTCATGTGGTAGCCTATATGTATGTTTTTTTTCTCATGTGGTAGCCTATATGTATATGTTTTTTTCTCATGTGGTAGCCTATATGTATGTTTTATTCTCATGTGGTAGCCTATATGTGTGTTTTTCCTGATGTGGTAGCCTATATGTATGTTTTTTTCTCATGTGGTAGCCTATATGTATGTTTTACCTCATGTGGTAGCCTATATGTATGTTTTTTTCCTCATGTGGTAGCCTATATGTATATGTTTTTTTCTCATGTGGTAGCCTATATGTATGTTTTATTCTCATGTGGTAGCCTATATGTGTGTTTTTCCTGATGTGGTAGCCTATATGTATGTTTTTTTCTCATGTGGTAGCCTATATGTATGTTTTACCTCATGTGGTAGCCTATATGTATGTTTTTTTCCTCATGTGGTAGCCTATATGTATATGTTTTTTTCTCATGTGGTAGCCTATATGTATATGTTTTTTTCTCATGTGGTAGCCTATATGTATGTTTTATTCTCATGTGGTAGCCTATATGTATGTTTTTCCTCATGTGGTAGCCTATATGTATATGTTTTTTTCTCATGTGGTAGCCTATATGTATGTTTTTCCTCATGTGGTAGCCTATATGTATGTTTTTTTCTCATGTGGTAGCCTATATGTATGTTTTTCCTCATGTGGTAGCCTATATGTATGTTTTTCCTCATGTGGTAGCCTATATGTATGTTTTTTTTTCTCTTGTGGGGGCCTTCTTGCAGAAGCCATGCACATGTCGGGGAGCAGCAGACATGAACATAGTCAATGAATGGGTGGGTAGGGGCCCAGTGCATTGCTTTGCCCTGGACCTTCTCTGCTATTAATATGGCCTTGAGTACATATATAGGGTTTATGTGCTTAGGACACGGCTTAATGACAAAGGAGAAGAGTGAAATTTAAAATGAAAGAGGGGAAAAAAGGAATAGAAGAAGCAAAAAGAAAAATAGATATAGACAGGAATGGAAAAACAAAGCTATGATGTATGGTTATTGCCTGAAAATAGGAGGAGCCAGGTTTGGAAGTGGGAGGAATGAGGGGAGGAGTCATAATTTATTCTTAAACTTCCCCCCCTAACAGAAAAGTCTAGATCCGCCCCTGTATAAGGGGACATTTACAAAATAAAGATCAGAACATTTGAATAGTGTCAAGTGTTGTTAACTACAAAATCTACAGTTTCTGCATAATTGTATGTATTTTTCCTATGTACTAATAGCACAATGCAGGAGATTTCACAGAAATCTCTGTCAAAGTGCTAGCACTTCAGATTGCAGTCCCCATTATTGTCAATGGGGACTGCAATCTGCCTGCTATGTACTAAACTCCAAAAAGCAAAGCTTTTCAGAGTTTAGCTCTGGTAGTTTACACCATCTTCAGATGGTGTAAGCTTATGGGGGCTCCAGGGGCAGGAGATAGATCTTTCAATCTCTCACCCGCAGCCCCTCCCCGGCCATAGCAGCAGGATATAACTCGCAGAGACAGCAGTTATTATTATTATAATTTATTTATATGGCGCCACAAGTGTTCCGCAGCGCCTTACAAAGTACATAAACAAATAGGTGACCAGTGACTAACAGAACAATACAATACAATATAGGACAGTACAGGGATAATATACATAGCTACATTAGCAACCATAACGCCCACATAATCAGCCAGGCATAAGCAACCAAGTGTTAGGTTCCCTAGTGGTGAGTAAAAAGTAGATAAAAGTAAAACCAGGAGAAGTACAAGAGGGTAGAGGGCCCTGCTCGTAAGAGCTTACATTCTAAAAGGGAGGGGCAGACAAACAGGTGTGAAACAGATGGGGTAGACGGGGAGGAAGGGGCATGTAGCAGCAAGTTAGGACAACAGCTGGAAGGTTTTGATGAAGTAGTGGGTCTTGAGAGCCTGTTTGAATTATTGTAGAGAGATGGAGAGTCTGATGGGGAGAGGAAGAGAGTTTCAAAGGTGGGGAGCAGTGTGGTCAAAATCTTGGAGGCGGGAGTTCAAGGAAGTAATCAGTTGGCATGAAATGTTTCGTGCATTAATTGAACGAAGAAGGCAGACAGGAGAATGAAGGGAGATGAGATCAGAGATGTAAATGGGAGAACATTGGGTGAGGGCTTTGTAAGCGAGCGTGAGAACCTTCCCTTTTAGAACCCAATTCAAGGTCCTCACACTCGCTTACAAAGCCCTCACCTATTCCTCTTTCATATACATCTCTGACCTCATCTCCCTCCACTCTCCTGTATGCCCTCTTCACTCAACAAATGCACGCCGCCTCCATGTCAACTGATTTCTTCCTCCCACTCCCGCCTCCAAGATTTTGCCTCTGCTGCTCCCGACTTTTGGAACTTTCTCCCTCTCCCCATCAGACTCTCCACCTCTTTACAATCCTTCAAGCGGGCTCTCAAGACCCATTACTTCATCAAAGCTTTCCAGCTCCCATCCTAAGTTGCTGCAACATGCTCCTTCCTCCCTATTTAGCCCATCTGTGTCACACTTATTTGTCTGCCCCTCCCCTTTAGAATGTAAGCTCTTATGAGCACGGCCCTCTACCCTTTTGTGCTTCTCCTTACTTTACTTTCATCTACTTCTTATCCCCCACTAGGGCACCTAACACTTGGTTGCTTACGCTCTGTTGCATATCTAGGTGTTATGGTCACTAATGTAGCATTGTATATTATCCATGTCCTTGTCCTCTATTCTATTGTATTAAAATTAGTCTCTGGTCTAATTATTTGTTTATGTACTTTGTAAGGTCCTGCAGAACACTTGTGTATAATAATAATAGGCACATTTGTATACTATGTGGTACCCCCATATTTGTGCCCACATAGGGGTACCCCACTTTATTTTTTTTTTAAATAATCATAAAGCACTGGCCCCCTCAGCTAAGGGTGTAATGTGTATACTGCCCCATTCAATAGGCTGGCCGGGCAGCATGAACTTTTATTGACCCCTTAGCCCTGGCTGCTTCTCAGCATGTGCAGCCCAGGGTAGATTATATCCTCCGGCAAGCAACAGAAGGAAGCTGGGAAAAAGGCCACGATTGTTTGACCCCCTGGTTGTAGGGCAGAGAGCGGGTTTACACTGGGGACCCCTGGCCAATTAGGAGTGTTGGACTGAGCCGAGGAGGTGTGCTTGAGTGGCACAGATGTTTTAAATAACAGCACCCTGGAGGATCATGCTTGCCTGGCTGCTTGGGAGGAGAATGTTCGCTGCATGGAGTTGGATGAGGCTGGATCTGCAATCCCCTAGGAAAGTGACACTGGGTCCGGACTGCACAGTTAGCTACCAAACACTTGCTGGGACTCACCTGACTCTGCAGATTACCCCTTTGGAGTCCTGCTGATGGGACCCTGGAGCTGTCTGCCATCGGGATGCTGTAAAAGAAGAGGAGCCCCACTGGAAGCCGCCTGTGGTGGATACTCTCTGTCACGGAGGGCACTAACGCTAAAACTCTTTGGGAGAATTGAAGGCCCCTGGAAGAAGACCTCCCCACCTAATGTCAGCTGCCTAGAGAAGTGCCCGTGGACCAGAGGACTTCACGGAGGAGCGTGTTACTGAGACTGGACAAAGTGAGTCTCCGCTGCTGGTCTCAAGAAGATAGTGAATCCGTCAAACAGCGCACCTTAGAACCTGTATACTACACTACCCGCATTTTTTTAAATCTAGAAGTTGGTGTACATCAGTGTATGCCAGCTAATTTGTGCATAATAAACCATACCGCCTATTTTTTGTCCAGTGGGTAATTATCAACAAAAGACCATTGGAACTTAAAGATAGACACCTTAAATAAATCACAAATAAGTTGACCAACTTCATTACGAAATTATACAATCTTGGGGCAAGATACCCATAAAAGTGAGTCGACAAGTAAACATCTCCTCCAACATTGGTCTAAAGAAGTGACATATATTTTCTATATCTGGTAGGGGCTAGGTACCACCTATAATAAATCTTTTAAGCTGGGTATACACTAAATGATTGTGTACATAGCAATGTCGCCCAGAATCCCAGTGCCAATGGGCCGACATATCAGGTGGTCTGTATACACTGGGCAATCTGGTGCCTGATTGCCCGATTTGCCCCCTCTTCCCCCCGCATAGTGCTGCATGGGATAATCAGCCACATCGCCAGATTTTACTGCATGTACATCGCCAGATTTTACTGCATGGCATATCCTACAGACTGATCCTCCATGATCCAATGGGAGCGCGCACTATATGATGTAGAGCATACACACTACACAATTTTAACAATTTGTCATTCCGATGTGTCGGAAGTATTGTGTAGTGTGTAGGGACCTTTAGGCATTCACCAGAGATTATACAGAAGATTTTAAGACCATCTCTTTCACTGTGTCCAAGTCAGCCTCCCCCTTAGCCTTATGGTTAAGGATGGCGGTCTGCTTGGTAGTGATCAAAGATTATAAACAACAGACTAATACCCTTCAAATGATTGCTAAGGAAACACAGGTTTTCAAGGGCCCTGTAGTAAGGTGACTAGGAAGCGTATCCACAGAGTGCCTCACTTGGTGATATGCAAAAAAGAATATTAGTTGGGAGCTCTACATTGTTCCTCTGGAGTACCCAGAGGAGTGCACAGATTAGAGTCCAGGACATCTGAACCACACTAGCACATTTCTCAGTCTACATATGAGAGCAATACAACGGTGTCTCAGAGGCTGATATGGGCTTTGCTAGAGGGGAATAATGGGGGAAGGAAGAGCAGTAGTCTCATAATAGGTTTTACATATGGAGCATCAATTGACAATCACTGGATGGGTTCAAGCTGAGGTGGGTCTAGTATGAGCTGGGATGCTCACAATTGATGCTGTGGGGAAAATATTGCTGGAGTTGGCCTTCAGGCTTATCTATCACGGGTCTTGTGATCTTGTAAACCAACTACAGTCTAGTTTAGATGGTTGGCCAAATAGTAAAGATGGTTATCTGTAAATCCCTCTCGTTAGAAATGGTATCTTCACAAGTTAAAAAGGCATGTACACAATGGTTTGAGTCTCCACACCAATTGTAGAATTCATCTGTGTAATTGCGTTCTATATTATTGTGTTATGTATACCTCAGCATCTTGACTGGGAAGGTCTGGAAAAGGTGGAGTATTCGCTGCCAAAAATGAATCTTTAGGACTACTTTTCTAATGAGATGGAGTAATCCCGCACAAGACAATAAATCATAGGAAAAATGTAAATACCAACAAATAAAAGTGACATGGAAGCAATATGATCTATAAGGTTTGTTGATGGTGCTCCCATAAATCGAATAATAAGTTCTCTAAAAAAACAAAATTGCCAGATGGCATAAAGAAGAGACGCCTATGTGGGGCACACTTTGTTAATAAAAAAAATAAAATATAAATAAGTTGGGGGCATGGCCTGACGGCTGATGCGGACGTCTGACCCCGATGGTCCCGCAATAGCGGTGCCTAAAACACCTAATAGTCGGTTACACAATGTCCAATTTTAGCCCACAGTGCCCCTCTAGTGCCCCTTAGACGGTGTGCGGGGGACGGTGGTTACTGCAGAGTCGGGGGGATCCCCTATCCCCCTGCAGATTGTGGCCTACTGTCCCTGGCAGAGCCAGGACCTAAATTAGACTGAGCTCCAGGCCTCTGCACTAGCGCTCCCACGGGTACCGGCGGACATGGCTGGCTCACGGCTCCCCGCTCTCCAGCAACATCTTCCACAGAAGAGGAGACTGCTGACCACTGCTGCTGCCTGGCTCCCTGCCTTGGTCCTTGGATCCAGAGGATGTGGATCCCTGAGGCTTGTGACAGCCGCCATCTTGTGTCTGGCAGTTGCAGATTCGTGAATAGCAACAGTAGCATCTGAAACAACATAGATAAGTGGCACTCCACTCCTATACAAACCTCCTGTCTTCTTCTGCTGATAACATTCTCGGCTTGTTATTAGTAAGCTGGGATATAACTGTAGGCTGCACGATTACCCTATTTTGTTTTTAGCAGACATGTAACCCTTTTTTAATGGAATAACATTCTCTATATCCTCCGTCACCCCTTTGTACATTTTTTTGGGTCTGCCTTTCTTCAATGACAATGGTACTTTCATCTATGTGATATTCGACAATTTTTTCTAAGTGTTTACGGAAGATTTGGAGTTCCTGATGGGCCCGAAAAAGATTAAAGTATCAAAATCAGTCTCCAAAGTCGCCTTACTATAGTGCAGAGTAGGTTGGATTTTGGGGTAGCCCAGCGTAGAAAAAGAGTTATTGGTATATCACTATGTTCTGATATTTATATGCATAGAACAATTTTATTTTTGGGTGATGGGAGACAAGCCACTACCCCCCAATCTGTGCTCTTTAAGGGTCGTTGGTTCTAACGAAGCCGGTTGGCTCCAAGTGGGGTCATTTTGGTTTTTTTATGGGGTTTTTTTTCCTTTCCTGGTCTGTATGGTTGTTTTTTTTCCCTTTCCTTTCTGTGCCAGACATTTAATTCTACTGTTACTGATGATAACAATGGTCAAGGGTAAGGATACTGGATTTCAATCTCTATACGCACCTACCTATACCTTCTAAACCCTGCCTATAAACCTCTAAAATTGACGCTATTTGCGTACGCAGTCATACAGTAAAATAAAGACTGTAGACCTTGAACATGTGTTTCTGAAGCACAAAGTATTATTCAAGTAAAGTACAGTCAGTTACACGCTGTGATCTAAGTACAATTTAGCGCAAAGAATTATAAAGACCCAAGATACAGTTATACATTACGCACGCGCTCTGGACCAGATACCGCCATCAGCAAGAAACCTCCGTCAATCAGCAAGAAGACTCCAGACTGGGATCACAACACAAACATTTCTACCCTCACAGAAACAGACAACACAAAAGAGGGGTTTGTTGCTAATCCCATTGGTTCCCAGTGCGGGTGCATCTCTTACAGGGCATTTAACAGGTTGGTTCAAATGGACACAGAACAGCCTCTAACAGCTTGTTGCCTCCTCTATTTCCCCTGAATGCAAATCTAGGCTGTTGGTTTTACAATGTACATTCTGGTGCTTTAAGTATCTACGGTCCATAAGTTGCGAATGCATGTTGCGATCTTCTCATCGATGGTACAGGAAAGCTGTTGAGGAAATGCAGATCAGTACAATACCAAACACGCCCAACATCACGTATTAAACCTTAGATACCAAAATAGTCTTTATTTCACAGCATTTGTAATTAATGTATAAAACTTGGATCTTATACTTTAAAGCTATGGAACCTTTTATGTGAGTGTGCATTATATGTAAGCATTAGGGGTTTGGGAAAAGACGCTAGTTATGTTTATCTGATTTGGGGCAGACGTGCACACATGCAGCTAATAAACAGCGTTCGCATGCAGGATATTGTGCATTCGCTAATGTGCGTCATGTTAGCAGCGCAACTGTGCGGTGTTTATGCATGAGATTCTATTTAAGATTAATTTAATATTTAATAATATATATATATATATATATTTATTAGGGATGTGCAGGCTTGGATAGGTTCGAGTTTGCACGCCGAGTCCGGATTTTTCCCTCCAAAAAAACGGAACTCAGAAAGAGGCAAAACGTCATCTTGCATGGACAAACATCATCATTCCTGGACTTTGAGAGATAGCAAAACCCATCAGAGAGATCAAGAACACTCTCCAGGAGGTAGGTGTATATGTGTCAAAGTCAACAATCAAGAGAAGACTTCACAAGAGTGAATATAGAGGGTTCACCGCAAGATGTAAACCATTGGTGAGCCACAAAAACAGGAAGACCAGATTAGAGTTTGCCAAACAACATCTAAAAAAGCCATTACAGTTCTGGAACAACATCCTATGGACAGATGAGACAAAGATCAACTTGTACCAGAGTGATGGGAAGAGAAGAGTATGGAGAAGGAAAGGAACTGCTCATGATCCAAAACATACCACCTCATCAGTGAAGCATGGTGGTGGTAGTGTCATGGCGTGGGCATGTATGGCTGCCAATGGAACTGGTTCCCTTGTATTTATTGATGATGTGACTGCTGACAAAAGCAGCAGAATGAATTCTGAAGTGTTTCAGGCAATATTATATGCTCATATTCAGTCAAATGCTTCAAAACTCATTTGACGGCGCTTCACAGTACAGATGGACAATGACCCAAAGCATACTGCAAAAGCAACCAAAGAGTTTTTTAAGGCTAAAAAGTGGAATGTTATGCAATGGCCAAGTCAATCCCCTGACCTGAATCCAATTGAGCATGCATTTCACTTGATGAAGACAAAACTGAAGGGAAAATGTCCCAAGAACAAGCAGGAACTGAAGACATTTGCAGTAGAGGCCTGGCAGAGCATCACCAGGGATAAAACCCAGCGTCTGGTGATGTCTATGCTTTCCAGACTTCAGGGTGTAATTGCCTGCAAAGGATTTGCAACAAAGTATTAAAAAGTGAAAGTTAGATTTAGGATTGTTTAGTTTGTCCCATTACTTTTGGCCCCTTAAAAAGTGTAATTCCTACACCGTTCACCTGATTTGGATGTAATTACCCTCAAATTACATCTGAAAGTCTGCAGTTAAAGCACATCTTGTTTGTTTCATTTCAAAGCCATTGTGGTGGTGAACAGAGGCCAAAATATGAAAATTCTGTCAATGTCCCAATATTTATGCACCTGACTGTGTATATATATATATATATGTATATATATATATATATATATATATATATATATATAATCTCATTTCTTACTAACATTTTCAAACTGCAATTCAAATGTGTTTTGGGCAGTGAGCTTCAAACTGGGTGGAGACCCCCAACCGTGTTGGTGCCAGCCTGTCTGAAAAAGAGCAGATCTAATTCAAGTGTCTGGGCCATATTACAATCGCCACAGCTACACCTGTCTATATACAGGGATTCCCAATTTATATGTAAAACACTCACAGTATTCTGGTGTATTCTTAGCTGTTTTCCTAGTATACTGTGTTTGTTATGGTATCAAGGTTGTCCCCAGAATGGGCTTTGTGTACATCAGGGCATGATTTCTGGAAACATTACTAAAAAGTGTTCTAATGCTAATAAGTAATTTTTTATGTATGTTAAACACTGTCGGTATGTGTCTGGGGAAGATTGTTACTCTGTGGTTTTGACAAAATGGCGTTGTGTAATCTATTTCTAAGATGGAGTCTTGTCGTCATTCATGAGATGGCGTCGCGCAGATTCCAATTGTAAACAGATTCTGTCTCAGCTGATTATCCGGCTTTGACAAGGGGTTCAAATCTATCCTCTTGTTTTATACAAATAATTACTGTTATAGCTATTAACGCGAAGGGATTAAACTCCCCTCAGAAAAGAAGGGTAGCTCTAAATTGTTTTCACAGAAATAAAGCACAAATAGTTGCGATCCAAGAGACACATTTTCAGCAGTCCACCCAGCCACTTTTTAGTAACTATAAATACCCTCATTGTTACACAGCTAATAGTCCAACCAAGAAAGCTGGAGTGGCCATTCTTATCTCTAAAAATTGTTTGTTTACCCTAACAACTCAATATGCTGACACAGAGGGGAGGTATTTAATCTTAATTGGATTATTGGACAACATCGAAGTCACCCTGGTTTCATGCTATGTTCCTAACACTAAACAATTATCCTTTTGTAGGAAGTTTTGTTCTATACTTCAAAGCATGCTAAAGGAGCTGTATTGATCCTTGGCAACTTCAATATGGTTTTAGACCCCATAATGGACAGTTCATACTCCACTGTTCCCCATTCTAGACAATCACAAGATTTTTCCAAAGGGTTCCAACAATTATTAGCAGGATATGAACTATTTGATGTTTGGAGAGCGAAACATCCCACAGTCAGAGATTACTCATTTATTCTCATGAACACAGGGGGTCATTCAGACCCGCTCGTGAGCGGCAGTACGCTCGCAAGCGGGTTGTTGTTCCCCCACTGCGCATGCGCACGACGGAGGGAGCTCCGTCGTGCGCATGTGCGGGACCCGGCGAGCGACGGGCTCTCCATCGCTCCGAGTCTCGCACCAATGGGGGCGTGCTGTTGATGTTGATTGACAGCACGCCCCCTTTGGTGGGTGTGCCGGGGGCGTGCCTGCCACATGGAGGCGTTCCCATGGGGATGTCAGTGGGGGTGATTTTGGCTCTGATAGAGCCAAAATCACTCCAGGCCTTGCGGCAGCGAGACCCTACCGCAGGGTCTCACCACAAGTCCGATGGTCGCGATGGTCTTGACCATCGCGACTATCATCATGGACACTCGCTATAGCTGTGGGTGGTAACCCACAGCTATGCGAGCGTCCATGAGGACGCTCCAAAAAAAGGTAGGCGAGCCCTGATTCAGAGCGAGCACTCTGGTCAGAGCGTTCAGTTCTGAATCAGGCCCACAGGTCATACTCGAGAATTGACTTAGCGCTGGATGATAAATGGACCTTGTCTTCTATTAAGAGAATGTCCATATTACCCATGACATTGTCAGACCATTCTCCCCTAATTGTAGAGTGGGATGTTGGGACTAGACGAGAAGTTCCGGGCCCTTGGAGATTAGGCCACAATAGTCTGACTCAGCCAGAGGCTCATCAAACTATTCGAGAATCTCTTTCCCTTTTTCTAAATTCTAATAGCCCTGCAGAGACATCCATGTTTAACTTTTGGTGCTCTTTAAAGGCCGTCATTAGAGGCTCGGCTATCCAGGTAGCAGCTAGACTTAAAAGAGAATTTAGGAAAAGTTATGCACAGGCTGTAGCCATTGTAGCCACTCTGGAAGAAGCACATAAAGCTGACCCGTTGAATAGAACAAAGTTTAAGCAGCTTCTTGAGGCTAGGGAAAAGGTGAATGTTTTCTCCCTGCAAGAAGTATAACGTAACATAACTCGATTAAACCAAAAGTTTTACGTATTTGGTAATCATGCTAGTCGATTATTGGCTCTCAAACTTCGAGGCCGTTGAGCAAAGGAATGGGTTAAAACGCATTTATACTTCCGCTGGCGCTAGGGTATCTGCACCTGATGAAATCGCTAATGCTTTCGCTTCATATTATGCACGCCTCTATAATCTTAAAGAGGACAATAGCACCCCGCAACCTACAGTAGTTAACATTGAAAGATTCTTAAATGATCTTGCCTTACCAATGTTGGAGCTAGGGACCTGTTTGACCCTTAATGCACCTTGGACACTAGAAGAGTTTGAGTTTGTTATAAAAAAGCGTGCAGCCGGATAAAGCCAGTGGCCCAGACATCTATCCCGCCAATTTTTATAAACTTTTTAAAAAGGATCTAGAACCACTTTTACTGTGGGTATTTAATGAGCCTACTGACACAGGGCAGTTCCCAAAAGAAATGCTGGAGGCTCAGATAGTAGCTATCCCGAAGGCCCGTAAAGATCCATCCATGGTACAGTAGCTAATTATTGCCCAATTGCTTTGCTGAATACAGACGTCAAATTATTTGCCAAGATGGTTGCTAAACGACTTGGCCCTCTTCTACTATTATTAATCCCAACCTGGTTGGGTTTGTTGTGGGTAGACAGGCCCCAGATATTACATGCCGGGTTATATATATTATTGAGCAATATGAAAATAAACGGGAGCCCCTATTAGTGCTCTCCTCGACGCCGAAAAGGCGTTCGACCGACTGCATTGGGGATATCTGAGGGAAGTGCTATGATATTTTGGCTTTCAAGGGAGTATTCTTGATTCTATCTTATCACTATATTCCTGCCCATCTGCGAAAGTCTATGTAGACGGATGTCTCTCCTCTAGTTTCGACATTAGAAACAGCACACATTTGACCTTTCTCCTTTAATCTTCGCATTGGCAATTGAGCCTTTGGCTGAGAAGATTCATTCATCAGGTCAAAATTTGTTTGTTTGCTGATGACATATTATTATGTTTGTTGAAGCCAGAGATTTCTCTTCCCAAATTACATTCTATACTGATATACCCTATTATAAATGAAACACCAATAAGACAGAGGTTTTACATTTTAATCTTCCACAACCTCTATTAGATACATTGAAGGAATGATATACCGTATATACTCGAGTATAAGCCGAGTTTTTCAGCACAAAAAATGTGCTGAAAAAGTCCCCCTCGGCTTATGCTCGAGTCAAGTGTAGCGCTGACCGGACGGAGTTCGGTCAGCGCTACACACTGCCAAACACATAGCCGCCGGAGCCGGCAGCTATGTGTTTGCTGTAATCAGCAGCCGCTGAGAGTCTGTCAGACTCTCAGCGGCTGCTGCTGCTCCCACTGCGGGAGCCATCTTCCGGCTCCCGCAGTGGGTGATGGGAGACACGTCGTCATGACGACGTCTCTCCCATGCAAAGCGGCCGGAGGAGCGGACAGCGGCGGGACCATGAGCGGGAGTTTCAGGTAAGTGTTTTTTTTTTTTTTTATTATCACGTCTCTCTCTACTAGGGGGGGGGGGGGACTACAGGGGGCGATGACTGCGGGGGGCACTACCAGGGGGCGATGACTACAGGGGGCACTACCAGGGGGCGATGACTACAGGGGGCACTACCAGGGGGCGATGACTACAGGGGGCACTAAAAGGGGGGAATACCACTGGGGGAACTACCAGGGGGGGATTACTACAGGGGGCACTACCAGGGGGGGATTACTACAGGGGGCACTAAAAGGGGGGATTACTACAGGGGGCACTAAAAGGCGGGATTACTACTGGGGGTACTACCAGGGGGGGATTACTACTGGAGGCACTGAAAGGGGGGATTACCACTGGGGGCACTACCAGGGGGGGATTACTACTGGGGGCACAACCAGGGGGAATTACTACTGGGGGCACTACCAGCTGTTGCCATTTCCCACACTAGGCTTATACTCGAGTCAGTAAGTTTTCCCAGTTTTTTTCTGTAAAAGTAGGTACCTCGGCTTATATTCGGGTCGACTTATACTCGAGTATATACGGTAAGTACTCATGGAAAACTAGAACACTTAAATAATTCAGGATTCATTTAGCTATAGATAGCGATTTAATCACTTGTAACTATGACCCACTGTTGAAAGCTTTTGAGATTCTAACTAAAGAATGGATGTTACATTAAGTGTCCTGACTGGGAAGGATTGCACCTGCAAAAAAGGTCCTTCTCCCTAAATTAATGTATTTATTCCGTACCATACCCAGATTATTACCCAAATCTATTTACAATAAATTATATCGGATTTTAACTTTATATGTTTGGAAGGGGATAAACCACAAATAGCGAGGAGCACTCTCACCCTCTCTAAGTTGACGGGAGGTGTGGCCTTCCCAGACCTTGAGAAATATCACTTTTCTTGTTTTATTAGTCAAGCTAGAGATTGTTTCGCTACTGAAGTGCCCAAACCTTGGGCTCTCATTGAAAAATTATAAGTCCTTTTAGTCTCCCATATATGCTATGGTTGCCCTCTTCGTCTGCCTCCCCCCATCTAGGATCATGTAAGGCAGTCCGAACCACATGGTCATCCTAGCAATCTCTCGTGTCTTCTGATAAGGAGATTTCAGTCACATTATGGACTCCTAAGACAGGATTTCTATAAATACTGTATTTACAGCTGCGCCACTGGCTGAGAGGTTGTCTTTCTTCCACACTTAAAAAAAACCAATCTTCCCTACCCCCTTACTAGCTCGGCTAAAATCGTCTAATCATAAAGGTGGAATTTCCTGGTGGTACCAATACCAACTGCAATTAGGAAAGGGAAGCTGCCATCTTAGGTTAAGGGCCGTATTCAATTAGCAGCGAAAACGGAAGGTTTTTTTGCCATAAGCGCAAAACGGACATTTTTTGTCAAAAAACAGCTACATTTTCACCAAAAAATAGGCGAAAACGCAATTGGCGAAAAAAAACTGGAGATAAGTTTTCTCCATCCCAGACCAGGCGAAAAAAAAAGCAAAATCCATATTTTTGGCTAAAAATGTGGGGATTTCTTTCAGAACCCTTTGTACACTCCCCCTAAAGATAAATTACCCCACAAAAAATTCGGAAGTTGCGCACTTTGGCAAAAAATGGCCGCGCAATTTTGGGTGAAAAAAAATAAAAACTGTTGAAAATGATAGGAAGCAATTTTTTTCCCAGGAAATTACTGTTCCATGTAAATTGGGGGTAAGTTAAAATGGGTGCAAGTATATTTTCGTGTCATACAAATGCAATTTTAAAAGCAGTCTGCTGCAACTGCGTGCGCTTTTTCAAATACTTCACACATCCATACTACCCCATGAAAAATCAGACCCAATACATTAAAACCATTTTCAAAATTATTTTTTTTTTAACTAAAATTTGCGCAGTCGTTTTATGCCAAAGTGCGCAACTTACAAATTTATTTTTGGGTCATTTATCATTAGGCGGGGTTTCCAAAGGGTTCTGAAAGAAATCTCCAAATTTTTAGCCAAAAATTGGGATTTTGCATTTTTTGTCACCTGGTTTGGAATGGAGAAAATTTTTCTCCAGTTCTTTTTTCGCCAATTGCGTTTTCGCCTTTTATTTGGTGAAAATATCGCAGTTTTCTTGGCAAAAAACATCTGTTTTCACCTATGGTGAAGAAAACTTCCATTTTCGTCGCTTATTGAATACGGCACCAGGGTGGGAAAAGGACCGATCTAGAGTTCTATCTGAGGAAGAATGGGACATAGTTTTTCGCACCTGTTTTACCATTTCCAAATGTATTAATCATTCAGAGATGTTTTACAAATTGATCCAAAGAGCATACTTTACTCCAGAGCGGCAACATAAGATGTGGCCCTCAGTATCATAGTACTGCTGGAGAAATTGTGGTTGTGTGGGAGATATATTGCATATATTTTGGTCCTGCCCCTTACTCCATCTACTTTGGCTGGCAGTAATTTCAATGATAAGTGCTGTAGTGGGAAAACATATTGTGGCCGACCCTCTAATAGCTTTGTTCCACTTCTATCCTGAGAAGGTATCCCGGGGTGATAGATATATTATGGGACATATATTAGTAGCAACAAAGGCCACTATCGCTCAAATGTGGAAAAGCGCTTCTATACCTAGTTTGACTAGTATAGTGAATAAAGTTCAAAAACATTTTTTATTTGAGACATCAGAATGTAACTATTCTTCTTCTGCCAATTCTATTCAAATGCGATGGTTCCGATGGGTGGAGTATAGAGAGAAACAGGGACATTCTACTATATATAGCACGCCTGTGGATGTTACTGTTCTAGAGTCTTCTAATTCTGAACCTGAACTTTGAATTTAGCAATTACAGTATATAATGATATTCTATAACCCTGACCTTGTATTTGTTTGTATACTAATGTACATTTTATGTATGGCTTTTGTTTCCCCCTTCCCTTTTTTCCTTTCTGTATCCCTACTTTAAATCTTTTAAATAGCTAATAAAATTATTGTTCAAAAAAATTAATCTATAAATAAGTTTAAAACATAACTTTTAATAGACACTACTAAAATAATAGGGTGTCCAGAGAGCAAATCACTAGTCTGACCTCATTTAGTTAATAGAAAAATGCAAAATAAATATAGCATTCTGCTAACCTATTATATGAAAATAATTCAGAAGTACACAGATGAGTAGGTCATGATGCTTAGATCACCCCCACCCTGGCTTCTATATACACAGGTGTCACCCTGAATTTGATGCTTTAAGTTATCTACTTTTCAAAATTGTACTGTTCATTGTGCTACAATAGTATTCCTACATGTTTTATGCCTTTCACGCTAGTCAAATAAAAAAAATGTATGACAATTTTTAAGTGCGGAGGTTATTTTTATATCGGGCTTTTTGCTATTTTAGAAAGGTAGGTTAATAGAGTAAGAACAACAAAGTAATTCTTGGTGGGGTTTATGAAAAAAAACTTGTACTGCATCAAATTGGTCTAAATTTCAGGCTTTGATGCGAGAAAGGGAATGCATTTTTAACACTTATTTGTGATGGTCTTAATGTTCTATGTAAAACCTTTAACATTTTATACCCCTCTCCTGATAAATCATTTCTACTATGAAATCTAAGAGGTCTAGAAAGTTTTTTTGTAGACTGTGGCAATACCAGCAGGATAAAACCAGGAAAACTGCAAGGAAATCTATAACAATAGCTGTTTATTTTGAGTAAATCCCTTTCGTTACGTATAGGCGTTTGTTAATTACCTTTGAGCATGATTTTGAATGGGAAATAAAAAAATAAAAAAACAACCACCAATTGACACAGTCTAACAATTTATTCATTAAGCATAAATGCTATATATTAAGAAACAATCCATTAATTATTGATTAAATAGAATATCTATAATTGTCATAATTTAATAAATAATATAAACCATAAATACTAAATTCAATGGAATTCCATGTAAGATGCAATAAAAACATATAAATGAACCATATCTATATTGTACTAGCTCATATTTATTCTTAATAGGTCTAAACTGTTAATCTGGAGGCATCACAATGGGGTAGATTGAGTTTATGAATATATCCTGATCAAAGGGAAGGACAGAGACTTATACAAAGTAAGGATACTGCCTTTGAACCTCTATATACCCCTGCCTATACCTTCTAATATCCTGCCTATAAACCTCTAATGATGACGCTAATTTGCGTACGCAGTCATACAGTAAATAAAGACTCCAGACCTAGAACCTGTGGTTCCAAAGCACAAAGTATTATTCAAGTAAAAGTACAGCAGTTACACGCTATGATCCTCATATAATCTTAGCGCAAAGAAATTATACAGACCCAAGTGCAATTATACATACGCAGCGCTCTCTGGTCCAGATGTAAGCATCAGCAAGAAACCCCCGTCAATCAGCATTCAGCACGAAGACTCGGAACCCAGGGTCAGAGCACACATATTTATACCCCCCAGAAATAGACAACACAATACAGAAGTTTGTTGCTAATACCATTGGTCCTAAAGGAGAGGGCATATGTTACAAGGCATCTAACAGGTTGGTTCAAATAGACACAGTCCAGCCTCTAACAACTGGTGGTCTCTGGTTTCCCGCCTCATGCAAATCCTAACAGTTGTTCATATAATGTACATTTTGTTGCTTGAAGTCTCTGCAGTCCATAAGTTGAGAATGCATGTTGCGATCTCTCCATCGATACTACCAGAATACTGTTGAGAGAGTACGCATCAGTACAATACCAAACATGGCTTACTTATCACGTTTAAAACCTTAGGTACAAAATAATCTTTATTTCATAGCAATTATAGTAAATGTACATACTTGAATCTTATACCTTAAAGCTTATGGAACCTTGTATGTGAATATGTAATGTGTGAGTATGTGGGGTTTGATGTAAAGATGCTAGTTAGGTTTATCTGATTTGGGGCAGATGTGCACGCATGCAGCTAATAAACAGCGTTCGCATGCAGGATATTGTGCATTCGCTACTGAGCGTCATGTTAGCAGCTTAACTGTGCGTAATGTGCGGTGTTCATGCATGAGATTTCATACACATATATATATATGTGAAATATTAGAGCACAAAAAGGGGGCGCCACATCATGCATCAAATACAGACAAAAGTTTTATTACATAAAAAACAAAGACTCCAGGTCAGCGTGCATACCAAAGTAGGTGGTCTAAAACCACCGCAAGCATAAACAGTGAAATAACAATAAGGCTGGTGTTTCACCCAAACGTCTCCAGGATCTATTCCAGACAGTCAAGCAGTAACAGAGGGTCACACCAGGCCAAGCCCCAACATGTTTCGTCCTTGGACTTCGTCAGGAGGCTGGCTGGCGTTGTTCAGAAGAGGGTTTAAATAGCAGTTCTTGCTCCCATTAAGCAGGTGTATCTTCTTATACAAATTAATTAACTGCTTGTCACAGATTGCAATAGTGTTAATTTAAAAAGTAACAAACTGCTACAGCACATGTATGAACATATTTGTATCATTACAAAATATATGATTAAAACATATAAATATGCTATCTAATAATAACAGGATACTACAATCAATGTATCTGAAAGATAAAAAAATAAAAATAAAAATATGTTAAAACTGCATACACCGATATATAAACCAAAGAAACTACATCAAATAAGGAATAATCAGTCCCATTATAAACAAGTGGACAAAGGTAAAACAATTCATTTCCTTAAAAACGGGGTAATATCATACCCGTCATTTAACCCATTGGGGTGCAGAGTATTTAAGGTGATAATCCAAAAGGATTATCTTTTGGCTAATATGTTTTCCCTATTACCACCCTTCATATCTGGTCGAATATGTTCCAGTCCCATAAATTTCAACGCTGTTGGATTATTATTATTTTTTAAAATGCCTGGGTACACTATGGTTCTCTACACCATTTTTTATATTTCTAAGATGTTCTAATATCCTAATTATTAAAACTCTCTTTGTTTTACCCACATAAAATTTTCCACACCCACACATTAATAAACAGATTACAAAAGTGGTGTTACAAGTAATTAAATGTTTGACCTTAAATTCTTTTCCTGCATTGCTCCTGAAAGTCTTTTGTCTATTCAAACCATGAGGACATACTTTGCAGTTACCACAGGTGAAAAATCCCTCAGTTTTCATGAAGGATCCAGATGCGTTTGTTCCCCTATCAACAATCATAGGAAGCAAACTAGGCGATAAAAAGATTTCAGAGTGCGAGCTCTCCTAAAAATAACGTCAGGTTTTTCTGGCATAATAGTAGATAAAATTGGATCCATTCTTATAATGTGCCAGTATTTATTCAAAATGTTATATATCTCCTGACTAGAAGAACTAAATTCAGTGATGAATGAACATTTAGTATTCTCTGTATCCTTCTTCACTACACTTCTATTATTTTTATAACTAATTAGATTTTTTCTTTCTAAAGTCCTGGCTCTTTCAATGGCAGCATTAATGAAAGCAGCAGGATAGCCCTTTTCTAAAAATCTCTGCCTGTAAACTTCAGCAAGTTCATTAAATTTAACAAGGAAACTACAATTACGTCTCAACCTTACTAGCTGTGAAAAAGGTAAATTTTTCTTCCATCTATTATGATGGCAGCTACGATAGTCTAAATAACTATTGCAGTCTACCTTCTTAAAAAATGTGTGTGTCTGTAACTCATTATTACCCTGAGCAAGTTTCAATGGTTAAAACCAAGTCTAAAAATTCAATTTCTTTATTATTAAAATTCGATGTAAAACTAAGATTAAAATCATTAATATTCAAACACCTTACAAAATCATCAAAGCTATCTTTATTACCCCTCCAAATTACTAAGATATCATCGATATAGCGTTTAAATAAAATAATATTATCATGATAGGGGTTATATGTCAATATATGTTGTTTTTCCCACTCTCCCATGTATAAATTCACCAGACTGGGTGCGCAGATCGTCCCCATCGCACAACCACAAGTCTGGAGATAAAATGCATCTAGAAAGGTAAAATGATTGTGTTTGAGTACAAATTCAAGACACTCTCTTATAAAAGTAATTTTTGCTAAAGTCATCATGGGATCCAGCTTTAACACATTAAAAATACTGGTCAAGCATTTCTCATGGGGGATAGAAGTATATAATGATTCCACGTCAATTGTCCCCCAACAATAATCGTCTTTCCAATTAAACGTATCTAATATTTGCAGAACATGTGTTGAATCTTTGATATAGGTATCTAATTGGACTACATATGGTTTTAAAAAAATATCCACGTATTCTGAAATTCTGGCACTCAAGGAATTTATCCCAGACACAATCAGGCAACCCGGCGGTACGTCCTGATTCTTGTGTACCTTGGGTAAATAATATATATTTGCTATACGCAGATATATATTAAACAAATAATCATATTCATCCTTAGTTAAAACTTGTGAATTTAACCCATGGTCCACCAAAACTTTTAATTCATTTAAAAACTCTTTTGTAGGATCCCCTTTAAGTTTTATTTAGGATTTATCATCTGCTAAAAGTCTAAACATCTCTTTCTCATAATCAGCCCGGTCTAGAATGACTGTACCCCCTCCCTTATCGGCCTTTTTAATAACCAAGTTTTTATTTTCTACCAATTTTTTCAAAGAAAGATTTTCTGCTGCTGTTAAATTCCTCTGATTAACAGTAGTGCTGCATAATTGCTCAAAATCCTTCTTTACTAATTGTGGAAACATATCAATGTATGAGCCCCTCGATTCTACAGGGTAAAAAACAGACTTATTTTTTAGGCCAGAAGATGACACCATTTTATCTTGCTCATAATTTCTTAAAGGGGCAAGGGATTTATTATTTTCAAAAATAAAGAACGTTAAAAGCGCTCAAGTAAAGGTGCAAGTAAAGCAAAAATATAGTGTTGTCCAATTGACATAAAATAGTCACTTGTTTATAGTTCAACTGTTGTACATCCTTATTTTCTTTAGAGTCAGCAACCTGGTTTCTCCACTTGGTTTTTCACACTAATACCCCTCAGCATCAAAAGGCCATATAGGACAAAAAGAGGGGAGAATATATAGTGTAAAACCATAAAACATTTATTCAAAACAACATTAATAAAAAATGGTCGCGTACCATCCAAAACCTTTACAGAAAGGAACAGTTTTAGGCATATAGAGGTAAATTATCTGCTCCCCCTATTTGAGCAATACCTTCCCACAGTCAGGGTAGATGGCAGCAACACAGGATACCATCTACCCCTATATGCCTAAAACTGTGCCTTTCTGTAAAGGTTTTGGATGGTACGCGACCATTTTTTATTAATGTTGTTTTGAATAAATGTTTTATGGTTTTACACTATGTATTCTCCCCTCTTTTTGTCTTATATGGCCTTTTGATGCTGAGGGGTATTAGTGTGAAAAACCAAGTGGATAAACCAGGTTGCTGACTCTAAAGAAAATAAGGATGTACAACAGTTGAACTATAAACAAGTGACTATTTTATGTCAATTGGACAACACTATATTTTTACTTTACTTGCACCTTTACTTGAGCGCTTTTAACGTTCTTTATTTTTGACCATACATACATCTGTGATTGGTGAATATCACATTGTTATTAGCTGCCAGGTGCAGCGTGGAGCGCGAACATCTATTTCTCTGTTTTACGGATTTATTATTTTGCCTAATAAAATGTAATTTTAAAGTCATTTTCTGAGCAAACAGACTTAAGTCTATCTGAAGATTACAATTTTTACTAAAAACATTAGGGGCATATGATAACCCTTTTGACAATAATTGTTCATCAGAACGAGAAAGTGGAATTTTTGATAAGTTAAAAATACCTGTCACATTCGGTTCTATAATATCATTCTTTTTTTGTGAGGTTCCCTTTCCCCCTCTTTTACCTCGTCTTCGCGGAATCTTTTTTTGAACACAGGGGGGGGGTATATTGTTCTCGATCCATATTTCCCAGGAACACCTCCCTTTTTCGTCCTCCTAAAAAAGGCCTTTTAATTACAGGTGAAAATTCTTTGTCACGAAATGTGTTCAAAGTACTAAACCTATTTTTTAGGGGAAAAGGGTAAAGGCTAGGTGATCTATTGAAATTTTTACGTGCTTTGTCCTTACTAACTTTTTGCCACCGAGGTGGTAACGGTTCCTACTGTTTTTTAACTCTTGGAGAATCCAGCCTGGGAATCACCTCTGGTTTCCCTATTCTCCATGCGGGTACTGTACTCGGTTTCTAAGCAGGCCGTAAATTAAAACTCTCACTTCGATTTTTTGACCAACTACGTATATTTCCTGAATCATAGTCCCGTTTATCTCTTTTAAATTTATGAGTCTTCCTCTCTATAATCTCAGACTCTGCTTTATCCACTTTTTTGGTTAAGTACTGATTAAATTCACTAAATTCATTTGTATCCTTTACAGGCTCCATTTGTTGTTCTAAAAGGGACATTTCTTTCTCTAGCTCCTCTAGCATTTTTTTCGTCTCATAGACAATTAACCTCATCAGATCCAAAGAGCATTCGTCTAGGATCCGATTCCACTCTTTTAAAAAATTTTCATTAGACGCACCAAAGGTAGGATTTTTTAATATCCTTTACCCCCTATACATATATCCATGCACATATATATATATATTGTGACACAGTCAGGTTAGGGGGTCACTCTCCTGGGTAGAGGACTCCTTCCTTTCACACACAGCAGCTGGGAAACAGTACGCCAGACTGGATTCGAGTACAAGCTGGTCGGCGCCAGTCTTTATTGTACAATGTCAGAAATAACAAAGAAAACATAAACATAAATTCTAGCCCTGTCGGGGCACTAACTTCACAGTTGGTTCCCTCACTACCAGAACCTGGCAGGGCCTAATGCCCTCACCAGCAACAAAGGCACAGCACAACACTCATAGTTAGGTTTTCAAGTGTCTCTGAGCAAACTCCCTGTCTGCTCTCCCAGGTGAGACACTCAGCCCTAAACACACAAGGCTTATATTGGCCACTCTCAGGTGGGAACCCTAACAAGCCTGTTACCAGGCTGCGAGAACCAAAACCTGGAGAGGCCGTGGGTGGAGCCCTCCCTCTCCTCTCACCCACAACCCCCAGGTCCCAAACCGGCTTTTCAAAAAGCAGAGACTCAAGCCTGCTACACTGCAGACTTTCTCCTGGGGGTTTAGAACACATAAGACAGGAATCTGGGACAAATGTACCTGCCACAGACCACTTTACCAGTGATCCTATCACAATATATATATATATATATATATATATATACACACACACACACACACACACACACATCTCATTCCTTATTTACAGTTTCAAACTGTAATGCAAATGTGTTACCCCCAGCTGTGAAGCTGGGCGCCATTCTGTCTGGGTGTGGGACTAAAACCTGTTTAGGATACAGACAAATTCAATTGTGTAGACCAATGCCTGGGTTATATTACAATTGCCACAACTATACTTGCCTACATACAGAGATTCCCAATTTGTATGTAAAACACTCACAGTATCCTGGTGCATTGTCTATTCTATTTACTTTTCTCAGGGGCTGCATTTCTAGTTGTTTTTGGTAGATTATCAAACACATTGCTATCTGTACTTAGCTCGTGAGTTGTAACTTAAAATGGCGCTGGTCGCAAAATGGCGTCTTGCAGATTCTTGTTTCTAAAATGGAGTCTAGCTTCCATTCGCAAGATGGCGTCACGCATGCCAATTTCTACGCTGATTCAGTCTCAGCCACTAATCCAGCTTCGACAGTCCACCCTTTGATAGCGAACAACATGCTATTACATCCTAATTTTAAATTAATTTAGGCATACATTTATATATATTACTTAATGTTATTATGGGATGGCACAAGGTGGTTCTTAATCCATCAATAATGTGTCTCTAAGAGGGGACATAAAACTACCATTATACGCACACCGCGGACCTTGGGAGATCATGTGAATGATGTGGGGATGCACCAGTCCTACAAAGGAAGTTTTGATGGGGAATTAGGGACTTACATTATTTGAGGTGTTTTTAAAATAACATTTTGATAATACTTTTTATGCACATCTAAATATAATACATTATATGATGGTATTTCTAGTTCAGAGTTGTAATACAGTTCTATATTTACCTCAGTATTCATATGGGTACTTCTAACCACCATCATAATTTCGCTCTTCCGATTTACCTTATTTTTACATTTTTCCACACTTCAACACATTAGGAACACACCGGACACATATGCCAATTATTATGATGACAATCAGTATAAGGATTAAGAATTTGCCTATGCTGGCAATCACTTCCTGGACCCATTCCCCTAGACCTGAGAACCATTTCACTGGGTTCAGCCATGAAACCCATCCTTCTATCTTCTCCCCTACTTCAGCTACTGAAGCATTATGGTTCTTATGAAATTCCCATTTTAGCTGCAGAATTTCATCCATCTTTCGGTCTATCACCTCCTTGGGGTCGCTGGTATCATTGGTGACATAGGTGCAAAATTTTACTCCAAATTGGGTGGCCAACGTTACGCAATACCCTCCAGTAACAGCAGTTAAATAATTTAACACTAGCCTGTGTTGCACCAGTTCTTTCTTGTATGCTTGCAATTCTTTCTCTGTATACCTGAATGTGTCATCGTACATCTCGGTGATATTATCTATTAATTTAGCAAGTTCCTGAATATATCTAAAATGTAATGTACCCCGAGCGATCCTGGTGGGATCCAATGCAACTAAAACTTGAAAGCCAGTTGTCTCACTAACTGTGTGGCTTTATGCACGTCACCAGGTATCATATTTCATTTGCCTCTGTGTTCATATTGCGTCTGAAGATATGGTGATGGTGTGTTTTTATGAATACCAAGCATTTCACCATGTGTAAGGGTCATAATTTCTGGAAGTAGTCTTCCCAAATAACATAACAATTATGGTACTAAGATTGATCAGACACTCCCCTGATTTGGCATAGCACTCCTCCTCCTGACTCGACTCCATCAGCACTGCCATCAGCTCCCATCTCCTCTATCGGTCCTCCCATCACAGAAACTGGGAATCCCCAAACAAACCAAGATGATGGAAACTCTGGAAGAAGAATACAAAAATGAACACAGCAGAACAATCCCTTGCTGCGACACTGATCTACAGTTTTCTTTTAGCTCAGGTTTCTCACTGTCACCTTTTTAATCCTCCTGGCACAAGCTCGCAATCTACAGGTCCACGTTATCAACCTCATCTCCGTTTGTATCTCCACCGGTTGGTTAACCTCCCTGTAGTGAGTGGAATGGACCCACAAATCTTCCCCGGCCACCCTTTGAGGATGTGGTACTTTGTCAACAATGTCAGATACGGAACTTTCCACCGATCAGTCAAACAACCTGAGCTGAAAAAATTCTGATCATAACAAATTCCCCAGGTTCGACATCATGACAGTTTGCATCAGACATGTTGGAAAATAACATTTTCAATTTCAGTTGTTCTTACTCATCTTCGTGAGACACTGCACAGTAATCTAATTATCATATTTTCACATGAGGCTGCCTGTTAAACAGTATCTCAAAGGGGGGACAGATAAAAGAAATGACAGTCTGGAATGATCTTGGTTTTATTACCCATCACCTTACACATGTTTTGGGAAACGTCACCTGTAAAATGAGTCCCCCTATCACTTTTAATAATTCTAGGGATATAGAGCCTGATTCAGAACCGGACGCTATTTGCGCTCGCTCGTTCAGAAAAAAGGGGTGGCTATTCAAATGAACCGTTCGCTCTTTGCGGTCTGTTCACGCCTCTATGTCTGAATGAGCAAACAAAACTTGCGGTCGTTTTTTGGGAAACTACGCCCCCTGGCCGCTCGCATCCTACGTCATGTCCGCTATTTATTAGATTAATCGAGTACATCGACCAGCGTATGGACTGCTCGCTATTCTTGTGGTTGGTTTTTCCTACCACAATCTTGCGAGCAGTTCTGACTTTATAGCCCAGTGACGTGGTCAATGACGCTGCTGTATTAATTATGCACACCCATAAAACACCCGTTTTGACCTTTAAGCACGCCTGCGTTCTGATCTCCACTCCCCGTTTTCAAGCACCTTCCCCTGTTACCACCCACATACGCCTCCTCCTGTCACTCAAAATAGCAGGCATTCGCTATTAGTGAACAAACGATTTTTGGCCACACTGACTAGTTCGCGCATGCGTATTACGATCCGTACGCATGCGCATTTGTGCAAACATCGCTCGGAAACAAACGAGCGGCCGCTTACGAGCGGCTCTGAATCAGGCCCATAGTATCTGCATACAGGTTCCTGCAATTAAATCTTGTTATTAATAGCTAATGCTCTAAATAATGCCTGGGCCCCTGGGTTGGATAGTATTCCGAGTATTTGACCTTAGCCTGGCATGGCTGCCATTTATCCTTAGCAACATTGTGTCCTGTGTGTGAGAGATAAAGCACAACAGTTTAATATCATTTAAACATGACCTAAATACAATAATAAATCGTCCACATTTTACATTAGAACAGATCCATTGGCAGGTTGAAAAGATTGTAAACAGTCATATAACGCCTGGGAGAAGTTTTGAACGGGGTGGATGAAAGGATTGTTGTGGGAGTTGAGCAAGAGGGAAAGATGGTGGGTATGGATAGGAATATGGAGGATTAGGGTATGGTGGGAGGTATGAAGTTTGTGGGTAGCATGGGACCTGTGGTTGTGTATGATATGTGGGGTAAGGATGTGTTTGCTGTGGTGTGGGATTGGTGAGGACGTGTAACTGTTCAGGTGCAAGTGTGTGTATAGGTGCAGGTGTGTCTACTGGCTGTGATGTTACAGTCATTCCTTCCAGAGCTTGGATACTGACAGCCATTAGTTTTTCGCTCTGGGTCTCTCTCTTCTTTGAGATGTTCTTATCATGTTCTATGGCAGATTCTATGAGTGTATCTATTGTGACTCCCCTCCAGCCAGGTTGTGAGGTCTGAACCCGAGCCTTTAAGTCTTCTTTAAGGCCATCCATGAGTATGGTGACAATCATTCCCCTGTGGTGAGTGCTATCTTTAATATCTTCTAACCCAGTGTACTGGGTGATAGTCTGCAGAGTCCGGTTGCAATAATCTTCTGCAGATTCACTCTCCTTTTGCTTTATGGCGAAAATTTTGTTCCAGTTAACTACTACTGGAAAATATATACCCAAATGAGTTATGATGCGGGAAATATTATCTTGGTTTACTTGGTCTGTTAAGGGAACGTCACCATCCAATACACAATCCGTGATACATTTTGTCACGTCAGTATTGCGTGGTAGACAGGCCCTTAACACCACCCGCCAATCTTTATTAGTTGGCTCATGAGAACTACCCAAATTCCTCAAAAATCTTTGACATTTGGTTAGTTCCTTTTTTGGATCAGGGAAATCATTTATAATGGAATTCAGTTCTGCTCTTGTCCAAGGACAATGCATTACCACTTCCCTCGTGGGCACTATACCGTTCGCATCTGCATTTCCATTCGGAACAGTTATTGTCCGAATGGGATGCAGACCAGAAGCGCTGCTACCTTTGACCTTGTTACCTGGCTGGGGGTTTAATCTGTTGCTGCTACGTATGGTATTAACAACTTCCTCTACGGGTGCAGAGGGGGCTAGCACTTCCCTTGCTGTTACTGATGGAGATGATGGCACCACTCGTGATTGTTGTGGTGCAGCATCTATCATCTGTACAGCATGGGAAATGGCAGACATTACAATAGGCTCATCATCCACATCATGAACATTTTCTTTATAGTTGCTTAAGAGAGGGTACAAATTACTTGTTACATTTTTATGGGTATTTTTGATAACTGTACTTGCACCTCCATCCACATAAGGTGGAGGTGGTGTGCGTGAACTGCTGGCAATACCTTCTACAACGCTACGTTGCCACACGTGCGCGCCATTTTGCGGCTCGCTCGTATTGCAATTTAGCCCCTTCATGCTGCCACAACTTTAAACATTCATAATATTTTACCTCGAGAGCGCATCAGACTGATGTGGTCTCGGACATTATTCAATACATGTTTATCAAAACTACCAATTCTAGGAAACAGTTTAACACTCTTCATCGTCATATTAAACCATAAATCACAATACCTGGTTGCATTGGCACCGTACCTAATATGCATAATATGTGCACCGACCCAAGTGGCACTTCCAACAGCAGCAAATCATTTAACATCTCTACCGATCGCTTGGCCCTCATCCTGGGAGAACTCTAAGTTTTTCAATAAAGATTTAAATTGGTGAAAGACAGTCTAGATACTCTCACTTACTTACGGAAGAAATTTCCAGATGCCCCCGCTCACCTACGGAAGAAATTTCTAGATGCCCCCGCTCACCTATTATCTCTCAGCTCACAATCACAAATTTCCTAGTGTGGCTCAACTACAATGCTCAAATAACCCAACATAATTATTGAACACTGCAATCACACTGAGAGCCGGTCCCTACAACAAAGACAACATGTACACCTGCTGATGTGTATAGAATGGTAAGCTACTTACCGAGTTACTAGGCCAACTCCTGTGCCTAGTACTTAAGGGTCATACAATACCCTTAACCTTTAGGTCTCGTATTAGACCCTAAACAAATACTCACAATCACACACTCTTTTCCTGCGCAAAAAACTACACGTTAACCCAATTATGGGCAACAATTGAAAAGAATGTAAACCTCAATGGCTTTGTATAAACACGTGGCAGCACAACCGGAAGTACGTATACGTTATTGTGCAACCAGTCGCATACACAATAATGCAACTACCACACAACCGTATAACAACCTTTAGCTGCGTACACAAAAGTGCGTCTTTACTGTGCGCAAAACTGGAACTCAGCCGCGTGTTCAATACTGCGGCACCCCTTTAAATGTTAGGTTCTATCAACAAAGGAAAACAAACTTTTTCCTCTCTTGTCCCTGGATTCTAGTCAGCGTCCCTGGCTCACACAAAAACGGGTAGCGATCTCTCAGCACCGAGTGGTTGCAGGTAAACCCTGCATGTGGCCACTCCACCCTTTGGTGAGATATCGATAACCGTATGTGCCGTGTGAGTGGGTAAGTGACTTCACTATGAGCCCCCAACTAAGGATACTGCCTTTGAACCTCTATATGCCCCTGCCTATACCTTCTAATATCCTGCCTATAAACCTCTAAGGATGACGCTAATTTGCATACGCAGTCATACAGTAAATAAAGACTTGAGACCTAGAACCTGTGGTTCCAAAGCACAAAGTATTATTCAAGTAAAAGTACAGCAGATACACGCTATGATCCTCATATAATCTTAGCGCAAAGAAATTATACAGACCCAAGTACAATTATACATATGCAGCGCTCTCTGAACCAGATGTAGGCATCAGCAAGAAACCCCCGTCAATCAGCACGAAGACTCGAAACCCAGGGTCAGAGCACACATATTTATACCCCCCAGAAATAGACAACACAATAGAGAAGTTTGTTACTAATACCACTGGTCCTAAAGGAGAGGGCATATGTTACAAGGCATCTAACAAGTTGGTTCAAATAGACACAGTCCAGCCTCTAACAACTGGTGGTCTCTGGTTTCCCGCCTCATGCAAATCCTAACAGTTGTTCATATAATGTACATTTTGTTGCTTGAAGTCTCTGCGGTCCATAAGTTGAGAATGCATGTTGCGATCTCTCCATCGATATTACCGGAATACTGTTGAGAGAGTACGCATCAGTACAATACCAAACATGGCTTACTTATTACGTTTAAAACCTTAGTTACAAAATAATCTTTATTTCATAGCAATTATAGTAAATGTGCATACTTGAATCTTATACCTTAAAGCTTATGGAACCTTGTATGTGAATATGTAATGTGTGAGTATGTGGGGTTTGATGTAAAGACGCTAGTTAGGTTTATCTGATTTGGGGCAGATGTGCACGCATGCAGCTAATAAACAGCATTCGCATGCAGGATATTGTGCATTCACTACTGAGCGTCATGTTAGCAGCTTAACTGTGCGTAATGTGCGGTCTTCATGCAAGAGATTCCATACACATATATATATATGTGTATACATATACCCATACACACATATATTATATATATATACATACACACACGCATCTCATTCCTTATTTACAGTTTCAAACTGTAATGCAAATGTGTTACCCCCAGCTGTGAAGCCAGGGGGCCATTCTGTCTGGGTGTGGGACTAAAACCTGTTTAGGATTCAGACAAATTCAATTGTGTAGATCTATGCCTGGGTTATATTACAATTGCCACAACTATACTTGCCTACATACAGAGATTCCCAATTTGTATGTAAAACACTCACAGTATCCTGGTGCATTGTCTATCATTAACTTTTCTCAGGGGCTGCATTTCTAGTTGTTTTTGGTAGATTATCAAAAACATTGCTATCTGTACTTAGCTCATGAGTTGTAACTTAAAATGGCGCTGGTCGACAAAAGTAACAAAGTATCACTAGGTTAATTTAGAAGTGTCCCTATGCAGATTGCAAGTTACCTTCTTTTTGTTTATGACATAAGTGCACATGCTGCCTTTAGTGAGATTTCGTCAGTGTAAAGAGCAGGAGTGGTAATCCTGTGTGTACACACACACTCTCTCGGCGGCTGTCAGTTTTGTGTCCGCTCGAGACCTCGAACTCATTGTGTCTTGCTCTTACCGCTAGGTCCCACCGGAATGGTAATCCTGTGTGTGTACACACACTCTCTCTCTCAGCGGCGGCTGTTAGTTCTATCTCTGCTCCGGACCTCGGACTCCTCGCGGCTTGCTCTTACCCTGGGGCGCCGAGAGGGGGGGGGCGGCTACGAATTACCCGGCACGGGCTTGCTGGAGGGGTCCGGCACCACTCCCCGCTCCCTCTTACATTACAGCAGCCCAGCACATGCTGCTGTGTGCTGGGTTGCACTGGGAGACTGCTCGCGCCTATGCCTGTGGGGAGAGCGATCACACTGATCATGCCCCCACTGGTTATGCATCGGGCTGAGGGGGCTCACAGCTCCTTTGCGGCGCTGCAAAACTTTTACTTTTACCTAAAGAGATGTGGCCATGCCTACTGCAATTAGAACACGCCCTCTTTTACCTGGGCCCGGCGCGGCTTTTGGCGGGCCTGCTCTTACCACTGGGTCCCGCCAGGAGTGTTGGTTGAAGGAGTTTCTTTTACAAAAGCCACTGGGATTTCACAATGTGCTAGCAGCCAACACAATAGATGCAAGGGGCAGCATTCTTGCAACACATGAATGATTTTGAATAATATATGTTTAGAAATGTAAAAATTAAAAAAGTTTTAAAATTAAATACAAAACCTACAATATTGTGACTGCGAAAGTGAGCACCTTTCACACACACATGTGCAAAAAAATATGAAGCCATAACACTAGATTATTAGATCACAACACAAATTCTTTTGGCAGCCAACCTTGTAAAAATAAAAACCTACTGTGATCAAGGTGAGTATCTGAAATAAACAGTGAAGACCAGAGTTTGGTCTAAAGGTGCCCATACACTGTGCGATAAAGCAGCCGATCCGATGGATTGGTACGATTTGGCTGTTATATCGTACCGTGTATGGGCATATCGGCCAGTGAGCGCTCCCGTGGGGGTCGTACATCACACCCCCAGATCTTACTGCAGGTTCAGTTGATGATGTGCGATTCCATGCAATGCTATGCGGGTGGGGGAGAGGGCATATCGGGCAGTCGGCCACCTGATCGGCCTGATATGTGGAACGTCGGATCCCCTGTCGCTTCGCCTCGCGTTTGGCCAGACTTTGTGCACCACTAGTGGTCTCCTTTTCTTTCCATAGGTTGCTGGAGCTAGCACCCACCAAATACCGAGCATAGCTCTAGTAACTGATGAAGTCCCAGAGCGGCGGCCTATTACCAGAAGAGAGTGGATATGGGGCCTTTATATTTGGATGGAGTGCGAGTTCTTTGGAGGTTCCCATGTTGATTCATATAAACTTGTTTTTATTAACAGATGGTACAGGACTTATTCAGTGTATTTGAGAATTCACGTAAGTAGAAGCAGGATATGATAAGATACACGTCTGGTGAAACCATTATGTCAATTAGAGCTTTGACTTGCAAACTTCCTGGAAACAAGGAGTTCAATAACTGAAGGGATCAATGTATGGAAACCATTCACTAGTACAGGGGTAGGCAATTTTTTTCTCTGTGTGCGCCAGATGTTCAATATTACAAGGTAAAAAATGGTTTCCAGAGTGCTACCACCGTTACATCATATACAAACATTTAAGAAATGAGTAAGAATGTGCAAAAAGTGTTAGTAGTTTTCTGGCCCTTCCTTTTTGAAGCTATTTTGCTCAGGCTAGGTGAATAATTAGTGGGGGGGGGGTGGCCTAGCTACCAGCGGGGAGGATGTGCACCCTGGGAGCTCCTACAACTGCCTCTTTTCTACTTAGTTTTAGGGATCTTTGTACCCTCCATTTTGGCCCTCAATTGCCTCCCTGTTCCCTGCATACACGGGGACACATCCGGTGTGCTATCTGAGGCTCCTAGTAGAGACCTAGCGGAGCTCCAGAAGCTGCGACCTTGATTTTGCCACAACCGGATCACCGCCACCTGACTCCTCCTTTTTCTGTAGCCCAGAGTTTCCCAAACTCGATTCTCAAGGCTTCCCAACAGTTCAGGTTTTAGAGCTATCCATGGTTGAGCATAGGTGGTAAATCAAATTGACTGAGGTACTAATTAAATCACCTGTACTCAACCATGGATAGCTCTAAAACCTGACCTGTTGGGGAGCCTTGAGGTCCGCATTTGGGAATCTCTGGCCAAGCCTTCTGCTAAGCATACCAGCAATGGCTGCCCTACCGTTGACACTGCTCTGCTCAGCCGGAGGAGGCTTCACTCTCTTTGTGGACCGGAGTTCCAGCTAGTAGCGGCCGCCATCTTGGATTGCTTCTGACAGGTATCAGAGGCTGTAGCTGCTGCAGCTTCTAGGGAGGACCTCTGGACTGCTATTGCTCACTCTTTTGCCCCTCAGCCTCAGTATATTTGGGATACCCCATATTTAGAACCCCTCCCCACCACCTTTTTATACCAGCAGCTACATAATAGCAGAGTCAGCTACTGCTAGCAGAGTATATACAGAGCTCTCTGGTCTGAAAACCTCTGGCTGTCTTCATATTCCTGTACTGGATTCTAGGCATCATTGCTCCTTTCAAACCCTTGCTACAGTGCCTTCTTAAGATGTAATAATTGCTCATTCCCCTGCAGATCTGGGCTCTGAGCTCAAGCTTATCGTGTTACAGTGAGGGCTGCATGCTACTCCTACTACCTTTGCCTAACTACCTTCTTCCAAAGATACATTCCTACAGTTCTTCCACCACTAAACATGCCTAAGGGAGGCCGGAAACATGGAGGGTATGACTTATCCCAAAGCCTTCAGAAGTTTGCATATGCCGGCAGTAAACCGACAGAAAATTAAACGCTTTCACATAATGCTAACATAATTCTAACTCCGGTTCAGAGGACTATGAGCACTGTCCTTTGACTCGCAAAGCTTTACAGTCTCTCTTCCATGAAATCCAGGAAATAAGACAGTCTGTTCAAGCGGTTCCAGTGGAGGTGCATAAGGCAGTTAATTTTCTTCAAGCGGAGTTGAACGATCTGGGCGACAGAACTGACCAACCTGAGTAAATGGATGAGGTGGTTACATCTCAACAGGTAGCGGATGCAGAACTCCATTGTTTGAGGCAGGATATGCTTCTTCCAACAGGAAGACCAGGAAAACAGAGCTAGATGTAATAATTAGTGGACTGCAATTGAAGACATGCTTCAGAATTTCGTATGGTTATTCGACTGTGGTTCACTCACCAGAGGCCTAGGCTTTGTTAGGTATGCAGGCCTCTCTGTGGTTCTCTGGTTTGGAGAATGTATAGCCCACTAAATGGGTATACTTGCTGAGGGAGGCAGAAGAGAAAAGTACATTTGTTGTGAGAATGTCTGAGCCCATGAGTACCACTTTAAAATAAATATCCTTCAGTGCCACCTGGTGGCACTAGTGCTTAGGGTTGCCGACCCCTGCTCTAGAATGCTTTAATCATGGCTTTGGGTTATCCAGACCCTGAAATGACAAATATATGCACTACAAATCACCTATCCCTTCCCAAGCCTAGCATCCCTCTTTTGATTTAATTATTACTGCTGCTTGGTGAATGTGCATGGAGACACATTGACATCCATTAAATCTATTTTATTTGCAGCAAGGATGGTGCAAATGTTAGCAGTACTGTCTCATAGCATTGTGGTCTTGGGTTCCATTCCCAGCATTGCCCTAACTGTGAAGTTTATTATCCCCATGCTTGCATTTGGTTTCCTCCCACACTCCAAAAATATACTGGAAGGTCACTTGGCTCCCAATAAAAAAAATATTCTTATGTGTGGGGCATGGCCTGACTGTTTAACAGTGTCAACATGTGTCTCCAGTGCTCTGGCATCCATCTGGTAGCGGCTACTATGGGACTCATATCCACCGGCTTTGTCCCTTCTTACCTGCCCATGGCTCCAAAAGGGTCTGGGTTCCAGCTGCCAGTGTTCTATGCCCACTGATCCCTAGTCCGTGGCTCCCACACCCTGCAGCCTGACACACCACTAGCAGCCATGGCCTAAAGTACCGGCCTGCGCCAGAGGCTCTCCCGACCGAAAGCCGATGTTTCACAGTACTTCTGGAGGGCTCTGGGGTCCAATCAATGAGAGGCTGTGCTTCTATAGCTTGTGCTTATTGTGGCCTCAAAGACTATACCCTCCCAACCGCAGTCTGAAGTGTGGACCCGGGACAGTATTGCATCTTACTGGGGATTTATCAGGCTCTCTACTCACATAGCCTTCCTGGGGTCTCAGGTGGGTGTTACTGTGCCTTCTGAACCCTGGACTGTGGTTCGTGCCTGTTGTAGTCCTATTGTGCAGTGCTGCAGCTTGCTGTCTCCATCTCCAGGGACCCCCCAGACACACTACGGTCAATAAGCTATGGATACAGGAATTGCTCCTCCATGGCATACAACTGCTTCTCCCTGCCAGCAACATACTCACAACTGCACATCTCTGCATGAAGGGGGCAATTCACAATGATGAATAGCTGCGGTAGGGAGCTCCCGGATCTATTCAATTCACCGCACCGTTTGCTTAGATGGCAAGTGGTTAAGTCAATGAATGCTGGTTCTCGCGATTTAACCTGAGTGTTTAGTCATGAGAACAGGCATGCTCCGACTAAAGTGCTGGCCGCGTGGCTGTCATCGCCGCGCTAAGCAGAAAAATAGCCTCACAGCCGACACTTTAGTCACATTTCTCCTCGCATCTGCAGGGGTGCAAAAGAAATCCATAAGTCCGGCCAAACAGCGCGGTGAATTGAATAGCCCCGGGAGCTCCCTCCTGGGGCTACTCAGCATCGTGCTGAATTGAATTGCCCCCATATTCTTACATCCTCCAGCTGCTATTGCACACAGTAATACAATGCCTGTTCCTGCAGTGCCTAGGCACTATATTATATATTAAAGACTGTGATATATTTATCTCCTGCCCACCCTCCTGTCTCACTCACCTGTTTCCTTCTTCTACGGATCACTGTACCACTCCAACAGAATTTTTTACTGTTTTACTGTACAACTTCCCTTCTGCTGTAAGAGTAAGACATGATTGGATTCCACTGCCGTATCTCAGCTTGTCTATATGCTGATCCCACCACACTGATAACTTGTTAACTTATGAGTGTAGCGTCCAGAGCTTCTTTCTACTAGCAAGCTTGTTCTTCATTTGCAGAATTACTTGGACAGTTTATTGTTCTTTTTTTCACTATGCATAGTGCAGCCCAGGGGCAGGAAAGGGGCCCAAGCTGAAATTGCACACCATTTCACCAAACAGGATAAATTGGAGACAATCTCTCCTCGCCACTTTACAGACTCTGACATGGAACAAGAGGATGCCCCAGCCACCAAGAACGATCTCTGATCATTGGACTCTTCCTATCATTCTTAACAACAAGCAGGGACCTGTAATACCTTAGCTGGAAGCTCGACTTCTTGAAAAAGAAGAGTGACGATCTGGAAAACAGAGAATGACGCATACAACCTCTGCATCTGGATATCCTGGACTCAGTTGATCCCAAAGACCTTGTTTTCTATTATTTATTAACAGTTTCTTATATAAACCCAGAGTTAACAGGAGATTTAAAGATTATTATAAAGCACTGTATAATCTATCTACACCTCCTGATCTCCCCACATCCATAATCTCAATAAAGAGTATCTTCCTTCCTGTACTCACCCCTCTATCAGTTCCCATACGTTGCTTAGTCTTGGTCAGGATATATCAGAAGAGGAAGTCACTTTGGCTCTTAAATCATCATTGAAAACCCCAGACCCAGGAGTTTCCCTATACTTTACTATGTCTTTTGAAACCCTGTTAGTCCCCCATCTAACGTTACTTAACAATATTTTGGAGGGGTTCCTCTATTTCACCTGGACTCTGCTAAATCTAAAATGGTCATCCAGAAACCTGTGTGCTCAACTTTTAGTCTCATTACATTACCACTAATTAGCTGTCTAACCTTATCGAAATCCACATATAATGGCAGCTCAGGTCATCCCATACTGCAGAATTACTATTATACCACATTATCTCATGACACCCCTGTATAAAGAAATGGGTTGAGAATACATCAACGCCAAATATGGATTGCTACGTATCCACAGACCTGCCATGGAGTATGCCCACTTCTCCATCCATTTTACATGGACGTCCAGCAAATAATCATTTTTCGCAGACATTCTATCCATCCCCTTTAACACCCATTTGGGGATGCATCCCTTATTCCCCCCAGGGTCTTCGCCTAGAATGGCCTCCATGTGGCTTTTGACCGGGATCACATTTTGTGCATGTCACCACGTTTGCTGACTTTCAGGAATGATATGGCCTTCCATCCACTCTTCATTATCCCTATTTACAGATCACCCATTTCATACACTCCCAATGTCATTCAAGGCCACTTCATAGGCCCTTCCCTTTTGAACATTTGTGTATATATTCCTTAGGGCATAAGGGTGCTACATCATTCCATTATAACTCCTGAACATCCTCCACAAAGAAACCTTTGAAAAACAGTGAGAACATGATCTTGGACTGGAGTTGTACGACGAGTGTTGGTCTTGCATCCATAAGTGGATTGTCAAAACACCTCCATTAACTTCAGTATTAGGGAAATATATTTGTAAAGTATACAACTGATGGTACATGACTCCTGATAGGATATATCATTTGTATCCAAATTCTTCTGAGCAATGTTGACATAACTGCGATTTCGTGGGACTGTCCTGTGATTTAACAGTTTTTGTCATGGCAATAAAACTTATGACGGTAGTGTCACAAACCCTGTCAGAGACCTCCGCCTCAGACCCCTGCATCTTTCTATGTGTCTGTGCCATCGCGGTCCGCAGTGCCGCCGACTTGCTGTCCGCGTGATTTCCAATGCTGGGCCTCCACTTGAGAATCCTCTGCAGCATCCCTGCTGTTACCTGTATCCCTCTGCCGCAGATCCATGCGTGCACAGCGCGCCAGCATACAAGATTTCTGGAACATGGGCGCAGCCAGCTTGGGCCAGGTCAGGTGAAGCTCCTGCATCCAGTCAGCAGCAGTCTCCACTTGCTTCCGCCAATCCGCTTCATCCTGATAGTATAAAAGACCTTCCTGTAACACATGCTGGTTGCCAGTGCAACAATGTCCATGTTCCTGAGCCCCCTGTGTGAAACCTATGCCTCCCAGCATAACCAAGCAAATCCAAGTTCTCCAGTTCAATCCACAGTACTCCAGTCCGGAGTCAAATCCAAGTTCTCCAGTTCAGTCCACAGTACTCCAGGGCGGAGATCAAGTTCAAGTTTATTTCAAGTTCCAAGTACACAGTTCCTTTTCCAGGTTCAACGATTATCAGAGACTTTTTCCTACAGCCTAATTTAGCATCTTCTAATTGCATTATCTCTGCCCAGAGGACTCTAGTATATAACCTTATATTACAATCTTATTTTACTTCAACTGTATGAGCAGATATTATATTAAACCATCCAGTTTCAAACCATCTACTGATCCAGGTGTCTCTGTCCAACACCCGAGTTCGGGTACACAACTCCAAGTTCCTCAGTCCGTGACAGGTAGTTACTAATACTTCTGCTACATAGGCTCTTGCGTTCAACATCCTACAGCTAAATTAATCATAGATATATGCAATGCTTCCAAACTCCTCATAGCCAAAGTTTGGAAATCTCACACTCTTACCCATGAGGCCCTTGCCAATATACTGTAGTATGTTTATTCAATGGAACATATTACCTCTCTTATACATGATACTCTCCCAAGTATCTTCAGGTGTGAAATTCCTGGTTCACTTTCCATAATTCATCAATGCTAGGAACCTCTTAAGGATACCCTTCTTGTTGTCCCCCGTTACCACTCTTCTCTCTACAACCATTGTCTTATATTGATTTTCATAGGTAGGCCATGGCCTTATTTTCTGCCAAGTGGTTAGCAACAAATTATAGTCTAGACTTTTGTTGTCTAGCTGTAAAATGTAAAACCCACTACGTCA
Source organism: Taudactylus pleione (assembly GCA_031769625.1). NCBI lineage: Eukaryota > Metazoa > Chordata > Amphibia > Anura > Myobatrachidae > Taudactylus > Taudactylus pleione. The sequence goes on along the minus strand of JAUIMM010000364.1, from coordinate 5,488,671 downwards.
GTGCTTTGTTTTCATACTTGAATAGTCTGGATTTCCTGGTTGTTTTTACGATTGTTTGATTTAATGGTTTGTTTGTTTTTTAATATCAGATATTTTTTTTTCTTAACATACATATATTCAGGAGCTAATGCAGAGTTTAACATCGGCCTGTTGCGGAGAATGTCATGCATGTCTCTTGCACTGTGCATACTTGAGAACCAAAAAGGTATTGACGTACAGGTAATGCAGAGTATGCATTTCAATCGCAACTGTACTTGCGTATGGATGCGCATGCTCACATTGGCAAAGTTTAGGGAGTGTATGTTGACGGTATAGCAGGTTATGAGTTGGACAGGAACGGTACTACAGCATTTGCACCAAGTATCAGCTGATGCAAATGCACCATATTGAGAACTATGGAACTGAGCACACACGGCAGAGATGTGTACAACACTGCATACATGCACATATATGGCCCATTTGTATGCAATACTGCATCAGGCCATCAGTGAATTTGTTGGAGCTTAATGAGAATAGAAGACAATTGTTCTGATGGCCAGTGGTGGATTCTCTTTCCATAAGATGCAGGTAGTGGTATACATGAGAGCAAATAACACATGCCTCAGCTATCTTATATAGATACTTAAAGATGCAAAAGAGAGACACAGAGTAATATGTACGAAGCAGCATTTGTAAGCCACTAGTTGGAGCTGAAAATTTAAAGTAGCATGCACATTCAGTGTAATGTTGGGACTGGGCTTTACACTGAACATTAGTGCCACTTTAAATTTGAGAAGCTGCAGCTTACAAAAGACTCATTACTAATACCCCTTTTACACAGACCTGAAAATCCCAGATTGATGCACATGAACACGCATCAACCCGGGATTTTTGTCAGTGTAAATGGATCCACCCTGGTAGCTCACAGGGTTGGCAACGGGTCATTCCCATGTCACCCTGCAGTATAAACTGCGCGATCCGGGGCACGATGACCCAGATCGTGCCGCGTGCTGTCCGATTGGCCGGATTGAGTGGTGCTTGGAGATATCATCTTCAAGTGTCCACTGCAACGGGATAGCCAGGTTCAGTGCCATGGTGTAAATAGGATCTGTCTCGGGTTGGAAACCGGTTCTAAATCCCGGGTCAGACCCGGGACTTTGGTATAAATGTAGCTGACTTGTAGAAGTTGGTGTACAGGACAACAGAGCATTGATACTATAAAGCTTCTATTTAAACAGCATAACAGCTACTACTATAACACTGCACTGGTCTCTCACATTATAAATAAAGTATATTATTGACAATATATAAACATGGATGGGTTTGGTAATATTAATCAAATGACTGCTTTTGTGAGCAAATTTGACCATGCACACTGGAAAAATTAGATTATAAATGAACATCATTTCAAATGCACTAAACTGCCTTATAGGCTAGTTTTTACATCAGACAATAACCAGATGATTGTTCCACAATTCCTTAGACTCCATGTGAGCATACATGTATAAATCAAATATGTATTGCATAGGAATTAAATGGAGAAACAAATATTAAAAAAAACAAAAAAACAAAAACACACCTCTCCTAATATTAGGAATCAGCAATCTGTGAACCAGAGAACATATTTATATGGATGTTGAGATGCACTATGGCAATGAACAGAACATTATGCCTAACAGGACAACTTATTATGCACAAAAAATAACAAGTACATTATGCATGCAGTTATACACTTTTATACACTGAAGTGCCAAAAATCATGGGATAGTAGAATGTAAAAGGTAATGGTAGGTGCCTCACTGTGACTCCTTGGAAAAGCCCAGACCTGCGTCAGTTGCAAACAGACATCTCGTGAGTCAGCTTGAACACTGGCTAGGCTGCTCATGGCAAGGCGATGTGAAGTATCAGAGTTCGAATGGGGTATGATAGTGGGTGCCTGACGGATGGGACATTCCATTTCCACAGTTGTGCGGACATTTAACATTCCTCGATCTACGGGTCACGTTTGTACCGTGAGTACCTCATGGAAGAAATTACCACCCACCGTGGCAGACTATGGGTGCTTAATGATCATGACCAGCGGTGTCTGGCCAGAATTGTCTGTGGTAACAAGCAACACTGGCTCAAATCACATCCACATCCAATGCAGGAGGTACCAGACATATCCAGCAGGTCAGTGCAGCATTCTTTAGCCTCTGTGGTATATAGGAACAGAAGAGCCACCAGAGAGCTCATTAACACTACAACACCAGACAACACCTCACCTGGGCTTGTCACACAGCTAATTGGACCCTGGAAGACTGACAACATGTGGAGTGTCCGATGAGACACAGTTCTAGTCGTTTCAGGATGATGGCAGGGTTTGTGTGTGACACAGACTCCAAGAGGCCATGGATCCCAGTTGTCAACAAGGTACCGTGCAGGCTGGTAGTGTTTCCATACTGCGGTGGGGTTTGTTCACGTGACATAGGTTGGGTCCACTGGTTCACCTGAAAAAGTTATTGACAAGCAACCACTACGTTGCATTGCCCGATGACCATTTGCAGCCCTTCATGTACACGTGCCGCCACAACGATAGAATATTCCAGCAGGATAATTCACCATGTCACTGGTCCAAGGAGCATTCTGGAGAGTTCCGACAAATGGTATGGCCACTATGCTCACCCAACATGAACCAATCGAGCATTTATGGCTTGTGCAGGAGAGGTCCATTCACACCCAAGGTCCTGCACCTACAAATATCAGGGAGCTGGGGGAAGCTATCCAGGCAACATGGGTTACCATAGCTCCAGACGTTTTCTGTCCACTTTGGAATTGAGTTACTGCACTTTGCTGGGCTACAGCAGGTCCTACAAGATACTAGGCATCCATCCCATGACTTTTGGCACTTCAGTGTACAACCGGGTTACAACATAGGCTAAAATCATTAGTGTCATTATAGAGCTGGAGATACATAGACTAAACACATTTTAATTAAATTTCATAAAAGAACACATCTGATTGGTTAGGGCAGCATTATAAAAGAGCAACACTAAAGCATCCGGGTGTGCCCCTCTCCCAGAAATGCTCTGGTTCCTCACCTTTTATTTAATCCACAAAGGAGGCATTAGCAGTTTAAAGGCTCCTAGGCATGCATAAAGAATATGCTAAAGCTGTAGATTTGAACAGTGTCCATGATTGAATTACAATATATATCTATCCAGTCAAAAGTTTGGACACCTTCTCATTCAATGGTTTTTGTTTATTTAAATTATTTTCAACATAGTGGATTAATACTGAAGACATCAAAACTATGAAAGAACACATATGGAATTTTGTTGTAAACAAAAAAAAAAAAAAAAAAGTGTTCAACAAATCAAAATATGTTTTATATTCTAGATTCCTCAAAGTAGCCCCCTTTTGCTTGGATGACAGCTTTGCACAATGTTGGCATTCTCTCAATCAGCTTCACGAGGTAGTCTCCTAGAACGGTTTTGAATTAACAGGTGTGCCTTGTCAAGAGTCAATCTGCGGAATTACTTGCCTTCTTAATGTGTTTGAGACCATCAGTTGTGTTGTGCAGAGGTAGGGTTAGTACACAGTGGACACCACTATTTGACTACTGTTGTAATCCATGTTATGGCACCGACCACTCAACTCAGTAAAGAGAAACGACAGTCCATTACTTTAAGACATGAAGGTCAGTCGATACGGAAAATTTCAAGAACTTTGAATGTATCCTCAAGTTCAGTTGCAAAAACCATCAAACGCTATGATGAAACTGGCTCTCATGAGGACCCCCCCTGGAAAGTTAGACCAAATGTTACCTCTGCTGCAGAGGATAAGTTAATTAGTTACCAGCCTCAGAAACCGCTACTTAGCACCTCAGATTAGAGACCACATCTAAAGTTTTCACAGAGTTCAAGTAGCAGACAAAGCTCAACATCAACTGTTCAGAGGAGACTGCGTGAATCAGGCATTCATGGTCGTATTGCTGCGAAGAAGCCACTACTGAGGATGAACAACAAGAAGAATAGAATTGTTTGGGCCAAGAAACACAAGGAATGGACATTTGACCAGTGGAAATCTGTACTTTGGCCTGATGAGTCCAAATTTGAGATTTTTGGCTCCAACAGCCGTGTCTTTGTGAGACGCAGAGAAGGTGAGCGGATGGTTTCTGCATGTGTGGTTCCCACTGTGAAGCATGGAGGAGGAGCTGTGATGGTACTTTGCTGGTGATACGGTTGGTGATTTATTCAAAATTCAAGGCACACTTAACCAGCATGGCTTCCACAGCATTCTGCAGCGCAATGCCATCCCATCTGGTTTGCGCTTACTGAGACCATCATTTGTTTGTCAACAAGACAATGACCCCCAAACACACCTCCAGGCTATGTAAGGGCTACTTGACCAAGAAGGAAAGTGATTGAGTGCTGCGTCAGATGACCTGGCCTCCACAATCACCCGACCTAAACCCAAATGCGTTGGTTTGGGATGAGTTGGACCGCAGAGTGAAGGAAAGGCAGCCAACAAGTGCTCAGCACCTCTGGGAATTCCTTCAAGACTGTTGGAAAACCATTCCAGGAGACTACCTCATGAAGCTGATTGAGAGAATGCCAAGAGTGTGCAAAGCTGTAATCCAAGCAAAAGGGGGCTACTTTGAGGAATCTAAAATATAAAACATTTTGATTTAACACTTTTTTGGTTACAACACAATTCCATGTGTGTTCTTTCATAGTTTTGAGGTTTTCAGTATTAATCTACTATGTTGAAAATAATGTAAATAAACAAAAACCATTGAATGAGAAGGTGTGTCCAAACTTTTGCCTGGTACTGCGTATGTATGTATGTATGTATGTATGTATGTATGTATGTATATATATGTATATATATATATATATTAATATATATATATATATATATATATATATATATATATATATTATATATACACACACATATATATATATATATATATATATTATATATACACACACATATATATATATACACATATATAAAAACACACACACATATATATATATATATACATATACATATATAAAAACACACATCGAGTGAGAGAGAACAGAGACAGATTGTTATTGCCCCATTGTCCAGAGCATTGCCTAGGTGCCAGGCAGTTATCCATCCCTAGAGTAACATTGTTATAATTGTGGGTTTGCATATTATGTTAAAATTTGTTTACAAAAGCACTCTAAGAAGTAAAATTAATAGGTAGTAGCTTCTGGCACTACATTTATTTCAATAATTTAAGAAGTTTGAAAATGTAGCAAGAGAACATGTTCACTGATGTAGTTTACTTTCAACATTTACTAAAAATCAATAGTTATGAACATACAATTGGACATAAAAGTGTTTCTTACATAATGTTTGCTACATAGTTTATACATGTAAACACTACTGCTAAAATGCACTATGCACAAGTGAATGGAAAAAATTAAATTAACATGAATACATCAAGATATTATAAAATTCTCACCATGGTCAAGATGGAGGGGCACCAAAAGAAAAAAAAAAACATGCATAAAAAACCACACTTATACGTTTAAAGACAATACAGCCAACAACTACAAAGATAAAACAGGCCTTACATACCAATGATAAAGCTATGATTTAAAAAAAAAAAAAAAAAAAGAAGTTTAGCTTTCTACAAACCAGGATTACTTTTGGTGAAATGCCTGGCTTCAGTCCACAAGGACTCACCGCTTCCCTGGGAATGCCAAAGACGGTTCCCTACAGCTAAAATAAAATTCACATCTGCATAAAAATGTTTTATTAGGTTGTAAATTTTGAATAGATTTTTGTTAGAGTGAAATTAGGCCTGCAAAGCTTTTTATCCATATAAAAGTGAACTCCAATCTGATCATTAAATCCCTTTACAAATGACAGATCACAAAAGTGAACCACAATGTTTATTTTCCTTTAAAAGGGCATATAATTGTGTGTAAAAACAAAACCTCCAAGTCTTTTCTGCACATTCTCATTTATACACTTCTACATACCATGGTGTTATCCGCCATATTTGAAATATGTCAAACTCTCAAAAGGAACAAACGTAAGTATTCATAGTTTAATAGCAAAAGCACCAACGTTAATGTAGTGCAAAATTATATTGCTTACCCCATTTTCCAAATAGTGTGTATGCTGTCAGGATAGGTAATAAAATGTTATTTAGGAAAAAAACTACTATTCTCCTATAATGCTTGTTTCAAAAATATATTTTAAGAATTGCATATACTAAATACCTATTGAGTACTGTACAGAAACCTACATAATACATGGTATAGTGGAACACTGCATGCGGCGTCACGATTTCCACTGTACGGAGCGGACCTCTGTATTTCTAGTTGTAAACATGAACAAATCTGATTTCCACAGTGAGTTCAATGATCGATTCTGCTAAAAAATGCATCAATTGTGGCAAAATGATTATACAATTATTTTATTCTAATTTTCTAATGCTTATTTTAGACTCTGACCCCGCTTCTCCCCCTTGCCAGGACTTTTCACAAAACTAGTAGCCATTGGTGCCAACGCTGCCTTTCCACCAAATAAAACAGTGTGCAAAACCAACAAACAGTAACTGCATACCACAAAGAGAAACAAAATGAAAAAACACATTCTTGTAACATTTGAGATACTGCATATTTTTAATGTAGCTTGGCAAGGCATTGCCTGTGCAGTGACTGGAAAAAGTGGCAGGTACACTTCCCAATACCCTTACTGGTGTGATAAATCACTATTCAACCTTGAAATTAAAAAAAAAATATGTACTCATTGTTTCTCTTCTAGTAATAATTTCATTCTAAGCAACTAATTTCTTTGAAAGTTGACCTTTAATGTTGCAGGTCTGGTCTATGTGCATGCATATACTTTATGCTAAAATTGTCTTACCGTTATTTACAAAACAAAAAAATTGCTAGGTCACTCATATCAGAAGACTTGATTTCCTGTAAAAAGGGCAGATCTGACACAAAAATGGCATGTGTGTGTAATTGTTTTACTTTTACATAACAATTATCAGATTATTAGCCCACGTTTCTTACATCAAATACAGAAACTGTCAAATGGTGTTTAAGAAATAATGTGTGACACCTTGGCTAAAGTTTAATAGTTTCTGACAGTCACACTGATACAATGTAAGTTAGTGTAGGTTTAAAGCTATTTCCTGTAAGAAAATTAACTAAAATTACTAAAAAAAGAGTCAATACAACATTTTCTAAGTAACACGCCATTGTGGAATTGTCAGTAAGCACGGACAGAGTGCCTCACTCCTGGATGTGATGAACGGCTTTCAAATGACGCTTAACCCTACGTTTTTCCTGAAAGCTCTTTCCACATAGCGGGCAGTTATGAGGACGCTCCCCTGTGTGCACCCTCTTATGCTTAGAGAAGTTGGAAGAATTGTTAAACCGTTTATAACAAACATCACACTGGAAGGGTTTTTCACCTGTATGGATTCGTTGGTGACTGGAGAGAGCAGAGGACTGTGTAAATCCTTTGCCACAAACCTGGCACACAAATGGCCTTTCGCCTGTGTGAACCCGCAAATGTTCCTTTAGATCAGTCGCCCTTTTAAAACGCTTTGAGCATACAAAACAAATATAGGGTTTAACTTCCATTTCCATAAACTGCGAGTCATCTTGGTCGCTAGAATTATCCATGTGGGAGTCCCAACATTCCATGGTCCTTTGCAATAGAAGGTCTTCTGCTTCTGTAACATTGCAGATTTCTTCTCCTTTTATATTGTTTTGGCAGTTTTCAGTTTCATGTGGTACCAATTCCTCAGCTGGACCTACAACCTTATTTGCAGAATGGAGATATTTCAATTTAACTTCCATTGTAGTCTTCGGATCTTGAACCTGGCACTGAAATTTTTGAAGATCGACAAGTTCATCGTCCACATACTCATCATCATCATCAGTAGAATCATCAGATATTTCCACATAGATTTCATGTTCCCCTTTTGTATAACCATTCATGATTTGAACTTCAGAATTGACGATATTATATTCATACACAGGAGACCTTGATAACTTTGGCTTAACGCAATTCTCCAAGTTATCTTTAAACACATGTCCTTTGGCTTCGGCTCCAGCATTTGAGATTGAGCACTCCGAAGCTATTTCCGCAGCATTCTGAAACCGCCCCAGTGGCTTGATCTCCTTTATTTCAGAATATTTGTCATCTTTAAAAGTATCTGTTACCATTCCTGCACATGGAGGTTGCAAACCATCTACACTCACGATATCTCCATTTCCTTCAGCGATTTTTCTTTCCGATATGAATTTACAGTCTTCGTCGTCATTTAGTCTCAATGTAGGCAATATTTTAGGACATGTTCTGCTCATATTGTTATTATACAAGACTGCACCCACGCTTTTTGAAAAACCTATGCCATTTTTGCTCCGTAGGGGCTGCTTTATTTGGGAAAAGCCATCTTCCATTTTAACATTTGCAAGTATATCCTGCATTGAATGGGTACGTTGGTGCTTCTTAAAATTGGAAGAGTTATTAAAGGTTTTCCCACACACATTGCAGTGAAATGGCCTCTCTCCAGTGTGAATACGCATGTGGCCAGTCAACACTGAAGACTGGGTAAAACACTTCTGACATATTCTACAGCGGTATGGTCGCTCCCCGGTGTGGACACGCTCATGGTCTTTCAAATCTGAAGTACGCTTAAAGGCTTTTTCACAATATGAACAACCATATGGCTTTTCGGACAAGAATGGAACTCTAACTTCTGCTTGGTTGGCTAGATCTGGAGTCTGGCCATGAAGGCGCCTATGTTTTATAAAATTAGAAGCATCTTTAAAAAGTCTCCCACATACTTCACACTTATGTGGTTTTTCCTCAGTATGAGTACGTTTATGAGTTAGTAAAGAGGAGGACTGAGTGAAGGCTTTGGCACATAATTCACATTTATAAGGACGTTCGCCTGTGTGTACATTATAATGGTCCTTCAAGTTGGAAGTGCTCTGAAACTGCCGGCCGCAGAGCTGGCACTCAAAACGATTAATGGCATTATGGAGTTGCTCGTGAAACATAAGCTCAGAGACATACTGAAATTTTTCAGAACAGATACCACACTCGAGTTCCATCCTAGAAACAGGTTCTTCCTTGCAGTATTCAATGTCGTCAAGTTCCTCTTTTACCGTTAAAACTGGGTGAGCAGGAACTTCTATCTTTTTCAAGTTTCCTACCTTCATTGCCATTCCATCATGAAGGCTTTGTACGGAAGTACTCACCACTATCTGACAACTAGAACTATATGGCTTGGTGCTACCTTCAGTATTTTTATGGCATGGTCTCAAATTATCACCTTCTTCATTCTCTATGCTGCTGAGCATTGCAAGTTGAACATCTGGGAGATTTTTTGTCATACTCAAGATTTCAGACGCTTCGGTCTACATCAAAAAACCTAAACAAAAAAAAAAAAAAGAGAAGAGAAAAAGAAGATCATCACTAATCGTGCAAAGAAGCAAATCAGTCATGCTTTCCTAAAATATGCAACTTTGTTTAGAATTGTGCGACAACACATGGAAACAAAACCCATTACCTTCACAATGTGCGCAACTTTTTTTTCTTCTAATTTATGGGTGACCAAAAACAAATTGGTCTTTTCTTTTTTTTAAACAATAGCACATAAGACTATGGGGCGTATACAATAGTGTGCGACTTGCAGCCGCTGCAGGAACTCCTGTGAATCTTCTTGTATTTTTAAAGCGGTAATCATTTTAAAAGGAAAATACATTTTTAGTTTTTTCTGTAAAATAATCGCAGCTTTAAAAATACGGGAAGACTTATTACATAAGCCCCATATGTTTATTTTATAGGAGTTCTTTAAGCACAAATTATCCAACATAGGACTAATCTAATAGAACGGAAAAATGCAAATTTAAAACAAATGCCCATGTTCTAAAGGTGCAGATTATAGAATTTAAGATAACCCATCCTACTGTACATATAAAACCACTGCACCTCTTCAATATACTCATACATTTTAGTGTTGGAAAATGGTGGGGTTGGTACCAGATTTAGGAAAGCAAATATATTATTTACTAGATGTTGCCCGCTGCCTTGTCCACGATAAAAAAAAATGTCATGAGAGCGGCCCATGTGAGCAGCAGTGCTATACAGACTGGTGGCAGCAGCGCCGTCACCCACCTCTCACACCAATGTCACTGTGTGCCCTGTGCACAGACTGCTATGTAGCCTATCCTGTTCAAGTGAATGCGGGTCCAAAGCACCTCTCCCCCGACCCCCTACCGGCAGCGCACATTGTGCCATACATATCTCTTGCATTGAGATCAATAAATTTTGTTTTTGTTATTGCTCAGCTTTAACTTGACAGAACGAGGCAAAACAAAGTGCAGGTTATTTCTAGGAGTTTCCACTGCAAAATGATGCAGTTTCATGGAAATTGGTTCAGTAGTTTTCGTGCCAACTTGGAACAGACAACGTTCTTATATTTGTATAGATATGTAACTTTCAGACATTCTTTACAAACTGACATACAGTACAGTGTGCAAGTAACACATACAAGGTAAAGTGATCTAAGTAGAAAAAGAGGATTATGGTGGAAATATCTTAATTTTCATAACTAACATTTTAGATTTACTCAGAGGAAACCCATTAGTTTTTTGAGATAGGAGAATATCTCCTCTGAATGTTAACACTATTGGATGCAGTGTTATTTGTATCTAATAGCAGCTTATATGTACTCTGCTATTATACAGGTAACACTGAATCTCGGCTTTAGTGACAGGGAAGACCAATCCATGACCTACACAAAACACTTATTGAGGCCCCTAATCACAGTTCCCTTGTGATGACATCATTAATCAGGTTAACAGATATTCACTGTCACTGACTGCTGAAATGCTACCTATTTTTGTAAATCGTTTACAGTCATCAACAGTCCAAAGGTCCCTTGAAAGTTCAGGAATACAGCAAATCAGTTCCTGCAACTGCACAAGACCCCTGGGCTGTCAGAAATTGATAAGTTTTGGAAATAACGATGAAGATCAGATTCAATTTAATCTGCTGTAATAGGCTTCCATTCTAAAATAACATACCATGACCAGTCAGGAAGAGAAATTATACCAATTAGTATTCTCTAATGATGGCCACACACAGGCTGATCCTGCCACAGATGGGAATTCATATTGGACAGATCAATCCACAGAAGTAGCTTAATCTCATGTAGAGTAGCCAGATAACTCATACATACCCTCCACATGGGATGTAGTTAAAATGCCGGCGGACGAGATACTGGCCGTTGATATACCAACGATGGGATCCAGACTGCCGGCAAAATGCAGGCACCGGTATCCCGAATTACATCAGGATAGCGGCGTCAGCATCCCAAATGTCCGGACGGAGGTAAGTAGCGCATGGTCCCCGGGGATGGGGTTAGGTTTAGGTACCCCCGGGCAGGTTAGGGTTGGGCTGCGGGGAGGGGGGGGGTTAGGGATAGGCACCACCGGGAGGGTTAGGTTTAAGCAACACCGGGGGGGGGGTTAGGGTAAGGCACTAGGGGGGGTGGGGAGGTTAGGTTTAGGCACGACTAAGGGAGGGTTAGGGATAGCATACTTACCACCCGTCAGAATCTTGACCGTGCGGGGTTCCGGCGTCGGGATTTGAACCAGCAGCTATTTCATGCCCACCCCCCTCCACATATCCAGTCCTATCACTTCCATACTTCAAAATGTTGTTAGAATATGCCTTTTTGTTAGCAAAGATGCAACAAGAACCAAAACACTAGCATTTTTTCACCATTTCCCACCTTGATTACTGCAACCTCCCATCTGGAGTATCCCTCACCCTTCTATCTTTGCTTCAGTCTGTCCTAAACACTGTGGCAATACCAATCCTCTGCTTTCTGAGATAATGGGTGTAGGGCAGTGGTTCCCAAACTGTACACGGCGGCACCCTAGGGTGCCTCAGGACACTTGCAGAGGTGCCTCAGGTTGGTGGTCCAGCACCAAATGAAATTATTTATGGTCAATGTAATGTAAATATGTGGGCAAACATAAGTGCAAACCTGTCCACCACCACATAACTGTCATCCTTAGGTTCAGTTAAGTACAATTTACTTCACTTTACTACTTCATTTTTTTTCTGAATTTCTCAATAAACTTAAACTTAGGGGCGCCGTGATTCAAAAAAGTTTGGGAACCACTGGTGTAGGGTATGAGGTGTACAAGGGGCCTTGGGAATTGTTGTACCATTGCACATCCAAAGTTAGTGTTCCTGTGGACGGGAGGGGGGGGTATGGGAAATGAGGCACTGTGGTCCTTGTGATATATGGAACAAAAAGGAGGATAACATAAAGTAGTATATCATGCAAATCAATTGTTGAAACACCTTCAAAAGGTGAAATTTCCCTTATAGATGTACACTTACTAGTAGTAAAAAAATAAGGGGAATATCAACAAGTTCTCATTCTCTCTCTAGCTGGTCTTCATACTCAGGAGACAGTTTATTACTTTCCAAAAATCATCCACATAAAATATCCCTAAAAAGGAAAGTAGACGCTCCAAAGACAGTGTGTGCCTTATTTTATTTTTTTTCTAAAATATTTAACTCTGCATCACAGACACATAAAGCAAAACAAGTTCAATCTAAATTGCTCCTACTACATAGATGAAATTCAGGCATATAAATCAGTCTTCCCTCTTGGTGGAAAATGGACAGCAAGATATTTTGCAATTAAAGGACACTTTTTTGAATAAGTGTGTCCCAAAAGGCAAAAAGCCGCGCACAGGTTACCTAGCTACAACAATCTCAATAAAATTGGCTGAGAAGAAAGTTTCTAAAAAATTTGTCAGGAACGCTTTTTAAAGTTATACATGTCCTTATATTTCTTGTCAATTGCAGGTGTAGGAGTGGAACAAATGTGGTTAATGTCAGCTCTACTGAGAAAAGGTCTCTTCATCAACTGGGTGCAGCTATTTACAAATGCGCCTCATGAGTTGATCTTGTTTGAGCTAAAAAAAAAAAAAGCCAACAAATCTTGAAAGTAGTAATACAATCATGGATCTTTTGCTTTGCTCCTGCAGGTTCTCATGCATTTCCGAAATAGAATTAATCTAGTTCAAAGGTCGAAATCGTGTTGTTGCAAAATGTTTTGCTTTCGTAATGTGGTAAGACCATTGCTTGGGCAGGCACCGATTCTTTCCTTAATGTTGGCAATGCAAAGGCTGAGTGGGATGCATCTGCAGCTGCCTACTTACTACCTTTTGCGAGAGAATCCACACACCTGAATGTTGTATGGTGTATGCCCACTGTTTTCTCCGTCTACAACCGCAACAGTCATCATTAGTATCTGGACATGCACCCAACTTCATGGTGAGTTCATAAAATCCATCTAAAACAGGTGTCCCATCTCATTCCAATTTTCTACTGTAGATGGTTTACATGCCCATGATACCCCCACTAGACAAGATTGTTCTACCCAAGGGAAGAGTGGTCCAATCAATCCTACGCACATGTGATCAGGCCTGATTTGGCGCATGCACAGTATGATTTAGTCTGTGAGAGGTGTCCACAAACCCACTTGCTTCTGACTCAAACCTCATTTGGAAGGTAACATACAAAACATTGAAAAAGCAGTATTTACCCTGGATTAAAGGCAGAAATGATATTCAAGCCTTGTTATTTGTCTGAGTAACAGATAGCACTCTATTTCATGGTATATGAAAAGTACAGGCTTTGTCAGAGATTATAAGGAAAAAAAAATATATATATATATATATATATATATATATATATATATATATATCCCACCGCCTAAGAGGGGGGGTGATCGTGGTCGTCTTTTATTACAACGCGAAGCGAGGTGGATTCACCGCCTGGATGTTATTTCCCCTAGAGGTTTAAATGATGCTATTTCATTATCTTGTTTTTAACTAATATTTAACCTTGCCATGGTTTATACCTTCGATATTTTGCTAAGCTTTCTTACATATATGATATATGTTTGGCTGTGCCTTATGTAGACATGTCATGTTTAGATATGCTATCCCCTAAAATTATGCTGCTTCTCAATCTTTAGATATTTGATGCATGTCCTTATATTTTTTATGTAGATATGCCATTTTTTATATCTGTCCGCTTTGTTTACATCATTATTTCAGCGCTGTTTGGATTTGTTTGCTTTGGTTGCCTGGTGATGGGTGCGCACTGCGTCACACACCCGCGACAGTGCGGACGTGATGACGTCATTTGTAGCCGACTCCGGACGGGTGGCTGGTCCCGTTTCCGGCGCGGTCCACGAGTGGTGATAGTATTTAAGGTAAGAAATCACTGTATGTATCTGTATCCTGAAGATAGTACGCCAAATGTACTGTAACGTTGATCTTTGAAGACACAGTTGTCGTGTTTTATTTACTGAGAGTGCCGCACCCTTGCATGGCTATATATATATATATATATATATATATATATATATTTTTTTTTATTAAGCTCCTAGGAGCAGGGTCCTCCTACCCACTGTCTCACAGCCTTCTCCTCTAGCACTTCTATGACAGCCTTCACCTTCAGAGCTGTACTGTGTATGGAGAATTGTGTTGCTAATTGTTACTTGTGATCTGTTTATATTTTCATTACTGTATTGTAATGTTCTGTGTACCCTTTACTGTATGTACGGCGCTGCGGACCACTATAAATAAAATGTAAATATATATATATACATACACACACACACACACACACACACACACACACACACACACACACACCATAATGGAGCATACTTATGGCAATATCGAAGAAAAAATTTCCCCTAAACCTTTGAAGTCAATGCTCAGGAGTAGGATCACTAAAGAGCCAGGGTCTTCAACGTTTCTTTAGACACTCTGGAATCACTTAGGGAGTGGCAAGTGTCATGTAAATTCGTGCCCTGGACAGAGTCATTAAACATTTAAGGGTAAACAAGCTTCTGCGGGACCATTTAGCGAGAAAGCTGTAGGATGGTTCCTTCTGTACCGTTTACCTTCCATCACTTCTGGCAGGAACTGTTGGCATCCATAGCCTTGGCTTATTCTATGGAATTATTTCAAACATGGAAATGAGTCTTCAGCCCCCAAACACTCAATATGATCATCACCAGTCAACAATGACAAACTAAACTTACCGTAAGCAGTTTTTAGAGCAGCCATCTGATTTGTCGTTTCTTTCATGTATCTTTTCAAAAGACAGTATGAAGAATTTACATATGCTGTATTGGAGCCCATGTTCGGAGCTCTGTTCCTCAAATTACCAAGTAGTCATACCACACACTGACCACTGCTAGATTATCAGTGTTAATTTAAGCATAGCCAAACTGAAGATCATCATCTTACAATGGCCTTTTTAAATAATATATAAGTCTTTTCTTGTTTGCAATGTTTTAGCTGAAGGGAGAACTAGCAGACAGTACACTGTCTGGTATTGCATTATTGGTTTTACATAGTCTATGTTGCTCAAAGACAGCTGTATCAAGTTGATATGTCGTTTGTTCTGCAACACCACCACCTGATACAACTCGGCAACAAGATTCTGAAACTTTGTTGTGTAATGTTATGGGGCTTGGTCACCATCATTTGTAAACAGATTGATTTGCACTGCACACAACAGGCAAGTCAGCACTAATTGGATTGGTGGGATTCCTGGGATGTTTTTCTTGTATAATGTATCTAAGCATCAATTTGTTGTAAATTTTCATCCTCCTGTGTCCTCTGTGGAGCGCTCGCAACCGGGTTGATGGTGGCCCAGAGCGTATGCGCACGATGGAGCCGGCTCCGTCGTGCGCATGCGCGAGACCCGGATAGCGACAGGCAATCCGTTTCTCCGGGTCTCGCACCAAAGGGGGCGTGCTGTCGATGTTGAGTGACAGCACGCCCTTTAGTGGGCGGGCCGGGGAGGGTGGCAGCCCAGACGGATGTCAGTGGGAGAGCTTTCGGCTCTGTTTGAGCCGAAAGCTCTCTGGGGCTTGTGACCACGAGACCCTACCACAAGGGTCTTGTCGCAAGCCTGATGGTCGCGATGGTCTTGACCATCATCTTGGCCGCTCGCATTAGCTGTGGGTGGCAACCCACAGTTATGGAGCGGCCAGGAGGCCGCTCCATAAAAAAAAAAAAAAAAAAAAAAAAAAAGACGCCCTGATTCAGAGCGAGCGCTCTGTCAGAGTGTCCGGCTCTGAATCAGGGCCTCTGTCCTCAGTAGTACAACTAAACAAAGAAAGTTCTCTGTCATGATAAGTTTTATCACTTGAACAGCAAAAACGTTAGCTTAAAGCTGGGTACACACTTTTACAATTTAAGGCTGATTGTGTAAAACTGTCCTGATCAGCCGTGCAGTCTGTCCCAAGTGTGACCCTGTCAGCCACGTACATACTGTGCAGACACAGCACAGTGTGTACGGGCTTCTATGGGATCGGGAGGGCGACCCGATAAATATTAAACCGTACATAAGATGCGACCTCCCAATGCTGACTGCTGCAGGAGCATTGAAAGCCATTTATCACTCCTGCATCGAGACAGCATACACACCTATACAATAAAACGCCCATTCTCTCGATATTGGATTACCGGCACGATGATTGTATAGGTGTGTACCCAGCATAAGGCAAGGGAACCTCAGGAAAAGGGGCTGTATAAGATTCATGGAATCATTTGGTCTGGCCCTCTGAACTTTTTTGCTAGCCTCATCTGGCTAGCAGGGTGCCTAGAATGGCACCCTGCAGCCAGAATCTATGCAGCAATGCCGCCTGGAGCATCCTTAGGTCACTTCAGACGGCCCTTACAGCTCCCCGAGGCATCCTCAGGATGCGCCGGGCATTCCTGTAATCACCGGCGATTGTGGCCGCGCCCCGTGTGACGTCATGTGGAGGGGGTGTGGCCTGCCACAGGCCCACAAATAATGTTATATATATCAAAATGGCCCTCGTGGGTCAACATCTCTTCAGTGGTCTCTGGGGGTCATTCAGACCCGTTTGCGAGCAAAGGACGCTCGCAAACGGGTCGATGTTGCCCCACTGCGCATGCGCACGACGGAGGGAGCTCCGTCGTGCACATGCGCGAGACCCGGACTGCGACAGTCAAGCTGTCGCTCCGGGTCTCGCACCAAAGGGGGCGTGCTGTCGATGTTGATTGACAGCACGCCCCCTTTGGTGGGTGTTCCGGGGGCGTGCCTGCCAGACGGAGGCGTTCCCATGAGAACGCCTACCATCTGAAGCCGGCCCCACTGACATCACTAGTGATGTCAGTGGAGGGATTTTGGCTCTGATAGAGCCAAAATCACTCCAGGGCTTGCGGCAGCGAGACCCTACCGCAGGGTCTCCGTCACAAGCCCGATGGTCGCGATGGACAATCATCGACGCTCGCTATAGCTGTGGGTGGTAACCCACAGCTATGCGAGCATCCATGAGGACGCTCCAAAAAAAGGTAGGAGGGCCCTGAATCAGAGCGAGCGCTCTGGTCAGAGCGTTCAGCTCTGAATCAGGCCCTCTGTCAACTTTTGGAATCGATGCCACGACGAGTTGCTGCACTTCACCGGGCTAGAGGGTGTTCTACACTATACTAGGCATCTATCCCATGACTTTTGGCACTTCAGTGTTGTTAACAAGTACAGAAACAATGGGGAAGAAAAGTATTGCATGACGAAAAGAGGGGGTTGATGATCTGTGTCATTTTTGTAATGCAAACAGCCTTACACAAATGTATTGGATGCCCATAGTATACAAGTGGGTAACCAAGAATGAGGTTAAATAGGAAAAACAAAAACAATGCAGCTGAAGTATCAGACAGCTATGCCCAGATACTGTGTGCACATAAGTGGGAAATGGTAAAGGGCTAGGACACTGTTCAAGTAACATGACACAAATAGAATCCACAGATGTGTTCCCATGGAGAATGAGTGCCAGAGCAACTGGAAGCGCCTTTGATAAAGCTAGAGGCATGCAACATTTGTTGACACTTATTCAATGGCTTCTTGACATTCCATTGACTGGACAGGTTTGCAAATGTCACAATGCGTTATCGATTTGCTCATCTTTATACACATTCAACTAACTGGGTTCTAGCCCAGGTTAGAGAAGGAAGCTTGGCTGAAGGGGAGAGAGGAAGATAGGTCAATTAAAAATATATGGAACATTTATTTGGTATTATATGTCTAATGTTTTTTTTTCTATTCTTGTCATCTTTTTGTGATATGTCCGGCAGAATATACTGTGTATATTATTTTCTTTTTGTGTGTATATTGCACAATAAAAAAAAATAATTATATATTATAAAATAAACTCTAAGGCAGGATATACAAATTAATTTCCCTGCATCAAGGACAAATAGATGGAAAAATCCTCAGGTTAACATCCATTTAATAATGGATTTTATAACAAAAAAAAAAAATTCACATTTTCTAAGCTTAGTGTTCATTAATTCCCCATCATGTTGATTAGACTGCTTCATATGGAAACGAGTTGAAATTAACTAATAGAATATTATACCACCGAATGTATCCCAACCTATTGGCTATCATGAGGACTGTACACATGGAAATAAAAATAGACCAAAGGCGCAAGATGACCAATATTTTTTACTTTGCCGTCAAGCAAGTTAATTTTTGCCACAAGGAAAGTGCATCTGGTTTGGGGGGTCAGTTAATTTCACTCTCTCACATAATGCTAACCCAGGTACCTTGGCTTCAAGTCGACAACCATTACTCATTCAGCAGCCAGACCACATCCCAAGCAAACTGTATGCCAGTGTTGAACAATATCCAGTACCTAATCACACAAGAATCACATTCTCACCAGATGGAGACGGAAAAACCGGTGACCAGAACAAAGCCCATCTGCAGTACGGTGCGACAGGGCGGGAGTGCTGTGGAACCCTATGGACTTTGTAGAAACAGAGATAACAAGGGTAAGTTCTTATCATCTCTCATATTTTCTGCTTCAGGGTCCATAGTGTATCCACAGGATACCTTGGGGATGTCCCAAAGCAGTATCCTTTAAGGGTGGGGACGCTCCTGTGCTGAAAGGAGAATAAGCCGCTCGAAGGAAGCTTCCTGAGAGGCAAAGGTAGCAAATGCATAATACCTCACAAAAGGTGTGGACAGAAGACCACGTGGCTGCCTTGCAGAACAGTAGAGGCACCACGATGAGCTGCCCACGAAGGACCCACAGAGTAGAATGAGCTTCAACAGAGGATGGTACAGGAAGGCCCTCATGAATGTAAGCCTCAGAAATCGCGATGCGAATCCACCCTGCCAAAGTCTACTTAGTGGCAAGCCAACCCTTCTTACGGAAACCATAGAGGACAAACAAAGAGTCTGACTTCCGAAATGAATTGTTACGGTCAACATAAATCCTTAGAGCACGTACCACATCCAAGGAGACCTCACCGGCTGAGAGGTCTGGGGAATTAAAGGCCGACACTATGATTTCCTCATTAATGTGGAAACTAGATACCACCTTAGGTAGAAAACCAGGGCGAGTGTGAAGCACTGCTCTATCTCTATGAAAAATCAGAAAGGGAGGACGACATGAGAGAGCCCCCAAATCTGACATCCTTCTGGCCGAAGCAATGGGCAGAAGAAAACACAGTCTTAGCTGTAAGCCATTTTAAAACCACTGAGCTTAGTGGTTCAAATGGCGGTCCTTGGAGAGCCCTCAGGACCACAGCCAAATCCCAAGCCACTGGTGGAACAAAGGGAGGCTGAATACGAAGTACACCTTGCATAAAAGGTGCAGACATCAGGAAGAGTAGCAATCCTACACTGAAACCACACTAACAGGGCAGAAACTTCCACATTCAGGGAAGCAAGGCGAAGACCGTGATCTAAACCAGTCTGTAGAAAAGCCAAAACCATGGATATCCCAAAAACCTGAGGATCATAGCCTCTAGGGCGACACCATTCAAATAAAGTATGCCACACTCGGTGGTTAATTCTTGCAGAAGCAGACTTCCGAGCTCTGAGCACGGTGTTAACTACAGAGCTAGAAAAAACCCTGGATCTTAAAAGGGCTGTCTCAACAGCCATGCCGTCAAAGATAGACGACCCAGGTCTGGGTAATGACAAGGACCTTGAGACAACAACATCGAAGTGTCTATGGAGAGACTCCGAAGATCTGAGTACCAGTGACGTCTGGACCACACTGGAGCTATCAACAGGAGCATGCCACCTTCTTGCTTGAACTTCCGAAGTACTTGAGGAAGAAGGGAGAACGGAGGGAAGAGGTACTCAAACTGGAAGGTCCACCGGACCGACAGAGCGTCTACCAGAAGAGCCTCCTCGTCTCTTGCTGTTGACCCATACACAGTCAGGATACCATGAGGTTTATCTCTGGAAGGCCAAACTTGTTCACTAGGAATTAAAACTCCTGGTGAAGAGACCATTCCCCTGGATGCACGTCCTGATGGCTGAGGAAGTCTGCTTCCCAGTTGAGGACTCCTGGTATGAACACTGCTGAGACGGCTGGGAGATCGCCTTTCGCCCAAGCCAAAACGCGGGACACCTGTGTCAGGGCCGCCTGACTTCTGGTTCCTCCTTGGCGGTTTATGTAAGCCACTGTGGTGGAGTAGTCTGACTGGACTTGCTCAGGATTTCCGTGAAGAACTAGTCTAGCTTGCTGAAGAGCTCTGAATACCACTCGAAGTACCAATATGTTGATTGGAAGAGCAGATTCTGCTGTCGGCCACCTTCCCTAAAGATGTGTGGACCTGTCACAGCCCCCGGAGACTGGAGTCCATCGGCAGGAGGACCCAGTCAGAGAAAGGGGCATCCCTTGTTGAGGTGGGATGTCTGTAGCCACCAGGCCAGAGACAGCTGTACCTCTGGAGAAAGCACCATTGTCAGTGTCTTTATCCGATGGGGCAACCCATTCCATCTGGAGAAAGTCAAATTCTGCAGAGGTCTGGAGTGAAAACTGGGCATATTCTACCATGGTGAACTTTGACACTATGGATCCCAGTAACCTCATTGCAGAGTGAAGGGACACTCGGCGACTCTGAAGACAAATATGAATCTTTGCCTGTAACGCAGAGATCTTTTCCTCTGTCACAAAGATCCTATGTTGTCTGTAAGGAACCACTTACAGTTTATCAGCCAGCCATGATTCTGCAACACAGATATTGTCCGTTGCAGATGGCCCTGAAGTACCCCCATAGACCCTGCTAATAGCAGAAGGTTGTCCATATAGGCTAACAGGCGGACTTCCCTGCATCCGCAGGTGGGCTGCCATAACTGCCATGACCTTGGTAAACACCCGAAGTGCCGTGGAAAGGCCAAAGGGCAGTACCTGAAACTGGAAATGTTCATTGACCACTGCGAACCTGAGGAACCGCTGGTGAGCTAAAGCAACTGGGACATGCAGGGAGGCATTCTGAATGTCCAAGGACACCATAAAGTCCCCAGGCTCCATAGCC
Organism: Taudactylus pleione; assembly: GCA_031769625.1. NCBI lineage: Eukaryota > Metazoa > Chordata > Amphibia > Anura > Myobatrachidae > Taudactylus > Taudactylus pleione. The sequence continues at coordinate 5,467,273 of JAUIMM010000364.1, read as the reverse complement.
AATATGATGGAACGCATGGTCTACATCCCTGAACCAAGAGACCCTCAAAGACTTGTTGAGGGACTTGAGGTTGAGAATAGGCGGTTGGGATCCATTGGGTGTCAGAACAAGAAAGGGGCTGGATGTAAAAACCTGTTCCTCTCAGAGGCAACAAAACAGGCACTATAACCCCAGCTTGGAGCATAGAGTGCATCTGCACCCTGTTCCATTCTCTGGCTACCCAGCTTAGTCATAGCTTGTCTGGAAGCCCACCCTGGAAGGGAGTATATGGACTTCCAACAAAGTACCACTTTGCGATACGTAGCATTCGAGAGAACATGGTCAAGGTTGCAGTACTCACTAGGCAGGTAATGAACTACAGAAAATGGATAACCTGCAGCTAACATTCCTGTGATATCACTGACTAAGTGAATTCTGCAAAATACCCTTTACACAGAAAAGTTTTCCGCAGTCGAAAAAGTATCGCTTTGGCGAATCCCAGACAGCCTACCTAGCGTGGCATACACGCGAATCTTCATCGCAGAATAGTAGGCGAAGGAATACGCATATTGCGCCCTGCCTAAAGAGTGCCCCATGTTGGCTTAAGGAAAAATCCTGCAACATGGACTGGAGGTAGTAGTCAGTCTCTGTACAAAGGTAGAGAGAGACACTACGGAGAACACTGCGTGAACTACCAGGGAGGCAGAATTAGCTGTTTCTTCTCACGCACCTGCCTCGTAACAGGTAGAGTGGAGCAGCGGGGTGTACGTCATACCTACAGGCACAACCGCATGGTAATAGCACCCAGCATGCACTGGGTATAATGCGACCACATAGCATATACATACATATATACACATTATAGTAGTAAAGCAAAACACTAGTCCTGTGACGCTTGTCAAACTTACTGCATAAATATGGCAGAGTGCAATACCAATTCTCACAAACACATATTTTATATAAATGTTAGAAACCCTCAGTGTACACATTACCCTCCGCTAACAGTACTGAGCATGTGGTACGTTATAGCTGAGGAGAATAATCACGTTCACTCTCAGACATGATGAGTGTAAACAATGTGTATGTGACACACACCACAGACAAAAACTTTTCATTTTAACTGTGAGGCAATAAGCACCCTGCAGCACGGCACCGCAAGGGAGAGAAAGACAGGGATAGTAAAATGGCTGACAGTCAGACAGCGCTAGCATATAGTCACATACAATGCAGAAATAAATCACCTGCACTACAAGCACTATGATCAACTACGCAGACACAGAGCCTGGTAGGAAAGTGCTGCATACACTGACCTCAGCGGAGGAGAGGTATGCAGGGGGACCCGGACCGCGATGCCCCCTATAATACTATTATAAAATGGCCGCCGAGGAGCTGATAGAAGACAGGCACGGGGGAGGAACGCTGCCACAGCCCGCTGTGGAAAGGCACTGTGCAGCGGGGGAGGCACCGCCTGTGAGACAGGGAAAGCACATACCCCTGGCATGCTATTAACCCCTGGGACGCTGGAGCATTTTCCATACTGCTTAAGCACGCTGTCCCTGGTGGTCTAGTGGAAGGGGAGGATCAGTACCTTGCTCCACGCGCAGCCTGTACCCAACCCAGGGAGCCCCCTGCCTAGGGGCAAATAAGACTGTGAATCGTCGGTAACCCACCGCAGGTTCCAGACGCTTATCTGAATTCCTGTGAATCCGGCCACAGTCTGGAATCCTGGGGTTCCCACTAGCTGAGACCCTGGTACCCGCCAGCATCCCCGGATCAGTACCGGCGTTCTGGCCCGGCGGGGTGAAGGAGCGGCAGCATGGACCTCTAACTAGCTTGTCCATGCTGCCCGCTCATATCATCGCAGCAAAAGCTGCTGGAAGAAACTTCAGGGGCTGTCCAACAGCCCCCCTCTGAAGAGGTGATCCGACTCTGAGCCAGGCACCTACGAAACTGATTTGCCTTGGCTCGGGTTTATAGGAGAGGGACCCCAGTGCATCCTGGGAGACTTAAAAATTAACTCTGAGGTGCCCGATGTCTGCCGCCATCACCTATACCCCAAGGTATCCTGTGGATACCCTATGGACCCTGAAGTAGAAAAAACTTCAGAGTATTAAGCTTATCGCAGACAGAGCCAAATGGCCAGCACATCATCACAGGAATGGTGCGGCAGGAGAGGGACAACGCAAGACAGTCAATGTAAATTGTATCTGCTACAGCGATTGAATGGCAGCAGGAGGAGATGATGCAGGGAATCTCTCATATACATTGGTTTAGTAATACATGAAATGGCTATCAATTTAGGGTTACAATAGGATTTACCACTAAATGAACCAATTCCCATCAAGATGGAATGAGTCAAGGCCACGGTAAACTGAAAGTCCAAAATTACAGCAGATTTTAGCAGCTTTAAATGGCAAAAGCTAGATCATGGAGAATGTGTGCTGCTTACAGGTCCACTTCAAAGGGCTGGTACCACACAGGTGTTTCAGAAATCCATTTTATTTTAAAGTATAACAAGCTTTTCCTTCTGAGTACAAAGATTTACGTTGTGATTTTATTTTATAAGAAAACCGTTTCCATCGTGACTTTCTCTACACTATGCAAAACACAGTAGCAGATTATAATATGAGGTATGGTAAGAACTTACCCTTGTTATCTCTATTTCTACGAAGTCCCATAGGGTTCCACAGGATACCTTGGGGTATAGGTGATGACGTCAGTCTTCAGGCACCACAGAGTTAAAGTTTTCAGCCTCCCAGGATGCATCTGGGTCCCTCTCCTATACCCCGCCCCCAGGCCAAGGCATCTCAGTTACGTCACAAGCCATAGGCCGGAGGAGGAGAAGAAAGAGAGAGAAGAAAAAATCTGGACACTCACAAGAATCACATTCTCACCAAAGGGAGACGGAAAAACCGGTGACCAGAATAAAGCCCATCTGCAGTACAGGTGCGACAGGGCGGGAGTCCTGTGGAACCCTATGGACTTCGTAGAAATAGAGATAACAAGGGTAAGTTCTTACCATATCTCATATTTTCTACTTTAGGGTCCATAGGGTATCCACAGGATACCTTGGGGATGTCCCAAAGCAGTATCCTTTAAGGGTGGGGATGCTCCTGTGCTGAGAGGAGAATCCGCCGCTCGAAGGAAGCATCCTGAGAGGCAAAGGTGTCAAAAGCGTAATACCTCACAAAGGTATGGACGGAAGACTACGTAGCAGCCTTGCAGATCTGAACTGCAGAGGCACCACGTCTAGCTGCCCACGAAGGACCCACAGACCTAGTGGAATGAGCCCTCACCAAGGAGGGAACTGGAAGACCTTCATGAAGATAAGCTTCTGAAATTGCCATACGAATCCAGCCTGCCAAAGTCTACTTTGAAGCAGGCCAACCCTTTTTACGGAAGCCATAGAGGACAAACAAGGCGTCCGACTTCCTAAAAGAAGAAGTGCGGTCAACATAAATTATCAATGCCTGCACAACATCCCAAGTGGCGTCACCAACTGAAAGTCCAGGTGAATTGAAAGCCGGCACAACAATTTCTTCATTGATGTGAAAACTGGATACCACTTCGGGAAGGAATCCCGGACGAATGCGAAGCACAGCCCTATTCCTATGAAAAATCAGAAAAGGGGGTCTACAAGAGAGAACCCCTAAATCCGAAACCCTTCTGGCCGAGGCATTGGCCAGAAGGAATATGGTTTTAGCTGTAAGCCATTTAAAGTCCACTGAGTCCAGTGGTTCAAACGGCGGTCCCTGGAGAACTCTCAGGACCACAGCCCAATTCCAAGGCGCCACCGGTGGAACAAAAGGTGGCAGAATGTGAAGAACACCTCGCATAAAGGTGTGCACATCAGAGAGCGCAGCAATCCTACGATGAAACCAGACTGACAGGGCAGACACCTGCACTTTCAGAGAAGCCAGGCGAAGCCCATGATCCAATCCAGCCTGTAGGAAAGCCAACACCCTAGACAGGCGGAACTCCCTAAGGGAATAACCTCTAGGTCTACACCACCGGAAGAAAGTATGCAACACACGATGGTAGATTCTTGCCGAGGAAGGTTTACGAGCTCTTAGTATAGTTTGCACCACGGAGCCAGAAAAAACCCTCTGGACCTTAGTATGACCGTTTCAACAGCCACACCGAGTCAGGTCCGGGTGAAGACAAGGACCCTATGACAGCAGAGTCGGTCGTAATGGTAACCTCAGAGGCACGTCTACGGACAGACTCTGGAGGTCGGAGAACCAGTGCCGTCTGGGCCACTCGGGAGCTATCAACAATAGCGTACCTCCTTTTTGATTTGAATTTCCGTATTACCCGCGGAACAAGGGAAAACGGAGGGAAAAGGTAGGCAAACTGGAACGTCTACTGGACGGACAGGGCATACACCAGAGACGCCTTTTCGTCTCTTGTTCGAGACCCGTACACCGGCAACTTGTTGTTGTGCCGGGACGCCATGAGGTCTATCGCTGGAAGACCCCACTTGTTCACCAGACTCTGAAAGACGTCCTGGTGTAAAGACCACTCTCCTGGATGCACGTCCTGCCTGCTGAGAAAATCCGCTTCCCAGTTGAGGACTCCCGGGATGAACACTGCCGATTAATGCTGGGAGATTGCGCTCCGCCCAGCCCAGAATACGGAACACTTCTGCGAGTGCTGCTCGACTTTGGGTTCCTCCTTGCTGGTTTAAATAGGCCACCGTGGTGGCGTTGTTCGACGGGACCTGCACAGGGTGACCCTGGAGAACAGGCTGTGCCAGCTGGAGAGCTCTTGACACCGCATGGAGCTCCAAAATGTTTATTGGAAGCTCCGCTTTCGCCCGAGTCCACCTGCCCTGAAACAAGTGTGGACCCGTGACAGCTCCCCAGCCCCGGAGACTGGCGTCCGTTGTTAACAGGACCCAGTTCGCCACCCAGAATGGGCGACCCTTGTTGAGGTGGGTCGTCTGCAAACACCAGGTTAGAGACAGGCGAACGTCCAGAGTGAGCCCCATCGTCCGGGACTTGAGACACTTAGGCAATCCATTCCATCTGGACCGGATCAATAGCAGCAGAGGTCTGGAGTGAAATTGGGCGTACTCCACCATGTCGAATACCAACACCATTGAGCCCAATAACCTCATTGCCGAGTGTATCGACACTCGACGACACTGCAGACAACTGCGCACCCTCAACTACAAAGCAAGGATCTTTTCCTCCGCCACAAAGATCCACTGCTGCCTGGAGTCCAATAAGGTCCCGAGGTGCAGGATCCTCTGAGACGGGGTGAGAGTGGACCTCTGCCAGTTTGTCAACCAGCCGTGACGTTGCAGTACCGCAATCGTCAGATCCAGATGGTGTAAAAGAAGCTCTGGAGACCCCACTATCAACAGGAGGTCGTCCAGATAAGGCAACAGTCGGACTCCCTGCGTCCGCAGGAGAGCCGCCATGACCTTGGTGAATACCCGTGGAGCAGTCACCAGGCCAAAAGGCAGTGCCCAGAACTGGAAATGTTCGTTGCAGATTGCCAATCTGAGGAACTGCTGATGGCGCATAAGAATAGGGACATGCAGGTAAGCGTCCTGGATGTCCAATGACACCATGTAGTCCCCAGGTTCCAGTGCCAGAATAATGGACCGCAGGGTCTCCATCTGAAACAGAGGCACCCTCAAGGACTTGTTGAGGGTCTAACATGCACTGAAACTCCAGCCTGGAGCATAGTGTGCAAAACCTTCCGCAGTTCCGAGGCTTTGCTCCGGTCTAGCGGAAGGCCTGTGGTAAAGAACCGGGATGGAGGCCTGTGCCGAAAGGAGAGGGCATACCCGTGAGATACCACCTCCTGAACCCAAGTGTCTGTCGTAGTCCTTGACCAGCACTGGGCGAACTGAAGCAGGCGCCCCCCACTTTGGGGTCCCCCAAAGTGAGGCCTGGACCGTCAGGCCGCAGGTTTGTTATCTGACCTAGGAGCCGGACGTCTGGTACTCCAGACTTGTTTCTTGGGTTTGGACAATGTCTTGGTCCCAGCCTGCCGTGGAAAAGACTGTACTTTAGGCCTCCCTTGGGCCCTGTGAGGCCGAAAGGACGACCCACCAGCACTAGAAGGAATCGTAGCAGACGTAAGACATGCAGATTTTGCTGCTGCCAGCGTAGTTACTATTTTGTCCAGATCTGGACCAAATAGTACCTGTCCAGACCTGCTAATCCCTTTTTGGAATCCGCGTCCGCTTTCCAAGAACGCAACCATAAGGTGCGACGAGCAGCCACGGCTGCAGAGGAGATCCTGGAGGTGAGCATACAAATATCTAAGGCCGCTTCATTAATGTAAGTGGCCGAGTCTCGGAGATTGCCCACCAACTCGGTCTGTTCAGCCGAACAGTCAGAGTCCAAAGACGCCTCCAAATTATCAGCCCAGCGCTCCATAGCTCTGGCTACCCAACACACGGCCAGAGCCGGTCTGGATGCTTCCCTGCAAGGGAATAAAGGGATTTGAGGCAGATGTCCACCTTGCAGTCAGTGGCATCCTTCAAGGATGACATCGAAGGTATAGGCAACGTGGCACTTTTGACTAGGCGTGTCACATGTGAATCCACTTGCGTAGGGGATTCCCACTTAGAAAAATAATTGACCGCAAACGGATAAGCCACGGCTAAGCGCCTCTGGGGCTGAAACCGTTTACCTGGATTTTTCCACGCCTCTTCTAAATGATACACTAATTGATCAGAAAGAGGGAACACCGTAGCCTCACCCTTAATATCCTTAAAAAGGCATATATGAATGTGGCCACCAAAGGATCAATATCCTCAATAACTAAAGCCGAGCAGACCGCTCGCATAAGACCAGGGATATACACCTTGGACTTAGCGTAGTAGTTAAGAGTATTAACCCACGCAGGCTCCGGAGAAACCTGGGAAGGGACAGGGAGACTGTGGGGTACCATCAATTGTCTCGGGAACTCCCGCATGGGTGACGACACCACTGACTGCTGGGACAAACCCGTCTGGGTAAACGCAGGTGGCGGAGCTAGCTGGCCCACAAGGGTTGTAAGCGCCTTAGCGAAACAAGCCCAGGGAGGTTCCTGTACCGGGACCATAATCGGCCGTGACAGTGCCAGGCACTGGGGACATAACTCCTCCGGGTTCCCCTCCCCCTCCGCTATTGGTACCTTACATTTAGTACACATGAGCTGGAGAGGAAAGTCAGTCTCAGACATGATGGTAAGTATGTGACACTCACACCTATACGTATTGGTATAGTGTGAATAACGCCCTGCACACCGCGCACCGCAAGGGCTTTGAGCAGAGCAAGATCAGGGACAGTAATAAGGCTGACAGTAGAAAGTGAAAGTACAGACAGCAAGCTAGCAGATTAGTCACATACAATGCAGAAGAAACAAATCCCTGCACTATTAGCGCTGGTTCTCAACTACTCAGACCCTCAGGCTGGTAGGACTCAGCGCTGTATACACTGACCTGTGACAAACAGAGGAGAGGTATGCTGAGGGACCCAGACCGCAATGCCACCGCTCACAGGAGTCCAGCAGCGTTCCCCATGCTTCAAAGATGGCCACCGAGGAGCAGAGGATGAAGGAGGCCGGCCTGGGGGAGGAGCGCTGACACACTATGGCCAATCAGACAGAGCAGAGAGGCTGTGTGCAGCAGGGGAGGCGCCGGCTGTGAGACAGGGAAAGCGCGCTCCCCTGGCATGCATTTAACCCCTGGGAGGCCGCAGCGCATGCCGCTCAGCAGCGGCCCGCTGTCCCAGGGGGTAGTGGAAGCGCAAGCTCCACGCTGCAGCCAGTCCCCAGGGAGCCCCCTGCCTGGGGACTCAGGACCATGTGATCAGCGGGGACCCACTGCTGGACCCCGCTGCTTACCTGCTATCCCCTGGGATCCGGCCATGGTCCAAGACATCTGGGGGCACCGCTAGCCGTGACCCCAGATGTCTACCAGCATCCCCGGATCAGTACCGGCGTTCTGGTACCGGCGGGGTGTAGGGGAGACGGCATGGACGTCAGTACTGACTGTCCATGCTGTACTCCCAGATGTGCAGCCAGCGCTGCCTTTAAAAGAAACTTCAGGGGCCCTTCACAGCCCCCCTCTGCACAGTGCCTCCGACTCCGGCCAGGCACCGACGAAACGGAGATGCCTTGGCCCGGGGGCGTGGTATAGGAGAGGGACCCAGATGCATCCTGGGAGGTTGAAAACTTTAACTCTGTGGTGCCTGAAGACTGACATCATCACCTATACCCCAAGGTATCCTGTGGATACCCTATGGACCCTGAAGTAGAAATTTATTCTAACTAAATCTGTTCTATTATCAGGGCAACTAATTAGAATACCAAAGGAAAAAAGGCAACAAAATAAAAAATATATGTGCACATATTTTTAAAGTTATGATTAGAACAAGTATAGAACAATTTTTTCCCCCTATGAACTTAGTTTGGAGCAAAATGCTAAAGGTGCCCATACACGGTGCAATAAATCAGCCGATCCGACGGATTGGTACAGTTTGGCTGCTATATTGTACTGTGTATGGGCATGATATCGGATAGTGCGCACACCCGTGGGGTTGTACCATCGCACCCCCAGATCTTACTGGAGGTTCAGTCGATATGGGTATGTGATGTGCGATCCCATACAGCGCTATACAGGTGGGATAAGAGGGAACCAGCATATCGGGCGGTCGGCCACCAGATCGCATCGTGTGTGGGGACCGCCCGATATGTCAGACGTCGCGTTGCACGGTGCATATCACATCGTGTATGGCCAGCTTAACTGTTTCTGATAGGAACAGTGACAGGAATGCTATATACACATATTTATGAGAACTTCTTGCGATGGCTTGATTGTACGAAAAAAAAAAAAAAAATAGGAGTCCCTCCCCGCACAATATATAGTCTACGAAAAGAAAGAAGAAAAAAATCAGTGATACAACATGATATTATGTAAATAAAGGTTTTAGCCACTGGACCGTAAAGCAGGAATCAATACCACCTGTAAACAGCAGGGAATGGTTACTGAGCAGTTAGAGGGTCTCTTTGCCCCTTGCCAATAAGCTGGGCCTCCTGCCACTCCATTAGCCCAGCCCATCAGAAACCTCTCAACACAGCTGACAGGGGCTATGAGAAGTGAGAGACTACATGACAATTCAAATAAGTGTGCGGTACATGAAGATGCTGCAGGATATTGCAGGTACAAAACATTGGGTATGGTTACTCGCACCATACAGAGGTCCAAGTAAAAATAACCAGCGTTTTACTTGCAGCTCGCGGCTAACTGAATCCGCCCCTAAGAGTGTACTGCGGAGAAGAGAGTATGAGAAGAAAATGCAATGGCCTACAGAGTAAGAGGGCATAAAGTGTCTGACAGAATAAAGTGAGAGTGAAGACTGTGAAAGGGATGTGTGTGGATGAATAGTGAGAAACAGGGAATAAATGAGTAATTAAGAGCGAATGCAGACGAAAAGGGGAAAGGAACTAGACTGGTGGAATAAGTGAAGATAGGTAAGTGAAAATTAGATTCTACAGAAGCAAAGAATAAAGAGCAATGTAAAGTGGATAAAGAAGAACAGTACAGGGAAGCTGTAGAAACAAAATAGTTGTCAGAAAGTTATTAACCATTTTAGACCATAATTTAAAAGCTGAATGATAGCCTGTCAGTAAGTAAAATTACAATTGTCACTTTAGTCAGTAAATTAGCAGTTATGTGTAACTTGTCAGATTGAGTTTTGTCTAATCATTTAATCAGTAATGAAGTGACAGTCTGTTAGTAAGTTAGCTATTGTCTATTAACCTGGTCAAGTTGTTAGCGGTCAGTTAAGAACGATTTTCTGTCAGATTTTTTAAAGTGTAATGAACGATTTCTTTTTTTAACTACAAACGATTTTCCCTTAATGAAAATCGTTCAGTTGGTCAGTCTGACTGAACTACAAACGTGAACGCGCATGAACGATAATCGTTCGTTTTAACTCAGAAAGTGAACGATTTTTTCAACGATTAACGATATCATTATCGATAATCGTTCAAAAAGCGTTGTGTGTGTATGCACCTTTAGTATTAGTAGCAATAGAGTAGGACACAGGTTCTCAAACTCTGTCCTCAGGACCCCAAACAGTGCATGTTTTCCAGGTCTCCTCACAGAATCACAAGTTAATTAGCTCCACCTGTGGATCTTTTAAAATGTGTCAGTGAGTAATGAATACACCTGTGCACCTGCTAGTTGACCTGGAAAACGTGACCCGTGTGGGGTCCTGAAGACCGAGTTTGAGAACCACTGGAGTAGGATATACATTACTTTAGTAGTTAGTAGACAAGCTAATTGTTTAAAGCTAGGTTATATCCTTTTTACACCTAAATCCCAGATCCAGCCCAGGACACTGAACACTGGTTTGAAGCAGCGTCACAGCGAATTGAACCCCATTTACACCGCAAGCTGGACATGGGATATTGCTGGGGCTTACCTCTGCCAGTGATTAGAGACGACATCTTCAATCACTAGGGATGCATCTCTCTCTATGCAGTAAATGGGACCCGGGTCGGATAACCCGGGTTGCCTGTTCACACTGCCCTGTAACCCGGGTTCTACCCGGGCAGACCTAGGTAGCTAGTAGGGTTGATTCTTGCATCACTGGAACCGGGTTAACCCTTTTACACCAAGCAGTGACCCAGGTTAACCCGGGCATAACATGCGTTTTTGCGGCGGTGTAAAAGGGGTATCAGTGATGCAGTATAGATTGTTACCAAAATATTATTTATCGGGTAACGTACATGAGATATGGAAGGTAGTGAAAGTAGAGAAGTGAGGAGAGGAAAGAAAAGCAGGACAGTGTCTGAGGCAGGGATATTCAACATGGAGCCCTCCAGCTGCTGTGGAGCTAAGGGGTCTTAGCTCCACAGCAGCTGGAGAAAGATAAAATGGATGGAGAAAGATAAAATGGATGGAGATAAAGTACCAATCAGCTCATAACAGGCTGTGAATAAAAAAGGACAGCTAGGAGCTGGTTTGTTGGTACTTTATCTCCATCCACATTAGCTCTCTCCAAGGCTTAGTAAATAGACCCTAAACATACAAACATGCCCTAATCTTACTCAGGCTGTCTGGCGAGCCCAGGTCACGCCCCCATTTCCGTGAACGCCGGCCTACCCCACCCTGCCTCTTAAATGCCTCTGCCTGTCAATCAGGCAGAGGCATATACTGGTCTGCATGCGACTATGCAGGACCCATTCTGCACATTTGCAGAATGGGTCCTGAGCATGCGCAGATTCCCGATAATCGAGAATCTGCAATCAGCAGTGCACTGCTGAATCAGGTCCTATGTATCAAGCTGGTTTTTTTTTTACATATTATGTATAATTTTATGTATTGTTCCTAGGAATCAGTATGAATGACTGCCGGCTGCAAGGCCAGCGGTTCAAATCCCGATGTCAGCAGACCGGCAGCAGTGGAAATCCCAACAGGGGATTTAGGAGAGTATTACAAACCCCCCTAACCCTCCCATAGGAGTGCCTAACCCTAACCCCCTATTCCCCTCAGCGTAAACCTAAGTCTCCAGGGGGGTGCCTAACCCTAAACTCCCCCCCAGGAGTACCTAACCCTAACCCCCCCCTTTCCCCTAGCCTAACCGTAAGTCCCCCCCGGGAGCCCCTAACCCTCCCCCCCACGCTGCTGTCCACGCCCGCCGCCTGGCTTACCTTCGATAGGTATGCAAGGCTCCCGGCGTAGGTATTATTATCCTTTATTTATATGGCGCCACAAGTGTTCCGCAGCTCCGTACATAGAACTAATAAGTGAACAAGAAACAAGTAACTTACACTACATTACAGTGCAGGACAAGGACACAATTTATATATATTCTTGCAATAGCGATTAAACACTCACAATAAGCAGCAGGGAGTTGGCAGTCACGTGTTAGGTGCCCTTATGGGAAGTAAAGAGTCGAAGAAAATGTAAAGAGAAGCACATGAGGGAAGAGGTCCCTGCTCGTGAGAGCTTACATTCCAAAGGTACGACAGGAGTCGGGATTTCTACGCCTGTCATTAGTATCCTGTCAGGAGTCGGGGAGCCGGCATTTCGACCGTCGGCTTCCTGACTGCATCCCTCTTTCTATGTACTAATAGCACAATGCAGGAGATTTAAAAGAAATCTAATCTCAGTCCCCATTATTATCAATGGGGGACTATGATCTGACCCCTATATACTAAACTCCAAAAAGCTTTTCAGAGTTTAGCACGTGTAGTTTACTGTAAGCCTATGTGAACTACTGTAAGCCTAAGCCTATGTGAACTACTGTAAGCCTAAGTGAACTACTGTAAGCTTATGAGGGCATCCAGGTGCAGGAGAGAGATCTTTCGATCTCTCCCCTGAAAGTCCCTGGATAGTTCAGGAAGCTGACACTGTTCGTATGCGCAGTGTCAGCTACCCCCGGGGAAATCTTTCACTTCTGTGAAAGAAGTCTCCTAAATGCCAGGGTATAACTCACAGGGACACCGCATCCGCTGTCCCTGCGAGTTCCCCGTAGTGCATAGCCTGGATATTTTTATTAAAAATTTAAATTTCTCTGGTGAGTTAGGTACATAATAAATCACAGCAGTACCGCGATTGTACATAGACCCCTAAATCAGCAGCATCTATTGATGTAAAGCTGGCCATACTTGCCTAAACAACCTTATTCGTGTTTCCTGGTGTGTGGAAGCAAATTGCTGATTGTCATTTGCTCCCATACATTACCGGATTTTCATTCCAACCAACTGGTTGGATGGTTAAGAGTAATGCTGCCCATCCAATAGGCGATTAAACCTAGCGATGGAGCGATAACTTCGGCCGTTATCGCTCCATCGCTTGGTAATTGCCCGCAAATCTGGCATTAAAAGGTTAAAAACGGCCAACGATGCGCTCGCGCGCCTGCCGGTCGTTTTTAACATCCATCATCCCCCGAACATGACGATCAACCTGACTACTGCCGTCAGGTTGTCATGTTCGGGGATGAACCCGCCACCATAAAGCAGAGTGCCAAGAGAGGGAGCGCTGTCACTCACCTGTCTAGAGGGACGCTGCTGCCTTGGAATGTCCGCTGCTGGGAGCCGCTGAGGAGGGGCTCCTGCAGCCTGCCGGAGACCAGTGCCCTGCTGACTCTGCCAGTCACCGCCGAGGATTGCTGCCTGTCACCGCCGAGGACCCGGGAGGAAGACCCCCTCCAGACTTCACCCCGCGGGAGATGACGGCGTTGTAATCGTGCCGTCGTCCCCGCATCGCCTAGTGGATGGGCACCTTAAAGAAGGTCTGGTATATAACCAGTTGAAGTGGCCTGCAGACCAAATACAGACACCCAGAACCAGGGGACTACAGGTCCCCATACACCTACCAACATTTTGTCCTATCCTGCAATCGGACACGCCGGTCGGAAATGTTGACCGGCGGCCATCGATGTTCCCCGATCTGTCGGAGGTTTGGTGAAAGTATACATGTTGAATTTCACTGATTTGCAAATCACAATCATATTTTGATCGTGATCGACAAATCAGTGAAATCTAACATTCGATTTCACCGATCCTCCAACCCGGCATCTGTGAATCGCAGCATCGCGACAATCCGTCTCTTGTAATTGGGGCCATAAAACACTCCTGTTGCAATAACTCACTATTCTTTTGCATCCTAAAAAGGTAAGTTTTATTAATATGCTGCAAGGGCAGAACCAAGAGAATAATTTTAAATCATGTATTTTAGCTTTGATACGTTGTTACAAACTGCAGAAGACACTTATTGTTTATACATGAAATGTTTCAACTACACTGATCATAGCAATAGTACAGGTGACAATTGCAAGCTACACTAAAATCATAAAATATGTATACAAGTATAGATTTTGTACTAGTTACAAATAATTTTCTTAAACAGATAATACTGCACAACTTCCTGCCACCACCCCAGCCCCTGCCTTCATGCCACCAACACAGCCACACTGGTCCCTGCATTCCTGCCACCACCCCAGCTCCTGCCACACTGGCCCCTACCTTCCTGCCACCACCCCAGCCACACTGGTCCCTGCCTTCCTGCCACCAACCCAGCCACACTGGCCCCTGCCTTCACATTGGCTGCTGCCTTCCTGCCACCACCCCAGCTACAATGGCCCCTGCTTTCATGCCACCACCCCAACCACACTGGCCCCAGCTTTCCTGCCACCAACCCAACCACACTGGTCTCTGCCACCACCCCAGCCCCACCTTCCTGCCACCACCCCAGCTACAATGGCCCCTGCTTTCATGCCACCACCCCAACCACACTGGCCCCAGCTTTCCTGCCACCACCCCAAACACATTGGCTGCTGTCTTACTGCCACACTGGCCTCTGCCTGCCTGCCTGCCACCCCAACGGACCCTACCTTCCAGCTGCCCACTTGAAGTACCCGAGCCCCTCCACCCTCTCATACAGGGACTCCTACACACGCCGCCACAATCTCAGTTAATCTCTTTTCCTATATGCACAGATCTTTCGCGACCCCCTCCCCAATCACACACAGCACCCGGCGCCTAGAGGCCCAGATTCCCTGCCGACCGTAACCACAGCAGCCCATTGTCGTCCCCTGATCCTCCCATTGGAACGGTGGGGTCTTTGTCCCCTGCCCCGCTCCCACCGCCCCTCTTGGGGTTCCCAGTCCCCGCACCATGGAGGGAGCGTGTTACCTTCCGGTGCCGCTCTGAGCACTGGGCCGAGGCCGCCTCTCTAGGCCAGTCCGCCGCTCCAAACTTTCAGCCAACTGCAGTGCACCTCGCCTGCAAGAGCTCAGCCATCTTTAGCATCTTCCCATCCCCCATAGAGGTTCATTCCAGCGGCCTTATCATCCCTTTAATTTAGGGCCCTTAAAGGGGATGGCAGAGCCTTTGTCGTCTGCAGACAGTAACTCCTCCTCACCCGATCCTTAAAGAGACAGCCCGCGCATTCCTGTATTATACAGCTAGTGACTGTGCTGCTGTGTACACTGTATTATCTACACCCTGTATATTGTGCAGCAACAACGGTGCAATCATTCATCACACACACACTGAGCGCTCTAAGCTGAGCTGTGTGTACCAATAAACACAGCATCCCTGATCCTGGTTAATGACCCTCTTTGTGACCGTACCCGCCACAACCGCTGTGCACCTACTGTGACCACCATGTGCATCCATCAAAATGTATTTCATCTAATCTATTTTGTATAGTAATGTCTGTTTAGCTAAATATAAGGATATGAGGGAAATATAAAAAATACAATTAATTCAGCTTTAAAATGTATATGACCTCTGTCAAATATCTTTTTAGGTCTTTTTTTTTTTTTTTTTTTACTTTTAGGGGCACATTTATTAACACTGTTTTGTGGGAAATTCTCCAAGAACAGCCATTTTCAAGGGATATCCACAAAAATTAAGTTGGCCTTGGAATGTAAGAAGCATACGGATGTACTAAGCTCTGGAACAGGGGCGTCTTATGCAGGTGCTAAAGTGGGCCGGAACGGGGCCGTCACTTATTTTTGAAGACGGAACCAGTTCCGCCTCCTCCGACCCATCTAACCCCGGCGCCGCAGGGAAGCTGCATTTGCCGGGCACCCGCTGGGATTTTGTTACCAACGGGCACCCGGCTCCCTCCCTGCAGCGCCAGCAACAACCGGAGGCTGGAGCTCACGCATGAGCTCCGGCTCCCGCTGGGTGCAGTGCACTATGGGAGAGACATCATGATGTCTCTCCCATAGTTCAGAGGAGCAGCCCGGCGGACTAGGCGACGGCAGTGGACGCGGGAGCGGGACTTAAGGTAAATATTAGGTTTTATTTGTTTTGTATCGGCTTCACAATACGGGGCTGGGGGGCATTACTTAGGGGGTACAACTACAGGGGGCTTTTCTCAGGGGGCACAACTACAGAGTGCATTACTTAGGGGGGCACTACAACTGGGGGCATTACTTAGGGAGCACTACTGCAGGGGGCATTACTACAAGGGGCACCACTCCTGGGGGCACTACCACTACTGTGGGCTCTGCATAAAGGGCACCACTACTGGAGGCACTGAATAAGGGTTACTGCATAAGGGGCACCACTACTGAGGACATTGCATAAAGGGCACTATCACTACTGGGACCACTGCAAAAGGGGCACTATCACTACTGGGACCAATGCATAAGGGGCACCACTACTGTGGGCACTGCATCAAGGGCACCACTACAATGGGCATTGTATTTGCATAAAGGGCACTACTACTGTGGGCATTGTGTATAAGGGGCACAAATGTGGGCATGGTGTAAAAAGGGCACTGCTGTGTGTCATACATGAATAAGGGCCACTACTAAGTGGTGTAATGTGAATCGGGTGAATCAAGATTGTGCTGAGTGTTGTAATTTGAATTGGGAATATAATTGGGTACCACGCCCATTTATTTTGTGAAAACGCCTCTTTCTTTTGAGAGCCACACCCTTTGCCACGCGCCGTAGGCGCGCATTTTAATTTTTTTGGGAGGAGGGTAAGTTCCCCCACTTCTCTAGGACCACTTTAAGCACTGGTCTTAAGAGAGGAGGGTGCCCGTGTGCACTCCCCGTGCAGGGGCCCCTCCTCTCTCCCCAGTGGCCAGCAGCCGACTGACACGGCTGGCCAGCCACCAGAGCATTAGTAGACTCCGGAGTCTACTGCGCAGAACGGATAGATGGCCGCGGCGGCCATTTTCCGGAGTTTTGTGCATGCGCAGTAGACTCTAGTGTCAGGAGTCTACTGCGCATGCGCAGAACACCGGCAAAATGGATGCGGCGGCCATTTATCCGGCGTTCTGAGCAGTGCAGACACCCGACACGGGACCATGGACAGGTAAGTTTAAAATAATATGGGTGCAGGGTGTGTGGTGTGGGGCTCCCTGGACCCATGTGCCCCGCACACACTGCACCCATTATAGACACACCCCTGCTCTGGAAAGTGATAAATTGGAGAGTGGTAAACTGCCAGCCACTCAGCTCTTAACTGTTATGTCACAGGTTGTGTTTGAAAAATGACAGGAGCTGATTGGTTGGCAATTTATCACTCTCCAATTGATCACTTTCCAGGGCTTAGTACATCTCCCCCTAGTCCCAACTTTTTAGCTTCAGGATGCGGGTAGGATGTAGTAGGGATGGGAATCATTTGATGTTTCATCGGAAACATCGGGCAGATGGTTCCCATGTTCAACCCGGCAATGTATAGGATCCAATGTTTCATCGCCATCGCAAGATTTCTCTCCCAATGTTTTTCCCTGCTTTTCCAATTATTTTTTTTATTTATTTTTTTGTGTGACACTGGGCCTGATTCAGACCCGCTCGCAAGCGGATAGATTGTTAGGCAGTGCGTGCGCGAGTGAGAAATCACTCGCTCCGGCGCTCGCATCCAAAAGGGGCAGCTGTCGATGTTGATCGACAACTTGCCCGTTTGGTAGGCAGGTCGGGGGGGTGGCTTGCCAAACGGAGGCGTTCCCGAAGGAAAGCCTGCCGTTTGGGCACGGCCCCACTGACATCACGAGTGATGTCAGTGGTGAGTTTCCTGCTCTATTAGAGCCAGAAGCTCACTGGGGCTTGCGGGAACGAGACCCTACCACAAGGGTCTCGTCGCAAGCTCGATGGTCGCGACCATCACCTGGCCGCTCGCAAAAGCTGTGGGTGGTCACAGCTATGCGAGCGGCCAGGAGGCCGAATTTAAAAAAACATGCGGCCGCCCTGATTCAGAGCGAGCGCACCCTTTTTGCGTGCAGCTCTGAATCAGGCCCACTGTGTGGTGCCTTGGGCTATCAGCTGGCTCTCTCCTGGTTTTATATTCAATGACAACTTAAGAAGAGAGTACAAAACACTGAATGGGCTACTACCAGGGGCGTTTCTAGAGAGGAGGGGGCCCGTGTGCAATCTCGAACACGGGCCCCCTCCTATCCGCCTGGCAGCGCACTGACCATGTGTGCATGGCCAGCGCCGGAGTTATAGACTCTGGGCACTAGAGTATGTCCAGAGTCTATAATGAATGCACAGGTCACCGGGAAAATGGCAGCGGCGGCCATTTTCATTGTACTGCACATACGCAAAGGACGGGAAAATGGCTGCCGCGGCCATTTTCCAGTCGTTTTACAGCGCCGGACCCCCGCGCCGACGTCGGACTCCGGAGAGTTAAGTAATATTGTGGGTGCATGGTGTGCAGTGCGGTGCCCCCCTGGACCCAGGGGCCCGTGTTCCCTGCACCCATTATAGATACACCTCTGGCTACTACTGCTACATGCATTCTGCTGCTGGAGGTGGTGGCTGAGTGAAAGACACTCTGGACAGCCAATCAGCTGCAGCACATAGGACAGTCCCACCCCTGGCTCATTGGTGCTGCTCTCAGTGAACACTGGTTGGCTGCTGGGGTGCCTGGCTGCTGCAGCTATTGGTAACAGTCAGTCTCACAGTATCACTATCAGGCTCTCACTGCATGTGAACTGTATGACAGACCCAGCGGTGCCTAAGTGTCTAGAACAGTGATTCCAAACCTCGGTCCTCAAGGCACACTAACAGTCCTGGTTTTAGTTATATCCATGATTGTGCACAGATGGTTAAATCAAAATAACTGAGGTACTAATTAAGTCACTTGTGCTCAAGTATGGCTATCCCTAAAACCTGGACTGTTAGCGTGCTTTGAGGACCGTGGTTGGGAACCCCTGGTCTAGAGTGACAGCATTGGTGAGGAGCTGAGAGAAAAAGTGTGAGAGATGATATAGACAGGTTGGGTATAATATCCCATCTGTCGGGATGCCGCTAGTCAGAATACCGACAGCCAGAAGCCCGACACCCATAGGACTCAATGGTGAGTAGTTTTCTAACCCCTAACTTTAGCCACCCTTCCCGATGCCTAACCCTCCCCCCAAGTGCCTAAACTTAACCTCCCCGCACCATAAACCTAACACCCCCTCCCCGGGGCCTACACCTATCCTCCCCCCCCTAGTGGCGAAACCTAACCCTCCCCACACCCTAATCCTAACCCTCCCTCCCTGATTCCTAACCTTAACCCTTCCCCCCCCTAATGCCTAACCCCGCTAGATAACGCTTCCCTCCCCCTGCACCCTGATACCTTTGGGATGCTAACGATCGGGATACTGGTGCCGGCATTTTGGCACCAATATTAAGACCGTCGGCATCCCGAATGCCAGGATGCCGACTACATCCCGATATAGACAGAGACTTAAGCCGAGAGTGGAGAAGAGACAGAGAGAAAAAAAATGAAAGCGGAAACTCAGGCTGAAAGAGTAAAGTCTGGAAGAATGGACAACAAAAGAAATGAAATTGAGAAAGAGAAGATTGAGACTGTCAAGGTACGTATCCACTAGCAGATTGTAATCGTACAGTCGTTCCTCTTCCCCTGTAGTGCCTACACTGAACGATGTGTAGGCACCCTCCCGCATCCGTGAACATTGTCAATCTGTCGTCATCGGCAGATTGAACAGCAGATTCAGGCGATGATTGATGTCGGAAACGACCAGCAGGAGCGCGCATCGCTGGTTGTTTCCAACATTTTCATGCCTGATTTGTGCACGATTAATGAGCGATTGAACGATAATGATATCGCTATCGTTCAATCGCTCATTTAATCGCCTAGTGGATACCTGCCTTTAGACACCTTCAATAACAAGTTTGATTTACCACAAAACATGTTTTACTTTACTTCTAAAACTGCAGACATCCTTATAATATTTGCACCATTTGTGTGTATATACACTACCATTCAAAAGTTTGGGATCACCCAGATAATTTCGTGTTTTACATCAAAACTGACTTTTATTTATCAAATGAGTTGCAAAATGAATAAAACATATAGTCAAGACATTGGCAAGGTTAGAAATAATGATTTTTATTTGAAATAATAATTTTGTCCTTCAAACTTTGCTTTTGTCAAAGAATGCTCCTTTTGCAGCAATTACAGAATTGCAGACCTTTGGCATTCTAGCTGTTAATTTGTTGAGGTAATCTGAAAAAAATTTTACTCCACGCTTCCAGAAGCACCTCCCAGAAGTTGGATTGGCTTGATGGGCACTTCTTGCGTACCATACTGTCAAGCTGCTCCCACAACAGCTCAATGGGATTGAGATCTGGTGACTGTGCTGGCCACTCCATTACAGACAGAATACCAGCTGCCTGTTTCTTTCCTCAATAGTTCTTGCATAATTTGGAGGTGTGCTTTGGGTCCCATGTCCTGTTGGAGGAGGAAATTGGCTCCAATCAAGCGCTGTCCACAGGGTATGGCATGGCGTTGCAAAATGGAGTGATAGCCTTCCTTATTCAAAATCCTTTTACCTTGTACAAATC
Source organism: Taudactylus pleione (assembly GCA_031769625.1). Classification (NCBI taxonomy): domain Eukaryota; kingdom Metazoa; phylum Chordata; class Amphibia; order Anura; family Myobatrachidae; genus Taudactylus; species Taudactylus pleione. The sequence goes on along the minus strand of JAUIMM010000364.1, from coordinate 5,447,015 downwards.
TCCCACTTTACCAGCACCAAAGCAGCCCCAGACCATCACATTACCTCCACCATGCTTGACAGATGGCGCCAGGCACTCTTCCAGCATCTTTTCATTTGTTCTGCATCTCACAAATGTTCTTGTGTGTGATCCAAACACCTCAAACTTCGATTCGTCTGTCCATAACACTTTTTTCCAATCTTCCTCTGTCCAGTGTCTGTGTTCTTTTGCTCATATTAATCTTTTCCTTTTATTGGCCAGTCTGAGATATGGCTTTTTCTTTGCCACTTTGCCTAGAAGGCAAGCATCCCAGAGTTGCCTCTTCACTGTAGACCTTGACACTTGCGTTTTGCGGGTACCATTTAATGAAGCTGCCAGTTGAGGACTTGTGAGGCGTCTATTTCTCGAACTAGAGATTCTAATGTACTTGTCTTCTTGCACAGTTCTGCACTGGGGCTTCCCACTTCTCTTTCTACTCTGGTTAGAGCCTGTTTGTGCTATTCTCTGAAGGGAGTAGTACACACCGTTGTAGGAAATGTTCAGTTTCTTGGCAATTTCTTGCATGGAATAGCCTTAATTTCACAATAGACTGTTGAGTTTCACATGAAAGTTCTCTATTTCTGGCCATATGGAGTGTATAATCGAACACACAAATGTGATGCTCCAGATACTCAACTAACTCAAAGGAAGGCCAGTTTTATAGCTTATCTAACGAGCAAACCCGTTTTTAGCTGTGCTAACATAATTGCACAAGGGTATTCTAATCATCCATTAGTCTTCTAACGCGCTTAGCAAACACAATGTCTCATTAGAACACTGGAGTGATGGTTGCTGGAAATGGGCCTCTATACACCTATGTAGATATTCCTTTAAAAACCAGACATTTGCAGTTAGTATAGTTACTTACACTCTATACATTGTTAATGTGGTATTTCTGATTAATTTAATGTCATCTTCACTGAAAAAAACAGTGCTTTTCTTTCAAAAATAAGTAAATTTCCAAGTGACCACAAACTTTTGAACAGTAGTGTATGTATATATACATACATACACACATACACTGTTTGCCAGAAGATAGAATATAACACTTTCAAAATATATCTATTATATGTTTAAAGTATAGAGTTTGCTTAAAAAAACATCAAACATCGGTAAACATCGGTTCCAGAGAACCAATGTTTATATCTAAATGTTTTGTATTCAATGTTAAAAACATCAGTACTTCCAATGTTTTCTTTCGATGTCCCATCCGGATGGCCATCGACGGATAAGAGCAAATGGCTTCTTAGTCATCGATGAACAAGTGGGAGCCAATGTTTTTTTTCTCAGGACGGGACAGAGCTTAGCCCCGGTGACCACTAAGCCTTACACCTGTTTTTGATTGGCTCACGGCCCGCTGTTCTCCCCTGCAGCAGTGGCCATTGAGGGGGCAAATCATCGATGTTAACCACAGATGGCCACCCCACCGATGACCATTTCTAGATAATAATAATTTTAATTTATATAGCGCTTTTCTCCTAAAGGACTGAAAGTGCTTTACATTTGCCATTACAGTACAAAATAAGCTTAAACAAGGGACAATTAGTGAAATGCTTGGGTGAAGAGGTAAGTCTTGAATCTATTTTTGAAGGATTCTAGAGTGGAGGTCTCTCGAACTGTGCGGTTAAGTGAGTTCCACAACGTTGGAGTCGCAAAACTGAAAGCTCAACCCCAAGACGAATTCCGGGAGATTCTAGGTACTGTTAATAGTCTTTTGTCAATTGATCGCAGTAATCGAGTGGGACAGTAAGGAATCGGAAGCTGCTCCGGGTACCTTGGGCTATGGTCATGTAGGGCTTTGTAAGTTAGTAAGCCAATCTTGAAAACAGTTTGCCAACTGACAGGCAGCCAGTGAAGGGAGTCGAGAATGGGTGTTATGTGGCTGGAACGGGGCTGGTTGGTTAATAGCCTGGCAGCTGCGTTTTGTACCATCTGCAAGTGGTGTAATTCTTTTGCTGGGAGTCCAAGGTAGAGGGCATTGCAGTAGTCTAGGTGTGATGATATAAATGCATGTATGACTTTAGGCAGATCTTCTGAGGAAATTAAGTGCTTGATTCTGGCTATGTTCCTCAGATGAAAGAATGAGGATTTGATTGTGGATGATACCTGATGTTTAAGTGTCAAGCCACTATCCAGGACAACACCAAGATTACGCACATGTTCAGTGTTTTGTAATTCTGATCCCCCAAGCGTAAGTCCTGTTGGTTGGCTATGCTGTAGCCTTGTCCTGTGACCTATCATAAGGACCTCTGTTTTATCAGGGTTCATTCGCAGCCAACTGGCACTCATCCACTCCTGAAGCTCTACTAGGCAGCCATTTAGGGTTGTTATGGGGTCCTTTGTACCTAGAGCAAAGGACAGGTACAGTTGTGTGTCATCTGCATAGCAGTGGTAGACCAGGTCATGACATCTGATTATTTCACCCAATGGTAGAATGTATACTGCAAAAAGCATGGGAGATAGTATAGAACCCTCTGGGACACCGCATGGAAGTGGCACTGGTGATGAAGAGTTTACTCCAGAAGAAACTCTCTGTGATCTGCCAGTGAGAAATGATTTGAACCAGCTAAGGACTGTGCCATCCAGTCCACAGAAATATTTCAGGCGCTCAATTAGAATCCTGTGGTTCACAGTACCATATGCTGGCGGCTGAATAGCCACCGGCTGAAATTCCGACACTGGAAGCCTGCATGGTGCAGAATCTTGACAGCGGAAGGTAAGTACCTTAATCTCCCCCCCTTCCCACCCCTAACCCTCCCTTGGTAGTGCCTAAAACTGGGTACACATGGGACGATCTGTTCAGCGAACGAGATCGCTGAACGATCTCCCTTGAAATTCCTGGTGTGATGGATTAACGATATTGTTCATCCACACACCAAAGATATCACCAACAATGAACGAGCAACGATCGCAAACCCCTATGGAAAATGAACAGTATCGTCCAGATTGGCCTGAATGCATGCCCGATGGACGATATCGTTATCGTCCAGCGGGAGCATGCATCGTTGGTCGTTCATTGCATACACACAGAACGATATGAACAATATATCGTTGAACGTTAGCGTTCATATCGTTACGATATATCATTCCGTGTGTACGCACCTTAACCCTAACCCCCCCCCTTCCCGCACCCTAAACCTAACCCTCCCGGGGGATGCCTGCCCCTAACCTCCACCCAGTGGTGCCTAACCCCAACCCCTTCCCCTAGCCTAACCCTCCCAGGGGTGTGTCTAACCCTAATCTCCCCCCCCCCGTGGTGGCTAAACCTGACCCCCCCCTTCCCCGGGGACAGAGGAGTTACTTACCTGTCTGGACGATCTGGATTCCAGTGGTTCGAGAAGACGACATCTGTATCCTGTTCTCCTTTGGGATATTGGCTTCGGCATATTGCCGGGCGCCGGTATATTGACGGCCAGGGCCAGGCTCCCATCCGCCAGCAATATGACTGCATCCCATTTAAAGCATAGTATCACGGTTCCACAATAAAAAGCACCGGTGAGTTCACTGGGATTTGAACCTTTGTGCGCTGTAAACCCATGTTCTTTGTTGTTGAGCCACAGGGGTGGTTGTTTGTTTAGACCACAGGTTATCAAACTCGGTCCTCAGGTCCCCAAACAGTGCATGTTTTCCAGGTCTACTTACAGAATCACAAGTGAAATAATTAGCTCCACCTGTGGATCTTTTAAAATGTGTCAGTAATGACTACACCTGTGCAGCTGCTAGGTGACCTGGAAAATGTGAACTGTGTGGGGTCCTGAGGACAGAGTTTGAGAACCACTAGTTTAGACGCCTGTTTTGGACATGCTTGAACTATCTGAGCTGTCCTTGTTCTCTAACCACTTCCTGGCCACAGCTAATCTCCTGCAGGCTGTGGGAATATAATGCAGGAAGTTGAGCCATTCGGTGTTAGTGATACTGTCTTGTTCTTTGAATTGTGCCTAAGCCTGCTCTTACTCTGCCTGATTCCTTGTTACCTGTCCAGGATGAATTCTTGACTACTCTGACCTATCCAACACTGACCTCAGCTTGATTTCTGGACTCTTTATATCTGCCTGCCTAACACACAAGATTGTTTCTTCTAATCACTGCCATCTCCAAACCAAGACCTTGGACCATTCCTGCCTGATGCCTGCTCACACACTGCTGCCGTGACCTTGTTACTATCTGTTATCTCCACAGAGTTCTGATGTCTCACTCAACTTTACCAGTCATGTCCAGTATTTACCCAGGAAGAGGGTGTTGCAACCTGCATAGGGTATCAATAAAGTCCATAGTCCCTTCGGGTGCTTATGACTACTATTAATATCCCTAAATCGCTAGAGAGAAATAATTGCTTTCCAGACTTTGATTGTGGTTCCAAAGCACAAAAAGCTCTTATTGCAACAAAAAAAGTAAGTTACACGCTTTGATCTATCACAATTAGCGCAAAGACAATTAAATACAAAAGGTACAGCTTGATACATACGCATGCGCACCGGTCCCAGTATACAGTCGTCTCGCCAGAAGCCTGTGGTCATCCTAGAAGAATGGCTACTGACTGGGACTGGTGCGTAAGGTTATATACCCTACAGATCATGATAACAACAATGTAGACAGACAAACATAATTCCATTGGTTCTTGGTCTTTGTAGTACTTTGTAGTTCATAGGACAGTTCATATGTTGTCACTAGGGGTATGTCCCAATTCTCCAACAATGTCTTGAGATTACATTGTCTTTCTTTAACTGGTTTAAGACACTACATACGGAGTATACAATCTAACCAATAATTTTCTATAATCCATAACCATTGAACGCAGGATGCGACTCCCTCGCTGATAGATTCGAATATCTGGAAATAAACAGGGTGTCAGTATAGTACCAAACATGCCATGTCTACCATGTTGTATACCTTAAATATCATATATGCACACTTTATACCATAATGAATGTCTAATAAAACCTTTTCTATATGTGTTTGCATAAGTAATAGTGAGATATTTACAGTTACACATAAGTATGCGTTGTGCGTCTGAGCACAGCGCAAATGTTGAGTGCGTGTATGTATTGTGCACAATGCAATTATGCCCTGTGCGTTTGTGCATTTTATCTTACATACCTTAATGTGTGCTGTGCGTCTTAATATTAAAATAGTTACAGGGTATGTTCATGGGTATGTGCGTAAGCATAAGAGCGTCAATGTGTTCGCATTGTGGATACACATGCGATTGTCTATGTGTATGCATGTGTGTGCAAATGTGCATTAGTGTTTGTGTCATGGATAAAAAATATATATATATATATATATATACAGTCAGGTCCATAAATATTGGGACATTGACATAATTTTCAGATTTTGGCCTCTATTCACCACCACAATTGTTTTGAAATGAAACAAACAAGATGTGCTTTAACTGCAGACTTTCAGATTTAATATGAGGGTAATTACATCCAAATCGGGTGAACGGTGTAGGAATTACAATGGTTTCTATATGTGCCTCCCACTTTTTAAGGGGCCAAAAGTAATGGGACAAACTAAACAATCCTAAATCTAACTTTCACTTTTTAATACTTTGTTGCAAATCCTTTGCAGGCAATTACAGCCTGAAGTCTGGAACACATAGACATCACCAGACGCTGGGTTTCATCCCTGGTGATGCTCTGCCAGGCCTCTACTGCAAATGTCTTCAGTTCCTGCTTGTTCTTGGGACATTTTCCCTTCAGTTTTGTCTTCATCAAGTGAAATGCATGCTCAATCAGATTCAGGTCAGGGGACTGACTTGGCCATTGCATAACATTCCACTTTTTAGCCTTAAAAAACTCTTTGGTTGCTTTTGCAGTATGCTTCGTGTCATTGTCCATCTGCACTGTGAAACGGCGTCCAATGAGTTCTGAAGCATTTGACTGAATATGAGCATATAATATTGCCCGAAACACTTCAGAATCCATTCTGCTGCTTTTGTCAGCAGTCACATCATCAATAAATACAAGGGAACCAGTTCCATTGGCAGCCATACATGCCCACGCCATGACACTACCACCACCATGCTTCACTTATGAGGTGGTATGTTTTGGATCATGAGCAGTTCCTTTCCTTCTCTTCTCATCACTCTGGTACAAGTTGATCTTTGTCTCATCTGTCAATAGGATGTTGTTCCAGAACTGTAATGGCTTGTTTAGATGTTGTTTGGCAAACTCTAATCTGGTCTTCCTGTTTTTGTGGCTCACCAATGGTTTGCATTTTGTGGTGAACCCTCTATATGCACTCTTGTGAAGTCTTCTCTTGATTGTTGACTATGACACATATACATCTACCTCCTGGAGAGTGTTCTTGATTTGGCCAACTGTTGTGAAGGGGTTTTTCTTCACCAGGGAAATAATTCTTTTGTCATCCACCACAGTTGTTTTCTGTGGTCTTCTGGGTCTTTTGGTGTTGCTGAGCTCTCCGGTGCGTTCTTTCTTTTTAAGAATGTTCCAAACAGTTGATTTGGCCACACCTAATGTTTTTGCAATCTCTCTGATGGGTTTATTTTCATTTTTCAGCCTAATGATGGCTTGCTTCACTGATAGCTCTTTGGATCTCATATTGAGAGTTGACAGAAACTGATTCCAAATGCAAATGTCACACCTAGAATCAACTCCAGACCTTTTACCTGCTTAATTGATAATGAAATAACGAGGGCATAGCCCACACCTGTCCATGAAATAGCTTTTGAGTTGATAGTCCCATTACTTTTGGCCCCTTAAAAAGTGGGAGGCACATATTGAAACTGTTGTAATTCCTACACCGTTCACCCGATTTGGATGTAATTACCCTCAAATTAAATCTAAAAGTCTGCAGTTAAAGCACATCTTGTTTGTTTCATTTCAAAACCATTGTGGTGAATAGAGGCCAAAATCTGAAAATTCTGTCAATGTCCCAATATTTATGGACCTGACTGTATATATATCTCCAGTAACTGGTATTTTTGATATTATATCCATCTGAATCTAATTACAAAAAGGTCATATAAAATGAAGTCTGCCCTGCTCACAGGTGGAGCAAGCCTTGGCAAGTCAAGAAGTCTAAGAACTTTAACAAAGGGTTTCTTAAGCTTATTCAGAATACAATTGTCGGTACTTCTTAACCACATCAGCATTGGACACAAGGCATACAATTGCTAATGTTGATCAAACTTCTGACAATTGTTTCTAACTCTACATTGAGAACACTTTCTCTGAGCATATCAGTGTCTGTGTTATACTTCAATTGGCACAGACATACTGTATCTGTATGCAGAGCTTCTCAATAGATATGCAAACACTAACAGTAACTTTGTGTATTTTTAATTACTTGTCACAGACATACTCCTGCTTCTCACACACTTGGCTAAACCTTGAATGACATATATATATATATATATATATATATACACACACATACGCATTTGTGCGCATCGGCTTGCTTCCGACGCAGAGTAGTATACGATTTTACTCTTTATCAGCCCATAAATGGCTAGATCGTCAGATAATAATTATAAACGATCATAACCAATTATTTGACTTCGACAGTCCACCCTTTGATAGCAAACAATACGCTATCACACTCTTATCCTAACCTTTTGTAGTCATGCATAATAATGTATTATTCAAGGTCATAAGTGGTGCGACACAAATAGGTCACTGAACCGTTAATAATGCTTTTCAAGAGGGTAGAACAACCCTTATATGCCATCTGCGGATCTATAGGGATCATTGGTGGGATGTGGGATCTCATCGAACCTATAAAGGAAGTTTGGGGGGGATTGAAACTACATTATCTAGGATGTTTAAAAATAACCTTAATAATACATCTATGCATGACCACATGATTTTATATTTTATCATCTTATGGTACACTCTAATTCAGGGTTGTAATACAGTTCTTCCTTGACCTTGGTATCCATAATATCATTGCTTACCACCATCATAATCTCTGTTTCTCTGTTTGCTCTTGTACATTTTCCACACTTCAAGACATTATTAACACACCTGACACATAAGCCAATTACTAGGATGACAATAATTATGAGGATCAAGAGCTTACCCACAATAGCAACTAGTTCCTGGACCCACTCTCCTAGACCGGAGAACCATTTCACAGGGTTCAACCAAGAGAACCACTCTTCTACCTTTTCCTCTACTTCAGCCAGTGAAGCATTATGGTTCTTTCAAAATTCCCATTTCAGCTGCAGAATTTCATCCATCTTCCGGTCTATCACCTCCTTGGGGTCACTAGTGTTATTTGTGATGTACGTGCAACACTTGACACCAAATTGGGTGGCTAAAGTCACACAGTATCCGCCAGTAACAGCTCTTAAATAATTTAACACTAGCCTATGTTGCACAAGTTCTTTCTTATAAGCCTGTAACTCTTTACCTATATACCTGAATGTGTCATCATACATCTTGGTGAAATGATCTATTAATTTAGCAAGATCTTGGATGTATCTAAAACTTAAAGTACCCCGAGCGATCCTGGCGGGATCTAGTGCTACCAAAATTTGGAAACCAGTTGTTTCACTAATCAACTGCATGTATGTCACCAGGTATCATGTTTCTTTTGTCACGGTGTTCATAATGCGTATGGAGATATGGGGATGGCATGTCTTTATGTATACCAAGCATTTCACCATGTGTAAGGGTCATAACCTCTGGGAGTACCCTTCCCAGGTAACATAAACCTACAGAACTCGGAGAGAGCCACTTATACGCTTTCCTTCCACATATAAAATACACATCGTCTGGGAGTATATAAGGAATAGAATGCATCATTATCATCGGGCACAAATCTCTGACAAATAATCCTGCCCCAGATTTTCCCATATCACTGAAACACGTTTTAGGTTGTGGAATAACTGCACATTACCCTTTTGGTACTCTGCCAACCATTACCTTGGTGGAACAAAGTGTATACTTACACCGGACGTGTCTTCCACTGGTGATGTTGTGTAGAAGTCCACCATCTACTGGTTCATTATCAGCTCTGTGTGAAAAGGTCATTGTCTGATTGTTCCCGGGCACCTCCCAATTTCCTGGTTTATTGGAATTGGTGATGTTTAAACATAACAGGGATCTATCCACCTGGTACTGATGGAGCTTAAAATCTGGAGGCTTGGACATAATAAATTTTCCGTCCAGCGTCTTCACCTTATGCAATTCAAGGACATCAGAGACATTTAACGGGAGTGGTACTATTCCTACATTATGTTGTCCCTGAGGAATGTGAGCACATACCCAACATTCAGTCTGATTTAAGACTTTGCCCACCAAGGAATGATAATCCTCTAAAAGGATGCCCACCCCAATACTGGTTATACTTGGGCTGGCACCGTTGGAGACATCTCTCATTGTTTAGGGACCCACAATACTCACAAATACTGTATTCCTCAGACAATAACCCCTCACACGGTCTCAGAGTATCTGGGATAACAGATCTCTTAGCAATAACTGTACTGAGTTTGGTCACCGCCCTTGTGAATGTATTGCTCCTTCTCCCGACTCCTCTCCATCGATATCACCATCAACCTCTCCCTCCATCATCTGTCCTCCGTTACAGAAACAGGACATCCCGAAACAAACAAGGATGATGAGAATTCTGGAAGAAAATAGATACGCAACCCTAGCCCGCCACTCCATTGCTGGAATAGTGGTCTGCAAATTTCCCTAGCTCAGGTATCTCACTGCAGTCTAACCCCCCCGTAACAAGCTCGCAATTGACAGGTCTACGTTATCTGCCTCGACTCCGCCTTGTATCTCCACCAGTTGATTGACTTTTCTGCAGTGAGTGGAATATACCCAGGTATCTCTCTCTGCCACTTTCAAGGATGTTGGTCCTTCCCACCGATCTGTCAGACAACCTGAACGTAAGAAATTTTGATCATAACAAATTCTCCAGGTTCAACATCATGACAGTTTGTTTCTGGCATATCAGGTGACAACAATTAAAATTTCTGCTGCTGCTGTTTCAACTGTTTACTCATTGTTATAAGATACTTTACAGTAACCTCATTGTTACTCTTCAAGTCTTCCTGTGAACTTACAATCAGATGAGGTTGTAACCTTTGAGATCCCAAACAGTATCTCAAAGGTGGAAAAATTAAGAGGGGGTGTAGGAGTTGTCCTGATGCTATGAAAGACTTGCGGTAAGGCTTATGGCCAACCTAATCCAGTTTCAGCCATGATCTTACTCAGTTTGATCTCAATAGTACCGTTTACCCTCTCCACCTTGGCACTGGCTTGCGGTCGATAGGGGGTGTGAAGTCTACTATTAATACCCATCAACTTACACATGTTCTGAAAGACATCACCAGTGAAATGAGTACCCCTATCACTGTCTATGATTCTAGGGATACCGTACCTGCATACAAATTACTGCTAAAAAGATTGTTCAGGAAACGCAGCAGTATTAGTGGCAGCTGGATATGCCTCTACCCAATTAGAAAACACATCGGTACAAACTAATACATACTTGAGATTCCTGCATGGTGGTAATTGGATGAAATCAATTTGTATTACCTGAAAAGGTCCATCTGTCGGAGGGATGTGGGATGGCTCAGTTGGTATTGTTTTTCCAATGTTTTTCCTCAAGCAAGTCAAGCAGGACATTGCCCTCTTTTCAGCTTGGGAAGAGAATCCCGGTTCACACCAATACGCTCTGACCAACTTGCACATACCTTGCTTTCCCAGGTGAGTCAGACCATGCGCTGCTTCAGCCAAGCTTGGGTAGTATGCCTTGGGTGCCACCGGCTTACCTTGTCCATCTCTCCAGAGTCCCAAGGACTCTTGTCCACATCTCTTTTATCTCCAGACTGCCTTTTCCTGAATGGAACACACATTTTGCATCTCAATTAATTTCTGCGTATCAATTGCCTGAAAAACCATCATTTGACTAACTGGCATGTTAATTCTTAACCCTGCTGCCCATTTGGCAGCTTCATCTGCCCAGCTATTGCCCAGTAACACCGGGTCTTCTTCACATGTATGGGCTTTACATTTGATGACTGCTACTTCTTTTGGTAGCTGAATTGCTGTCAACAGTCCTTTTATGTGGTGTGAGTGTGCGACTGGTGTACCTGCTGCCGTCATAACAATTCTAAGATGCCATAGAGCCCCAAAATCATGTACTACCCTGAAGGCGTACCTGGAGTCAGTGTAGATGTTAGCTGACTTACCTTACGCCATTTCACATGCTCTCTTTAGTGCCACCAGTTCAGCCACTTGTGCTGAGTGAGGTGGACCAAGTGGTTCAGCTTCTACAACATCATAATCTTTTACAACTATATAACCTGTGCATAATTCTCCTGTATCAGTTTGTCTATGACAACTCCCATCCATGTAAAACGTAAAATCTGCATTTACTAGTGGTGTATCAGTAAAGGTCTGATTTAAATACTCCATACAATCATGTTTGTCCCTATTCCTGTAGAACTCACCTTCAATCAGCAACTCACCTCTCTCCACCCTTTGTGCATCTCTAGGCACATATGGCAAGTATGTTGCTGGATTTAACGTATTACACCGTTTAATGGTAATATTTGCAGGTGCCATTAGAGCTATTTCCCATTTCGTGAACCTAGCTGAGGAAACATGTCGAGTTTGGGCAGAATTCAGCAGTGCAGACACAGCATGTGGTGTATGAACAATCATATAATGACCTAATATTACATCCTCACTCTTAACAACCAGAAGAGCGGTTGCTGCTACACTTCTTAAACACGTTGGGAGTGATCTTACCAGTGTCCAATTGGGCACTGTAGTATGCTACAGGTCTGCTAGCGTCACCATGTTTTTGTGTGAGGACACATGCTGTGCAACTTTCAGCTTCCGTACAATATAACTGAAAACGTTTTTCATAATCTGGTATTCCCAGGGCAGGTGCTTTTGTCAGACTATCCTTAAGGTTAAGGAAAGTCTGCTCTGTTTCCTCAGTATGTGTGACACGGTCAGGTTTTGAGGAGGACACCAGTTCCTGCAATGGTAATGCCAAAATAGAAAAACCTGGGATCCATGATCTGCAGTATCCACACATGCCCAAGAAGGTACAGATTTGCTGTTGGATTTGTGAGAGTGTCACAGTCTTTATGGCCTGTATTTTGTCAGTTGTCAAATGTCGTAGCCCCCCGGTTAGATAGTGTCCCAAGTATTTAACCTTAGTCCGGCATGGCTGTAATTTGTCCTTTGCAACCTTGTGCCGTGTTTGTGAGAGATGAAGCAACAATAGTTTAGTATTATTCAAACATGACATAAACAAATCAGAGCACAACAATAGTCTACATATTGAATTAGAGCAGATCCATTGGTGGGTTGAAAAGATTGCAAACAGTCGTGTAGGGCCTGGGAGAAAATACTGGGGCTGTCTATGAAGCCCTTGGGCAATCATGTCCAAGTGTATTGTACTCCTCTGTATGTAAATGCAAATAGGTACTGACAGTCAGGGTGAAGAGGGACAGAAAAGAATGCAGAACACAGGTCAATGACAGTGAAGTGGGTTGCAGATGGTGGGATTTGCATAAGTATGACAGCTGGAATTGGCTCTCAACAACTTTGTTTACACCCCTAAGGTCCTGTACTAACCTATAGCCCCTCCCCCCAGCCTTCTTTACTGGAAAAATTGGACTATTTGCTGGGCTAGCTGTACGAATTAAAATCCCCTGTTGTAACAACCTCCCAATTATGGGATAAATCCCTAACTCTACCTCTGGTTTTAATGGGTACTGAGGGATTTTTGGAGCTTGCTTACCACGTTTTAAATTTACAACTACAGGAGATACATTTGCCATCAATCCAGTGTCCTGGCCATCCTTGGTCCAAAGTGAACCCGGTATTTGGGATAACATTCTCTAACTTGGGATGGGCTTTGTTCTGAAATGGTAGAGTGAAGCATTAACTTTTGGGGAGTGTCCAATATATCCCTTACCTGGTGCGCAACCTTCTCTGGGATATCTAGGAATATACCATCAGGGGTACAGTAAATGACACATCTCATTTAACATAACAAATCCCTTCCCAGTAAGTTAGTAGGAGGTGCTGCTGTCAGGAGAAAAGAATGCCTGGTATGCAGCGGCCCGATAGCAACTGCAGATTTGGTTAAAGTATAATGCTGCACTTTACCCGTTACTCCTATTGCTGGTACTGTCTTGTTGGTCACCTGTAAATTTGATGGAGAATTTAGAACAGATTTGATCGACCCTGTGACTACGAGAAAAGCTACATCTACTGTCACTGTAGGCTCTTCCCTAGTACTCTCTGTTAACCTGACTGGCTGTAGACTACAGGTATGACCTAACCTCTAGAGCTGACTATCATTCTCCAGTAAAGCATTCACGGCCACTATGTGAGCAGGTGACTGCTTAAAATCTCCTGCATTCTGTGGGTATCCTTTTGGTGTGAATTTATGCATTTTCTTATTATTTGTCCCCCAATTCCTCTCGACAGTGTCTACTTAGGTGTCCTCTCTGGTTATATGTGTAACATCTTACCTTGGAAAGTTGTTGCTGTGCAGGTTGTTGTGCGTGGAGAGTTTGTGGTTGTGGGTGGTGTGGTGTTTGTGGCTGGGCATGTTGATATGTGTTTTGTTGTTGTGTTTGGTATGGGTGTTGTTACTATGTGTACAATCCTTCTAAAGCTTGAATGCTAACAGCCATTAGCTTCTCACTTTGCGTTTCTCTATTCCTGAGGATGTTTTTAGCGTGTTCTATAGCTGATTCCCTGAGGGCATCTACAGTAGTCTCCCTCCAGTTAGGCTGAGAGGTTTGAACCCTGGTCTTTAGATTGTCTTTAAGACCATCCATGAGTACCGTGACAGCTACTTCCCTATGATGGGTGTTATCTTGTTCCCGGTGGAACGAGATAAAGTTCTTGGATACAGAAGGTTAATTAAGCCACACAAACCAGTATCTTGAAAAAATATATAATTTATTACAACAGATAACAAGATATGGAAGAATAATAGTTACTTAGCTTCGGAATATAAGATGGTTACATGATCCAGGAGCCTCCTCTCAGAATAGAGCTGGAACGAACAATATCCTGGCCACCAGCTGCAGTCTCTGGTCCAGGCATAGGGCAGGCCACTGGAAGCTTCTTTGTTCTTCGTTTATATAGTATCCTACTTGCATACCCATCTAACTCTTACTAATATGGGCATAAACCTACTTTAAACTACTTTATTGGTTAACTACTGATAAGGACTTTCTAAAACTTAATGCAAGCGTACATCGCAGTAGACAACGCCTTGTGGATTTATGGCCTGTCTGCTTTCCACATTCCTATACCATTTCATGTCTGATACACACATAAGAACCATGAGTAAAAATGGCTGTCAGTAGCCATTTTGCTATCCCAATACATATCTTTTATATCTATACCTGTATATTGGGTGATAGTCAGCAGCGCTCGGGTGAAATAATCTGCAGCAGACTCACTCTCTGTCTAATGGTAAAGATTTTACTCCATTTCACTACAACTGGAAAATATACGGCCAATTGGGGAACTATACGGGTTATATTACCTTGATTATTCTCATCAGTTAAAGGACCATCTCCATCCAATACACAATCTGTGATTAATTTTTTATGAGCCGACCCAATCTTTGTGGGTCGGCTCATAAGCATTACCTAAATCTTTTACAAATTTTTGGCATTTAGCTAATTCTTTTCGGGGAAACTCTGCCATTATTGACTGTAGCTCTGCTCTTGTCCATGGACAATGCATTGCTACATCCCTTGTGGGTACTACACCATGTCCGTCCAGATTCCCATTGGGAACTGTTATTGTCTGGACCAGTGGTCGAAGTGGGAATTTTGAAGTGGGGGTATAGAAATTTATTGAGTGTGCGCGCCTATGCCGCGTGGGAAAAATGGTGTGGCCACATGCCACAAGGGGCGTGACTATGTGTTATGACCTTCAGCAGGAGAATGAGACTGGTCAGAAGAGCTTACAATCTAGCCTTGTGAGGGTAAGCTACAGAGACATCAGTGGGACTAGTAGATAAAGAGCTGGGGAAAGAGAGATGCAGGAATATAAACAGTGCTGAGGGGGGTTATACAATTTAGCTTTACCCTCAGCAATGCATGTGCCACACTGCACTGGAAAATTAGGTTCTTAAGCTGCATATCCACTACGAGACTAGGGAAATACAGTACGATTACATCGTAATTGTACCGTCATTCCCCTTCCCTTTTAGTGCCTACACTGATTGGTCGTTCAGTGTAGGCACCCTCCCTCATCCCTAAACAAGCCCAATCTGTCGTTATCGGCAGACTGACCGGCATGTTCAGCCGATGATTGAAGTCGGAAATGACCAGTGGGAGCACGTAATGCTGGTCGTTTCCGACAATATAGTGCACGATTTGTGCACGATTAATGAGCGATTGCACGATTATGATGTAATCGTGCAAACGCTCATTACTATTGCGTAGTGGATACACGGCTTTAGGAGCTTGCAATCTAGTTTTATGATTTGCTAAAGGTGCCTACACATATGGCGATATTTTACCCGATCTGGCCGATTCTGACGCATCACAACGACAGATCGTGTAAAATATGCCCAAATTGTGAGTCCCCACTCACGATGCGATGCACATCCCCGCAGGTCACACATCGCATCTTCAGATCTGCCGTGCTGTAGGGCAGATCTGACTATCTCAAGTCACGATGCACTGGATAGTTTAGGAGGCACGATAAATCGTGTGTCAAATTGGCAGCTTTTTCAAACCAAATCGTGCCCACGACTGGCGGGGAGCTCCCGGGGAGAGTTCAGGGGAAAATCGTACACACTGTGGGATTGTGAGCACATCGCTATGTGTGTAGGCACCTTAAGAGTGAGATACAGAGTCATTGAGGGAGACTGACAGACACAGAGCTGAAGAAAGGTAATGTAAATAGAGATGGGAAAACTGTTAATCACGTGTTAGCTATACCCTCAATTGAGAATGCAACTGAGCTGAAGAGCTTGCAATTGAGCTTAATGAGAACAAGTTATCAGACCATAGGGGCACTGTTACATCCAGAGTTGGGGGGAGAGGAGATCCAGAAATGAAAAACAGGAAAGGAGTATAATAATTACCCATCATGTATATCCTCAGCAGGAGAATGAGAGTGTGAGGTGCCTGGGAGCAGTTACCTGGAGCTCTCTTGGAGGAATACGCATAGTCTCCGCTGTTAAGACGCCCCGGGATGTGGCATGGCTCCTGGTCCGTCACCCACCTGTAGGTTGTGGTCCAGACAGAGCTGGATTAAAGGGGGGCAATATGACCCCAATCCCCTCTCTCACAAAGGGCCCCCCTGGACCTGTTTTCTGATACCACAATCAAGCAGCTGCTTTGCTGCCATCATCGGGACAGTCACAGCACTGCTGCACTGCAGTCAGTGTGCTGCTGAACTTTACTCTATGTGAGGAAGTTTTCATTCTCTCCCCTCCTGTTCAAGACTCCGCCCCATTTCCTACGTGAAGCCCCACCCCCTTCCACCCATGAAGCCCCGCCCCTTTCCTTCATGAAGCTCTACCGTATGTCTTGTTTTCTTCTCCAAGTCTCCAGGGTCCACCCAGCCCCAGTCAGTGTGAGGAATTTGCGGAGCTTTGGAGGGAGGGGGAGATCAGCATGCACACCAGGCTGTGCTGTCACAGTCACTGGGGCAAGCAAAAAAGAAAAATAGTCTCAACAGGTGCCCCAGTGCCTGCCCGCTACACCAGCTATTCTTGTTGCACTTTCACTCATGTCGGACTGTCTGTCAGAGAGGGACCACGGAGCCTCTCCAGTAACTCTGGCTGCTTCAGGTGCGTGAAGGCAGGGAGGAGGAGGTGACCGGCCCCTAGCTGCTCTGGGAGGAGGGAGGGAACTAATCTGCTGCCGCCTGGCCCATAGATAGTGTCAGGGTAGCGGACGGAGGCCACTC
The DNA here is from genome assembly GCA_031769625.1 of Taudactylus pleione. NCBI lineage: Eukaryota > Metazoa > Chordata > Amphibia > Anura > Myobatrachidae > Taudactylus > Taudactylus pleione. The sequence goes on along the minus strand of JAUIMM010000364.1, from coordinate 5,430,102 downwards.
TATCTGCACTCAGCTCAGCCGCTCATGGAATTTTCCAAAAAAAAAAATGTTCAGTGCTTGAAGTGCCGGTATACCATACCGTTGTATACCGGCTCACTTCGAGCACTGGTCTGGACAGGATGCATACCTTCCGCTTTGCTATTTTTAAGGTTACATTTGGGAACTTTTACCTTGGTACTCTGGGGGTTCAATCTGTTACCAAAACGCACTATATTACCATCAGCAGTTTCCACTGCTGATACAGTTGGTTCCTTTTCTAGGTTTAGTGCTGTCTCTAACAGATTTACTGCATATGCAATGGCTGACATTTCAATAGGTTCATCATCTACACACACATTGTCCTTATGGTTACTCAGGATACAGTACAAATCACTTGTTACATTTTTACAATTTTTGGTATCAGCTGTACCGTTGCCTTCCACCGCATAGGGTGGTGGGGGCGTGTATGCGCTAATGCCTATACCTTGTGCACCGCTACCTTGCGGTGGGTGCACGTTCCCTTGAGGCGCGGACCCGACTCTAACCAGGCCCTTGGGCGTGCCTCCCTGTGATGCATGCGCAACGCTGTTTTGCGTTGCGTGCACACTCTTTTGCATAGTGCTCGCAACGCTACTTAGCGGCGCGAGCACTCCACTTAACCACGTTTTCCCCTCATGCTGCCACAATTTTAAACAGTCATTATACTTTACACGTTTATTTAGAGATTTCACCATACAGATGCTATCTCTAACATTATTCAACCCCTCCACATCAAAACTTTCAATTTTAGGAAAAGGTTTCACACATTCCTTGGTCATCTTAACCCATACAACACAGTACGCAGTTGCATACGCACCATATTTTGTAGACATTATATGCCTTGCCGCACCTGTCGGCCCTTACAAAAGCAGCACATCGTCCACCATACCCAGCGTCAGCCTGGCACCCATCTGGGAAAACGCTAAGCACTTTTCGCTAGAATGTGGACCAGTGAACGATTCAATAGAGCTACGTTCACGTACTCCTATCTCGTTGTGCACAGCTGGCCCGCTAACCGTTATGGACGGCTTTCACAATCAGGGTACAGAATAACGTCTTATACGATTAGACTGTCTTTCCGGACACCTTTCAGCCCTTGTTCGGTAGCTTACCCTTTGTGAGTACTCTCCCCTGTAAGAATTTAAGTGTTCCAATAACACTTACCCTTTCCAGTGATTTCCTCCACTATCCCCCAAGCCACAATAACGTTCTGCCCAACCGTGTGGTCCCGTCACAGTGTCCAGAGAACCTAACTGATCAATGGGCTCTGTGACTACAGTTGGGGGCCGATTTCGAAAACCCTCTTGTTTTCTTCAAGGTACAAAATCCCTGTCTTTGCTGCAAAACACCTGCTATGTGTACATACTCAGTAGCTTTCTGCCTGGTCAGACACCTACTGAGTCTTTTAGGCCCGACACACGGTACCTCGTCTATAGGTCTGACACACAGTCCCTATCTTTCAATTTACAAGCACACATTTGCTCACACACACTTTTAGTTTTCTGCGCAGAAAATAAACTTTTCACTAGTATGATACAGAGGTTTTAAACAATGTAATTGCTATCAATATGACAGTACTATCAGAATGATTGTTTGAAACTCGTGGCAGCAATACAGGAAATACGTATACGCTATTATGCAAATCGCATTCTAGCATCGAGACAGACAATGAAAGAAACAAACTTTTCTCTCCTGCCTCAGGTCCTAGCCAGAGCTCCTTGAAAGCACACAAATAGTGGATATCTGTTTCACAACATTGAATGGTGCAGGTTTTGAACACAGGGTCTCATTCAGACCCGCTCGCGGGTCGATGGTACCCAATGCGCATGTGCACGACGGAGGGAACTCCGTCGTACGCATGCGCGAGATCCGGATAGCGACAGCTAAGCTGTCGCTCCGGGTCTCGCACCAAAGGGGGCGTGCTGTCGAGGGTGAGTGACAGCACGCCCCCTTTGGTGGGTGTGCCGGGGGCGTGGCTGCCAGACGGGAGTGATGTCAGTGGGAGTGATTTTGGCTCTGATAGTGCCAAAATCACTCCATGGTTTGCGGCAGCGAGACCCTACCGCACGGTCTCGTCGCAAGCCCGATGGTCGCGATGGTCTTGACCATCGTGACCATCATCATGGATGCTCGCATAAGCTGTGGGTGGTAACCCACAGCTATACGAGCGTCCAAAAGGCTGCTCCAAATTTAACTAGGACGGCCCTGATTCAGAGCGAGCGCTCTGGTCAGAGCGTCCAGCTCTGAATCAGGGCCACAGTGCATTCTTTCCTGCATATGGCGCCTTATTCCACCCTTTGTTGCGAAATCGAGATACAGTCGCTATCGTGCGACTTCTCTGTAGCTTGGCCTCCAAACTATGAGCCCCCAACTATTAATACCCCTAAATTGCTTGAGAGAAATAATTGCTTTCCAGACTTTGATTGTGGTTCCAAAGCACAAAAAGCTCTAATTGCACCAAAAAAGTAAGTTACACGCTTTGATCTATCACAATTAGTGCAAAGACAATTAAATACAAAAGGTGCAGCTTGATACATACACATGCGCACCGGTCCCAGTATACAGTCGTCTCGCCAGAAGCCTGTGGTCATCCAAGAAGAATGGCTACTGACTGGGACTGGTGCGTAAGGTTATATACCCTACAGATCATGATAACAACAATGTAGACAGACAAACATAATTCCATTGGTTCTTGCTCTTGGTCTTTGTAGTATGCTGTAGTTCATAGGACAGTTCATATGTTGTCACTAAGGGTATGTCCCAATTCTCCAAAAATGTCTTGAGATTACATTGTCTTTCTTTAACTGGTTTAAGACACTACATACGGAGTATACAATCTAACCAATAATTTTCTATAATCCATAACCATTGAACGCAGGATGCGACTCCCTCGCTGATAGATTCGAATATCTGGAAATAAACAGGGTATCAGTATCAGGGGCTGGCTGGCTGGCAACTTTTGGCCTCGGGGGTAGACACAAGTAAGTGGCCCGATTTCTCCACCAGCACATTGCAATGGATAAAAGACACATTATAATAGCCTAATTATTAACTACTAATTAATTATGTGCCTAATGTGGGTGTGCTTTAAATAATGTAGAGAGGTTTGCAGTGACAGCCAGATTAGGGAGCATCGCAGTGACTGCCATATAATGCAGAGAGGTTCGCAAGGACCATCAGATCAGGGAGCGTCGCAGTGACTGCCCTATAATGCAGAGAGGTACGCAAGGACCATCAGATCAGGGAGCGTCGCAGTGACTGCCATATAATGCAGAGAGGTTCGCAAGGACCATCAGATCAGGGAGCGTCGCAGTGACTGCCATATAATGCAGAGAGGTTCGTAAGGACCATCAGATCAGGGAGCGTTGCAGTGACTGCCATATAATGCAGGGACGTTCTCAGTGACCACCTGATCAGGGAGAGTTGTAATGGCTGCCAGATAACGCAGTAATCACCAGATTATGCAGAAATCATCAGAGACCCACATATAACATAGGTATTCTGAGTATACAGTAGCCCTCACACACAATAATAATACCGCCCCCCACATTCACACACATTACTACATCACCCCCAGCACCGACAGTATTAAAACACCCCATCCCCCCAAAGATAAAAATAACTACAGCCCCCCATTGCATAAGTATTCCAACACCCCCCCCCCCCTTCCCTCTCAAATGTTATGTAAACATGTAGTCCTCCACTGGCACTTACCTGCCTGGAAGGCTGCTCTGTTTCTGGTCCCTGCGGAGCTCCAGGGTACAGGAAGAGATGACACAGACAGGATAGACTAAAGAAAGGGTGGAGACTCGGGGTGAGGGGGCGGGGTCTTCAGCAGGGACAGGAGTAGATAGATTAATATAGTCAGACAGGATAAGTGTCACGCTGGGAGGCGGTATTCTGGAAGCTGAGGCCTGAGGCTGCGGGAGGAAATGGAGGCGAGGGGCCTGAATGTACGACCTCTGCATCCACGGGTCTTGGTCGTTGGCGAGACCTAGTCAAAGGTGCGGAATCTAACCCACGAGATGGTGTTCGCCAGTGACCCCACCAATTGGGATATGGCCTTGAGCTGCACCTCGAAAGCAGGTCGCAGTCCTTTGACTAGGTGACCAAAGCCTCGTGGCCCAAAGGGTCGGTGCCAGTAAGGGGCACGTAGGGACACTGTACTTGAGGAACAAGGAAGTGTGCACTGCGGACACACTCTACCGGGTTGCCGGTCAGAAAGAGTGCACCATGATGCAATACTGTAACACGTAGGTAGGGACCTCAGAGTCCAGTAACGAGGTGGGTAGTGGCACTGGAGCCAGCCAGAGATTACAACGCTGGAGAGGTGGGTACGTATAACTACACTCAGGCTGTGATGGTAAAGCACTGGTGAAATGGATAGTATACTGCACACAGATGGCGGTGGTAACGCACTGGTGGAATGGAGGTATACTGCACACAGGCGAGGTGGTAACGCACTGACGATATAGCTGCACACAGGCTGAGGTGGTAAAGCACTGGTGAGATGGATGATATAGCTGCACACAGGCTGAGGTGGTAAAGCACTGGTGAGATAAACTATATAGCTGTACACAGGAATAGATCACTGGAAGCAAGGGAACCTGGAACGAGAGACCACTAGTAACACTAGCAGCGACAATGATTGTTCAGGCAACTACCTGATACACAGGAGCCGGAAATATACCCCTGGAAGCCCACTGATTGGTCCACAGCGTCAGCTGACCGGCCAGACTGTCAGGGGAGGAAGGACAGTCAGAGAGGGAAGTGTCATGGCGGCACCCATGACAGGGACTTCGATCCCCGCGCACCAGGCTGCCCGGGACACAGCATCAGGGAGAATGCTCAGCACCTCCCACGTCGCCGCACGAGCCACCCGACTGCCCGGGAAGTCAGAGGAAGCCGGCGGGACGGCCGATCCCCGGCTGAACACTGACAGTAAGAGAGGGGGCGGAGCCTTAGCCGGGGAGAGGAAGGAGCCCGGGGAAGTGACAGAGGACACAGAGTTAGGTGCACAGCCCCTGCAGCGGAGCGGCCTCGGAAGGAGTGCTGCTCAGTGTGCAGCCACAAGCTACATAGGGTGACATACAGCCCAGTAACAGGCAGAGAATGCTGCCCAGCCGCTCTGATGCTCCTATAGTCGGAGCGACTGAGAGCACTTTCTGCCTGTCACCCGGCCGTCAGTCATGCCTGTGCAATAGTGATACCGGCCCTCACTGAGGCAAAAATCTACCGGCCCGGGGGGCATATGGCACCCTGCCCCGCGGCCCAGCCCGCCACTGATCAGTATAGTACCAAACATGCCATGTCTACCATGTTGTATATCTTAAATATCATATATGCACACTTTATACCATAATGATTGTCTAATAAAACCTTTTCTATATGTGCTTGCATAAGTAATCGTGAGATATTTACAGTAATACATAAGTATGCGTTGTGTGTCTGTATTGTGCATAACGCACAAATGTTGCGGTGCGTGTATGTATTGTGCATAACGCAACTATGCCCTGTGTGTTTGTGCATTTTATCTTACATACGCTAATGTGTGTCTTCATATTAAAACAGATACAGGGTATTTTCATGGGTATGTGCGTAAGCATAAGTGCGTCTATGTGTCTGCATTGTGGATACACATGCGATTGTCTATCTGTATGCATGTGTGCGCAAATGTGCATTAGTGTTTGTGTCATGGATTAAAATTTATAATATATATATATATATATATATATATATATATATATATATATATATATATATATAGCTTTATCCAGTAATTGGTATTTTTGATATTATATCCGTCTGAATCTAATTACAAAAGGTCATATAACATGCAGTTTGCCCTGCTCACAGGTGGAGCAAGCCTTGGCAAGTCAAGAAGTCTGATAACTTTAACAAAGGCTTTCTTATGCTTATTTAGAATACAATTGTCAGTACTTCTTAACCACATCAGCATTGGACACAAGGCATACAAATGTTAATGATAATCAAACTTCTGACAATTGTTTCTAACTCTACATTGAGAACACTTTCTCTGAGCATATCAGTATCTGTGTTATACTTCAGTTGCCACAGACATACTGTATCTGTAAGCGGAGCTTCTCAATAGATATGCAAACACTCACAGTATCTTTGTGTATTTTTAATTACTTGTCACAGACAGACATACTCCTGCTTCTCACACACTTGGCTAAACCTTGAAGAAATATTCTATATATATATATATATATATATATATATATATATATACACGCATTTGGGCGCATCGGCTTGCTTCGGACGCAGAGTAACGTCCGATTTTACTCTGTATCAGCCCATAAACGGCTAGATCGTCAGATAATAATTATAAACAATCATTACCTATTATTTGACTTCGACACTACCAGTCTTGTAGATTTGTTGTATCACAATATTAACAATCAGAAACCAGGTTTCTAGTTACTATAAAAGTGTGATGTATCAAGCGAATTGTGCTCACTTTAGGATCCTTATATGTATTTTTAGATCTCCAATAGCTGCTCTGATCCCCTGGGGCTGCAATATGGCGTAGCTTTCCAGAGTTTGGGCCCAATAGCTACGCCATTTTTAGATGGTGTTAGTCATTGTAGCCTATTGATCACAATCCCGAAAGTGGCAAGGAGGGGCATCTAAAGAATCCCTCTGTCAGTGGCCGCTAGCACATGGGCAGCACAATAGCCTTGCATGTGCATTACATCACCCGGGAAATAAACCCAGAAGTAATGACATCAGTGGGAGAGCTGAATATCACGGCACAGTTTGGCTGAAGAATTCTAGCCTAACAAAAATACAGGTAAGTAGGCGATGTTGTACGTTAATAATCAAATTATAAATGCAATCATTTATACCCCTTTCCACCAAAATCCAAGGTCCCAACAAGGATTTGGAACACGCTTCCAAGCAGGGTCAGATCCTGGAAAGACCCCTTTCACACCGTGGCGCCGACCCTGAATTCTTATGCCGGCACTTGGAGATGACTTGTGAAAGGGGTCTGTCCATACTTACCCCCACGGAATGGACGGAAGGCTCCCGAAATTTGGGTGGCATTCCCGGCCACCCTGAAAGGTGGACAAGTCTCCCCGCCGCCGCCCACTTCACTTCCCCAGTGAAGAGGGTGGCAAAGGTGGCCGATGAAGCAATTCTCATTGAATTGCATCATCGTGGCTCCACTCCCCCACTCCACAATGCCAGTGATCTTGATATTGCATAATGGGAGGTGGGGCTATGATGATGCGATCATGTCATCACGCCTCCAGACTTGCCATCCTTGGCCGAGCCACGGCTCCCTCCACCCCCAGACCTGTCCACTTCTGTTTAGCCCACATCTGGCTATCTCTTCCCGGAAGGGGCAGCCAAAAGGTCGGCAAATATGGGTCTGTCCTGAGTCGGACACAGGATTTGGTGGAAAAGGGGGTAAAAGTGTATATCGACGCCTACAAAGCAAAATGACCCATGCATTGCAGGTCAGTTTAGTGAGAGAGATCGAATAATATTTTGAAAGTAAGTATGTTGTTCTGTAACTTTTGACCGATCCTGTCAATGTTGTATTAGCACATGGGAGAGAGAATGAGCCTTGGTTCTGACTCTGAAGACAGGAAGTCCTTCCATTAGTGATGATATGAAATACCCAAATGTAATCACTGTATATTTGTTCATATATGTTACTGGTTTATATAGACTATTGCCACTCCCCCCCAGTGGTGAGTCCCATTGAACACCACTAAAGAAGTTTCACTTAAATAAATCACTCATTTAAACATTCACTGGGGCGATCCACTTGCTTGCCTAGATCCTCTTTTTTTTCTTCCCCAAGACTTACAATCTACAAGGGGGATCACATGGACAAAACAAGACTGCGCCTGAAAGAAGCTCTGGTGTGAATGACACACACTGTGCTCTGGTTTACTAAAGTGTATACCCCATCCCACGTGTAGTATACAATTATTAATAAGGCACATTGTATAAATACACTACATTGTAGCTAAACTGCATGTGGGTTTTACTGCTGCTAACCTATCACAGTGAATTTTCCCACATTCTGACTAATTAGAGCAAAGCCACTCTGTTTGGTATGAATCACTGGCTCTAAGCTATGGGATCCTCCCAGGTGCATCGTTTTTGTGGTGTCCTCCCACCCAATATGTGTGGCAAGAAGAACCAGCTGTGATCTCATGTATCCTGTGGCCATCATATGGGTCGGTCGGTCGTATGTATACACAAGCAGATATGAAAGATATACAGTCAGGTCCATAAATATTGGGACATTGACAGAATTTTCATATTTTGGCCTCTATTCACCACCACAATGGCTTTGAAATGAAACAAACAAGATGTGATTTAACTGCAGACTTTCAGATTTAATTTGAGGGTAATTACATCCAAATCAGGTGAACGGTATAGGAATTACAATGGTTTCTATATGTGCCTCCCACTTTTTAAGGGGCCAAAAGTAATGGGACAAACTAAACAATCCTAAATCTAACTTTCACTTTTTAATACTTTGTTGCAAATCCTTTGCAGGCAATTACAGCCTGAAGTCAGGAACGCATAGACATCACCAGACGCTGGGTTTCATCCCTGGTGATGCTCTGCCAGGCCTCTACTGCAAATGTCTTCAGTTCCTGCTTGTTCTTGGGACATTTTCCCTTCAGTTTTGTCTTCATCAAGTGAAATGCATGCTCAATCGGATTCAGGTCAGGGGATTGGCTTGGCCATTGCATAACATTCCACTTTTTAGCCTTAAATAACTCTTTGGTTGCTTTTGCAGTATGCTTCGGGTCATTGTCCATCTGCACTGTGAAGCGCCGTCCAATGAGTTTTGAAGCATTTGACTGAATATGAGCATATAATATTGCTGAAACACTTCAGAATCCATTCTGCTGCTTTTGTCAGCAGTCACATCATCAATAAATACAAGGGAACCAATTCCATTGGCAGCCATACATGCCCACGCCATGACACTACCACCACCATGCTTCACTGATAAGGTGGTATGTTTTGGATCATGAGTAGTTCCTTTCTTTCTCTTCCCATCACTCTGGTTTAAGTTGATCTTTATCTCATCTGTCAATAGGATGTTGTTCCAGAACTGTAATGGCTTTTTTAGATGTTGTTTGGCAAACTCTAATCTGGTCTTCCGGCTCACCAATGGTTTGCATCTTGCGGTGAACCCTCTATATTCACTCTTGTGAAGTCTTCTCTTGATTGTTGACTTTGACACATATACATCTACCTCCTGGAGAGTGTTCTTGATTTGGCCAACTGTTGTGAAGGGGTTTTTCTTCACCAGGGAAATAATTATTTTGTCATCCACCACAGTTGTTTTCCGTGGTCTTCCGGGTCTTTTGGTGTTGCTGAGCTCTCCGGTGCATTCTTTCTTTTTAAGAATGTTCCAAACAGTTGATTTGGCCACACCTAATGTTTTTGCTATCTCTCTGATGATTTTGTTTTGATTTTTCAGCCTAATGATGGCTTGCTTCACTGATAGTGACAGCTCTTTGGATCTCATATTGAGAGTTGACAGCAACTGATTCCAAATGCAAATGTCACACCTAGAATCAACTCCAGACCTTTTACCTGCTTAATTGATAATGAAATAACGAGGGAATAGCCCACACCAGTCCATGAAATAGCTTTTGAGTTGATAGTCCCATTACTTTTGGCCCCTTAAAAAGTGGGAGGCACATATTGAAACTGTTGCAATTCCTTCACCGTTCACCCGATTTGGATGTAATTACCCGCAAATTAAATCTGAAAGTCTGCAGTTAAAGCACATCTTGTTTGTTTCATTTCAAAACCATTGTGGTGGTGAATAGAGGCCAAAATCTGAAAATTCTGTCAATGTCCCAATATTTATGGACCTGACTGTATCCTTCAAAAATATTGCATCTGCTGTGCAGCACGGCCAACGCGATATAGCTGTGAGAGACGTCATTCACAAAAATATTGTGTGTACACACTGTCAGATGGACTGAACTATATGTTTTCGTGGTTCAGTATTGTGGTACTATAGTGAGGCCTTTTGGCAATATAGGGTTATATGGGTATTAAAGAACATGTATACTATACGGCTCTCCTGAAATGCAGAGCTCTCATACTGCGAATGAGATCGCATCAGCTAATTTATGCACTCCTATGAAACAGCATTTAAATGGTCAGAAACGCCTGTGTTTACCAAAGAACCCCCCTTACCTCCCTAAAAGCTGACTAGCTGTCACTCACTTTGCGAATGAATCCTATGTGCGAGCGCAATCGCAATGCAATCGTTGATCTTGTGCAGGGTGGTTTACACGCATGCGCAATGGCAAACAATTGCTCTATCTGCGTAAATAATCAGCATTACATAAATTTCTGAATCAGGCCCTATATGTCTACTCTGTGTCCTTGATTTCTGATTTGGTTCCTGTATTACTTATTTGGTCCCTTTATGACCCTGGTTTTCTTATTCGACTTTCCTCTGAATCTGGACTGAGGTTTAGGTTTCTAATTTTTGCCATGTCCAACGCATTCTGTCAGCTCAGATTGAAGAATAATATCACCATTATAGATTCTCAGCTTTGATTCTGTGGAACTGTGGGGTTCTGCTCAGCTATAAAAAATTGTCTGTTAGTAAATGTATGATTTAGCCCCAAAAACACAACATCGATTTTCATCAACTTGAAATTGATTCAAATCGACCTGTAGTAAATATACCCCATACTGTCTTGCTCTGACAATATGGTGAAAATATGGCAGTGGTATAGACTTTATATTCCTTTAATGCTCTGTCCTTTCCAGTAGTCTACACTCTTAAGGGTCTATTTATCAAACTTTTATATTTAATTTTTTTTGTATAAAATTATGTAGAAACTGCAGTTTGTCACAGATATCTCCGGCAAACTGCTACTTAGCACTGCAGACCGCAGTCCCTATAATTATCAATGGGGACTGTGATCTGACCCCTCTGTACCTATATATCTGTCTATTATTACCCAGTTTTGTTCTAATAATGCTATCAATTATAGAGCGCAACGGAATATGTTTTGCTATATAAGAAACTGTTAATAAATGTACCAAACTCTAAAAAGCAAAGCTTTTGGGAGTTTTGCCCTGTTAGTTTACACCATCTTCAGACGATGTAAACTGATTTAAGCCTATGGAGGCTTACGAATAGGAAAAAGATCATCTTATCTCTCTACCGCAGCCTCCAGCCGACGGCGTAGGCTGACACTGTGCGTATGTGCAGTGTCAGCTTCCCCCAGAGAAGTCTTTCATAAACTTTAAAAACTTCGACAAAGTGCCGTGGATATAATTCGCAGGGGTTCCGAATGAAAGGTCGACAGTAAAAGGGTCGTCAAGCAATAGGGTGACACCAGATGGTCGAAAGTCAATAGGTTGACAGGGACAATAGGTTGACAGGTAGAAACGGTTGACACCCAAAAGGTCGACATGGATTTAGGTTAACGGGTATAAAAGGTCAACACATTTTGGTTTTTTTTTTGGGGGGGTAACGGTTAGGTACTTACTGGAGGGTTAGGGTTAGGCCCCCTCCTCTGACGGTTAGGGACTAGGAGGGATGGTTAAGGCTAGGAACCAATGGGGAAGGTTAGGGTTAAGATTAGTGTTCGAAAACATAAAAAAGTATGCATTAACTATATGTAAACCATTCCCATGGCGACCTTTTGACTCTGTCGACCTCCACTCATGTTGACTTTTTTGCGTGTTGACCTTTTGTTCATGTCGACCATTTGATGTCGACCTTTTTAAAGTCGATCTAATGTTACGGCAACTGATATCCCTACAAGATTTTCTTAGTACATAGCGGGGATATTTTCATTAAAAATGAAAATATCCGCCGTGATACAGAACTTTCATAATCACGCCAGCACCATGATTATGAATACATAGGCCCCAACCCATTTTTCACATTGTGTTGCTGTGGATATTTCATTTTTTTTCGACACTGGTCCACAAAGTACTGCGTATCATGTCAAATCATAGTAAATACTCCATAACCTTTTCCACAAGTGGTTAAGCATGAAAATCAAGAATAATTCAATTTCACAATTATTCATATCCATGCTAATTGCGAGCTCAAATTTGTACAGGTACAATTCATTACCAAAATATGTTTCTTGCCTTCACCAAGGAGCAGAGTCAGACCCGCTCGCTAGATGCTTTCGCTCGCACCCAGTGTATGCAAATCCTGCACACACCCAGCAAGGTAGGCTATCGCACGGCAAGGCATAAGCACGCCCACTATGTCTTGGCGTGCGATCACTTTGTGTATGCAGAGGTCCCCCAGCCATTCAGAAGACGCCCCACTTGCGCACATCATCTCCAGGAAGTGCATGAAACCATTGGTGCATCGAGCACCATCGGATGTGATAGCAGCGCTTGAGGTTGACCATACCCTGCCACAAGCTCTGCGATCACTTCAGTGTGAAATACAACCAGGTGACGTGAACAATGACGCTGCCTGTTAATTATGCACGCCTCTTAAACGGCGCTGAAACGCTCAGGCACACCTACGTTCGCGCCTCCTCTCCCCCATTTCTAGTGGCCAGCCCCTCTCACCACCCACAAACGGCTTCTCCTGTCACTCACTCTGCTGGGCAGTCTATGCGCAGCGAGTGAATGCTTCCCGATCTCTTGCACTGGTTCGCGCATGCACATTGCGATGCACACGCATGTGCAGAATGCGAAAATCGGCTAGCTACGAGTGAACGCTTCTTAGTGACCGGGTCTGAATCAGCTCCCAACCATGTTAGGGATCAAAGATGGCACAGTTATAGTAGGAGCTACTCCGAGAACTGCCTCCTATGTCGAAAACGCCTCCGTACATGATATGGGTCATGGTATACAAGATAGACAGTAAAAAGGTCGACAGTGTCTAGATAGACACCAAATGTTAGACAGTCAATAGTTTGGCAGGGACAAAAGGTTGACACGAATATGGTCACCACACAAATGGACAACATATTTTTTCTAACCCTAATCTTCACCCTAACCAGGGGCGGATTGGCCATTACTTTTTGCGGGAAGAATCCCAGGGGCCAATTGGTTGCGGGGCCGCTTTTCAATTGTGGCCCCGCCCCCCGACTCGCGCCACCCGGCCCCTGTACAATGTGTGTTTTACAATGTGCCTGGCTGCGGCTGAGCTTCTCTTGCGAGAAGAGAGGCCAGCCTATTAAAGCTCCACCCACCCAGTTTGCCCGCCGTCGGCGTCGAGGGGTGAGGAAGTGGTGCAGGTCCGCGGGTGAGTGACAGACAACTGCCGAAGGTATGTGCTCGGTGCTTACTGCTGGACACACATTTGCCAGCCCTGCACATAGCACATATAGGCAACCTGGTCAGTGTTAGTTGCGGAGGCTCAGGGGGGATTACCTTCTGAGACACATTGAAGAGATCAGTGCTTTCAGACAGGGGGCTTGGTGTGGGCGGAGCCACACTCAAAGCTGTGGCCACACCCACATCACGCCCCCAAGTATGGAAGCACTGATCTCTTCAATGTGTTGCAGCCAGCTCAGTAGATGATTCCCCACACACATATGGCTGGAGTGCTGTATGTGTGAGGGGGGGGGTATCTGTGTGGCTGGAGTGCTGTATGTGTGTGAGGGGGGGTATCTGTGTGGCTGGAGTGCTGTATGTGTGTAGGGGGATCTGTGTGGCTGGAGTGCTGCATGTGTGGGGGGGGGTATCTGTGTGGCTGGAGTGCTGTATATGTGTAGGGGGATCTGTGTGGCTGGAGTGCTGCATGTGTGTGGGGGGGGGATCTGTGTGGTTGAAGTGCTGTATGTGTGTGTGTGTGTTTGGGAGGTATCTGTGTGGCTGGAGTGCTGTATGTGTGTGTGGGGGGGAATCTCTATGGCTGGAGTGCTGTATGTGTGGGGGGGTATCTGTGTGGTTGAAGTGCTGTATGTGTGTGTGTGTTTGGGGGGGTCTCTGTGTGGCTGGAGTGCTGTATGTGTGTGGAGGGGTATCTGTGTGGCTGGAGTGCTGTATGTGTGTAGGGGGATCTGTGTGGCTGGAGTGCTGCATGTGTGGGGGGGGTATCTGTGTGGCTGGAGTGCTGTATGTGTGTAGGGGGATCTGTGTGGCTGGAGTGCTGCATGTGTGGGGGGGGGTATCTGTGTGGCTGGAGTGCTGTATGTGTGTAGGGGGATCTGTGTGGCTGGAGTGCTGCATGTGTGGGGGGGTATCTGTGTGGCTGGAGTGCTGTATGTGTGTGGGGGGGGATCTGTGTGGTTGAAGTGCTGTATGTGTGTGTGTGTGTGTGTTTGGGGGGTATCTGTGTGGCTGGAGTGCTGTATGTGTGTGTTTGGGGGGTATCTGTGTGGCTGGAGTGCTGTATGTGTGTGTGGGGGGGAATCTCTATGGCTGGAGTGCTGTATGTGTGTGGGGGGGTATCTGTGTGGCTGGAGTGCTGTATGTGTGTGGGGGGGTATCTGTGTGGCTGGAGTGCTGTATGTGTGTGGGGGGTATCTGTGTGGCTGGAGTGCTGTATGTGTGTGGGGGGGTATCTGTGTGGCTGGAGTGCTGTATGTGTGTGGGGGGGTATCTGTGTGGCTGGAGTGCTGTATGTGTGTGGGGGGGTATCTGTGTGGCTGGAGTGCTGTATGTGTGTGGGGGGGTATCTGTGTGGTTGGAGTGCTGTATGTGTGTGGGGAGGTATCTGTGTGGCTGGAGTGCTGTATGTGTGTAGGGAGGTATCTGTGTGGTTGGAGTGCTGTATGTGTGTGAGGGGGGATCTGTGAGGCTGGAGTGCTGTATGTGTGTAGGGAGGTATCTGTGTGGCTGGAGTGCTGTATGTGTGTGAGGGGGGATCTGTGAGGCTGGAGTGCTGTATGTGTGTAGGGAGGTATCTGTGTGGCTGGAGTGCTGTATGTGTGTGAGGGGGGATCTGTGAGGCTGGAGTGCTGTATGTGTGTAGGGGGGGATCTGTGTGGCTGGAGTGCTGTAAGTGTGTGAGGGGGTGTGTGTGGGTGGAGTGCTGTATGTGTGTGAGGGGGGGGTATCTGTGTGGCTGGAGTGCTGTATGTGTGTGGGGGGGTATCTGTGTGGCTGGAGTGCTGTATGTGTGTGGGGGGGTATCTGTGTGGCTGGAGTGCTGTATGTGTGTAGGGGGGGGATCTGTGTGGCTGGAGTGCTATATGTGTGTAGGGGGGATCTGTGTGGCTGGAGTGCTGTATGTGTGTGTGTGGGGGATCTGTGTTGCTGGAGTGGTGTATGTGTGAGGGGGGATCTGTGTGGCTGGAGTGCTGTATGTGTGTGAGGGGGGGTATCTGTGTGGCTGGAGTGCTGTATGTGTGTAGGGGGGGGATCTGTGTGGCTGGAGTGCTGTATGTGTGTGGGGGGGTATCTGTGTGGCTGGAGTGCTATATGTGTGTAGGGGGGGATCTGTGTGGCTGGAGTGCTGTATGTGTGAGGGGGGATCTGTGTGGCTGGAGTGCTGTATGTGTGTGAGGGGGGGGTATCTGTGTGGCTGGAGTGCTGTATGTGTGTGGGGGGGGGGTATCTGTGTGGCTGGAGTGCTGTATGTGTGTGTGTGGGGGATCTGTGTGGCTGGAGTGCTGTATGTGTGAGGGGGGATCTGTGTGGCTGGAGTGCTGTATGTGTGTGAGGGGGGGGTATCTGTGTGGCTGGAGTGCTGTATGTGTGTGGGGGGGTATCTGTGTGGCTGGAGTGCTGTATGTGTGAGGGGGGATCTGTGTGGCTGGAGTGCTGTATGTGTGTGAGGGGGGAGAGAGCTGTCATTATTGCAATGTGTGAATCATGTGTCTACATTTTATCAGTCACATTCCCCATTCCCTCTTGCAGCCGCTTCCCCCATGTTGCCAAATTTACCAACATTTGGATATTGGCCCCCGCAGCTAACGTCACCAGAAGATGGCTTCAGCCGCTGTAGCCTATGGGCTACAGCGCGCATAATTAGCCGGCAGAGGGTTCCTCCGGAACCTTCCCCCGCCAATGGCAGCAGTGCATATGCAGTCAGCGGGACTGCGCATGCGCAGCAGCCCCTGTAGCTCTCCGGGCACATGGCAGTGATGGGTTCCTTTCGGAACCCCTGTCCCTGAGTGTTCCGGATGGTACATGCCAGTGCTATGATCGCATTTTGCAATGTTATCATGGACGGTAATATCATGCCCAGATTGCATTGTAATTGCGGTCATTAATAAATGGGGGCCTTAGTCTGCAAATAGGTATCATGATGACCCTTAAAGTGCATGACACTTGGGGTGGGATGCATTAAGCATCCCACAACTCATCACAATCATAGCAGCATTTAGTAACGCCATATGCTTGAGCAATTGAGGTTAAAATCGCTTTTGGGAGAGCTGACCTTTGCGATAGAGGGACTTCAGGGGTAATGACTTAGAAGTACCTCTGCGCATGCGCCATATGACCAGCGTGCTTTTGATATTTATTAATTATCAGATCCTAGTCCAGATTATTATAAACTTCTTATCGCCGCTATTTGCGTGTGTGTGTATATATATAGGCGCAACATATTTACTTTCCTTTTTTTGGTGGTGCACATCTCCTTATTGCCTCTGGGGTGACTGTGATGAACTTACTGACTGACAGCGGTGGTTGGTGCAGCTGCAGGGGGTAAGTTATGGGGCTCAGGCCCGCTGAGAGCCGCGGCGGGCTCGGGTAATAGGAGGCGTGGCCTAATCGCGGGAGGAGTGGCCACGCCCCCTTCCCGGGTAAAAAAATAGATCGCGGCGCTGCGCGCTGGGGAGGGGGGGCGCACTGTGCCCCCTCAGCCCTGCTCAAAGCCAGGGGGGGCGCGATAAGTGTGATCGCTCCCCCCCACAGGCATAGGAGACTGCTGTGGCTGCTGCTCAGCAGCCACGAGCAGTCTCCACTGCAGCTCAGCATACGCTGTGTGCTGGGCTGCTGTGAGGGAGGGGGAGCGGCGCCGGACCCGGGCCCCCGCCGGGCCCCTCAGGAAGCCCGGGCAATCTGTACCCGCTCCCCCCCCCTCTCGGCGCCCCTGATGGGGCTGCTCAGGGTAGTCTGTCAGCCCGATTGTCTGATCTCCACTCTCCCCTCTCCCCTCCCCAGGCTGTGAAGAAGTTTAATGTCATAGCCGGAAGGCTCTTAAGTTAACTTCACAGTCTGGGGAGGGACCACAGTGGAGAGGAGACAACAGCTGGCTGCACCGGTCTGTCAGTGCCTGGTGGTAGCAGTCCTAGGCTAGCCATCAGTGGTCAGGGCTGGGTGTTTATTTAAAATTATTTAAAATCAAATTTCAAATTCATGAGATGAGGGCAATGGGGCTGGGAGATGGAGTCTGGAGAGAGGGATGTCTGGGGTGGGGGCCTTGGGGAGAAATGATTAATGATGACCTGAGGGGGGTGGGGTATTCTGTACTTAGATAATAGATATGATCTGTCTGTGGGGGGTTCTGCTGAACTAGGGAGAGATGATCTGTCTGTGGAGCTGTGTTATTTTATGCTAAGGGCCTGCTGGGGACTATGCTGTGAGGGGTTGTGCTCTGAGGGGGCTATCATATGAGGGGGAATGTGCTGTGCTATGCAGGTGATCTTGCTGTGAGGTGCTGTGCTGAGGAGGACTGGTGTGAAGGGCTGAGCTGTGGAGGACTGTACTATGGGGCGACAGTGATGAGGGGGGCTGTGTTATGAGGGGCTGATTTGGGAGGAGCAGTGCTATGAAGGGGGCTGGCAGGTGGGCAACTATGTTGAGGATGACTGTGTTATGAAGGACTGTGATAAGGCGGCTGAGCTGTGGAGTATTGTGCTATGAGGGGAACTGTGATGAGGGGGCTGTGCTGAAAGGTACTGTGAGGAGTGCTGTGAGGGGAGAGGGTTTTGCTGTGCTGTGGGAGGATTGACACTGGGGGCACAGAGGAGATGGTGCTGGGGCAAAAAGGAGATGGCAATAGGGGCAAAGAGGAGCTGGACAGTGGGATGTATTGGAGAGACCCAGGTGGATGGTATTGGAAAGTGACAGGGGGAAGATACAGGATGATGGTACTGGCAGGAACCTCTGTTGCATGTTGATGACATTGGCCTTATTCCTACGCTTACAGGCGGCTTTCGGATCATGTAATCTCCAGAATGAATAATGAAAACCGACAACTGCCAAGACACAGCCTGTCCAGTGAATATCAATTTCTTCAGCAGTTCCTTGTTGCAGAGAAATCATATAGGTATGAAAACACTTATTCACATGCTGTGCTTATTCACTGGAGAGAGGAGCTGGGGGCACATCCATCAGCTCCCAGAGCAGTGGGCATGCCCCCAACATGATGAAAACAAGGGGAGTAGCTTGCGGGCGTAGCATTTCACAAGCGGCCACACCCCTAGCTGCAAGGCCACACCCATTTTTTCAGGTGCGCGCCTTGGGGCCACTTTTGGGATTTTTTCCAGGGCCACTTTAAATTCCCAATCCACCCCTGACCCTAACCCTCCCTTTGGTGCCTGACCCTAACCATCCCTTCTAGTACCTAACCTTTGGGGTAGGTGTCTTACCCTAATCCTCCCTCCTGGTGCCTAACCCTAACCATCAGGGTAAGAGCCTAGCCCTAAACCTCAGGTAAGTGCCTAACCCTAAACCTCAGGTAAGTGTCTACCTTCTTCCATATCGACCTTTTGTCCCTGTCGACCTATTGACTCTCTAACTAGACATTGTCAACCTTTTTACTGTATCTAAAGTTCGGATACCCATGATTTGTTTTTCACCCTTGTGCTGTAAATGGTGGTCCTTCCAAAATAGTTAGGCCTCGGGCAGGAACTTCCAATCTTTTCAGGATCAATGAGAAAAATGAGAGTTATGGTAAGAACTTACCTTTGTTAACTCTCTTTCTTCGAAGTCCATTGGGTCCAACGGGGAGCCCTTGGGGTGTAGGTGATGGGAACCAATCCAGCCACCACGCAGTTAAAACTTTAGCTCCCAGGATGCACTGGGTCCACTCTCCCTATACCCCGCCCCCGAGCCAGAGGCACCTCAGTTGGCAAGAAGCCAAAGGCCTCAGGCGGATAAGATAGAAGGAAGACTGGTACACTCAAGAAACACTCACAGAAAAGGAGACGGGAAACCGGTGACCAGCAAAATCGCCCATATAAAGGGAATGCAGTCAGGAAGCTGACGGTCGAAATGCCGACCACCAGCTTCCCGACTGTCTAATCCCAGCAGGGATCTAATGACAGGCGTCGAAATCCCGACGTGTCATTTTACCTATGCCGGGAGCCCGACGCCCGTCATACTGAACGAAGGTAAGCCGGGCGGCGGGCGCAGACAGCCGCGCATAGGTTAGGGGCTTCCGTGGGGGGACTTAGGGTTAGGCCCCCCCGAGAGGGTTAGGGAAGGGGGGGTTAGGGATAGGCACCCCCAGGGGGGTTAGGGTTAGGCACCTTCCCCGGGAGACTTAAGTTTAGGCTGCGGGGGAAGGGGGTGTTATGTTTAGGCACTTACAGGGGGGGTGGTTAGGGTTAGGCACCCCTAAGGGAGGGTTAGGGGGGGTAGGGTTAGTAATAGTTAAATACTTACCTGACGGGATCTTCACTGCCGGTCTTCCAGCATCCGGTGGTATTTAATACCGATCCCATATGAAGTCAGGTGCGTCAGGGCGGGTGCCCAGTGGACCCTATGGAAAGAGAGTTAACAAAGGTAGGTTCTTACCAGAACTCATTTTCTTCTTCAGGGTGCGTAGGCTCCTCAGGGAGACCTTGGGGATGTCCCAAAGCAGTCCTTTTAAGGGTGGGGACGCTCCTGTTCTGAGAGGAGAATCCGGCGCCCAAAGGAAGCATCCTGAGAGGCAAAGGTATCAAATGCATAGAACCTTAGAAAGGTCTGGACAGAAGACCATGTGGCCGCCGTACAAAGCTGAGTAGTGGAGGCGCCACAGTGAACTGCCCACGAGGGACCCACAGACCGAGTAGAATGAGCCTTAACAGAAGAAGGAACAGGCAGGTCTGTCTGCGTGTAAGCTGCTGAGATAGTCATATGAAGCCATCTAGCCAATGTTTGCTTATTGACTGGCCATCCGTTCTTGTGAAATCCATAGAGCACAAACAAGGAGTCTGATTTCCGAAGAGAACTGGTACAGTCCACCTAAATCCTGAGGGCGCGGACCACATCCAATGAGGCCTCTCTGCCGAGAGGTCCGGAGACAGAAAGGCCGGTACTATAATTTCCTAATTAATATGGAAACTAGAAACAACCTTATAAAGGAACTAAGGGTGAGTATGAAGCATTGCCCTGTCCTGGTGAAATATCAGAATAGGAGGACAACAGTAGAGCGCTCCCAATTCTGACACCCTTCTGGCAGATGCAAAAGCCAGAAGAAAAAAAGTCAGCTGTTAACCACTTAAGATCTACTGAATCTAGTGGTTCAAATGGAGAATCCTGGAGGGCCCGAAGAACTAAAGCCAAATCCCAAGGAGCCACTGGTGGGACAAAGGGAGGTTGAATCCGGAGGACACCCGGGAGGAAGATGTGGATATCTGGAAGCGGAGCAATTCTACATTGGAACCACACTGGCAGTGCAGAGACATGCACTTTCAACGAGGCCAGGCGTAGGCCGAGGTCCAATCCAGCTTAAAGAAATGCCAGTATTAAGGAAATCCGAAACACCTGAGCGTCGTAATCTTTCGGACAACACCAGTGGAAATAAGCATCGTGTTGCTGACTGAGCTTGAGAATCCCTTGGACCTTAGGAGGGATGTCTCAAGACCCATGCCATCAAAGACAGACGATCCAGGTCCGGGTAAAGGCAAGGACCCTGAGACAACAGGTCTGGACGTTGAGGCAGCAGAAAAGGAATGTCGATGGAGAGACTCCGAAGATCTGAGTACCGATGACGTCTGGGCCAAGCTGGAGCCAGCAGCAGGACAGTGTCTCCGTCTTGCTTGAACTTCCGAAGAACTCGAGGAAGCAGGAAGACTGCAGGAAATAGGTACGCAAATTGGAAGGTCCATTTCACTGACAGAGCATCCACCAGGCTTGCCTCGACATCTCTTGATCTGGACACATACACTGGTAACTTGTGATTGTGTCGGGAGGCCATGAGGTCCACCTCTGGGAGGCCCCATTTGTCCACTAGGAGTTGAAACACCTCTTGGTGAAGAGACCATTCCCCTGGATGCACGTTGTGATGGCTGAGGAAGTCCACTTTCCAATTGAGAACTCCCAGAATGAACATTGCCGAAATGGCCGGGAGATGAGATTCTGCCCATGTCAGAATGTGTGACACTTCTGTCATAGCTGCCCGACTTAGAGTTCCTCCCTGATGGTTGATGTAAGCCACTGTGGTGGTGGTGGTGGTGGTGGTGTTGTAGGACTGAATCTGCACAGGCTTTCCGTGAAGAATGTGCTTTGCCATTATGAGGGCCCTGTAAACAGCCCAATGTTCCAATATGTTGATGGGCAGGGATGCCTCCACCGTTGTCCACCGGCCCTGAAATGAGTGTGGACCGGTCATTGCGCCCCATCCACAGAGACTGGCGTCCATTTTTAGGAGTATCCAGTTTGGGATCCAAAAGGGGTAACCCTTGGTTAAATGAGATGTCTGTAGCCACCAAGAGAGGGACAGACACACCTCCGGAGAGAGTACCATCGTCTGAGCTCTGATTCGGTGGGGTAATCCGTTCCACCTGGATAGGATCAGCCACTGCCGGGGCCTGGAATGGACCTGAGCATATTCCACCATGTCAAATGTGGACACCATTGATCCCAGAACCTGCATTGCCGAGTGGACCGACACCTGGCAACTGCGGAGACATCTGCGTACACACAGCTGCAGCATGGAGATCTTTTCTGGGGTCAGAAAGATTCTCTGCTTGTGAGAGTCCAGAAGGGCTCCCAATGAACAGTCCTCTGTGAGGGAATTAGGGAGGACTTATTTCAATTGAGTAATCACCTGTGTGCTTGTAAACAAGCAACTGTCAGTTGCAGGTGGTAGTGAAGCACTTCTGGAGAACTTGCCAACAAGAGGAGGTCGTCCAGATATGGCAGGAGCCGGATACCCTGACTCCGCAGGTGGACTGCCACTATAGCCATAATTTTGGTAAATACCCTTGGAGCCGTGAATAGGCCAAAGGGCAGTGCCTGAAAGTGGAAGTGTTGTTGTAGTACAGCAAACCGCAGATAACGCTGGTGAGAAGGCATTATCGGAACATGAAGGTATGCATCCTGAATGTCCAGCAATACCATGTAATCCCCAGATTCCATAGCCAATATGATGGATCGTAAGGTTTCCATCCCGAACCTGGGCACCCTGAGGAACTTGATCAGAGCTTTGAGGTTGAGGATAGGCTGATGAGAACCATTCGGTTTCTGAACCAGAAAGAGAATAGAATAGTAACTAGTCCCTCGTTGAGATAGTGGAACTGGTACAATTACCCCTGCTTGCAGCAAGGACTGTATGGTTTTCTGGATCTGGAAGGCCTTGGATTTGTCCGAAGGTGGGCCTGTGCAGAAAAACTGGTGGGAAGGCCTTTGGAGAAACGAGAGGGCATACCCCTGAGAGACCACTTCTCTTACCAAAGCATCCTTGGTGGTTTGACACCAGTACTGGTCGAACTGAAGAAGTCGGCCTCCCACTCTGGGTTCCCCCAGAGGGAGGAGCGCCCAGTCAGGCTGTGGGTTTATCCACCTGCTTGGAGGCCATGTGTCTTATGCTTCAGGCCTGGTTCTTAGGCTTGGCAGTCTTCTAGGCAGCGGACGGCCTAGGAAAGGACTGCCCTTTGACTTTCCCTTGTGGACAAAAGGAGCCTTTGCAGAAGCAGATGCTGAAGGCAGAAATGCAGATTTTGATTTGGCTAACGTGTCAACAATTTTGTCCAGGTCTGGACTAAACAAAATCTCCCCATTATAGGGTAAGGCCTCCAGGCCTTTCCTAAAATCAGCATCTGCGTTCCAATAGTGTAACCACAGGGAATGGCGAACAGACACGGCCGCAGCCGAGACCCTCGCTATAGCCTTAGCTACCCAGGAGATAGCCATGGACGGGCGGGCAACAGTTCCTGAAAGAGTAAATAGACTTCAGGCAAGTTTCCACCTTCCTATCTGTGGGATCCTTTAAGGAAGAGATGGAAGGCATAGGTAATGTTGCACTCTTTATTAGCCGTGTAATGTGTGAATCCACCGCAGGGGGGGGATTCCCACTTTTTACAAGTCACATACAATGCAGAAAGATGCTGCAAAGCGGCACTATACTCAACTACACAGACACAGTGTCTGGTAGGAAATAGCGCTACATACGCTGACCCTGGGCAGAGTACACTGACCCTGGGGAGAGATATGCAGAGATATAGGGAGATATGCAGAGACCCTGGTGAGAGATATAGACCACGCTCTGTCCTGGGAGAACTGCGACTGCATGCTTAGAAAATGGCCGCCGGAGATCTCAGAGGGGACGTGTCCGGAGGAGGAGAGAAACTCAGGGAAGCCAGACTGCAGTAGAAAGGCACGCTGAGCTGAGTGGAGGAGCCGCTTAAACAGGGAAGCTGCCTGCCCTGGCCGGTTATTAACTCCTGGGATGCTGGTTCCCGCACCAAAATGTCCCTGGTGGTCACCCAGCACCTCCGGTCTGTCGCCTGCGACCGGAGGTATCACCTGCGATTTATTTTTTTACGCGTGGGTCGTCTTACCTGTCCCCTGAAGCCCGGGCCCTCTCCGGGGACCCTGGCTAGCGCTGACCCCCCGGGAAGCCCGCCGAGATCCCTAGATCAGTACTGGTGTCACAGCACCGGAGGGGTGGCGGAACGGCAGCACAGACGTCCCGTGGACAGTCAGTTGCTGTGTGCTCTAGTTGCTAACAGTAAACTAATTAAAATAAAATATAGAAATAAGCTTTAGGGGCTGACTAACAGCTCCCCTGCAAAATGGTGACCTGACTCAAGCCGGGCACCAACGAAACTGAGGTGCCCCTGGCTAGGGGGCGGGGTATAGGGAGAGTGGACCCAGTGCATCCCACTAAAGCATAGGCTCACGCAGATAATGCCATTACTGATGATCACAATGGTTATCCGATGCTGCAACTCTGAATCAGGCCCATTGCTTGGTGATCACCAGACAATAATTACTAAGGAGGTACATCATTTGACAGAGGGTACTCTGGACCAGATTCAGATCTGCACACAAATGCCATCACAGCTGCCATCTCTCCCGGATCGCAATAGTAAAAATATGCTAATGTCTCCAAAGCTTCTCCGAGCAAACGGACCCACTACTGCCTTCTTACATACGACTGACAACATGCAACAGCGTAAACAACGGCAATGACGCGGATCAGCTGGCCACCAGTCTTCTGAGTAAATCTAACCTGTATCAGACATAGCGTGCCTCCAGACATGCAGAGGGCGATCCTGCTGCAAGCAAGAATACACTGGCTAATTTATGGATGCCAAGAAAACAATTAGACACGCCTGCGATTCTCTAGCTACCCCCCATTACCTTCCCCAAATGCTGACTACTGTGCGAGCATGATCACAAAACAATGAGATGAGATGAGGCAGAGATGTATACAACTCTTACTCGCTTGTAGTTGGCATGATCAGTCCACATAATGGCCTTGTGTGCAGCTCTGAAGCAGCCCCATAGTGTCCATAAAGCTATTTTGTGCACTACATGATGAGAGGATTTCTTACCCGGCCCCATACAGTTATGTGCACAGCCGGACATTGTGCTGCCAAAAACTGAATGACCTCCATAGAGAGTCTATACTAGATTTCATTAATTTCAATACACCCAGTGTTGTCACTATGGGGGTCATGGCCACACCAGAGTGTCACCCTTGGTGGGGGTAAAATCAAAATGCTGTTTCAGTGACCGGGGATGCTGCAGTGTGACATTCTCCTGCAGAACTCGGCTGCTGTCACAGAGGAGCAGCCAACAGTGCAGGCACTAGTCTCCAGGGGCAGCCCAGCAAAAGACAATATTTAACCATTTAACACTACACACTAACACTATGAACCCGGCACCCACCTCCCTAGGGTGCCGGTGATAGCCCCGGGCTATCAGCCTAGGTCAGGGGTGCCCTGGAGAGGCGGACCCCTTTATTGGAGGGGTCCCCAACTCCCCAGGGATCCCTGGCGTGGGCTGAATAGCTGTCAGGGCTGATGCTGCGGCTGGGGGGCCCGGTGAAAGGGCTCCCCTGGCTGTGGCATCAGTCCCCCGCTAGAAAGGGTCTGGAGCTGGTTTTAAATATAGGGGTAACCTCACTGCAATTTTTTTTATCCCTATATTTAAAACCAGCTCTGTCCCTGCTGCCTGTTGCTGGTTCATAAATTACAGTGGAACCCTACACATTTTTTTCCTTGTAATTTTAAGAACCAAGACTGGCTGGCAAGTCCGGGGCTGGTTAGTCATTTGTGGGGGGACCTCACGTAACATTACAAAAAAAAAAAAAACATTTAACCCTTTTTTACAATTCTTAACACACAAGCAGCAAGCACATATCTCACTGATATGTGTTGGCTGCTAGCTCGTGAGAGATTTGCAGAGAGAAAACACTGCAATCTCGGGTGAGTAATCTCCTGCAAACCGAATTACTCGGGAGAGATATCTCATTCTGCTTCACCATCGGCAAACTCGTTTAGCCTCAAATCGCCTGTTGGTAAATTTGGAATAAAAAAAGTGATTAAATCACCCGAGTTTTGGCGAGTTCCAGCAAGATGAATCACTTTGCAAATCGGGACCATCTCGAATCTTAGTAAATTTACCCCCAGGTCTGCAAGTTATTCCTGCTGGTCCCAGTCCGGTTCTGCAAGTTATTCCCGCAAGTCCCAGTCTGTCTCTGCAAGTTCTCCTGCCGGTCCCAGTCCAGTTCTGCAAGTTACTCCTGCCAATCCCAGTCTGGTTCTGTAAGTTCTCCTGCCGGTTGCAGTCTGGTTCTACAATTTACTCCAGTTGGACCAGCTGGGTCCCTCCTGGCTGCGTCTCAGCTATCCATTGCTGTAATTTATCACCAAAGGCAGTTCTCACTGCTACCCAAATCTTTATGAGAAAGAGCTATATATTGCCTCCACGGTTCCTGCTGCGATCATCTGCTGCTGCTCCTACCCAGACACTCGAGACAGGTATCTCTGTGACACCAGCCGTGACAACTGGTTGCCATGATACACTTCTCCACTCTTTTCACTGCTTCATACATCTACCCCATACACTGGATTCTTGGAAGCACTTTCTAGACAGTTTGAAGGGACTCACGCATACTTGCCAATTATCTTGCTGCCGCCTCTGTAAGGGGGCAGCTAGGTCGGCACAGCAGGGGACGTGGCAGTGACATAGGTGGGTGGTGTAGGGACATGGCATTGCGATCACATCATCATGGCCCCGCCCCCCGCTATAGAGTGCTGAGATCACAGGCATAGTAAAGCTATGATGATGCTATTCAGCGCAAATTGCGTCATCACCCCCCTGAACCATCCGCTTTTGCTCAGTAATTGGGCGGCTGCTGGGGGCTGTCGGCTCCGGGAGACTTGCCCACTCTTCCCGGCGGCTGGCAGTGTAACCTGATTTTCAGGAGCCTCCCACCATTCTACTAGAGTAGGCAAGTATAGACTTCTACCAAATTGCTCTGCTTATCTTGTCAAAGGGCAAAGTTGTGGCAGTACTTTCACCTCAGTCTCTGAGAAATTGCATAATTAGTGTATGGTCACTCTCCAAGAGAAAAAAAAAAAAAAAAGGCTTTTGCTCTATGAAGCTTAAGAATTACAGGATGGTTGTCTGCCTGTAAAATCTTGATAATATATCCATATTCCACAGCTGCAAAGAAACATTTTATACAATCGGTATGAAATACCGCCGGCCAGCGCCTGGCCAACCAAAGCAGAGTTCCTGGCAGCGGAAGCCCGACAGCGCTGGAAATCCCGATAGTCGATAGGTAAGTATTGACTAACCTAACCCCCTAACCCTCCATAGGGGTGCCTAACCCTAAACCCCCCCCCCCCCCCCCCCAAGTGCCTAACCCTAATCCCCCCCTTCCTCGCTGCCTAAACCCAAGTCCCACCCGGGGGTGCCTAACCCTAACCCTCCCGGGGGGGTGCTTAACCCCAAGTCCTCCCCGGGTGCCCTAAACCTAACCCTCCCCCCCGCGGCTGTCCGCTCGCGCGCCCGGCATCCCTTCGATCAGGATGCCGGGCGCCGGTCTCCCGGCATCGGGGAAATGTCAGGCGTCTACATCTAGATGCCCGGCATTTCACCCTCGCCGGGAAATGACAGCCGGGAAGTTGGCTGCCGGTATTAAGGCAGCCGGCTTCCCGATTGTATACCCAATGCTCTGGGGTAGATTAACTAAAGCTTCTAAAACAGACAAGTGGAAGTGTTGCCCATAGCAACCAATCAGATTCGGTCTTATTTTCTCAGTTGCAATAGAGAAATTATAGCTATAATCTGATTGGTTGCTATGGGCAACACCACTACTTTTCATTTTTAGAGCCTTTCGTAATCTATCCCTGAGTCTCCCACAGCTTTTGATCACCATAGTTGACAAAATCTGTCCATCAGTATGCGATATATTGCTCAATTTGAGCTCAGAATAAATCTTCTCATGCTTCTCCCACTGGACAACAGGAACTTCCTTCTAGACCTCGGTAGGATATTCCCTTAGTCTTTATTACTGACTTGCCTCCATCTAAATGGGCTTACTACTATCTCGGTCTGTGTCAACAGGTTCTCCAAGATGACACATTTTGTTCCTTTGACTAAGTTACCCACAGTTGCATGGTCTGCTGTCTTTTGATTAAACAACATTATTTTCATTTGGAAAGGCACACATTCCTCATTGCAAGAATTCATAACACACATGGAGAACAATAAGCAGAACCTCAAATTTACCACAAACAAGAGTCAGGATAAAGTAGAGTTTCTTAATTTAGAGATTTTCATTAGTGACAATCAGATACACACCAAGACGTATAGAAAGAGCGTCGACATAAACAGTTATATACTATCATCCAGTCGACATCATAAAACATGGCTCGATAATATCCCAAAGGGCCAATTCAGACGCATCAGAAGGAATTGCTCCAAATTGGAGGACTATATTACACAAGGAGAAGAATTAAGTAGACAATTTATAGAAAGGATTATGATCCCAGGCCTGTGAAAGAGGCTTTTACAAAGACTGCTACATTAAAAAGACAAACACTTCTTGAAAAGAAAGTCAACAAGGTAAAAGGGGACTTAGAACAAACATTTTTCATCACACAATATAACAGATCAGCCAAGAACATTAAACGGATGCTACAAAGACACTGGGACATTCTCTTACAGGATAACGATCTTAACAAAATTCTGAATACTACACCAGATATTGTTTTTAGGAAGGCCCGGACATAAACAAGAAACTAGTGAGGAATCACATCAAACCCACCAGTCTCAAACAGACCACTCTACCCTTCTCGGTACACCCTAGCGGTTTTCATTATTGCAATAAATGTGCAGGATGTAAGAATTTACGGAATATAAGCACAAAGATACAAAGAGAGTTCCACTCTAACACGGTTAATAGGACATTTCAAATCAAACAGCAGATGACATGTGAGACAAAAGGTGTAGTCTATATGCTCGGGTGCGGACTTGAATACGTAGGCAGGACCATGAGGCCTCTCAAAATTAGATTGTATGAACACATACGTAACATAAAAATTGGATATGACAATCACAACGTATCTAGACATTTTAAAGAGGTACACAATTCCAATCCAGTGGATCTTTACTTTATAGCAATAGAACAACCAAGTAGGAATTGGAGAGGTGGCAACCACATGGATCACATAGACAAACAAGAGATGAAGTGGATATTCAATTTGAAAACTATAACACCGACACGTCTAAATGTAGACTTTAACAACAGTATACTAATATAAAAAAATAGAGATCATCATCTCCTTGAATCTGCGAATAATTGGACAGATGTTTATAATTGGGGGATCGGAGATCACACTACAAGTAAGAGATAGGTACATATACATGTGTGGGTACACATGTGCTTGTGTGTATGTGTGTATACATCAGTACATTCATGTGTGTGTGTGCAGGCATATACGCAGGTACGGTGGACCCATCGCACAAGAGAATATACAATCGAGTCCTGGTAGTCAACACCGATTATAAGCACATGATAATACCAATACAGCAATGTATAAATAATAATCAATATTCATCACTGGCTAGAGACAGATGATAATAACATATAAACAACATTTAAGAATTGGACTATATAAAATACAGAAAATCAAAATCTCAACCATTGTTTGATTACATACTACCATATTTATTCGAGTATTTAGTACACATAACTGAGGTGACTCCATATTGTAATATGAGTTTTTTCCTGATACCAACATACCTTACAAATATAGAATCTGTTTATACAGTCTCTACCATGTGACAAGACCTATGATCAGCCTACATAGGAAATATCTCCCCTGGATTACTCTACTCCTTTTACATTTATCTTGCCCTTTACAATAACCCCTGCTGTACCCATTCCCCCCCTTTTTTCCTATTTCAATTTGTGAACTTCTCACATATTTACCTTCTTCATGTATATTTAGTATATACCTAGATTATAATATTCTCTCTCTCTCTATATATATATAGCAATATACATTGTTCATTTTATTTTTATATGTAACCTCATGCATGCATATAAATTGCGATACACAACATTATTCATTTTATTTTATTTATGTTACTTCATGCATGCATATAAATCTACATCCAGCGCTTTTTTTAAACAACTACAGCTATACACAGATCTTATTTATGTTATATGAACACTTCCACATGAAAGGCAATAGGTTTGCCCATCAGGATACTCTTATAGAGGAAGGGCAGATAGACACGCCCACCTACTGGTTGATTGGAGAATCGATGCACATATACTGCATTGAGGACAGAACACACCAGTTTGAAAAAGGCCGACAGGCTGAAACGCGTTGCTGATGACACGTTCTCCACACAGCTACTCAGTACAACAGCAGACATCCGGCCAGCAACAACAGATCGCCGGCGCACTTTCCTTTCTGTGCACGCTGACATCCACCCTGGCAGACAGACACTGTGGAGGAGGCAAGTGACTGGAAGCTGCCTGTGGAAGCCGTAGACGATCTGAGACTCTGCACGATTAGAACAACTTTCTGCCGACGGTAAGGACAGGAGTGTGGGATGCCGCCGCTGTCTACATTTTACCAGCTTACATATATCCTCACCCTACCATTACCAACTCACAGTGAGGGAACGTATGATAACCTAGTACGGCAGGTAAGTCTTGTTCAAGGGTATACCCACACCCTACATTATACTGCATGGGACAGACTCCTTAGGGAGACACGCACATTGCAGACGTTAGTACCCATTACAGCAACGAGCAATATCACAATAAAGTAATATGAATGAGAGCGCTACAGTATATTCAATATTTGTTAAAGCATTTATTACTCTAAACAGCAATTAGCAATAATAAAAACAATAAAGTGCATAAAGCCTATAAGGCTCAATCATATAAAAATATCAAGAGATATATGATCTATACCAGCTATACAGAAAAAAAAAAAACAGTCTTTTTAAAGGAAAAAATCATCCATAATCAGTTCAATTAACAATTATATTCCCAGTTAAATGGCACAGTGATGATTTATTTGTAAATCCAGGTATCCAGCGATTTAATTAGGAATCCTGAAAATTAAAGTTCTGCTGACTGCCGCCCGCTCGCTGACTAGGCAGAGAAACAGACTAAATGCAACTCATGATGACAGTGCCTCCAGGGCATGTATTGCAGGAGATTCAGCTTATCAGCACTCACTTGCCGGCGTACTCACAGTCTCTGTCCAGTTTTAGTGTATAAGATCACCCGTCTCAAGCTCCCAGGTTCAGCTGTGAGATGCAGTGCCACTCGTACCACGGTCTCAATATTTGATGTCGATGCAAATGGAGTCAGCCTTAAACTTCATCAACTGATGCACAGGGAAAATAATAGTATATCCAAGTCCTTAACGCGTTTCTCCGTTCTTGTAATTATAACGGTTTCATCAGAAGGTAGATCTCACTGTGTCAAGGATGGGTATTTAAACCCTAATTCAACCAATCACCAGTTTAGTAGAACACTTAATAATCAGCATAATTAAATATAAATCAGCTGTATAATCATTAATCAACACAAATAAACATAAGATATATATAGTTTAACATTAAAAAATACATATATATAGTAATGATGGCATCGCCGATGTATATAGGTGATATCATATGTATCTCCAAACAAACTCAATTCGATCCAAATAATCTTTGTCTGACTGAGATATAATAAATTGGTTAATCAGCAGTCTCCCAGGACTGAATCAATTATAAAATGTTAGAAGCAAGTAAATACCTCTCGATTTAACAACAGACCCAATGGTCTAGTGGTCTAATGCACAAGTCAGTCCCCACAGAGACCCAAGTTTGAATCCAACTCCAGACGCATTAACCATTCTAATACAAAAAACAATTAATTAAATATAAAAAGGAGTTTCATTTAAAATTATTCTTTTGTATAAATATTTGTATAAACATCCCATTGTTTCTAAATTAGGGTGCCACTTGCTTCCAACAATTAAGGAACCAACACTGGACTATTATCCATATAGATTATCAAAATATCAGCCCAAGGGTGACATGATGAATAGTGCTTAAAAAAAAAAAAAAACATCAATAAGGATTGGTGGCCTATCCAGATACATAAGATCATAGAAAGAACACCTCAACCATAATGAACATAAACCAATAACTGTTATACAAGTATAGTGAAAATAACATTAACAAATTACAAATATTATTGAAATATTAAAAAAAAATCAAAACCATGCTGTCTCAAATGAAACAAAATAAATTGTATATTTTATCAAATATTAACCAATAATCATTATGGCTAGAATACTTCAGAGACTACAAATGCCAGGTAGGAACCCAAGCCTAATCACCTATATTATTAAGCTCAATATTGTCATTAAGACCATCTGGATATAAGGTGCCCAAGGAAAAGATCCAGAATGCTTCTCTCTTACAAAGATGATTAAAACGATCACCTCCCCTGTCCGTCAATTGAACATGTTCAACACCCTGAATCTTGAGGACTTTGACATCTCCTGCATGTTTGTACTTAACATGAGATGACAAACTATGAGTTTTCATACCTCTTAGGATATTTCTTCTATGTTCCATGAATCTTGTGTGGAGCAAACGAGTGGTTCTTCCCACATATTGAACTCCACAAATACATGAGATAACATAAATGACATAGGAAGTCCTACAATTAATACTGCCAAGAACATCAAAGGTTTGACAATTAGAAAATGATGTAATAGATCTACTTTTGTCACACATAAAACTGCAGGTGATACAGCCTAACTTTCTGCATCTATAGTTACCCTTTATCGGTGGATGGTTATCCAACCAGGTCATCCTGCTTTCTTTTTTCGTTTTTAAATTTGTTACAAAATGAGTCAGAGCCAAGTGTCTCTGAAGATTCCTAGCCTTTTTAAAAATAACACGAGGTTTAGCCCCAAAGCATGTGGATAGTATCCCATCCATTCTCAATATTGGGAAATTTTTGTTAATCACTCTTTATCTCACCAGAGAGACTATTAAACTTAGAGATGAAGTTAAGATCACATGTATCACTCAAATCATTTTCCTTATTTTTTGACACTTTCAATTTAAGAAGTGTGTCTCTATCTTTATCAGAAGCCAATTCAAAGGCCTCCTTTAGGATCCCCTTGGGATGTCCCTGTTCTATAAAGGAGGTAGTAAGATCTGCTGCCTGAGTGTAAAACTATCCTAACTCTGAACAATTACGCCTCAATCTCAGGTATTGACTTTTGGGAATATTAGCCAACCAAGGACGAAAATGACAACTCCGAAAATTCAAATAGCTTTTACAATCCACCTCCTTTTGGAAAGTGGATGTAGTAATAGAAAAATCCTTAATCTCAAGGGCGATATCCAAGAAAGTAAGTGAAGTTTTATTAATAGATCCAGTGAAATTTAATCCATAATCATTAGTGTTCAAGTGCTCAACAAATGCATGTGCAGAACGTGAATCACCATTGAAAACTAAAAATAGATCATCTATGTACCGCCCATAGAGCACCAGGTCTGCACCGAATGGACCATCCCAGATAAGATGTTGTTCCAGGTGTCCCATATAGAGATTGGCGAAACTTGGTGCAAACCTGGTGCCCATCGCGGTACCTAGCACCTGTAAATAATATTTACCATCAAATGTGAAATAATTATGTTAAAATAAACTTAACTGAATCCAAAATAAATTGCCGTCTTACATCACTCAGAGTCATCACCCTTCAAATAATATTCCAATACACTAAGACCTTTCTCATGTGGGATATTTGAATATAAAGATTCCACATCACAAGTGATAAAGATGTAGTCATCCTTCCACTCAACAGCCTTTAGCATATTCAAAAAATATGTAGAATCCCTAATGTAAGATTTCAACTTAATCACATGAGCTTGTAAATTATAATCAACAAAAGCCGATAAATCAGTGGTTAAAGAACCAACACCAGAAATAATAGGGCGCCCAGGGGGTGAATGAAATGTCTTGTGAATTTTGGGCAAATGATAATAAGTGGGTGTGACAGGGTGTAAATTTAATAAAAAAGGGAATTCAGTCTTAGATATTGCCCCTTGTAGGACTGCTAGATCCAATTTAGATTTAATTTCTCTTAAGAAGGCAGATGTCGGATCATAAGGCAGAGGAACATAAAAATTTGTATTATTGAGTTGATGGAAGGCTTCCATTAGATAATCTTTTTTATCCTGGATAACCGTTCCGCCCCCCTTATCCGCTGCTCTTATGATAATCGATTCATCCTTGGTCAAATCTCTAAGGGCCTTCCTCTCATTGGGATGTAAATTATCTTGACCTTTCTTCTCCCAAAGGGAATCTGAACAAATTTCTCTAAAGTCATTTAAAGTCAGTTTATAAAAAGTCTCAATTGGCCCACTCTTATGTTGAAAGGGGTAAAACTCTGATTTCTTTTTAAATCTATCTAATCTAGGATCCTGACTTTCAAATAATCTTTCTTCCATATTGGAATCTTTTTCGTCTGCTAATTCCATTAGTATTTGTAACCCCACTTTGTCTGTTTGATCTAAAAATATTGGTAATCCTTCTTTATCTTTAAGACATTTATTTGCAAAAAATCTTTTTCTACATAGATCACGAGTGAATCTATTAAGCTCGACAAAGAGTTCAAACAGATTGGGTTTTTTTGAGGGAGCAAATTTCAACCCCTTTCTCAAAAGTGCTTTCTCACTCTCAGTTAAGATTTTTGATGATAGATTAAAGATACCTTTGTTTCTCAGAGCCTTCTTGCATTTTTGGATGCATTTCCTTCTTCCTCCTCTATTTCCTCTGACTCTAGACCTTTTCTTTTGGGGGACTGTTGTGAAAGAGCACCGTATCTGTTCGTGTTCTTCCAAAGGGGATAGACTGAAAAAGATGTTTGTGGACCCATTGACTCTTTCTCTCACCACTGTGTCTTAGGTCTCGCACCCTTCCTAAGAGCTTCACCATCAGCAAAGCTCCTGGAAAAAACAGGTGTATCATTCGATCTATCCCTCCTAATTGATTTATTGTGGTTGCGTCTGTCTAATGTGTCAGACCCAAGTCTACCCCTATGTATAAATGATCTATCCTTTTTAGAATTAAATTGGGCCGAAGGAAAAGGCTCCATTTCTTTGAACCTTTTATTATAGGTTCTGACTATATCCTGACTATAGTCTCTCAGATTTTGTACTTTTTCGATATCCTTAGACACCGCCAGTACCTTATTTTCACGATAAGTAATCAATAATTCAATCAAAGCAAAAGAGGCATTATCAAGAGCCTGATTCCACTTCTGTGTAAGTTCATCATCATCTTTAAAAGAACAGTTCTTAAAAATTCTCAAGCCCCTTGGAATGATCTTATCCTTAAGGTATCTTGTAAGCAACATTTTGTCAAGCCAATGTCTGGTTTCAACTTTTAACAGTGTTTCCAATTTAAAAAAGTTGATGCATATTAATATCATTACTATCCTCATTGGTCTCTTTTTTATTATTAATAGTCTCAGCAAAAATCAAATTACGTCATAAATTTCTCAACGATGCCATCAATACAATCAAAATATTTAAACAAAAAAAAAATATAAGATAAAGAACGTTAGCACCCATTACAGCAACGGGTTGTCACTCAGTTGTCAAAAGGGAGACGTAAGCATAAGTGCCATATGGAAAGGGACCCCCTAAAAGGGTCACCTTATGTTACCTGCAACCCACATACAGGTGCCAGCACACCTACCCAGAGACATTCCCTGGCATAGGGATCCATCCAGTCTGGCCTAGGGAAACGTAGAGACCCATGGGTTATCTACGGAAAGAGGCACCTTAAAGGAGCTCTTTCACCTACCCACTAGAGCCATTGCCTAGGAACTGTTGCTATTTAAACAGCCCTTGGCTATTCATTTGAACATTGACTTTTTAATCCATTTGAAGGAACAGTAGAAGTCCTTCTACATACATTACCTACTTAAAACTAATAAATATCTATTGTTTTAAAACTATATTTATCTGTCACACTTGATCTTTACATCACAATACAACAGTGTGTTTCATTGACCTTTACACCATAATATAGCACCATTATATATTCATAGAGATAGATACGGTTAGCGCTAGGCACAACCACTTTAATCAAATTTACAGGTTACACGGTTGCCTAGTGGCTATTGTATCGGATTAGGGTACACAATTTACATCCTATTCCTAGAAAGCATTTTATGAAGTTCTACCAATCCATGTCATATGGACGCCATTCAGATAAACAGGCAAACTGAGAGAATCAATGTCTTAGGCAAAATTTGCATGTGTATAGTAATTAGCATTGGCCAATTTGTATATACAAACGGTTAAAATTCTTTCATGCTGTACAGCTTTTTTTTTTACTAAGTATGGATATCATCAACAGCCATTTACTGCTGTCAACAAAGATAGTAATAATTTAGAGGTATAGGATCTTCACCGGGACCTAAAGAAATTTGGCAAAACCTCTTTAGCACTTTGCAAAAGGCTGAAAAAAATAACAGACAGAAAGTGACTACCTGTAGGTCTAATTACAGGAGGTGACAGGGTCTGCAAATCTAAAAAGAATCTGAAAATCTCACAACCATCACCTAAATTTGCAACTAAAGGCCCGTACACACTGGACGATATCCATTAATGATATAATTGAACGATATATCTTTCAGTGTGTATGCACTCATCGACGAACTATGTGCACTCCCGCAGGTCTTTAACGATATCTCCAGTCGGCTGTACATGCAGCTCAATCTGGGAATATCATTAGCAATCCCATGCTGCCGAATGCAGCATGGCTCCGCTCCCACACGATCATCGTTGCCGGCATCGTCAAGTGTGAATTAACTTAACTATGCCGGGCCAGCCGCCGACATCGCCCCGTACGCACATTGTCCACTGTGTACTGTTCTTAAGGTTATTGGGTGATATCCTGCACTATCAATGCATTCTCCAACCATAGTGAAGCTTTAACTACCACATATCATGCAAAAAAAAAAAACTTCAGCATTTCACATATCTCAAATAAAGTTGGCGACACGTTATTTTGCAGCTTTACCAGCTATATAGATACAAGGGCAAGATTAATTAAGTTTTTCCTAACAAAATGGTAAGGCTATGGTCTAGAGGAAATCTTATGGGATCCGGCAGAGAAGACAAAAATTGTTTAGTTGCCAAGGGGCCATTCCATGTCAAATCAACACACTTTTTGTTAAATTTTTACCTCACCAGCTCAGATTTTGTTCAAATTTGGTATATGGAAAGTGTATATGTAGTCTAAGAAAAATACAAAATTTTATTTAAATATCTCATGCTGTTTCCAAAACGTAAAGTTTTCAAAGATCTATCAAAAACGCACAACCAGCAAATTTCAAATCACCATAGCAGTTTCTCTAATTAAGATAGAGAGGTGGGAGTGGTGTCCTTTTACTGTGTTTTTTACGCCCTTTCCTATGATATACAATGCAAGGAAAAACTTTTTCCAAATTCTAATTTTTGATCATGATTATCTGAAAAAGTGCGTTGATAAAGTTAAAAAAAATTCTGAAAATAGTCTATGTTTGTCAACATTTAAAAGTGGGAGGATAATGGGTTCATAGTCAAAAATATTTTTAAACAGAAGTAGGCACTAAGTTTGAAAAATCAAGGCCTACTTTTAAATCCAATTATATGAGGGAACAACTAAAATTAGCCCAAACACTAAATATTTGAATTAAATGTAAAATATCTTAATTACTTTTTGTCAATATCTACATGTGAAAATATATAATATAGATATTATATATTCTCACATGTAGAGATTGTCAAAAAGTAATTAAGAGAATTTAGAAAAATTCAAATATTGTAGGCCTAATTATAAAAGTTCCTATATGACTATCAATTAAAAACAATGAATAGTGCTTGCAAGAAAATAAACAATCTTCAATAATGTTAATGCATTTTTTATGAATCATGCTCATGAATCATTGTTCTCATGAATCAATGGTCAGGAATCATGCTCGGTGTTGCAGGCCACAGCGCATGGGAAAGGCCCCTGTGATGGAGTTGGCGGCACAGTCAAGAGACTGGCAGCTAGAGCCAGCCTACAAAGTCCATATGAGAACCAAATCCTCACACCTCTCCAACTTTATGAATGGGCAGTAGAAAATATATCTGGAATTAATTTGACGTTCACAACGCAAGAAGATTATTGAAAAAACAGGCGCTAACCTGTTGGACAATCTAAATGAGCACGCCAATTAACTGACAGCTGCCACCATATATTTGAGGAGAACTGGACACCCCAGTAAAAATTTGAGAAATAGAAGCATGCAGAATGTGGTGCTAGTCAGTTAAGTAATTTATCAACAATTAAAAATAATAATTGTATATATACACCCTTTAATTGGGTCAGAAATCTGAGTGCAATAAATTACAAGATAATGGTCAAATTAAAATGTCACAGTTAGAACATGTATTATACCTAACATAGGAAAATAAAACAATCAGAAAAGGGTAATAAACATAAATATATTTAGTTAAATTAGTAAGCAGACAATTGTACTTCAATTCTAATGAAAATAATTAAAACGTTCATAATGCTGTACTGTTTTCACACCAAAATAATTGATCCTTAGGTAAATAATTTGACCCTATGATTTCACTGTATACTAAGTCATCCAAGAATCATTGATATATCTCCTTTTTTTTAAAAATATTTCTTTTATTGAAACAATTGTGTACAACAATATAATAGATACACAAACACAATTGACATTAGCATTAATAACAACACATTCATAACACACACACACACACACACATTATATATATACACACACAGAGAGCGAGAGAGAAGAAAATCTCAAAACTGATATATTAACTAATCAGTATATATCTCCTTCAACATATCGTTGTAATAAAATAAAGAAAATAATATAGATGTAAACAATATTGTTAACAAGTTTGTGTATTTGTGAGCCCGGGTTTTTGACATCACATCATAACTCTCATTGAGTTGAGTATATACGTTAGAGCAATATCGGGGGTTAATTTGCACATAGGCGTGTTTCATACCAGAGTGTATTTCTAAAACATTTCTCTAATTGTGCTTTCAATGATTGGGACAGTGTTTTAATGTAACTTTCCCAAGTGGAAAAAAAATTCTCCATGAATTTTTCTTTTTTCAACGTGGCCTCAAGCCACTCCATTCTAAATATATGGAAAAGTTTTCCTTGAAACATCATTAGTGTGGGTGCTGTGGCCTGCAGCCAAACTTGCAAAATACATTTCTTTGCTACTGCTGAAATATTAATAGCTTTTTAACCCCTTTTGGTACTTTGGTTTCCTTGGGTGCGATACCAAATATTGCTCACTGGGGTGTTAATGTTAGACAGTTCACCAAATATCTATTAACATAGTTTCCCACCATAATCCAAAAACCTCGTATTATTGGGCAGTGCCATAAGCAATGCATCAGTTCTGCGTCCTGCGCTCCACATTGGAGGCATTTGGAATCCTTCAACAGACCCATTACATGTCTACGATGAGGGGTAAGATAGGTTCTATGTAATATGTTCAAGAAAAGCTCTGTGTAGGAAATTGCTGGCACTAGTTTGACCGATTGTTCAAATGAGCATAATAAATGCTCCATGGATAAAGATGGAAAATGTTCTTTCCACTGTGCCAACCCTGTGTGTTGCGTATTGTAATCTAGAGTTACGTAAAAATGAATAATGTTGTGAGATAGCTTTATTTTGGGGGGGTTCTCTGTAGCAAATAAAGTATCAAGATCATTGATGTAATCATTCGGAGCTAACTTTCTGGAGAGTTGAGCAATATAATGTTGTGCTTGAAAGTATGCTAGAGGTGATGAACTAACAAATGGGTATTTGTTTCTAACTTGGGTCAATGTCAAGGGTTTTCTTGAAGTGATATCCGTAAAATGTCGGACAGAAGCGATTCCTCTCCTATGCCACAAATTAAAGGGGAGTCCAGCGTTGCCATGTTGGAAATTGAGGTTGTGTATAAAAGGGAGGTGTAAGGAAAAATATGCCATAATTTTCTGGTGGTCATCAAGAAGGGGTTGGTCTGAATTGACTCTGGAATTTCCTCATCATGTAAATATAAAAAGGATATGATATTAATGTTGTCCAAAAAAGCTGCCTCTAATGTTGTATTGGCATATTGATTTTTGTTGTGAGTACAATCCTGCAAGTAACGCAGATGTGCGTCGTGACTGTACCAAGTGGTATTTGGCATATTTGATGCCCCCGTTTGATTTATGTTGTTGAATTTGCACCATACCAATTCTGGCCCTTCCGCCCTTCCAAATAAAGGTTCTCATCAGTTTTTCTATTTCAGATGTGTCCCATTTGGTCAATAAGATAGGGAGAGATTGGAGTGGGTAGAAAAGTCTAGGAAATAGAATCATCTTTATTAAATTGGCTCGGCCCAGTTAAGAGATTTTGAGATGTTTCCATCTCTCTATATCTTGTTTGATACTATGCAAAATGTGTTTCATATTAATTGTGTATATGTTTTGAAGGTATTTAGGTAGCTGTATCCCAAAATATGAAATAAATGTAGTTGTCCATTCGATTGGGGTTTCTCTAAACCAGGATGGCAGCGCACAACCCTTTTTTAGACAAAGTGCCTTTGATTTTTCGAAGATTACCTCGAAGCCGGACATAGATCCAATTTTCAAAATTTATTTTATTAAGGAGCTAAGTATTATCCGAGGTTCTGAGATGAATAACAAAATGTCATCTGCAAATGCCGACATTTTAACAGTTTCTGTACCGATAGTAATTCCCTTGAATTGTGTCCAATTTTGCAATATTCTCAGCATGGGATCTAGCGCTAGATTGAAGAGCATAGGTGAAAGTGGACAACCCTGTCTAGTGCCCCTGGTCATAGTTATTCCTTCCCCTATGTTTCCATTAATAAGTAGTGAAGTAGTTGGTTGTGTGTAAAAAAAAAATGTAATAAGTGACTGAAATACCATGAAGATAAGGCCATGAGACCATATCAAGTAGCATAGATGGAAACTCAGGTTGTAAATTAGCTGCCTTTGCCGCTGCTATGGCTGTGCGAATGCCTTTCACCGAGTGCCTTCCTTTAGTAAAGCCTAGTTGGTGCGGTATGAGTAGATCAGCAAAAAATGTTTGATATTTTAGCTAATATTTTTAAATCAATATTCAGCAAGGTAATCGGGCAGTATGACGATATCAAAGTCAAGTCCTTATTGGGTTTTGGGATTAGAGATGTGTATGCTTGATTAAAGTTTGGGTAATAAAGGGTGTAATTTCTTATTTTATTAGAAAGGGCACATAGTGTTGGGATCATCTCATGCTGTAGTATCTTATAATATTCTACCGAATAGCAGTCAGGGCCTGGGGATTTATTGAGGTGCATGGATGAAATTGTGACAGATTTCAGTTTCAGTAATATCA
Source organism: Taudactylus pleione (assembly GCA_031769625.1). Lineage (NCBI taxonomy): Eukaryota > Metazoa > Chordata > Amphibia > Anura > Myobatrachidae > Taudactylus > Taudactylus pleione. The sequence goes on along the minus strand of JAUIMM010000364.1, from coordinate 5,389,054 downwards.
CTTTCCAGTTCTTCACATTGCAAAGGTGTTAAGTATGGTAGTGCCGCTTCATCTAGTATTTTTGTCAACAGGGTGGGATTATGCGCATTCGCTGTCTACAGGCTCTTGAAATATTCCTGAATTTTCTTAGTTATGTCTTTGGTTTTAGTAAGTAATGTCTGTGTATGGGTGTCTCTAATAGCAGTTATATGGTGGGTTTTTTTAAAACTTTTTGTCATGTTTGCCAATAATGTGCCGGTCTTGTTGCCCCATTTAAAGTATTTTTGTTTCGTATGATCTAGTTTTATTTGTGCCTGACTAAGCACAAAACTATCTAACAGTTGTTTCGCTGCTAAATATGTCGATTGTGTTTCTGGTGTGGGTTGGGAGATGTAATCTGTCAGTGCAGTTTGTAAATTTCGTTGTAGGTCTACATATTGTGCCTTGTCTTTATTTCTCTTTGCTATATAAGATAGAATGCGTCCACGCATTACCGATTTGGACGTTTCCCAGGACAAAATGTGTGTGCCCCACTGCTCTATGTTATTATCCATGAATTCTGTCCATTTTGTCACCATATATTTACAAAATTGTTCAGTTATATAGGTATGACGGGAAGCGCCAAATAAAAGGACGGGAGTGATTTGATTTTGTAGCCAAAGTTATTGATACTGGTGTGTGGTCTGATATTGCAATATCACCTACTGAGGTAGATATATCTGAAAGAAGAGTAGTAGATAATAAGATGTAGTCTATCCGTGAAAAAGAGCAGTGGACTGCTGAGTAAAAAGTGAATGATCTGTCCGTACAATTATGTAGTCTCCAGATATGACGGAGTGGTCATTCATGAGTTGTGGAACATGTGTCTATTGAGTGGCTAAAGAATTTGTAGGGATTGGTAATTTATCTATTTTTGGGTTGGCTACGGTATTCAAATCTCCTATTTTTAAATGAAAATTGATTCTACTATGTAAGAGTTGTGTTATAGATTGGAAAAATACCTGTTGGTCATTATTAGGTGCATATATGTTTAACTGTGTATTTGGTGTCATAAATTTGAATGTCCATTAGTATATATCATCCCTCTGGGTCTGATGTAGAAAATAGTATGGTATATGGTAGATGTTTAGCAAGTGTAATAGCTACACCTCTGGACTTTGTACGATATGGGGCCGATATACATTCATTAATCCATCGGTCTTTTAAGGTAGATTCATCCCCGTTTCCAATGGGTTTCTTGTAGAAAAGTTATGTCAGGTTTCAATTTCTTCAGTGACATTTTTTTAGGCTTAATTGGTGTATTGAGACCCCTACGTTCCAAGAGGAGACCTTCATTTTTTGGGAAAGTTGAGAGTTAGAAGATGTCATAGTTACTATGGGAGTAGTCATCCAACGTCAATAACATAAGATAAACGCGAAAGATATAATGTAAAAATAATCAAATCCCCCGACCCAGCCAGCAGGTAGAATTAAATGTGAATATAATAAAAGATCGGAACCCAGGCTCAGTTCATATAACAATACGGTGTCTGTGTAATAATTCAAATATGAAATATGCTTCAATACATTTTCATATCTTTTCCTAATCAACATTTTTCTGTACCAAGTCCAAATGTAATTGTCAGACATCGGTGAGCATATATTAACAAAAAACAATTTGTACAGAATTGACAAATAACAAAATGAAAGAAATAAAAAGCATAGAACAGGGAGTTTCATTCCCATTACCATATATTGTGACTGCCCATAACTTTATGAGATGCATAAAAAATCTTTTGAAGAGACGTCAATGCATTATTCTATCTTTTAAGTGTTAATAGAAGAATCAGAACGAGAGTGACTAGGTGAGTTTCTGGGGGAGAGATTTGTGAAAAAATGCATGCGTGCTTTTTCAGGGTTGTCAAAAAATAGCATTTGGCCATTGTCAGTGACTTTCAATTTTGCTGGATATAATAATGCGAATCTCTTATTGTGTTCTACCAAGAACTTGCATACTGAAGAAAATTCTTTACGTTTTTGTGCAACTACAACAGAGAAGTCTTGGAAAATAAGTATACGTTGATCATCAATTATTAAATCTCTGTGTCGTTTGAAACCTGATAGGATTTTTTCCTTTAACTCTATAATCTAGGAATTTCGCAATCACTGGTCTCGGCCTGCTTCCCGAACCATCTCTTTCCGGGCTGAGCCTATGTGCTCGCCCTACTTGGGGTACCCCTATATCGTCTTGAATATCAAGTTTTGTGACTAGAGTTTTACCCAAATATTGCAGATCCCTTAATCTGTTCCGGTATACCTATAAACCTCAAGTTGTTATGTCTATGTCGATTATCTAAGTCGTCGACTTTTTCTAATAACTTGTTAGAAGCAATGTAGGAGCCATGTGATCAGTTGATCTTCCACATCACTCGTTCTCTGCTCAACAGTGTCTAATCTGTTGGAATTTTCTGATATTTTAGATAAAACTGTATCTAAAGAGGTTTGGATTTTATCTAACCTCTTATCAATTTCAGGGACATTCTGGGCCTGATTCAGGCCCGCTCTCGAGCGCTATACGCTTGCAAGAGATTCGATGTTGGCCCAGCGCACATGCGCACGATGGAGCCGCCTCCGTCGTGCGCATGCGCAAGACCCGGATAGCGACGGGCAAACCGTCGCTCCACGCCTCGTACCAAAAGGGGGCGTACGGTCGATGTTGAGTGGGCGGGCCGGGGGAGTGGCTGCCCAAACAAAGACGTTCCCATGTGAACGCCTCCGTTTGGGGCCGGCCCCACTGACATCACGAGTGATGTCAGTGGGAGAGATTTCGGCTCTGTGAGAGCCAAAATCTTTCTGGGGCTTGCGGCAACGAGACCCTACCACAAGGGTCTCGTCGCAAGCCTGATGGTCGCGATGGTCTTGAACATCGCGAAGATCTTCCTGGCCGCTCGCTATAGCTGTGGGTGGTCACCCACAGCTATGCGAGCGGCCAGGCGGCCGCTCAAAAAAACAACAAGACCGGCCCGGATTCAGAGAGAGCTCTCTGTCAGAGCGTCCGGCTCTGAATCAGGGCCTCTATGTGTTAGAGGAAGGTGAAGTGCTTGTTTTCGCAGGGATTTTATTTGGTTTACCCACTGTACGGGAAGATGATCTCTGTGGTAATGGAAGTAATGATTTGGAGAAATATTTCTCCATATAACAAATACACTTATATTAACACACCAGAAGAACATATAATAGATACTTTCAGCTGATCTGGTACACCTAAAATAAAAATGGACAAAATTTGTGTTGTGACCAGGAGGTGGCAGCAACTGTATATAAGTGAAGTGTCCCCCCCCCAACAGGTGTGCAGCAGATTCTGTGTGGGGAAAAGCATTATCCTTGTGGATAGAGCTCAGATGTGGGCTGATGAGAAGGCAGACCAGTCAGGCTGCCGTGCAAAACAGTCTATGTGGGATTGTGGCAGCCAGGAGGCCTGTGTCTGGACCATGCAGGAGGCAAGGGGGGACCACAAACTCTCAGACTGTGTGACATTAAAGCAGTGAAGCTGCAGGTTGAGGAAGCCAGGGCCTATATCTGTATGATACCAGGAAGGCCACCAGGACTGACTGTATTTGTGTAGCTGTGGCAGCCAAGCCAAGCCAGGCTGGAGCCAGTGATAGACCTGCAAGAAGCAGGCAGAGACTTTGTTGGCAGACTAGCTGCACCTCATTAGAGAGGGCTCAAGAAGTGAGTTAGACGCCCTGAACAGGGGCTAGGTTGTTTATTATTTTCTGTTCCTTTGTGTTGCACCTGTTTTTCCCTGCTTGAAGTAAAGCACCATATCCTTTATTTTACTTGAAAGCCGTGTGTGGACCCTCAGTAAGCACCTAAACACTGCAACAATCCACCCTCTGCCGAGCTAATTACCCCCAAGGTATCACACAAGGTAAACCAACCATAAATATTAATCAGTAAAGGAGGTGAGTGACAAAGGGTTTATGGTTTGTTGTGAGCAAGGCTAGTAATATACAGTAATCACTGCAATAGATATATATAATAATATAACAGTGGTTACGAATATATAGTGAGTATACTCACGAGACCACTGCAATTTACAATACTCCAAACAGACTGTCCACCAATATTAGTCCAGCACAACAAATTATGAAGGCAGCGAGGTAATGCGGATCCAGGTTTCAGTTGCTTCTTATAGTAAATAGAAAGTGTCCCTTGTCATATTATCTCCAGTTCGTTGAAACTTGGGATACAGACAGTTCCCAAAACCCCAGTTCATGGGAGTAAATTAAGTATGGTAGAGGATAGTTCCTCCAGGTGTGGTAACTTCAGTCCCTCGGTTGGGTCAAATAGGATATGCTGTAATGGTTCCCAGTGCGGTCATCAATAATTAAGTTGTGCTTGATCCACAATCTAGAGGAGGATATAGCCAAGATCCTTCTTCTGGCACTCACTGTTAGGCAACTGCTTGGACAACGACAAGCCAGTCACGCAGGAAATCCCCTGGTCACCTTTTGATATAATATACCAGGAATTGTAAGTGAGGTGAGTTCCAAAGCTAGGTGATAGGGTGGGGAGTATCTCACTCCATGACAGCCCAGTTGTCATATAAGTAAAGGGTGAGTGGGTTTGGATTGTGTGAGACACTCAACTATGTCCCTGTGTAACCAGGGTCAGCAGCATGGGGCAATTGGCAGCATATATTGCATTCTATAGCTCCTGTTTGCGGCCCCTTCATAAAATGGCTGCCAAAATTTTAAATAAGTACGGGACTCTAGTGATCGGGCTGCGGAAGAGCAGGATGGTCACACTTGTTGCGTGGCGTCCACAGGGATCCCCGCCCGACTCCCGCTGCAGTCTCCAATACTCGCTGTGTTAATAGGTGCGTGAGTGTCTGAGCTCCAGCTCAGTCTGCAGGGGAAGGCAATCCCAGCTTCGTGTAGGTGACTGCACCTGTCTGTCTGCTCCCCCGCGTTGTTAATGGCAAGGAGGTCCCAGAATCAGTTAGCAGCCGTGTCCTATTAGAGCACTAGGACAAGGCTCCCAGGGCACATTGGGGGTCAGCCACTCGGGCGGCAGGGAGAAGCCGCTGCGCTGTTCAAAAATCAATCAAGATGGCGTCGGGTGTCACTGCGCAGTAGAGGCCAAAGATTTGGCCGGACTCGGGTGTAAGTAATTTGTTCACTCCACAGCACCGGATTTATATCAGACTGATCGCCGTGTGTTCCCCTAGCCATAGGACCGGCGGAGTGTGTGATAGTTTGTCTGAGAAAGCCGTGCAGGCCAGTTTTGAAGGTACGAGGAGAGGAGCTGTTCAAAAAGCGGCCATCTCTGATGGCCCGCCCACCGGAAGTCCGATATATCTCCTTTTGATAATGTCATTGCACAGATTCCAAAGGCACCAAGCCTAGTGAGATTGCATTTAAGCTGCTAGTAGCACGTTCTTTCCAAAGATACACAATAACAAATCAATCTGACAGCTGCCAGAGTTACTTTGTGATACAAAAAGCAATCTGTTAGGTATAAAAATGTGCTTGGGGAGAGTTTTTATGTAATAGCATGCATGCAAAAAATGCCCCCTTTGTGAAGCTCTATCCCTTAGGGCTTACCCTACCAGACCTTCGATACAGCGTGTGGCTCGTGCTGCTCCTCCCATGAGCTTGCGTGCAGATAGTCCACTTGTAATGGCAGAAGCTGTTCCTGCAAGGGGTTATTAGAGGTCTCAGGGGAAGCGTATTTCCCGGGACCAACAAAAGAGTGAACACTGGCACTTTTTCCTCTAATCAACGGGTTTCTCCGCCTTTCTCCTAACTCAGTGGCTTCATCAGGAAATGGGTTTCAACAGGTATGGTTAGTGATAGCGGCAATACCGTTTATATATGGTATTGCCGCTAATTATAGCAGCTGTTGTCCCTGTTAAATACGTGTGCACAGCCTTGTGCGGGTCAAGTCTCACTTTCAGACTGTTTCTATATATCACATGGTTGCATAACAGCAACTGTGTTCTTTTCAAACAACCACATTCTGCTCGATTATCCCAATAATCATATTGTAGATTGCTAGTCTAATTCATATCTTACTATGACAGCATTCCTACATTATCTCATTATTCTAAACATTAAAAGGTAAAAAATAATAATAAAATATATCAACCATAAAAGTATCAATAGTAAAAAGATATATATTTATTTAAAAAACTTTTTAATTCTATTAGAATTGAAGTACAATTGTCTGCTTACTATATTAACTAAATATATATTGGTTTATTACCCTTTTCTGATTTTTTAATTTTCCTATGTTAGGTGTAATACATGTTGTAACTGTGACTTTATAAATTTCCCCATTATCTTGTAATTTATTGCAATCGGATTTCTGACCCAATTAAAGGGTGTATCTATACAATTTTTATTATTTTTAATTCTAGATAATAAATTACTTAACTGACTAGCGCCTCATTCTGCATGCTTCTAAGACTATATTGAGTCTGAAACATTTTTGAATCATCGTTTCAGCCAGTCAGTAACTATTCGAAGAACACAACAGTATCATGCTTTTATACCTGTTGATTCAAGTACATCAATAATATCTGTGAAAACCTTTTCTAAGGCTACAACATCATCTACAGTATTCGTTACAAAATCTCTAGACAAACTCCAGTTGACACAAATATATGGCTATATAGCCGTTATGTATAACAAGAAATGGTGGCTTGCTTAGGTGATGGACAAGAATGAAGACAAATTAAAAAGTGACCTTCCTTCATTCAGCTGGGCCTTCACCATCATTCTTTTATCCAAGGAAGCCTGATGTACTATGGATACCTCTAATAGAGGTTTTATGCAAAGTCGACCCTATAACTCCAACTGGAAGAATTTGTCATGTCTCCTTATGACACATTAAAAACCACTGAGGCATTGTCAAACTATCTTCAGCTAACAATGTTGACTGGCTAATACAATGTCAAGCAGGATTGCATATAATTGTTATTTACAAAAAAAATCAAAAATCAAAAACTGATTACATTTAAATACAATTTTTTATTACATTTTTTTTAAATAAACCTTTAAAAATGTAAAACATTTACTTTAAAAAAAATTTAATAAAAAATCCTATTTAAATCTAATAAATCAGTTGTTGATTGTTTTTTTTTTAAAAATCTAATTTTATGCAACCCTGTAACAAGTATTTCTCTTCAACTTGATTTATATAAATAAACTTATGAATCCATAAAATCTATTACCCATTAAGCTGCATACACACACAACGATTGAGTTAATGAATGATTTTAGTAAATGATTTTCTACCTTGAAAAAATGATCTAAAATCGTTTACTAAAGTTGTTCATTTACTATGTTCATTTAAATGTAATGAACGATTTTTATGAACTACAAACGATTTTTGCATATTAACTTAATGAAAATCGTTGAGTTGACAAGTCTGACTGAACTAAAAACTACAAACGTGAACGCGCATGAACAATAATCGTTCATCGTTTGACTCAGAAAGTGAACGATTTTTTCAAACGATTATCGTTAAACTATATCGTTTAACGATAATCGTTCAAAAAATCGTTGTGTGTGCATGCACCTTTACTACTTGTAATACCCCTGGCTTTTTTGAATAAACTTCCTTGCTTTAAAATTATTTTTAACTATGAACCCATTATCCACCCACTTTTAAATTTTGACAAACATTTAACATTAGTATAGACTATTTCCAGAAATTTGTCGACGCACTTTTTGAGATAATCATGATCAAAAATTTCAGTTTGATTTTGGAAAAAGATTTTCCTCACAAAGTCTATTGTGTTGTATATTATAGATAAGGGCATAAAAAACACAATAAAATTACATCACTCCCACCTCTCTAGCTTAATTAGGAGAGCTGTTGTAGAGATTTGAAAATATGCTGGTTGTGCGTTTGACAGATTTTTGAAAACGGCATGATATATTTAAATAATATTTTGTATTTTTCTTAGACTACATATATACTCTCCATATACCAAATTTTCTCAAAATCTGAGCTGGTGAGGTTGCCGAATTCAAAAAGGTTTTTTTTTTTTTTAACTGGCTTTAGATAATGGATTTCCTCAAGTTATAGGGAACATAGCCATGCCACATGCATATGGGTATCTCTAGCGGAACATTGTAGAGGGTGAAATACACAATTATTCTAGGTCTTCACTCTGCGATCAATATAGAATATTCACCCTTCGTATATAAATGATCAACCACCCATCCAGTTGTCTATTGTGTTTTTCTTGTTTCTTGTCCATGTATCTCAAAAATTAGAGCTAATCTAGCAAAATCGGTGTCATATTCGGAATCAGCACAAAATTACCCCAAAACCGCTCTAAAACGATTGGCAATAAAATGAGTGTTGATCAGTGTAATGTACACACACACCCAGGGCCTGATTTGGATTTATACACAAAACAGATTGTTTACATACAAATTTGATGGTTCTGGGTCGGCACAGGTGCGTGATTGCTCATCCTGCTGACTGACCTGCTGTGGCATTTGGGGAACAGAGCGGCGGTGGCAACCAGGACCATTCAACAAAATGGGGACTGTTGCTCCCAATTTTGTAGGCATGGTGAGCCCATGGTCTGCATCAGCAGAAGCAGACTTCCTGGAACCGGCAGAGGGGTTCCAATGGCCAGGCTGAGTAAGCTTCAGCTTTTGCAGAATAGCCGAGGGCAGCAATGATCACGATGGTGATCCTAAGCTGCATCTGTGGACGCTGCACTCGGAATGCAGATGTATGCAGTAAGTGTCTATTTCCTACAGACAACCCCTGCTGCATTTGCATTTTTGTCCACATCATAATGAGATCCAGTTTGATCAAATTATTTTAAAAAAAAATAGTCTAAGCCTGGCCTATAGGTTACCTTGTAAGGAGGGATGTGATGTCATGAAGTTTGATCCGATGACTGACTGCCCGGCGCACTTTTCTTATCCTCATATGCTGGTATACTAAGATGTCTAAGTGATATGGTGTCACGCTCCGGCCCTTAAAAACCACTTTCTTACCTCTCCGATGTCTGTCCAGGCACATCGCTCCCGGGTGGTGCTGAGGTTTGTCTCTGCTGCTCCTGCTTCGTCTGCTCAGTGTCCTGTCACTGAGCATGGGTATGGCTCACTGCAGCCTCTTGCTCACAACTTGTCTTTCCAGCATGACGACACACAAGCTACAACGCCAAAGTTCCCTCCTAAACCACAGTATCTGTCACCTGACGCTCTTCCTCCACTCAGAAAGCTGCTACCAGACCAGCTGATCGCAGCATCCAATGCCTGGGGATCCTCCCCTATAAATTCCATTTCCTGACTGGCCTCTGTTGCCAGTACAATGTCGCTTCTTGCTGAAGTTACAGCTCTGTACTGAGCTCCCAGGTACTCTGTAGCTGAACAGTCCCAGTACTTTATATTTAGTTCCTAAATCTGGTAAACAAGTCTACTATACCATCTTGAACTCCAGTCTGAGGGCCTGATTCAGCAAGGATCGAAGTTGTTTATATGCACGCAATTGGCCAATTGTTGCGTCCTGTGCATACGTATGCATTGCGCGAAGTAGCTATTGTGATCGGGACTGCAGAGGCTACGCAGACCCATGGCAGAGTGATTGAGAGGAAGTGCCGTTTGTGGGTGGTGACGGGGGGTTGGTCGGGCGAACACAGGTGTGTTTCAACGCCGTTGTATGGGCGTGCATAAATTATCCACTGTGATACCATACGCAGCCTGAGGCCTGATGGCGTGCAATTCCTGAGTGAGGCCTGACCTGCCTTAACTGTGCGTATGGGTCCGGATGTTACCAATTGTTTCGATGTGTTACCTAAGTGTACAGATGTGAGTAAGGGGAAGAGGGCACCCTTGTCTTAGGTTGCACTCGCTGATTATTGTAACTGCGCTGCGTGCGTATAAGCAGAATAGTGATCCTTGCTGAATCAGGCCCTGAGTTTTACCACTAAGACTTGTTCTTGCTGTTTCCATTGGTTCCAGCTGATACCTTCAATCATCGGTCCCATCTAATATCTTCAATCATCAATTCCATATATCATCTTCAAACCGATCAAGTTCATTAATTCATCAACATCGGACTCATATCAGTTAGGTTCTTTAATTCACCAACATCGGTCTCAAACCAATCCAGCATCATCAGTCCTAATCCGATTCTGCCCATTCCTTCAGTATTATACAGTATATCAAGTCCCATTCCAACCTGCTGTTCTATAAAGACATTCTATTCCTGTTCTATTCTTCAGGCCCATCATCCACTGCCATATCTCTACCTCCTCACAGCAATACATGAGGAAGTCCTGGCTCAAGCCACCTAAGTTCATTCATGTATCTCAAATCTCCTTTTCAGCCTTCCAACCCAAACCAACCCTCAGGAGTGACATATGGCTTTGATGTAATAATGTAATAATAACATTAACTGCAGGCTAAGAAAGGAGAACGGTTCCAGCGCTTCCGCTCTATTGTATTTGGTTGAAGTATTCTGAAATGATCATATAAAGAAAAAAAACTAAAAAAAAAAAAAAACCACACAATATATAGTGTGTAATATATAAAACAAAATACCAATCAGAAATAAAAATGCACTCACCCTTTAGATGTGAATGATAGGCACTGGACACAATTCTCTCTGTGGTCCTACGGTGGTTGCAAATGCAACGTAGATATCTCATGCAATGTGGTCGGTCAACTTCAAATAATAAAAAAAAATCGGAGGAGAGAAAATATCAAGCCTCCATGGTGTAGATCAATGTACCCAATAATTTGGTGCTGTAAAAGTATGTCATGTACTCACCTTATTAAAATATGTAGTGTACGTTGGATCCAATTTTCACTATGGTCCTACGGTGGTCAAAAATGCAACGTAGATCTTGTACACAATATTGTTAGTTTATTTTTAAGTCATCGGATAATTGGAGAAGACAAAAATTACAAGCTTCCATGTTGCAGATCAGTCTACCCAACAATAAAGTGCTATAGTAGTATATAATGTACTCACTTCTTCTATGATCCTAGCACCTTATTGTTGGGTCTTTGGTGATTTCTACTCTGCTCATACAGCTGATAGAGACCAGCACAGGAAGGCATATGGTGCATGTGCTGGTCCCTCATACACGGCAGTACCTCCTACTAAGTGGAGTATTACCCCAAAACCGCTCATTGGGCTGCCTCTCATTACCACTGCTAATATGTTGGTCCACCCCTGTGTCTATTGCCAACACAAATTCTGCCCATAGCTGGCAAAGTACATTTGGGGTTCCATTATCATGAGTCACAATCTATTGAACATGCCCTCATCAGTAGATTGAGAATCAGAGGAGTTGGCCAGAACCTCAGCTTCACTTAAATAAGACAAATATAGTGATATTAAAATGGCCAGGGCAGCTATAGCTTTCAAGACGTCCCTTAAAAATTGTATACTTCACATTGAGCCCGTAATGATAAATCTGAAGTTTTAAAAGTTTGCCCAATTGGGTTTTTGGTTCACTCTCGTTAAGGAATACGAGTGGATTTTAAAAAGCCAAGGGAGACTCCTACCTGTACTCACATTATTTCCTCCCTAAGCAGATCCTGCCTTGTACTCACTAGTGGCTGATAAGATACATAGTGATTTCTCCAAGCAGCAGGTATGGGGTAGTTTGCCCACCAGCTGTTAGATGGAAAGCCTCCCAGTGAACAAACAGTAGTTTGCAGGATTCAATGACCTTCAGTCTTGCTTTGTTTCTTCTCTCCCTTCTTAGATACTTCAAGAAACAGAAGAACCCACAAATGGTGGAACCTAAAGAAGTTTAATTACTTTGGTTTCTCCATACACCTTTCCTCTAGAGAGTGTAATGCTTCAATATCCCTATATAGCTTGCATTCATAGTAATATGCTTTTCCTATCTAGGAAGGCTTTACCAAATGTTTGTCGCTTTTTCCCATTGGTTTAATAAAAAAAAAAAATTAATAATAATAATAATAATAATAAAGAGTAATTCACTTATTTCTGACTCACCAGTAAACTGTTTATTTTTCTGGTTGATAAGTCTTGTGCTGGTGTCATTCTTTCCTTGGAATATTTTAGGATTTGCCTCCTTTGCTTTTCTGGTCATGTATTCGTAGGACTTGGATTCCCATCAGTAAGCTTCTGCAAAATTTGACATAAGGGGTAGACGCGCGTTTGCCAACCTGGTCATGAGCGCGCATAGGACTCACATTGAGATGGTTAGTGCAATGTTTTTTTCATTTTACTATGTCCCAACCAGGGGCAGAATTATGGGAGACAATGGAGGCGCCTGCCGCTTGGCTCCAGAACTGAAGGAGCACCTCGCCCACAGCATATTCACCCCACATAGGGCTGTAACTATGTACCCGGAGTGTACCATCACAGCCGCCCAATACATGGCACCCCTTCCCGGCACCTGAGAAGCCACCATACACTAGTGAAGAGCTCCATGTCAGACCATCAGCTGCTACCATTGTCTATCGATATCCTATCCGCATGCGAATTGCTACATTAGTGTCAGCGGCTGTGACAAGGGGGGCACCAAATTATAACTTGCCTCCGGACGTCTGGGATGAACTTACGCCACTGGTCCCAGCAGTGGTCGGGAAGCTTGCCATCCAGCCGTTGTTATTCCCTGGAACACATTAAGTTTGCAGGTCATAGATTCCGGTAGTTTTCTGTTGGCTTTAAAGCATGTTAAGTGATATCACACGTTTGATTTAGAACGAACACTGACAGCATACCATGAGAGGAAAACACCCTCCATTAGTGTTAACAGACTCACTGGGGCAGATGTATCAAACCTTGGAGAGGGATAAAGTAGAGACAGATAAAGGGGCATATGTATCAAACCCAAGAGAGCAATAAAGTGGAAAGCAATAAAGTACCAACCAACAACTTGTCATTTTTCAACACACAGCCTGTAAAATGACTGTTAAAAGCTGATTGGTGGGTGCTTTCTCTCTCTACAAGGTTTGATACATTCCCCCCCCTCCCTAAATGGAGTCAAGCAATTTCAAGAGATATATGCATACAGCACATCCCTATGTGAGCAAGCTTTCCTTATATTGAAGCAGACTATTAATTATATTTTTCCTATTTTCTCCAGGGGATAGATATACATTATTCCTCATCTGTTCACTGCAGTGTTACCTGGGATCCTCATCATTCGTCACTGGCACCATACAAGGATTGTGGAGCTTGAAGTTATTGAGGTGCAGGTTCATTACGTTGCACTGGTCAACACTGAATGCCGTTTTAATAATTGCTTCCCTGAAAATGGATTGATGTGGCTCATAGGCTTCATTACTAGAGCCCAGGGTGTAAATGACAGCCCAGCTACAATCTCAAGAGAGCAAAAAAGATCAAGCCCTCCAAGTGTGCAGAACGTATATCAACATCCAGCTCTGCTAAGGCCCAAGACAATAGAATGGGCTATGGGAGGTACTTTTGGTACGCAGGTTAGTAATGTTTTCTATCAATCACACCAAACCTTATGCTGCAAAATAGCCTTTGTATTGTGACTGCGACTGATAGTCTTTTCTGACAGACCCAGGAAGACTGAGTTTGACATGCAGAAAAACAGCTTGAGCTGCATCTGTGATGTATGCAATCACCGCTAATACTGACAGCAGAGACTGCCCCTTCCACTCATTTAAAAAAAATGCCATTTCAAAGGCTGGGTACACACGTAAAGATTTTCTGTCCAACCATCCAACTAGTTTATTGGTTGGAATGAAAATCTGGTAACGTATGGGAGTAAATGATGATCAGCAATTTGCTCCTAAATGCCAGAAAACAGATGAAAATGGTCGTTCAGACACGTTTGTTAAATGTTTGATCTGAAACATTTCTTCAAACAACAGTTTTTGTCCATTTTTCGGCGTTTGGGAGCAATTGGCTGATTGTCATTTGCTTTCATACCTTACCAGATTTTCATTCCAACTAACCAACCAACTAGTTGGATGGTTGGACTGAATATCTTTACGTGTGTACCCAGCTAAACTCTTTGGTTACCAGATAATGAATACCAAATTGTTACGCTTTCTGCTTGCACGTAAAAAAGGGCAGAACTCCAACTCAATGCAAAGTGTGTCAAGTCTGTTTATCAGTGGATATCCTATTGAGACGCCTACCGGCCTTGGCACAAAATCCGCCAATGTACAACCAAAGAAGCACCATTGAGCAGGCATTGGCTACACCATCAGTCTTTAGAGCAACCCTAGGATTACTCAGAATGTCCGACTGTACATGGCGCCATTGCCAGTGGAACCACGACTTTCAACACAATCCCTGACACCAGCATGCCCATCAATAAGAGCCCCCTCCCCCAGTCATTACCCAGGAATGCCTAATGAAATTGTATGGATCTCCAATTCCAATACACGTCCCACGATGTTAACCAGTTCCCGATGTTCTAAATCTGTCCACTTCTGAATCAGACCGTTAATCTATACTGTTACCTGTGTCTGTACCTTGAAAGCTGAAAATTATTAAGTCTTTTTAACTTTTCCAACGTGCCACTATAAATACATAGTTGACAACTGTTGAGAAAATGACATTTTGTTGATAGCAACCAGTCAGGTTCTGTAATTTCCTATTCCAATTTAGAAATAGTAAAAAAAAAAAAACCACACACGATTGGTTGCTATGGGAAACTCCATGTTTTTACAAAGTTAACATTTTTGGGGACTTTGTTTCAAAAATATTCTCCTTAATACGGTTTCACTGTGTACACAAGGGTGAGCTTTAGGTGATCTATTTTGCATTCAAGTAGATTGGTGGAATAATTTAGCCTGTGACCACACTGCAAGCTCCATTACCGAGAGATAGAAATTTATTTGGCCATATCCGTTCTAAGATTGTAGGCACTATGGAGAAGATGCCCATAGCAACCAATCAACTTCTACCTATCATTTTGATTGGTTGCTATGGGCAACTTCTCCACTAGAAGACTCTAAACACTGCTTGATACATCTCACATACTGATAAATTGATAGAAAAAATAATGACTCCTAGTCAAAAATGACTGTCAACAGTAAGGAAATGCACAAAACCTTTGCTAGAAAAAAAATGGTTTATTTCATAGAGAAGAGACTTTGTTCCATAGGAATAATGTACAGTAAAAGGATACAACACAGCAAAAGATAGGGCCACCCCAGAATTACAAAAAAAAAAGGTTAGTTGAACAAACATTCATATTGCTAAACCAAAGATAACCATCGTCATTTCAAGACGATAGTACATGTAATTCTACGGTCATGTACACTATGGTCTGGGTTTTAAATTAATAAATAACTAGAAATGTTTTTTTTTATTATTTCCGTTGTAAACAGTTTCTTCAACTTTAAACAAACCGTGTAGCATATTTGATACAAACATTGGAATGTGATGCACATTAACAATAAAGTGTTAGAATTAGATGGATATATTATAGTGAGGCTACTCTCTTTTTCTATGTGGAACAAGATTTAAATGTAAGGTGTGAAGGAATGTTTTAACAATAAAAACAAAAACATAAATGGCTTTCAACCCTCAGTTACCTTCACATGAAAGCACAGGGTGCTCGCACAAACTCGATTAAATAAATAGTAGAAAGTGCTACACTGCAGTGAGTGAATATATATATAGCATATAGCCAGGTTTCCAGCTATATTGCTTCTACCCTGTCAAAGCAAGACATCGGTAAAGGTACATGCGGTAAATCAGGTACGGATTCCTTAATATGCTGCTGTAGGAATTTACATGAAAAGGTCACAATAAAAGTAGTTTATGGGCTTCAACTCTTTGATCAAAATATTTGCTGAGATCATTTGTTTTTTTATATATTTTGTTTAGCAATATTGTAGCATTTCCATGTTTTTTTTGTTTTAAACTGCATAGAACGTATGATATGTGTTTTATATTGTTGTATGTGTGTGTGTTATTTTAGATGTACTCCTACCCAACTACCTATAGACATGAAAGATGCATATGACTCCCCTCACTAACATTACTAGATGTGTCAGATTGGGATGTAGTCAGCATCCCGGCATGCGGGATGCCGACAGTCTTTAATAGCGGTGGATTCCAACAAATGGTCGGGATCCTGGCACCAGTATCCCGGCCGCCGGCATTGCCAAGGTAAGTATCGGGGTGTTAGGCAGCGGCATCAGGCATTAGGGGGAGGGACGGTTTGGATTAGGGTGCGGGGAGGGGGAGGTTAGATTTAGGCACTGGGGAGGAGGTTAGGCACCGGGGAGGGAGGGTTAGGGTAGAGGTTAGGGTTCCACTTACCTTCATTCCTTATGGGTGTCGGGATACTGACTGTCGGGATGCCACTGTCAGTATTCTGAGCAGAGAAATCCCGATAGCCGGGATTTCATACCCATTCCATCAGATTACATACAAAAGACACAGCGGCTGCACTACTGCGTCCAGAATCAGGATCAGGCCCAATGAATTCAACTGGGATTTGTGTTTGAATTTCATATTAACTTAATTGCTACCTAATATGATGAATGTAGACATAACGTAACTGAACAATTTTACTTTCTTTTCTGTAAACAAGCATAGTATATTGATCAAACAAGCAAAAGTTACTTACACACATGAAAAAAAGAAAATATATATCACATACTTTAAGAAATATAATTCCCTTGGCCCTGAAGAAAATCCTGTATTTGTTAAGAAGAGTCAATAAGTTTATAATGCAGACATTTAACTTAGGAATAGAGGAAATAAAAATGGAGCAGTGCTTAATGCATAATTCTATGTATACTTAATTATCTTAAATCTTCTAGCGTCTGACAAGCTCCAGTGTAATACATATTTACGGTTTCACTCTCACGAAAATGTGTAAGGTGGTATTTAGTTTAAAAATACAAATACACTTCAAAAGAAAAAGCTATAAAAGGAAGCACCATTCTATCTGCACGCTCTACTTTGAGGAGTACAAGGTTAGGAATTAAATGGGTTACTACCGATATATAAATCTACATATGTGCATTATTTAGTAATGAATTGGGCTCCTCTACTGGAAGCAAGTGCTAAATAGTTAGGGTGTGATTTTGGTCCATACTCTTTTCTACAGTATATAGTATGCTTTTCTTTTATTCAGCCCAAAGACGAGAATATGGACCAACAGGACATGTAATAAAGCTATCCATTCTGCAATCATGGAAAATAAGTGGATGACGGCTTTCCTGTGTGCCCAGTCTCCTTTCTTATTTCATATGTTTTGAAAGCATGTGACGCTGCAAAGTGCTGTGTTCTCCGAAACACATGTTACAAACTTCGCATTGGTGAGGTCTTTCTCCAGTATGGCTCTGCTGGTGACGTGTCAGCTCCCCGGCATCCCGAAACCTGCGCTGACATATTTGGCACTGGAAGGGCTTGCCACCAAAATGAGTGTACTTGTGACGCGTGAGGTGCGAAGTCCGCTTAAAAGCTTTGCCGCAAATCTTGCACACATGAGGCTTCTGTTGAGAATGGGCAATGCTGTGTCTCTGGAGGTAGGATAGATACTCAAATATTCTAAAGCACACTGGACATTTATAGACCTTTCGAGGAGCTAATGATTTTGAGACATCAGCATGTGTGCTCTCTGAGCTGTACTCGTTGGTCGGATTACTTAATTTTGTAGATTTAGGCTCTTCTACAACTACAGTGTAAGGCAGCCCTTGGCTATCGATAAGTAGAAATCTCCTATATGTGGAGTTCCCTGCGGGCTTGTCTTTTTGCTTAGCCACTGCATGTTCCCCTTTCACTTTATCAGGTAGTGAATTTCTATATTTATCTCTTTGTATTCTATTTAGTGTAGCCCTACATGCCACGGTTTTGCCACCATCAGTATGGGTAAACGCACCACTCACAGTAGGAATGTCCTTGTAAGGTGAACGGTGTTGATCAAACATCTTCTGGTGCACTCTGTCCATTGTGCGGGCTGAGGAGTCTTGATCACTTTTAATTCTTTTCCATGGTCCACTTGTCTCACTGTGATGCGGCATGTTATTTTGCACCATAATTCTCTTATGGGAATGATTAAATGGAATTCCGAGGTAACGGTTTGAGTCTTCACGGTACACTTCTTCGTTACCTTGTATAGGGGATGCATTTATTATTCTTGTTTTTCCGCCAGGGACCTTAGTCTTGTTGCACAGGACTGAGACTGAATCTTTGGCATTGGTGCAAGTGGTGGCATTTACCTTTACACCTTCCCTGAAAATTTGGGAATTTGTCTTCTCTCTTTGTGGAATATATATATAACTGGTATCTCTCGTTAGAACGGGCAATCTTTTAACGTCAACTCCAAAAGGTGCCTTTAAGTTGTGTGAATCCTTGCTGTAAGCAGTACGTGCTACATTCTCTCTGTGGTACGTTTGATTTGGTGCAGATTCAGCCCATTTGTTTATGGAATATTTATTAATGGTATTGGTTCGGCTTTCCTCAGAACAAGCTCTTTTCATTTCCCCTTGTTCAATTGATGTGGGGTAATGTCCATAAGTGGCTTTTCTGTTGACATGCAAGTATCTGGCCTCCAGCTTTGCAGACTCCTCATTTCTCAATACATTGGTTGTCCTCCTAACAAATCGCTCTGTAGGCATGTACTTGCCATGATATACTTGTAAGGTTTTGCGTGCAGTCATGTCACCTCGCTGATTCAGAAATTTAAAGTTGGTTGCTGCCATTTTCCAGCTTTCTGGATCCATTCACAAAAATGTGGCAAATTAGATTAGAATGGATCTGAGAACTCAGTGCACCTACAGAACAACAGAATACCATTAATAGACAACAATTGCATATTGTGTTATAGGT
The DNA here is from genome assembly GCA_031769625.1 of Taudactylus pleione. Lineage (NCBI taxonomy): Eukaryota > Metazoa > Chordata > Amphibia > Anura > Myobatrachidae > Taudactylus > Taudactylus pleione. The sequence continues at coordinate 5,370,298 of JAUIMM010000364.1, read as the reverse complement.
TATAATTTTGGAACTATTCGGTCAGGTTTATGGTTATAGCAGGTAGCTCCTGCAAACCTACAGCTTAAGACTTTCGCTGATCAGGACATAAGTGCACATCAGGCTGTGCACACCAGATAATACCGTTACTATATGCTGAATCTTACTGACAGTCATCATTATTCCTTTGTACAAACAAGGAACTATAATGGTGGGTACACACTGGGCGATAAGACTGAGCGACTGCACGAATACGACATCGTAATCGTGCAGTCACTCAGTAATCGTGCACAAATCGTGCACTTTTATGTCGGAAATGACCAGCGATGCGCACTCCCGCTGGTCGTTTCCGACATTGTCCATCGCCTGAACATGCAGCACAATCTGACGATAACGACAGATTGGCATGTTCAGGAATGATGGACAGTGCCTGCACTGAACGACTGATCGTTCAGTGCAGACACTACAGGGGATCAGGAACGACGGTACGATTATGATGTCGTAAATGTACTGTCTTTCCTGATCGCCTAGTGTGTACGCACCTTAATAGTATCTCTCTGTCATTATATCACACTATACAGCATTCAGTATAAAGTACAATACATGAACAGCGATGTCCTTCCTATCTTTACCAGAAACCTCATCACTGGTATCATCACTAATATTTCTATAGATACCTATATAAATGGCAGACTTAGGGTCAGATTCAGAGATGGAAGCATTTTTGTACACAGCGGCTGTGCTACAATATGCAAAGACCGCAGTAGGCATCTTAAGTATTAAGATGCCCACTGCCGGCTTCTCTGATCCGAATCAACTGTGGGACCATCGGTCATCTATACCCTCAGGACGGCCCGTGTTTTCACGCTGTCAGGGCCAGTGACTTGCGGGCACTGCGTGCAATCTCACAGGATCTGCACATGCGCAGATCTCACACCACTGGAGATGTACGTAAACCATTGGGTTTGAATACATCTCTGAATCAGTCAATTTAACTAGCAAGACCCAGATTGGCTCTCTGCATTCTGCCCCGATGATATTAGAGCAAGTATTAACATGCGTGACCATTAGTTACTATGTAAGTGTTTTTGCATTTGAACACGTCAGTTCAATTAAATAAATAACAATAATAATGTCGTCCCACATAGCATTGAAATATGTGAATATTCAAGTAAAAAAATAAGAACACACACAAAGTTGGATAATATTGTAAGATACATACACACCATGCATATATAATAACCCACCATTGCCTGTAATAAAGTGTGGATATTAAATATGATAGACCAAAAAATTGTAGTGCTACAAATTCAGAAACAGAGACTATGAGCTCGATTAAATTGCCCGCGATGTAAATAGCGCCGGGAGATAGCTCCCGGAGTTACTCTATTCTGCGCGGTGTTTAATCGGAGAATGCCCGTTCTCGCGACTAAACACCCTGTTTAAGGCACGAGAACGGGAATTTCCCGACCTAACTTCCCGGCGCGAAGGGCAGAAAACAGCCTCGTGCCTGTGCTTTTACCAGATTTCTACTCGCATCCCCAGAGGGTTGCAATAAGAAATCCTTAGTTGGGCTTTAGCAGCGCGGTGTATTGAATACCTCCAGGAGCTGAATCGAGCCAAATAAGTATGATAACGTCTGTGAATACGGTGGCCTAGGTCATTTACTCCTGCACAGAAGTATATAAAATATAGAAAATTTTGTATAGAAGTATACAAAGCCCTCACCCATTCCTCTCCCATTAACATCTGACCTCATCTCCCTTCACTCTCCTGCCCGCCCTCTTCGTTCAAGAAATGCATGCCGCCTATCATACCAAATTATTACTTCCCCCCACTCCTGCCTCCAATATTTTGCCCGTGCTGCTCCCCACCTTTGGAACTCTCTCCCTCTTCCCATCAGACTCTCCACCTCTCTACAATCCTTCAAACGGGCTCTCTCAAGACCCACTGCTTCATCAAAGCCTTCCAGCTCTCATCCCAAGTTGCTGCTACATATTCCTTCCTCCCTTTTTACCCTATCTGTGTCACACCTGCTTGTCTGCCCCTCCCCTTTAGAATGTAAGCTCTTGCGAACAGGGCCCTCTACCCTCTTGTTGTTCTCCTTACTTATTTTCATCTACTTCTTACTCCCCACTAGGGCACCTAACACTTTGCTTTGCGGTGTTGCTTATCTGGGTGTTATGGTCGCCAATGTAGCAATGTATATTATCCATGTCCTTGTCCTGCATTGTACTGTTAGTCACTTTTTTGTTTATGTACTTTGTAAGGTGCTGCGCAACACTTGTGGCGCCATAAGCGATAATAATAATAATAATAAGTCTGCTGTCATGCTGGTGTTCTTGCACAGTAGTAGGTGGAACAGAGAAATGGCTTAGACCACACTGTTTAGGAAATGTAAAACGCTTGCCACTACAAAAGTGTGGACCCTCTGGCTTTTCACAGTTTTGAACACCTGAATGAAACACACTTCTTTGCAGGAGTATAGGACCGAGGCTACCATACTCACAGCCTTTCAGCAGTGACCTTACATAACAACAGAGTACCATTAATAGACAACAATTGAATATTGTGTATTATATGTTAAGCTTTTTCCTATTTCTGGAAACAGATTTACTTCTATTGGATTAAGAACATAACACATATAGGGATCAATTCAATTAGGCACAAGACATGTCAGTTTTCAGAAGAATAACTTGAAACACTTAATTGATGTGGTCGTATGGGATGCGAATGCAGCCAGCTGTGCTTAAGCTGACAAGGTACGTCCACACCGACTGCTGTGATTTTGAAAAGAAAATTTCTTCTACATATGTGCAGAATAGATCTCCTCTGACTCCCCGGACTCTCCTGCAGACCCGGCAATTTCTGACCGGTTTTGCTGGAAAAATCATCAGTTAAGTGGTTAAAAAAGTTATTACTGGGACAGACATCTGCAGGTGTATTGCTGGGAGAGGGGTTTTACAACTTGCAAATGAGGTGTAAAAGTATTTTGTCCAACTTTTTACAAACTAATATGAAAATACTCAAAAATTACTATACAGTTCTGTGCCATAATGTTTGTAAACACTTTAATTTGCTGAACACCACATTTGCTATCATTTTTCACCAATAATGAAAAAGTGCAAAAAAACAGCCATTTGACACCTTTTAGGAACCTCTTGTATTTTCGTTATGGCCACTGACATCCTGACAGCCTCCTATATGGTCATGCTACCTCAGTCGTCACTTTTTGGGGGTCCAGAATGGTTTCTCTACTTTTTCACACACTTCTCCCAGGTAGCTTTTTATAGAAAAGCCATCTTGCTGTGAGTCCCACAAATGACATTTCTAATTGAATATTGCATTTCTCATGTGCCCATTTATGTGATGTCAGTGAGTTTCATGAAACAAATACTTTCACAAACTCGCACCTAATAGGATTGAACCCGTAGAGACTTTGGACAGTGTTACTCTTTCCATTCATCACATTAAAGACCTGGCGAATATAAGTATTTATTCACTAATTACATTTGATCAGTTAGCTTCTTTTTTGTATATACACTTTATTTTCATACTGTATTTCTGTTGGTTTGTTATTTTTAAGCTCCACTCCCAGGACATATTGTTATACCTAATACATTAAATATATTTTTATTTATTTCATTTAGTCTCTGTTTCTGTTCCTATTTGGTCTATCATCTTTTGTAAGAAGGCTGGCATCCCTCTATTGTTATCAGCAGCAGAACTACTGGGATACGGTTTCTATTTACTCTTGGGTGAATTCCTTGGAGCCAGGAATTATTTCCATTGTTATATAGACCCATATTAACATCCCCATAGAAATCACAATTTATATAGTCAATTTTGCTAAATATTTGCGAAAAGTTGCATCAGTTGTATTACCAAAAGTGTCTGTACATTTAAAGCTGGGTACACAATAGATGCTATGTCGCCTGACGGTGGATAGAGCCAACATTTCGTCCATATCGGCCAGTGTGTACGCACTATGAGGGACCACGTGCGTTCCTGTAGGGTTGTTCATCGCATCGACAGATCGAGCCTACATGCTGCTCAATCTGTCAATTTGATGAATGACACTATGCTTCTGGAGGCGGCTGGTGAACAACATATCTTGTGGTCACTCACCAGATCGTGTGGTGTCAAACGACCGCATGATATGATGTTCGTCGCATCGTGTGGCGGCCATCTAGTGTGTAACCGGCATAAGTTTGTCATTTTAAAATGACTGTTGAGGTGTGTATCAAATAATGGCAACAAGTGCATCAATAATGTCTGGGACTGCAGCTTCTGATTGTTCCTCCCACTAGAGCTGCCCATACATGGAACGCTTATTGTTCCAATCCTGCCAATTAGCAACCATTCTGGGCGATTAGCACTCAGTGTATGTACATTATCCAACTTTGGAAAATGTAAGAAGAAAACAGTTGTGAGTGTTGGTTTGACTTTCAAACATGATTGATCATTTAGACCAGACTCGGAAAACCTGTGGCTCTCCAGCTGTTGTAAAACTACAAGTCCCAGAATACCCTCCCACCGATTAGCTGGTAAAGCATGCTGGGACTTGTAGTTTCACAACAGCTGGAGAGCCACAGGTTGGCCAGACCTGGTTTAGACCATAGTTTTGCCGATTTCAGGTGTACTTCATATTGTGCCGATATAGATCATTTAGTGTACAGACACAGGTCAAAATTGTTAACTGCATTTAACATTTGAATGTGGCTCTCAACAGCTAAAAATGTGGGTAGTTACACAGTTAGGGCAACATTTTAATTTGCTAAATACTCCAGTATGACAACAAGGATTAATAAGTATTAGTAATGGACTCGACATGTAGCATATGGTATCACAATATCACAATCTCCAGGTCAGCCCTTTAAGCTCAGACACCTGTAAGTTTTCTAGGGCCTTATTTAATATAAGCCAAACATTTGGCATTTTCAATTAGACCTATCTCCACTTGTCTTAATTTTAGAAGTGTTTAACCCCAAAGCAAGCAGCGATGCTGGTAAACCTCCCCTTAGGACTCTCTAAGAGGAGCCAGGAAAGTTAAAATGCAGTGAAACGATGCGCATGGTTTTCCCACGCCACATGTTTACATGTGTATTTGTGTGTTTGCTTTTGTACATTCTTTATAACACCAGTGCTCTCCCCAGAATTTTTTTCCAGCCGAGTGGCATCAAGAATTAGCCGGGTGGGGGCCTTCACAATAAAAAAAAGTGTTTTAAACCCTGACATTATGATTTAAACTTGAAATAACATTTTATATATAAATTATCCTCTTCTTGTTAGGGGCCCAGTTGTCTGATTATGAAAAAGCTGCAAAGTCTGTAGGATCTGGTCCTTTTTATACAGCTCCCAGATACTGTCCCCACTTACAGGCTCCCAAAGTGCCGGGTGGTAGGCGGTTTCTTGGCGGGTGGTGCACCCGCCAAAAACAGCCTGGGGAGAACACTGGACACAGTGATGCTAAATGTAATTTGAGTTGGTTGAAGGGTCAGGTGTTAAATGAGAGGGGCGAACCTGTCATTATCGGCGCTGCTATCTACAAGATAGCAGCCTCGATGTGCTGGCAGCTGTAGCTATCGATATCGACAGCAGCCATTGCCCTACCACCACAGCAGGAATAGTGGCTGCCGGCTCCGGGGGCTGCATGCGGGATCTTGCGAGATCTCACGCTTACCCGGTGAAGCCGGCCAGGAGGTGAGACACAGCACATCAGCACTAGGCTGATGCACTGTTTGCTCAGGTAGGGATCGCTGGAGGGGGGAGTTTTCACTCCCCCACTCTGGCAGATGAGATTTCTTACATCTCATCGGTAGTGCTTCTTGCTTAGCCTGTTTCAGTTCTTTGCAAAATCATAAATCCTGTATAGAAGATGATCAATTTTAGTTCTTGTTTTCAACAATACACAAAATAATAATTAAAAAAACTGATGCTTGCAAATCATCCTGTTATCAATGTATAATGGCACAAAAACAGACAAATCACAAGTGCACAACTCCAAATTACTGATTACATATAAATATATATACATTATGCATATAATAACATTTTGCACTCAATAGAGGTTTTAGAATAATCATGGCCAAGGTTATGGGCCTACCTACCATATCCAGGTAACCTCTGTAGGAAAGGTCCCTAACATACTATGGTTTAAATCCAGAGCGCAGGACACCCCTAAATCGGCACAGCCGAGCCACGCCTGGGCATCGCTATAATGAGAAAAGTGAAGTGAGAAAGAAAGGTAAGAGCAGCTGTGGCTGCATAGAAAGGTGAAAATACAAATATAATAAAAACAAACAGTAAAGTGTTAAAATTGTGCAAAACAGGAAGAATGTGTTATAATGCGATGCCCTGAAGCAGACCAACCAAAGCAATCCAGGGGACCCACGCCCCAAAACTCAACCCAAAGTTGCACTACAGTATATAACCTGTAGGACTTACCTAAAATTGTGCCTATTACTAGTGTGCATAACAATAACAGACTCCATGCTATTAAACCAATAAGGGAGGGGTGCTAGTCTGTGCCGATTTAGGGGTATCCTGCGCTCTGGATTTGAACCCTAGTAGGTTAGGGAGCCACCCGACAAAGGTTACCGGGATATCGTGGGTAGGCCCATAACCTTGGCCATGATTATGCTAAAAACCTCTTTTGATTGCAAAATTGTATTGCATAATGTATATATATTGATATATAAATCAGTAATTTGGAGTTGTGCACTTGTGATTTGTCTGTTTTTGTGCCTGCAATAAAGTCTCAACAGGTAGCACCTCCCATTATATATATTCAGGGTGTGCAGTCCAGGAAACTTTCCTATACAATCAATATATAATGAAAAGAAAAAATAAGTAGACATCTAACCTAAATCAGTGATAGGCAAGCTGATTCACTTCGAGGGCCCTCCAATCTTCAAAACGTTACTTTTAAACTCAATAGTAAAACTATACATTTCATAAATCAAAGAGATATCCATCTATAATAAGATATCAGCGGGGCTTTTGAATAAGTATTACAATCTATAACATACAAATAAGACAACAAGCAGGAAGTAGCTTTGGGATGCAAGCGAGGGTTGTGTGCGTCCCCAGGGCCACCTGTTGCTCTTCACTGGCCTATATCGTCCTTCTATGTTTTTACTTTGGATTAATAGATTTGTTTGTTTGTTTTTTAAATAAATTTAGCAAAAAAACAAAAAAAAGAAACATACCAGATTTCAGTAAACATTTTAAACACCTATGTATCCAATATCTACAAATATGTAATTACTTTCATGCTGCCAAAGGTCATAGCCAAAATAATAGAAATAAGATACACATATCTCAGTATGAAGGTGTGAGTAAGCAAAGTTTTCCAGGCACAAGCCATATTAATCTCCTGTAAAATAGTGCTTGCTGTGATTGTTATCCTGCTTGAGCCATATACAAGTTGAATAGTAATCCATGATTACAGCAATGTATTCTGCAATCAGCACATATTATTATCACTGTGACTGGTATGGGGAGATGAGTGCGATCAGCAGATATAACATGCATAGGATAAATGAAGTTGCAATGCAGCAGCATACGAGACATGCACGATCTAGTATTCTCTATCAGATACTGTAAGACATGACGTCTAGTGTTCCTGACACCCGAAGTAGCAGTAATTGTGGTGTAGGTGCAGATGGCTGCCCATTACCTGGATCCTCCTGTCTCTCTCTCTCCCGGGTGGTGACCCGTTGTGGGTAAGTAGAGGTTTGGGGGAAAGGGGGAGTGAGTGTTCCTGAGAAGGAAGAGAAGGGTGCTGCAGTGGAATATGTCCTGCTGGAAACAGAAGCCTAGTGCAAATAACATTCGTACTATGGTTCCCCCCTATGTGACTGATTGCAGCACCTGCCTGCTGCTCCCAGCAACATACAGAGCCTGTGCAATGCTGCTTGCTGCCACGTTACTCTTTCTACATGCTACATACATGACGTGCAGGCTGCACAGCACATGCCATTCATTATTACACATCAGCATAGACTGGTGCTTTGCAGTGCATGTGCCATTATTCCTTTATTACTGTAGCTAATGTCATCAGAGAAGCATCGTAATATGCTGCACATATCGCTGTTCGTACGATTTATCAGAACACGGCCCCATCCCCAGGAGCTGCTATGGGAGTCATTGTCGTTAACGGGGACCGAGAGCTCCGCCTCATCAGTCTCTGCCTCGTTCCCGGTATTGTCACCGTGTTGCTGGCCCCACTATTCCTATCTTGTTATTTATGCATAGTCAGAGTGTACTGCAGTTATGGAGATTTACTAATGGTATACATAGGTATATACCACATGTGCACATACACATTACACGCCTATGACTAATTTGTTATTTATTTGGCACCACCATAGCATGGAAGAGGGTAAAAGCTGGATCCACACTAAAGCTGGGTACACATTAGACGACCTATGCACCCAGCCGACCCACGATGCGACGGACAACATATTGTGCGGTCCGTACACACCACACGATCTGGTGAACGATTGTACGATATGTCTTTCACCTGCCGCATCCAAATGCATGGAGTCATTCATCACATTGACAGAATGAGCAGCATTTACAGCAGATCTGTTGATGCGATAAACGACTCTATGGCAGGGTTGCCGACTTTCTGTCTGCCCCTTCCTGGAGGAGGCAGCCAGACTGGCAAATCAAGGGGGCATGGCTGGCATGAGTGGGGGCGTGGACACGTGAGCACACCATTTTGGCCCTGCCCCAGTTACACAATGTGGAATTACCGGCATTGTGAAGCAGGGGGCGAGACCAAAATGATGCGATTCGTCGAGAATCGCGTCATCGCCACCCCACCTCCCTGCTGCGAGGGATTTCTCTTATAACCGCGGGGAGGCTGGAGGGGTCGGTGGCTGCTGGGAGATTTGCCTGCCTTTCCGGGGGGCCGGGAGTGGCACTCAATTTTCCGGAGGCTCCCGGCCGAATTGGGAGGGTAGGCAAGTATGCCCTACGGGAGCACGCATGGGCTGACATAGACTGTACGCACTTGCCGATAATATAGGTCGGCCCGATCCACAGGATCAGGCGAAATCGTCTAATGTGTACCCACCTTTAGTATATTGAAGAAGTCGGAGATCTATTCTAAATCATGCTTTCCAACTCTCCCTGATTGTCAGGGAGACTCCCTGAAACACCAATCTCCCTGAAGAGTCTAGCATTCTCCCTGTTTGCGCCTTACCCTCATTATGTAGCTGTTATATACTTAAGAAGAAAAATAAATCAAATATATATACATTTAAATGGTATAATCAGTGCTATTTGCCTGCATTGGTTATAAGGCACAGTGTGGTAGATAAGTTAGGTGGCGATATGGGGGAAGAGTGGTATCAGCGTATGTTACAGTATGTTTGTTGATACCGCTTCTCCCCATGTATTATTCTGGGGTTTGAAGTAGGGATGTGCAGGCTCGGATAGGTTCGAGTTTGCACGTGGAGTTCGGATTTTTCCCTCCAAAAAAACGGAACTCAGAAAGAGGCAAAACGTCATCTTGCATGGACGAACCGTTTTGCCTCTTTCTGAGTTCCGTTTTTTTGGAGGGAAAAATCCGAACTCCACGTGCAAACTCGAACCTATCCGAGCCTGCACATCCCTAGTTTGAAGGTATACGCTCGTCATTTATTGGCGCTGCTACCTACAAGATTGCAACGCTGATGTGCAGGGCAATGTATGAACGGTCAGTGGAACTGACTGTTCTGACAGCTGCAGCTATCGATATCGCCAGCTGCAGCTGTGGTTGCCCTATTACCACTGTCGCTGCTGCAGGGGATGCTTGCGAGATCACGCGAATGCCCAGTGGAGCCGGCCAGGATGTGAGATACAGCACAACACCACTAGGCTGATGCGCTGTGTACTCAGGATGGGATCGCCAGAGGGGGGAGTTTTCACTCTGGCAGATGAGATGTTCTTACTAGTGCTTCCTACTTTGCCTCAGTAAAGAGGCGAAGCAGGAAAAGTTATAGCGGCACGATGCATGCTGCTATAATACATTTATCCCAGTGATCACTATGGCTATATTCATTTTCATATAAGGTTTCTCTTTTAATTGAGCAAAATTCGACAGGGAAAAACCTAGAAATTTAGCCCCCGACTAGTAATCTACTTGATTGATGCAATAAACCCAAGTCTTTTAATCACTTTGAAGTGCTTTTTATCTGCAATGGCTTGCAGATAAATATATGGTTTAAATATATCTCTCAAAGAACGCATGATGCAGGGGCGTATTAAGAGAAAAGGGGGCCCGTGTGCATTTTCCGTCCATGGCCCCCTCCTCTCTACCCGGCGGCTGGCAGCAGACTGACCGCAGCAGTAGACTCTGGGCACTAGTCTGTGCCCAGAGTCTACTGCGCATGCGCAGGTCACCGTGAAAATTGCACAGCCGCCATTTTCCCAGTGATTTCTCCAATGCATATGCGCACGACGCTGTATAAGGGGTGTGCCAGCCATTTTTTGCAGACGCTTTATGTAGGGCTGTAACAGCCGATGCAGGACTTCAGAGAGGTGAGTATTAAAAAGTATGGGTGTGCGGTGTGGGCCACATCTGGACACAGGGGCCCATGTGTACCACACACCCTGCACCCATTATAGATACAGCCCGGCATAATTTAAGAACAAAACTGGCAAATCCTTTACAGATTATTTGAGACAGAAAGGAGCAGTCTCTTTACCTTTCTCTCACCTTATATCCTTGCACTCTCACCTTGCTCTCACAAATGCACACTTAGGACAGACAGTTTTTTTAAAATATTGATTTTTGTAGAAATTCTACATTTGCTAAATAATTCAGCTCATTTCTAATTGGCAAACACTTTCATATTCTCTAAGGATCATTAACGGACATGTAGCAAAGCATAGTACCTTTGTGACACGATGGTCACAGTAGTCTAGGTCACCTATTTCTACTAAGGGGCCCATTTATCATTGTATATTTGCGACTTAATCCCCAAAAATAAAAATTTTTTATGGGTTAACTGCAAATATTAGTTTTCCCCAGATATATCATGGAGGGACCTAACGATACTGCCTTAGAACCTCTATACACTCCTTCCTATACCTTCTAATATCCTGCCTATACCTTCTAATATCCTGCCTATACCTTCTAAGGATGACGCTAATTTGCGTACGCAGTCATACAGTAAATAAAGACTTCAGACCTGGAATCTGTGGTTCCAAAGCACAAGTATTATTCAAGTAAAAGTACAGTCAGTTACACGCTATTGATCCAGACACAATTCGGCGCAAAGGAATTATACAGACCCAAGTACAGTATACATACGCAGCGCTTCCGGACCAGATGTTAGGCATCAGTAAGAAACCCCTTCGTCAATCAGCATTCAGCAGGAAGACTAAAAACCCAGGGTTGGTGGACACATATTTATACCCCCCAGGAATCTACAAAACAATATAGAAGTTTGTTGCTGATGCCACTGGTTCCCAAGGGGGTTACATCTGTTACAGAGCGTTTAACAGGCTGATTCAAATAGAACCAACTCAGCCTCTAACAACTGGGGGTCTCTGGGTTCCCGCCTCATGCTACATCCTAGCAGTTGTTCATATTATATACATTTTGTTGCTTGAAGTCTCTGCAGTCCATAAGTTGAGAATGCGTGATGCGATCTCCCCACCAATGGTACTGGAATACTGTGGAAAGAGTATGCATCAGTACAAAACCAAACACGGCTTACTTACCATGTATAAAACCTTAGTTACCAAATCTTTATTTCACAGCATTTATACTAAATGAACAAACTTAAATCTTATACCTTAAAGCTTATGGAACCTTGTATGTAGATATGTAATGTGTGAGTATGCAGGGTTTGATATAAGGACGTTAGTTAACTTGGGACAGATGCGTGCGCATTTAGCTAATAAACAGCGTTTTCATATAGGATCTTATGCATTCACTAATATGCGACTAGTTAACAGTGCAATTGTGTGTATTAATGTGTATATGAGAAATGGTGAAAGATGCAATCGCATGGTGCTATTAGTAATATCGCCATATGTACTTAATTGTGAGTTTATCTAAAATGGCGCTTGGGCGGCCATTCGCAAAATGGCGTCTTGCGATCTCATTTCGAAGATGGCGTCTTGCGGCCAGTCGCAAGATGGCATTGCTGCGATTCAATTTTAAACTGATCTTGTCTCAGCCAATAATCCAGCTTCGACAGTCCACCATTTTATAGTGAGCAACATGCTATCACAATCTGATTTTAAAATATAATTTAGGCTTACATTTATATACTATTTAGTGTTATTATGGGATGGCACAAGGTGGTTCTTAATCCATCAATAATGTGTCTCTGGGAGGGGGCATAAAACTACTATTATACGCACACTGCGGATCTTGGAAGATCATGTGAAAGGTGTGGGGATACACCAGTCTTATAAAGGCAGTCTTGAAGGGGAATTGAGACTTTACATTATCTGAGGTGTTTTAAAAATAACATTTCAATAATACATTCTATACACGTCTAAATATTATACATTAAATTATGGTATTTCCTAGTTCAGGGTTGTAATGCAGTTCTATATTTACCTCTGTATTCATATTGTCATTACTGACCACCATCATAGTTTCGTTCTTGCATTTTACTCTATTTTTACATTTTCCACACTTCAACACAATAGGAACACACCGGGCGCATATGCCAATTATTATGATGACAATCAGTATAAGGATCAAGAATTTGCCTATGCTGGCGATCACTTCCTGGACCCATTCCCCTAGACCTGAGAACCATTTCATTGGGTTCAGCCATGAAACCCATCCTTCTATCTTTTCCCCTACTTCAGCCACTGAAGCGTTATGGTTCTTACGAAACTCCCATTTTAGCTGCAGGATTTCATCCATCTTCGGTCTATCACCTCCTTGGGGTCGCTGGTATCATTGGTGACATAGGTGCAACATTTTACTCCAAAATTGGGTGGCCAACGTTACACAATATCCTCCAGTAACAGCAGTTAAATAATTTAACACTAGCCTGTGTTGCACCATTTCTTTCTTGTACGCTTGCAATTCTCTCCCTGTATACCTAAATGTGTCATCGTACATCTCAGTGATATTATCTACCAATTTAGCAAGTTCCTGAATATACCTAAAATTTAGTGTACCCCGAGCAATCCTGGTGGGATTCAGTGCGACTAAAATTTGAAAGCCAGTTGTCTCACTAATTAACTGAGTGGCTTTATGCACGTCACCAGGTATTATATTTCTTTTGCCTCTGTGTTCATATTGTGTTTGAAGATATGGTGATGGTGTGTTCTTATGTATACCAAGCATTTCAACATGTGTGAGGGTCATAACTTCTGGGACTACCCTTCCCAGGTAACACAAACCTTCGGAACTCGGGGAGAGCCACTTATACGCTTTTCTTCCACTTATAAAATATACATTATCAGGGAGAACATAAGGAATGGTATGCATCATTATCATTAAGCACATTTCCCTTGCAAACAATCCTATTTCTGGGTCTTCCATCTGGTACATGCAAGTTTCTGGTTGTATTATTTTAGCACAATAACCATCTGGCACCTTACCAATAATTTCTTTGGTGGACCTCAATGTATACTGATACCTAAAATGTTTCCCACTAGATTTAATTGAGCGTAACAGATCATGGTTTATGGACTCATTATCAGCTCTTTGTGAGAAGGTCATCGTCTGATTATTCTTCGTCACTTCCCAACTCCTGGGTTTATTGGGGTTGGTTATGTTTAAACACAAAAGTGATCTATCTACTTGGAATTGATATAGTTTGAAATGAGGTGGTTTGGATGAGAGGAATTTTCCATCCAATGTTTTTCCTTTTTGTAATTCTAAAATTTCCGTGATATTCAGCGGAAATGGCACCAACCCTACGTTATGCTGCCCCTGTGGCACATGTGAGCACACCCAGGAATCAGTTTGATTTAATACTTTGCCTACCATGCTATGATAATCCTCTAAAGGATACCCACCCCAGTACGGGTTATATTTAGGTTGGCACCGTTGGATACAGTTCTCATCAACTAGGGACCCACAAAGCTCACAAATATAGGAATCTTCAGACGATAAACCTCCCGAGTATCCGGAATGACAGCTCTCTTAACAATAACAGTACTAAGATTGGTCAGACACTCCCCTGATTGGCATCTCACTCCTCCTGACTCCACTCCATCAGCACTGCCATCAGCTCCCATCTCCTCAATCAGTCTCCCATCACAAAAACTGGATATTCCCAAACCGACCAGGATGGTGAACACTCTAAAAGAGAATATGAAAATGAACACAGCAGGCCCGTCCATTGACACAACAAGACCTGCAAATTTCTGTTAGTTCAGGTATCTCACTACGACCTTTTCAATCCTCCCGGAACAAGCTCGCGAGCGACAGGTCCACGCTATCAGCCTTGTTTCCGACTTGTTTCTCCACCGGTTGATTGACCTTCTTGCAGTGAGTGGAATGGACCCAGGTATCTCTCTCAGCCACCTTCAAAGATGTAGCACTTGTCAGCAGCACCTAGTACGGACCTTCCCACCGATCAGTCAACCTGAACGCAAGAAATTTATGATCATAACATATTCTCCTGGTTCAACATCATGACAGTTAGTTTCAGGCATATCATGGGACAACAATTTCAGTTTCTGCTGCTGTTGCTTTAACTGCTTACTCATTGATATAAGATACTTTACTGTGGACTTATAATCAAATGAGGTTGTCTACCAAACAGTATTTCAAATGGGGACAGATTTAGAGGGGGTCTAGGAGTGTTCCTTATGCTAAGTAGGACCAAAGGTAATACTTCTGGCCATCCTAGTCCAGTGTCTGCCATAATTTTACTTAACTTATTTTTAATAGTCCCGTTCATCCTCTCTACCTTGGCACTGGCTTGCGGTCGGTAGGGGGTATGAAGTCAACTATTAATGCCCATCAGCTTACACATATTTTGAAAAACATCACCTGTGAAATGAGTACCCCTGTCACTCTCGAAGATTTTAGGGATACCGTATCTGCATACAAATTCCTGAACTATTTTCTTGGCAGTAAATGCAGCAGTGTTAGTGGCCGCTGGGTAGGCCGCAATCCAATTAGAAAATACGTCAGTGCACACTAATACATACTTAAGATTCCTGCAGGGTGGTAATTGGATGAAATCAATTTGTATCACGTGGAAAGGTCCATCAGTCGGTGGAATGTGGGACGGTTCGGTAGGGATCGCTTTCCCTATGTTCTTCCTCAAGCAGGTCAGACAGGACATTGCTATCTTTTCTGCTTGTGAAGAAAAACCTGGTGCACACCAGTATGCTCTCACCAACTTGCACATACCTTGTTTTCCCAAATGAGTCAGACCATGCTGCCTCAGCCAGGCTGGGGTAATATGCCTTGGGGGCTACTGGTTTACCTTGTCCGTCCCTCCAGAGCCCGGAGGACTCTTGCCCACATCCCTTGGACTTCCAGATATGAAAAGACATAATGTTTTCAGTTGGAGAACACATTTTTAACCCTGCTGCCCATTTTGCAGCTTCATCGGCTCTGTTGTTGCCCAATGACACCGGATCATCCTCACATGTATGGGCTTTACATTTAATTACTGCCACTGCTTTAGGCAGTTGGATTGCTTCTAAAAGATGTTTTATGTGTCGGGAATGTGCAACTGGTGTGCCTGCTGCTGTCATAAAATTTCTTAGACACCATAGAGCCCCAAAATCGTGCACCACCCCGAACGCGTACCTCGAGTCAGTGTAAATGTTAGCAGATTCACATGCTCTAGTTAGTGCTACTAACTCTGCCACCTGGGCTGAGTGAGGAGGACCAAGAGGTTTAGCTTCTATGATGTCTTTGTCATTTACAACAGCATAACCTGTACATAATTCACCTGTGTCTGTTTGTCTATGACAACTCCCATCCATATAAAAAGTCACATCCACGTTCTCTAAAGGTGTGTCATGTATGTCAGGTCTAGCAGTAAAGGTCTGATTCAGATATTTCATACAATCGTGCGTATCATTATGTCCACTGAACTCACCTCCCACCAGCAACTCGCCTCCTTCCACCCTTTGTACATCATGTTGTACATATGGTAAATACGTTGCTGGATTCAGCGTGTTGCAACGTTTAACAGATGTTTGCGGGTGCGATTAGAGCTAGTTCCCATTTGGTAAACCTAGCCGAAGAGACGTGTCTGGTTTGAGGTGAGTTCAGCAGAGCAGATACAGCATGGGGAGTGTAGACAATCATATCATGACCCAGTACTAAGTCCTCACTTTTACTCACCAATAGAGCGGTAGCTGCTACACTTCTCAAACAAGTGGGGAGTGATCTTGCTAAGTGTCTAATTGGGCACTGTAGTATGCTACGGGCCTACTGGCATCACCATGTTTTTGAGTAAGGACACCTGCAGCACAACCATTTGCTTCCGTACAATACAAATCAAGGTTTTTCATAATCAGGTATTCCCAATGCAGGAGCTTTTGTCAGACTATCCTTAAGATTAAGGAAAGCCTGCTCTGATTCCTTTGTGTGTATGACACGATCGGGCTTTGAAGAAGAGACTAATTCCTGTAAAGGCAAGGCCAAAATAGAAAAACCTGGGATCCACATTCTACAGTATCCACACATTCCCAAGAAGGTACGAATTTGCTGTTGATTCTGCGGCAGTGTCATGTTTTGTATGGCCTGGATTCTATCATTTGTAAGATGTTGTAACCCCTCGATTAGGCAGTGTCCCAAATATTTTACTCTGGATTGGCACGGCTGTAGTTTGTCCTTAGCCACCTTGTGTCCTGTATGCGACAGATGAAGTAACAAAAGTTTAGTATCATTCAAATATGACATAAACGAGTCAGAACATAGCAATAAATCGTCCACATATTGAATTAGAACAGATCCATTGGCAGGTAGAAAAGAATGTAAACAGTCATGTAATGCCTGGGTGAAGATACTGGGGCTGTATATGAATCCTTGGGGTAACCGTGTCCATGTATATTGTACACCTCTGTATGTAAATGCGAATAGATACTGACAGGGTGGAGAGGCACAGAGAGGAAAGCAGAACAGAAGTCAATGACAGTGAAATGGGTTGCATTTGGTGGGATCTGCATCATGATGACAGCTGGATTTGGCACTACAGGGAATTGGCTCTCTACCACCTTATTAACACCTCTAAGGTCTTGTACCAGCCTATAACCCCTCCCATCACTCTTCTTCACTGGAAAAATGGGACTGTTGGCTACACTAGCTGTACAAATTAAAATTCCCTGTTGCAATAATCGCTCAATTATTGGAAAAACCCCTCTCTACCTCCTGTTTTAGTGGGTACTGGGGAATTTTTGGACCTTGCCTTCCGCTTTTTACATTTACCATTACAGGGCTTACGTTTGCCATTAATCCAGTGTCCTGTCCATCCTTAGTCCAAAGAGAATCTGGAATTTGGTACATTTCATCTACCTGAGATGGATTTTCATTTAAACTTGTAGAGTGATACATCATCCTTTGGGGAGTGTCCAACATATCCCGCACCTCGTGTGCAACTCTCTCTAGGATATCTAAAAATACACCATCAGGGGTGCAATATATAACACATCCCATTTTACATAACAGGTCTCTACCCAGCAGGTTAGTAGGAGCTGCAGCAGCCAGAAGGAAAGAATGCCTGGTATGCAACGGCCCAATAGTAACCTCTGTGGACTTTGTTAAAGGATAATGTTCCACTTTACCTGTTACACCCATTGTTGGTACTGTCTCGTTGGTCACCTGTAAATTAACGGGAGATTTTATCACTGACCTGGTCGCCCCTGTGTCTACAATAAAAGGATATTCAGTACCAGCTACATCAACCATCATGACCGGTTCTTCCCTAGTACTTCCCGTTAACCTGACTATCTGTAAACTACAGGTATGACCTGACCCCTAGCGTTGGCTACCATTCTCCAATACAGCATTTACGGCCACAATTGGAGCTGGTGCCTCCTGGGCATTTGCTGGTCTTTAGTCTTCTTGCTGAATGACGACGGGGTCTCTTGCTGATGCCTATCACCGGGTCCGGAAGCGCGGCGTATGTATACTGTACTTGGGGGGTCTGTATAATTCCTTTGCGTCTAATTGTGTCTGGTTCAATAGCGTGTAACTGACTCTAATTTTTACTTGAATAATACTATGTGCTTTGGAACCACATGTTCTAAGTCTGGAGTCTCTATTTACTGTATGACTGTGTACGCAAATTAAGCGTCATCCTTAGAGGTCTATAGGTAGGATTTTAGAAGGTACAGTCAGGGGTATATAGAGGTTCATTTTAATATTAACAGATGGGGCTCGTCGAGTGAAGTCACTTACCTACTCACACGGCACATACGTCTAGCGATATCTCAGCAAAGGGTGGAGTGACCACATACAGGGTTTTCCTGTAACCGCTTTGTGCTGAAAGATCGCTATCCGTTTTCGTGTGAGCCAAGGAAGCTTAGAGGGGTGCTGCAGTATTGAGTACGCGGCTGAGACGCATTTTTGCGTACGCAGTTAAAAAGTCATTATACGGTTGTGCGGTAGTCGCATTATTGTGTATGCGGCTGGTCGCACAATAGCGTGTACGCACTTCCGGTTCTGCTGCCACGTGTTTTAACAAAGCCGTTGAGGTTTACCTTTTTCAATTATTACCAATATCTGGGTTAACAGTGAGTGTATTGTTGGTAGGGGTAATTTGTTCCCTACAGTTAAAGGTACCGTATGACCTTTAAGGGCTAAGTGCTAGCCGCTCGGTAAGCAGCTTACCGTTCAGTACACAGAGCAGGTGTATGGTTTGTTATTTTTGTTAGGGACCAGCTCTCAGTGTGACTGCAGTGTTCAATAATAAGGTTGGCTTATTTGAGCATTGTAGTTGAGCCGCACTAGGTGTGATTGTGAGCTGAGAGATAATAGGTCAGCGGGGGCCTCTAGAAATTCCTTCCGTAGGTAAGTGAGAGTATCTAGATTGTCTTTCACCAGTTTAAATCTGTATTGAAAAGCGTAGGATTTTGTCTCATTTTGAGCCATGCAAACAGTAAAGATGTTAGACAATGATGTGCTGCTAATGGAGGCGCCGATCGGATTGGCCCGTCGTATTATGCATACTAAGTACGGTACTTATGCAATAAGGTATTGTGATGTATGGTTTAAAATTACGATGAAGAGTGTTAGACCATTTCCCAGAATTGGTAGTTTTGATAAGGATATATTAGATAATGTCCGGGATCACATCAGTCTGATGCGCTCCGAGAGAAAAAGGTCAAATATTTTGACTGTTTAAAATTGTGGCAGCATGAAGGGGATGCGTGGCTTAAAAATGTGCAAGCGACGCAAACTAGTGTCGCGAGCGCATTGCCAGAAAATACAAACGCGACGTTAAATTGCAATACGGGCGAGTCGCAAAATGGCGCGCACGTGCGTCAAGGTAGCGTTGTGGAGAGTATTGCCAGCAGTTCACGCTCACCTCCCCCACCTTATGTGGATGGAGGTGCAAGTACAGTTACCAAAAATACCCATAAAAATGTAACAAGCAACTTGTACCCTCTCTTAAGCAACCATAAAGAAAATGTTTATGATATGGATGATGAGCCTATTGTAATGTCTGCCATTTACCATGCTGTGCTAATGATAGATGCTGCATCACCACAATCACGGGTGGTGCCGCCATCTCCATCGGTAACAGCAAGGGAAGTGTTAACACACTCTGCACCCGTAGAGGAAGTTGTTAATACCATACGTAGCAGCAGCAGATTAAACCCCCAGCCAGGTAACCAGGTCAGAGGTAGCAACGCTGTCGGTCTGCATCCCATTCGGACGATAACTGTTCCGAATGGAAATTCAGACGCAAATGGTGTAGTGCCCACGAGGGAAGTAGTAATGCATTGTCCCTGGACAAGAGCAGAACTAAATTCCATCATAAATGATTTCCCCGATCCCAAAAAGGAACTAGCCAAATGTCAAAGATTTTTGAGAAATTTGGGTAGTTCTCATGAGCCAACTAATAAAGATTGGTGTGTGGTGTTAAGGGCCTGTCTGCCACGCAATACCGAAGTGACAAAATTTATCACGGATTGTGTATTGGATGGTGACGTTCCCTTAACAGACCAAGTAAACCAAGGTAACATTTCCCGCATTGTAACTCAATTGGGTGTATATTTTCCAGTAGTAGTTAACTGGAACAAAATTTTCACAATTAAGCAAAAGGAGAGTGAAACTGCAGAATACTATTGTGACCCGGCTCTGCAGGCTATCACCCAGTACACTGGGATAGAAGATATTAAATATAGCACTCACCACAGGGGAATGATAGTCACGGTATTCATGGACGGTCTGAAAGACGATTTAAAGATTCGGGTTCAGACCTCACAACCTGGCTGGAGGGGACTCACAATAGATAACCTCATAGAGTCTGCCATAGAACATGATAAAAATATCACAAAGAAGAGGGACCCAGAGCGACAAACTAATGGCTGTCAGTATCCAAGCTCTGGAAGGAATGACAATAACATCACAGCCAACCGACACACCTGCACCCACACACACACCTGCACCTGAACAATTACACGTCCTCACCAATCCCACACCACAGCAAACACATCCTTACCCCACATATCATACACAACCACAGGCCTCATACTACCCACAAACTTCATACCTCCCACAATACCCTTATCCTTCACATCCTTACCCTCCCTATCCTTACCCATACCCCCCATCTTTCCCTCTTGCTCAAATCCCACAACAATCTTTTCATCCACCCCGTTCAAAATTATGTTTTAACTGTCACCAAGTGGGACACATAAGTAAGTACTGCAAAGTAAAGAACACCACACAGGAACACAAGTTTCCCATGGGTTCATAGGCAACCCCAGTATCTTCTCCCAGGCCTTATATGACTGTTTACAATCTTTTCAACCTGCCGATGTATCTGTTCTAGTGTAGAATGTGGACGATTTATTGTTGTATTTTAGGTCATGTTTAAATTATATTAAACTGTTGTGCTTTGTCTCCCACTCACAGGACACAAGGTTGATAAGGATAAACGGCAGCCATCCCAGGCTAAGGTCGACTACTCGGAATATTATCCAACCCAGTGGCCCAGGCATTATTTAGAGCAATAGCTATTAATAACAAAATTTAATTGCAGGAACCTGTATGCAGATACTATATCCCTAGAATTATTAAAAATTATAAGGGGACTTATTTTACAGGTGATGTTTCCAAGAATATGTGTAAGATGATGGGTAACAACACTAAGATTATCCCAGACTGTCTTTTCCTTTATTTGCCCCCCTTTGAGATACTGTTCAAACAGGCAGCCTCATGTGAAAATATGATAATGAGGTTACTGTGCAGGGTCTCACGAAGATGAATGAGAATAACCAAAATTGAAAGTGTTATTAACTAACATGTCTAATGCAACCTGTCATGATGTCAAATCTGGAAGAATTTGTTATGATCCAAATTTTTTTTAGCTCAGGTTGTTTGACTGATCAGTGGAAAGGTCCGTATCTGACGATACAGCATCCTCAAAGGGTGGCCGAGGAAGATACGTGGGTCCATTTCACTCACTATAGAGAGGTTAACCAACCGGTGGAGATACAAGGCGGAGACAAGGCCGATAACGTGGACCTGTCGATTGCGAGCTTGTGCCGGAAGGATTAAAAAGGTGATGGTGAGATATCTGAGCTAAAGAAATGTGTAGATCAGTGCTTCCAGCAATGGAGTGGTCTGCTGTGGTCATCCTAGTTCTTTTTTTCCAGAGTTTTTGTCGTGATGATCTGTTTGGGGATACTCAGTGTCTGTGATGGAGGACCGATAAAGGAAATGTGAGATGACGGCAGAGCTGATGAAGTGGATTTGGGAGGATTAGTGCAATGCCAATCAGGGGAGTGTCTGACCAATTTTAGTATTGTAATTGTTATGTTATTTGAGAAGAATACTTCCAGAAGTTATGACCCTCATACATGATTGAAATGCTTGGTATACATAAAAACACACCATTACCATATCTTCACACGCAATATGAACACAGAGGCAAGAGAAATATGATATCTGGGGACGTGCATAAAGCCACTTAGTTAATTAGTGAGACAACTGGCTTTCAAGTTTTAGTCGCACTGGATCCCACCAGAATTGCTCGGGGTACATTAAATTTTAGATATATTCAGGAACTTGCTAAATTGATAATATCGCCGAGATATACGATGACACTTTCAGGTATACAGGGAGAGAATTGCAAGCATACAAGAAATAACTGGTGCAACACAGGCTAGTGTTGAATTATTTAACTGCTGTTATTGGAGGGTATTGCGTAACGTTAGCCACCCAGTTCGGAGTAAAATGTTGCATCTATGTCACCAATGATACCAGCAACCCTAAGGAGGTGATAGACCGGAGGATGGATGAAATTCTGCAGCTAAAATTGGAATTTTGTAAGAACCATAACGTTTCAGTGGCTGAAGTAGGGGAAAAGATAGAAGGATGGGTGTCATGGCTGAACCCAGTGAAATGGTTCTCAGGTCTAGGGGAATGGGTCCAGGAAGTGATCGCCAGCATAGGCAAATTCTTGATCCTTATACTAATTGTCAACATAATAATTGGCATATGCGTCCGGTGTGCTCCTATTGTGTTGAAGTGTGGAAAATGTAAAAATAGAGTAAAACGAAAGAATGAAATTATGATAGTGGCCAGTATGAATACCGAGGTAAATACAGAACTGCATTACAACCCTGAGCTAGGAAATACCATCATTTAATGTATTATATTTAGCCATGCATAAAAAAATTTATTATTGAAATGTTATTTTTAAAAAAACACCCCAAATAATGTAAAGTCTCAATTCCCCTTCAAGACTTGTTTTATAAGACTGGTGCATTCCCACACCTTTCACATGATCTTCCAAGATCCGTGGTGTGCGTATAATAGTAGTTTTACGTCCCCACCCAGAGACACATTATTGATGGATTAAGAACCACCTTGTGCCATCCCATGATAACACTAAATAATATGTAAATGTAAGCCTAAATTAAATTCTAATAGTAGATTGTGATAGCATGTTGTTCGCTATCAAAGGGTGGACTGTCAAAACTGGATTATTGGCTGAGACAAGATCAGTTTAAAATTGAAGCGTGCGCGATGCCATCTTGCAAATGGCAGCTAGACTCCATTTTAGAAACAAGAACCTGCAAGACGCCATTTTGTGACCAGCGTCACTTTAAGTTACAACTCAGGAGCTAAGAACAGATGGCAATGTTTTTGATAATCTACCAAGGGCAACTGGAAGAACAAGCTTCCTGAGTAAAAGTAAATAGAATAGACAATGGGTATTTTTACATACAAATTGGGAATCCCTGGATGCAGACAAAGTATAGTTGTGGCAATTGTAATATAATCCAGGCATTGATCTACACAATTGGATTTGTCTGAATCCTAAACAGGTCTTAGCCCCACACACAGACAGGATGGCCCCAACTTCACAGCTTGAGGTGGTAACACAGTTGCATTCACACAAGAGTCTGGGAGAACAAAAGAGCTTTTTCCTTTGAACACAGGAAAGGTGGGGGCCTGCTGACAGAGGGCATGTGGAACTAACATGCTCAGCAATCCACACTGCTAGATGTTCACTTCGTGTATGAGAAATGATGCACTTAAATCTCACTCATTAATAACTAGCGTCCTTATATCAAACCCTGAATACTCAAACATTACATATTCACACATAAGGTTTAATAAGCTTTAAAATATATAATTTAAGTTAGTTCAGTTAGTTTAAATGCTGTGAAATAAAGATATTTGATAACTAAGGTTCTATACATGTTAAGACAGCAGTGTTTGGGTTCGTACTGATGCATACTCTTTCAACAGAATTCCGGTACTATCAGTGTGGAGATCGCATCATGCATTCGCAACTTATGGACCACAGAGACTACAAGCAACAAAATGTATATTTTAGGAACAACTGTTAGGATGCAGCATGGGGAGGTGGGAGGGAAAAGACCCTCAGTTGTTAGAGGCTGGGCAAGTCTATTTGAACCAGCCTGTTAAATGCACTGTAACATATGCTTCTCCCCTGGGAACCAATGGCATAAGCAAGAAACTTCTCTATTGTCCTGTCTATTTTGGGGGGTATAAACATGTGTGCCCAAACACTGAGTCTTTAGTCTTCTTGCTGAATGACGACGGGGTCTCTTGCTGATGCCTATCACCGGGTCTGGAAGCGCGGCGTATGTATACTGTACTTGGGGGGTCTGTATAATTCCTTTGCGTCTAATTGTGTCTGGTTCAATAGCGTGTAACTGACTGTACTTTTTACTTGAATAATACTTTGTGCTTTGGAACCACATGTTCTAAGTCTGGAGTCTCTATTTACTGTATGACTGTGTACGCAAATTAAGCGTCATCCTTAGAGGTTTATAGGTAGGATTTTAGAAGGTACAGGCAGGGGTATATAGAGGTTCATTTTAATATTAACAATGTAGATATGTATGTAGGGGCGTGGCCTGACTGGCAAGCAGGGAAGACGTGCTTTGCTGCAGCTCCCTAAATTACCCTGCAAAATCACCCGTTCCCGCCGACTCCTATGGTTATAGAGGGTCCTCTTCACAATTTTACCCACACGGGGTCCCACTGACCTCCTGGCTGACACCCAGGACAGAGTTACACCTCTGGGGCCATTGCGGCCTACTCCGCCTCCAGAAGCCGCGGCCTCGATTTTGGCGCCGGGCCCGAGTTTGCCGCGCTAACCGCCGATTACCGCCGGACGCTGCCACAACTAACATACCCTAACGGGACCCTCGCTGTCTGGCTGGAGAGGTGGGATAGGCAGCCTGTATCAACAGGAGACCCCTGGAAAGGCCCGTGATCGGAGTCGCAAAACTTCAGGAGGACGCCATTTTAAGCCCTATCCTCTACCCTGCAAGCGCTGAGTGCTGGAGGCTGCCCACTCTCTTTAGTATATATATGCTCTGTGGCCTCTCTCCTACCTACTAGCTGGGCTTCCATGGTGAAGTGGTCACTGGCTGCTCTGTGCTTGGCGCTATTCCATTAACTTGCTGCCACTGCTGTGTTACATGAGGACCTCTGGGTGACTCTTCTATTTCTCTGCCAAAGGAAGGTGAATCTGCAGGAGGGGTCTGTATTATTTTTATTTTTGCATTGCACCTGTAGTGTTATTACATCATATTGCACCCTACAACTTTGCTCACTCCGTACATGAGGGTCTAGCTCCCTCTTGTGTCAGCATGCTGTAAGATCAAGATTTAAAGAAACAGTGCCTCAGAATATATCATCAAAGATTTCCGGTGGGCGGGCCAAACGTATCGGCCCCCTTTTTAAGAGAAGCTCCCTGTTCACTGTTGACCCAAGAAATAAATAAATCTTACTGGACAGTAACCAGGGATAAGCTCAGGCAAGGCGCTTACATCAATGCCGGCTCCCTGCTCTCTATACTCCCAGATCATGGCCTTGTGGCATATTGCGCTGCGGCCATTTTATTGTAATTTCTGGCGGCTGTTTCTCATATATTGACAGAGTGCTCAATGCGGCTAGTGGAAATAGACGGCGCCTATTTTGACTTCCTGCCCATAGTTCCTCTTCTACAGACAATGCCTTGTACTATTTTACATATATCCTAACAAGGAGCGCCACTTTAATCAACAGACACGCCAGTATCTCTTGCCCTTCTCTACTCACAAGAATCTCTCCACACTTGGTGTCTACAATGGAAAAATATGTGGCAAAAACCCCCAGAGGTCCTAGAGGCTCGCAAACTGGGCGCAATAAGGACAAAGCCTCAGCATCTGATGCTTCTTCTTCTCCAATGTCTTCTAAAAGGGATGACTCAATTGATGCTCTATTTGACACCGATAAATACAGTTCCCAATCTGTACAAAAAGCTAAAGAAATATCAGACATCATTTCGCCCTTACTTGATATAAAATTAGCACCACTAACAGAGGCAATTACAGCTGCAACTGCGCAACTCACACAACATTCCCAACGGCTGACAGAGGCGGAGGATCGCATCTCTACATTGGAAGACGAATTACATGAGGCAAAGTCTCTTCTCCAATCACATGATTCCACTGTGGCGGCTCTTCATGACAAACTTGAAGATATGGAAAACCGTAACAGAAGAAACAATTTACGTCTTATAGGTCTCCCTGAATCAGTGAAACCAAAAGATCTTCTTCACCTAGTATCTACATGGCTTCCTGAAACACTGGGTATATCATCTACCTCCCCACCCATCTTGGTGGAACGGGCGCATCGCATTGGTCCGGATCGTCAGAATACTCAACAACGTCCGAGACCTGTCATTTTCAAGCTTCTGAACTATCTTGACAAAGTTAAAATATTGGAGGCTTATCGCAAATCTACAGGCGTTTACTACGACGACTTCAAATTGCTATTGTTTCAAGATTTCTCTTTTCAGGTTTCCACAAAGAGAAGAGAATTTTCCACAGTTTGCAAGGAACTGTTTACTAAAGGCGTCCGTTTTGCGCTCTTGTATCCAGCTAAATTGAGAATCTTTCACGCTGGAAAGCCACATTATTTTGACTCCCCAAAGTCAGCACAGAATTTTCTTCAGTCCCTGGGATCTGTCTCTCCGCATTCTACCCTGGACGATAATGACTGAACATTGGGAGAGTTGATAAGTATTACATTATTGTCTGTTTGACATATCCCTATTGCCTTTTCTATATGTTATCTTTATATATTATGTCATTATTACTGCTACATTTAGCTGTGGTGTATTTTTGTTACGTATTTTTGCTGAATATGTATGTTTTTCATTCATATGTATTCCGACCCTTAGGGTTGTGCTCTTCTAATCTTTTTGATTATTGGTTTAAGTTGGGATGCCCTCAGGGGCTACCAAACTGGGTTTTTCAAATATGTAAAAATTTTGATAGGTTGTTTTTTACGTGTATTTGTGTTAGCTATGTCCACACTGGGTTTGCTTTGATTGTTCAGGTTATCGGTCATTATCAGGGATTCCCCGTGATTGCCCCCTTCTCTGCTCGCTGGGACAGGGTAAGGGAACCGGATAGAGAAGTTTCCTTTTTCATGTTTCCCAAAATGGGGGTTGGTTGATGTCTGCTATGCCACTAACTGACAATCCTAATGTCCTAACCAAAAGATCCATTAAATTCTTATCTTGGAATGTAGAGGGGTTAAACTCACCTGTTAAAAGGAAAAAGATACTACGTCATCTTAAGAAATTTCGTCCAGACGTGGTTTTTTTACAAGAAACGCACTGGAAATTAGATGACCCTAATACTTTGAAGGATAGTTGGATACAAGAGTACAAAAGTGCGTCCTTCACTACGAAAACACGGGGTGTGCTTATTTTGTTTGGTAATTCTATTAATTATAATATATTAGAGGAGTGGATAGACCCAGAGGGAAGGTTTCTCTTTTTGAAGGTGAACATTGAAAATGAGATTTTCACCTTTGCATGTATATACGCCCCTCCAGGCCCTAATGCTTCCTTTTTCTCAGACATCTATGCAGCTTTACAAGGTTGGCTAGAAGGTTCCTTGATTTTAGGAGGTGACTTTAATGTAGCATTTGATTCCTCATTGGATGTTTCAGGTGGGCCTAGACAGACCGGAGGTAGATGTGGAATGCCGTCTACTTTATCATTGCTTGTAGAGTCTTTCCAACTAATTCATCCATGGAGACATTTAAATCCAGATTCTAGAGAATATTCCTTTTTCTCGCACCCACATAACTCCTTCTTTCGGCTTGACTATTGGTTGATACCAGGGATTTTATGTCATAGGGTTGAAAATGCTGCCTTAGCTGACATATTAATTTCAGACCATGCACCCATATGGTTTACTATTAAGTTGGAGGTTCCACGTTTTTCTTCTTTTAATTGGCGGTTCCCAGATTATTTGGCCTCTTCGGAAGACTTTCAACAACAACTAGTTCATCATTTTCAAAATTATTTAACAGATAATGTTGCTCATAATCAGAATATTAATCTTCTCTGGCAGGCGTCCAAACCAGTTTTAAGAGGACATTTATTAGATTACGTATCTTTTAAAAAGAAAAAATTACAACAAAGATTCCAACAAGCTAGTGCTACTGTAACATCTACCTACTCTGATTTATTGAATGATCCCTCTGAGGTAAATAGACAATCCTACAGGGAAGCTAAGGCCTTATATGATACTCTTTGTACGGAGCAAGCCCAAAAGAATCTGACTTATCAGAAAAATAGATACTTCCGATGGGGTAATCGACCAGGTAAATTGTTGGCAAATCTAATAAGGTCCTCTACTAACCGCAAACATATTTCCTCTATAAAAACTTCTACTGGGTCACTTAGCACTAATCCAGAAATGATTAATGACACCTTTCTTACCTTTTTTGATTCTGTATACCAAGCACCCCCTAATGAACCTACACAGGTAATTGAATTTTTGAGACAAGTGGGTCTTCATAAACTCAGTAATGACGATAGAGAGGCTATCTTATCTCCTATAACAGACTTAGAAATAGAATCAGTAATTAAATCATTGCCAACAGGCAAAACACCAGGTCCAGATGGATTCTCAGCAGCCTACTATAAAATTCTCTCCTCACACATTGTACCACACCTTTCAACACTATATAATTCCATTCTTGCAGGTAATTCAGCTCCTTCAGGTTTTAACACAGCTCGAATTATCATGCTGCCAAAACCAAACAAAGATCCTACTCAGGTGTCATCCTATAGACCCATCTCTCTATTAAACCAAGATTTCAAAATTTTCACAAAAATATTAGCTATACGTCTCCAACCTATTTTGTCCAAAATACTTCACCCGGCACAAACAGGTTTTATAAAAACCCGCCACTCTGTTCATAACATTCGCACATTGTTGGCTACCATGATCAAAACACACCAGCTGAAAGAAAGGGGGAATATAGTGATTAGCTGTGATGCGGACAAAGCATTTGATAGAGTGTCTTGGTCTCATCTTATTAGAATATTTAATTACCAAAATTTTGGCCCTGCCTTCTTACATGTCTTTAACAGTCTATACCAAAATTCAACTGCCTTTTTGACTATTAACTCATTAAACACACGTTCTATCTATTTGTCTCGTGGTACAAGACAAGGCTGCCCATTATCCCCGCTTTTATTTAATTTGGCCCTCGACCCCCTCCTTCGACATTTCATTAAAGAGACTAGATGGCAGGGTATTAAATTTGATCAGATAGAAATAAAATTTTCAGCATTCGCTGACGATCTTCTGCTATACTTTGCAAACCCAAAAGTGGCTATGCCTTTTCTGGTCTCTTTACTTCATACCTTTGAATCAGTAGCTGGGTTTAAAATCAACTACACTAAAACTGAAGCACTGGCATTTTTTCCTGACGCAAAATTGGGTTGGGGGGATTCTTTCCCTTTCAGATGGGCTGCTGATTGCATTACTTATCTTGGAATCAAGATCACTACACACCCCTCCCACCTATATGTTGCAAATTACACACCATTATTACAAAAGATTTTTTCAGATTTTACTAAATGGAGATATCTCCCTTTGTCCTATATTGGTAGGTGTCACCTATATAAAATGATTAGTTTCCCAAGGCTACTCTATGTTCTCCAAATGCTTCCTCTTATACCATCAAAGAACGACCTGAAACTGCTAAACAAAGCCCTAACAAAATTTATATGGGCAGATAAACGTCCCAGAATATCACTATTCAAATTACAACAGACGACTGATTTAGGTGGTGTCAATTTGCCATGTCTCCAATCCTATGCCCTAGCGGCTAATTACAGAATCGCCATTGATTGGATAGGGGGGCTAACAATTATACCATAAGATCTATGGAACAAGCTTTTATTCCAGACTGGAATCTAATATCTCTTTTACATACACCTCCACGATCTCTACCAACAGAAGTTAAAGATAATTTATTACTTTATACTACTTGTATGGCATGGAGATTGGTCCGTTCTAAATTGAAGATATCTAGATATGCATCTTTATTTTTACCTCTCTGGGGCAATCCAGCCTTTTGTCCTCATAGAACATCGCTGATATTTAAGATATGGCATGATAGGGGCCTTAAATATGTTTATCAATTTTTAAATGCAGATACTATGAATCCACTAATGCGTTCTCAATTACAAGACTCACACCCATCTATTACAATCCCTTTATTTCCATTTTTACAAGCCTTAAGTTATGTACAATCAATATTGCATGGGTTAGGTGAGAGGGACATGGAATGCGGATTGGATAACATGGTGCGCTGTAGACCTGAGAACCTCTATTCTACCTCACAGATATATGCGAACTCTCGTTCGCGACTTAATATAGATTCCGG
Source organism: Taudactylus pleione (assembly GCA_031769625.1). NCBI lineage: Eukaryota > Metazoa > Chordata > Amphibia > Anura > Myobatrachidae > Taudactylus > Taudactylus pleione. The sequence continues at coordinate 5,339,970 of JAUIMM010000364.1, read as the reverse complement.
TAATGTGGGATTATTAAAATGGAACATTGATTTCCCTGAGCTTTCATTGAAAACCATATTAGCTTCTTATGTCAAACTAAATAAACAATTAATTTCATATACTGAAATGCATCAGAAGATACTACACAGGGCATATTTTACACCAAAATTGAAGTTCCTCATCGGTGAGTCTTCCACTTCCAACTGCTATAAGTGTGGAACCCCAGAGGCTAATATTATACACTGCCCTCAGGTGCAAGCATTGTGGATGAATCTTCAAAATTATATCAATAATACACTTAAGATTAAGGCCCTCATTCAGAGCCGTACGCTCTGAGCAGAGCGCACGCTCTGAATGAGGGCCGGGCTCCATTTTCATGGAGCGTCCTCCTGGACGCTCGTATAGCTGTGGGTCACCACCCACAGGCTATACGAGCGTGCATTGTGATGGTCGCGATGGTCGAGACCATTGCGACCATCGAATTTGCGAGCCTGAGGTTGAGGTTTTCAACCGCAAGCTCCGGAGTGATTTTGGCTCTATCAGAGCCAAAATCACTCCCACTGACATCACTAGTGATGTCAGTGGGCCGGCTTCTGACGGGAGGCGTTCCCATGGGAACGCCCCCGTCAGGGAGGCACGCCCCCGGCACGCCCACCAAAGGGGGCGTGCTGTCAATCAACATTGACAGCACGCCCCCTTTGATCGGACACAACGAGCGAAGGACTTTCCTTCGCTCGTCGCGTCTGGCGCATGCGCACGACGGAGCTCCCTCCCTAACATCGACCCACTTGCGAGCGGACAGCCGCTCGCGAGTGGGTCTGAATCAGGCCCTAAGTTTGTAGTCACAAAAACTTGGGCTTTTTGGGATATTCACCCCCAGGATACTGTTCATGGCCCCTCCAAAGGTAATCGTGTGTTACTTGCAAAATTGGCAGCAGCCACTAAAAAGACAATTTTATCTCAATGGATCTCATCAGATCCTATATCTATAACACTATTACACCCTAGAATTTCTTTTTTATTTTCTATGGACTGGTCTGAGGCATCATTGCATAAAGAAAAGCAGGTCAAACGGTTCTTTGACACATGGCTCCCATACATACACAATTTATCCCCAGTAATGAAAGAAAATTTGAGGAAATGCTTTCAGTTTACTTCTTGGTATAACCTGGAGGTTCTTAGTAATAGCACTCCTCCCTTTTGAATTTCAGATTGTTTTGAGGGTTGGATTGTATGTTTATTTTGGAATCTTCTAAGATATTGTTAGATATATTGACTCTGATGATGTTACGATTGGATATATTTGTGATGTTCAAGTGTTTTATAATTGTTGACCATTCTATATTGTATGATTGTATACAACCCAGATGTGTACTATTTATGTTATTTGCAAACCTATCAATAAAAATTGTTTAAGAACAATGTAGATATGTAATGTGTGAGTATGCGGGGTTTGATATAAGGACGCTAGTTAACTTGGGACAGATGCGTGCGCATTTAGCTAATAAACAGCATTTTCATGTAGGATCTTATGCATTCGCTAATATGCGACTAGCAGCGCAATTGTGTGTATTAATGTGTATATGAGAAATGGTGAAAGATGCAATCGCATGGTGCTTTTAGTAATATCGCCATATGTACTTAATTGTGAGTTTATCTAAAATGGCGCTTGGGCGGCCATTCGCAAAATGGCGTCTTGCGATCTCATTTCCAAGATGGCGTCTTGCGGCCAGTCGCAAGATGGCATCGCTGCGATTCAATTTTAAACTGATCTTGTCTCAGCCAATAATCCAGCTTCGACAGACCGGAGCAGATACCCCCGATACCTGCTGCGATCCCTCCATTCTCGCCAGCAAGCTGCATTCCAAATAGGTTTCTATGGAGGATGCGATGCTGCCATACATATACCTACTTTGGCACCCGCAGCTAACTCCATCTGAAGATCGCAGTAGCCTAAGAGCTACACATCGCGGATTCAGCTGGCAGAGGGGTCCCCGGAACACTCCCCGGAAGTGTGCGCTGTGCATGTGTGGTCAGCGGGACCACGCATGCGCAGCAGCCTCGGAAGCATTCGGAGCACATCACAGGGACGGACTCTTTTCGGAGCCCCAGTCCCTGCGGATGCTCTATAATGCATCCCGCTGATGTAATCGAATTTTGCAATGCGATCATGGGCACTAATATCACGCCCATATCTCATTGCAAATGCCGTTACTAATAAATGGGACTTCCTGATATGAAAGTTTGGATTTTACTGTATGATCCGACCATTTTTTGTCTGTTACAGGCTGAGGTTGTATTTATTTAATTTTGGGTCTCCTTTTCCCTATTTTATTGGTGATTTTTTTTTTTGTTTATGGGGGTGAGCCTGCCATGTTTAAACTGTTCTGGATACTCTGGGCCATTTTTTGTTTTTGCCTTTTGAGGGAAAGATTTTTCTGTTAATACGCTGTATTATTTATATATCTACCAGGGGTGGCAAAAAGCAGCCCTCCAGCTGTTGTTGAACTACAAATCCCAACATGGTTAAATAGCAAAACTGTTGCAGGGCATGCAGGGATGTGTAGTTCTAAAACAGCACGGGGGCATCTTATTGCCCTCCCCTATATTCTATACCATTAATGGGTTTTTTGTTCTATTTGTTATTTATTTTATTTCATGATAAATGATGTGCAATGCACTCTTGCTATGATGAATAAAAGAAATGTTAAAAAAAATAAAATAAATGGCCCCCTAAGTCTTCAAAGATTGTGCTTGGCAATATCAAAAATGGTGTGAAAAGGTCCCTGAAAAATAACCTGGGTTGAGTGACCCGGTAATCCAACCTAGGTAGCAAGTAGGGTTGGACACGGGAACGACACAGGTCACGGTGCAGTGTGAACAGTCCATCAGGGTTATTCGACCTGGGTCATGCCTAAACTGAGCTGATTGGCGGACGTGGAGCAGTCACCACCCACTTTTCATGACCTAACAATTTAGCAGGGCAGACCTTGGTTCGGTGTGAATAACCCGGGTCGAAGGTGCAGCGTAAATAGGGTCTGACCTGCGTCTCATCCAGACTCTTATGAACATTAGGTACCACAGGATAATCCATGGTTAATGCATGCTGTAATTCCCCTGTGATTAACTCCTCTCTGACCACTTGATTTAACACTTGGGGGTAAATTTACTAAGATTCGTTTTGGTTCCGATTTGTCCCGATTTTAAACTCTGATAGGATCGATCAAAACTGATGGTTTTTTTTTTCACTTTAAAAATCGGGAATTTACCAAGCTCCCGGTGTTGAAGTCCTGTTACCTGCCCAACTTTATCTCCCGAACTAGCAGCCTGCACATATCAGATAAATATGTGCAGGCTGCTTGTTTGTTATTTTTAATGTTAATGGTTAATTTATTTTTTAAAAAAGCCGTGGGGTCCCCCCCAAAAGCATAACCAGCCCCTGACTGGTCAGCCAGTCCTGGTTCCTAAAATTACGGGGAACAAAACATGTAGGGTTCCCCCATAATTTAGGAGCCAGTACCTGGCTGCAGGGTCAGTCCTGATTTTAAATATAGGGGAAAAAATGCTTAGGGGTCCCCCTATATTTAAAACCAGCACCGGAACCAAACCTACTAGGGTATAATGCCACAGCCAGCATTCGCACCCCAAGCCGGTCAGTCTTTTACCTATAGTGGCCGCTCATTGGCTGGTTACACGTGGGTATTGGCATGCTGGCACCTGTAGTTCCACTGTAAAATACAGTAGTTGAAGTATTTAACACATTATTACCCTGTACCTACAGCCCAGGAGTGCAGGGAAAAGCCCCGGGCTTCAACCCAAGCCTGGTGTTTCGGGAGAGGGAGGACCCCTTCTTGGGGGGGTCCCCACCTCTCCTGAGATCCCCAGCTTGGGCTGACCGGCTTGGGGTGCGAATGCTTTGGCCATGAAGACCCGGTAATAAGGTTTCCTGGCTGTGGCATTACACCCTGGTCGGTTTGGGTCTGCTGCTGGTTTTAAATATAGGCGGACCCCTATGCTTTTTATTTCCCCCTATATTTAAAACCAGGACTGGCCCTGCAGCCAGATGCTGGTTCCCAAATTATGGGGAACCCTCATGTTTTGTTCCTCGTAGATTTAGGAACCAGGACTGGCTGACCAGTCCGGGGCTGGTTATGTCTTTTCGGGGGGGGGGGGGCCCACGTAATGTTTTTTTTAAAGTAACCCGTAAAACACACTTTTCATTATTAAACATACACGAATCACACGGATTTGTGTATGTTTGATGGAAAATCGCAGTTCAGGAGGTGATGCATTTGTAAATTCTATGTAGTCCCCGATTTGGCTGCAAAAGCGGCCGAATACAGAAAAACGAAAAATGGTAAATTCCCGATTTAGGCTGAAGTGAATGAAAAGTTCTTCCAATTTGAGCCGATGGTGTATTAATTTCTAGTGATAAAAATGCCCAAATTTGTGGCATTAAAATATTCGATTTCAGACCCAAAGATGAAAAAATCACCCAAGTTTAATAATAGTAAATTCCAGATAAACAAAAAAGTTATATTTTGGCCCGAGACTGCAATCTCGGACCAACACGAATCTTAGTAAATTTACCACTAAGCCTAGTTCCTTTTTAAACTGTACAGTAGGGTCTCTTTGCAAAAGTTTGTATGTGGCTGTGTCCTGTAATTGTCGTGCGCTCTCTCTGCGGTATGTCTTGAACCACCACAGATCCGCTTTTGTCCGCACACCTTATTATAAAGTCTGTTCCTTTGGACAAAGATTTTAAGGCCATGTGTTCATCTAATGGTAAATTGTTGCTGTATGAATGCTTCGGTATCTGTTTTACCCCTTCATCTTCCAGTAGTCTTGTATAAATTTTAATAGATGGATTTTGTGTTACAGGATCGAAATGAGAGCGGGGACAGATTTTCTTCAACTTCGGTGGAATGCTTTGAGTAGTGGTTGGTTTCTGATTTGGAGGTGTTTTATCAAAATGTTCCTTAATTCTTAATGTCTGCTTTAGTTTATAAAAGTCAACTTTCCATTGAAATGTATCCATGTGACCTGTAGGTATAAAACACCTTCTCCTCAGCTTTTGTTAAGTGGGTAGTTGACAAGTTAAATACCAGATTACATACTGGTGTGGTGGTTTGGTGGCAACTTTGCCTCTCATTTTGTTTTGCCCTCTGCGTCCTTTTGTTGGCAGTGTATAAGTTGTTGACCTTGTTTGTAACCCCAAAGGGGTCGCTCTGTCCACTGAGGTAGAAGGTAATGGTTCCACTTCACTTTGAGAGGTGCTAGATCCCTCTATACCACCAAACTTTGTGTGACCTCTTCTATATGATGGTCGACTAAATTTATCATTCCTATGACTGGAGCTGTTTAGCCACGAATAAACCCTGCATTGTTCATAGTCCTGATTCACCTTATGGAGTTTTTCCCTCTTGTTATTAGGTCTTTTTTGTATTGCTCGATTTGTTTGGATAGTTTGTCAAGCCAATTATTGCTGATGTCTTGTTGTAATGTAACTGTCACGAACCGAAAAGGAGAAGCCAGGGGGTAGGGTGGCTAGGGAATCAGCAGGTGAGTGACAGCTAGGTCTCCCTATTGTGGCCAAACCCAGGTTTGGCTAGACCTGCCCAGAGGTGCGGAGTCTAACCCACTTGGTGGTCTTCACCAGTGACCCCTCCAGTCGGGATTTGGGTTTTGCTGCACCAAGTGGGCAGTTCGCGGCCCTCTGGACAGGTACCTGGGAGTGGCAGAAAGACCGGAACTATATTAACTGAATAAACTAATACTTGAACACTGGAGATGAACTGAATACTGGAACACTGAAGATGAGCTGAATACTTGAATATTGGAGATGCACTGAATACTTGGATACTGGAGATGAACTTGAGAATGTAGAGATCCTAGTCGCAAGCTTGCTTGAGAACACAGGAAAATGTACTGGGAATTGCTACAGATTCAGGTGCTGATTTACACAATGAAACACAGAGAGATGTGGACACAGGCATGTACAGGGAATTGCTAGAGGTCCAGCTGAGAGCTAACTAATAATTAGTAGGAAATCTGACACCACAGTAACACAGGGAAGATGCAATAGAGCTAAGCAGCACACTACAAGACACACAGGAAAATTAACATAAGACACTTCAGTTCTGAGAGAGAGGTAAAGTCTCAGACTGAGAATTAGCATGGAAGCTAATACAGGTAACCTTGGAAAACTGAATAGGCTGAAGCAATACTCTGAAGGGAATAACACAGAGCAACACTGGTGAGTGTCACTGGAACAGTGAAGTTGAACAGCAGTTATCTGTTTCTGGAGTCAGACTTAAATACCCTTAGGTAGTTGGTCATTGGATCAGAGGATAAGCTGAGAGACCACAGGCCTACGATTCAGAGAGACTAGTCAGGTGATATGGACCAACATGATTGTGCCCATGCCCGGCACCCCAAAAATCAGGAAGCACGCATGGAAGCCCTAGCAGACCCTGGATAGAATACTCAATCGCCACTTACCTCCACTCCCAGTGACTGAACACCTAAGCCCAAGGATGCCGGCGCGGAGGTGAGTAGTGACCGATCCCAGACCACATCCTGACAGTAACTTTGTAATCTTTCTCAAATTCTACGTGTGTCCAACAGATACCATCGTATGTGAAAGATACTATGGCTTTATTGTTGAAATTACAGGCGTTGGACCATCTGGAGGGCAAGACCATATTGTGTAGTGCGGATGTTACTAGCCTTTACACCTGCATCCCACATGATGCAGGTGTGTAGGCGGTCAGATTGTTAATATCTAAATCACCCAGCATGTATAGGTCCGCCGGTAGATTATGTTGACAAACTGCTCCAATTGATCTGTAATCGGAATTATTTTCTACACGATGGTAGATATTATCTACAGATATCTGGGTGTGCGATGGGGTCCTCTGTGGCCCTATCGTATGCCAACGCCTTTATGTACATGAGAGAACAACATATGTTTTAGAAGGATGGCGTTTTGAGAAATTAGATACTGCTGTATTTACGGTATGTAGACGATCTGTTAATCGTTTGGAAAAAAAGATGCAGATGATCTGGTAGATATTTTGGAATACCAAAAAAGATCTGTTGATGTGGTGAAATTGACGTATAAAATTAGTGATGTCTGCATTGAATATTTAGATGTAAAAAAATCTCCTTAGTTAAAGGTAATGTGGTGACATCATTGTTCTCTAACCAAACAGACAAATATAATTTTGCACCATGAGAGTTTTCATCCCCTCCACCTGCATAAAGAGCTACCATACTCTCAGTTCCTTAGGGTACGGCGTATTACATCGGACCCCCAACAAATTGAACCATCTTTAGATGCCATGTTGGAAAAGTTCATAGAGAGAGGCTATAAAAGGGATGAATTAAACAAATTAAACATTAAAGTTTTAAACATCCTCCGAGATAAAGCCCTACAATGTAGCAAACCTAACCATGACCAATTACCCCGTGAATGTATTCCTTGGGTTAACAAGTATGCCTCGAATAGTACTTCCATAGCGAAGAAAGCAAAAACATTGTGGTCAATAGTAACCAGTGACAGAAACTTACCCTTGTTAGCCCAAACAAGGTTATTACCTACTGTAGTTATACAAGAGGAAAAAATATAAGAGATCATGTAGTTAAATGTGACATCATGGATATGGATAAAAATCAACCAACCCATTTTCTAAGTAGTAAAACAGGTTACTATCGCTGCCTGGGATGTTTCACTTGTCGATCCCTAAATAGTAGTAGCACATTCTGCCATCCACACACAGGCAAGAAGTACAAGATAAATCATGCTGTTAAGTGTTCCACCACACATGTGGTTTATATATTAACATGCAAATGTGGATTGTCATATGTGGGAAAACCCAGCGTCAATTCAAGGAACATATGGCGCTATATTGAAGCGCCATACATCATGCAATATCATCAGGGAGCAGTGACCAACTTGTGGCCAGGCATTGGGCTCAGCCTAAACATGGAGTGGCCAATATCAGATCCATAATGATTGACCATGTACCAGCTAAAGCCAGAGGGGGAAATCGGCTTAAAATTATTTTACAAAAAGAAAGTCGCTGGATCTATACGTTAAACCTATTGCACCCAAAGGGTTAAATGAAACCTTGGGTCTGCAGTGTTTTCTCTAAGACTCTGGGAGTGATTCAGACCCAGTCGCTATGAGCGTACGCTCTATCGATGCATATGCAAATATCTGAAAGTGACGCGGCGGGGAGCGATCGCTTGCCAAGGCATAAGCACGCCCATCTTACCTATACGAAAGTTCGCTTTGTGCATGCAGACGCCCACTGCCCCACGTCATCTCCTGGAAGTTTGTGAAAACATTGGTACATCGACCACTATCGGATGTGAACGCAGTGCTTGTGGTAGCTTTTTTCTACCGCAAGCATTGAGTAAAAAATTGGCTGGTGACGTGTACTATGACGCTGCCTATTAATTATGCACGCCTCTAAAACGGCGTTGAAACACTCAGGCACGCCTGCGTTCGCACCTCCACTCCCCCGTCTCCTGTCACTCACTCTGCTGGGCTGGCTTTGCTGTACTAGCGAGGGATCTGTGAACGCACTGTGTAGTTTGCGCACGTGCACTGCGATGCATACGCATGCGTAGATTAGCAACCATCAGCAATAGCGAGCGCACTGCGGATAGCGTTCTGGTCTGAATCAGGCCCTTTATACATAGAGAATAGTAGATAGAATTTCTAATAGACTAAGAGGCTTAATATATAGCCAATGTTGTTATTGTTTATTATATGTATGTATCTTTCTTCTGCCATTGTGGGATATAGGAATTTTTTTATTATTTTATCTTGGTTATCAATATTAGTTAAATTGTCTTTTGATTACCCATACGCTCAGGCTTTTGTTTATAATCAAGTGCCTCCCATGCATATAATTTGATCTTTGTTTACATGTTGCTAGGAAACAGGGGGTTGACGACCTAGCCTGTGACACCTGATCGGCGCTGCTTGGAGATGACTTATCCACAGCGCTGTCAGCATGTTGGGGATAGAGCGGAACTTGACAAGCGGCGTCCTACAGGTGAGCTAATTGGGATTAATCATTGTCTGGGGGAGGGGGATATAAGCTGCTTTTAGAATTGTGTTTTGTAGTACTGTCTGTCCCTGAAGACGGGGGAGCTATCCCCGAAACGACGTAGGAACTAAAGGACTTTTAGTTATATACTGTACGTAAGTCTGACGAGTGCCGTCTGACCTTCCGTTTATATTATAATATATATTGCACAAAATATTTCTTTTTAAAATCTGCATTGCTGCCTGTTCTTTGCACTAATGGAGTCGCATGTCTATCTCTATATCGATATAGATATATTGTTCCTGATTTAAAGGTGGACGCAGTTGCAGCTGCGGCTACGTCCTTTGCCGCAGTGTGACTGCAACTTTATTATAATGCCACAACCGATGGACTTCCTACTGAGACACCCACCTGCTTAATCACAAAATCCTGCACCAACGTACCAACGGTCGCAATATCGGACACAGAAGCAGTCCTATGGAGGCGCAGAATGTCCGTTGGAACATGGTAGCTGATGCCAGTGCAACTGCATCTTTGGACGCAGTCGCTGGCCGCGACACTCCTGCTTCTAACTAGTCACCCCCCTGTTACACCCCAGGAATGCCTCCAAAACTGCCTCTCTGCATCCAAATTTGTTCTTTGTCCACCGGCGGTAACAGTCGGGATGTATGCGCAATGCGACTCAGACGGACGTGCAGATGTAAAACATTGGACGTTTGCTTCCGTATTGGTATTGGTTTTCACAAAGTTTGCTGCTTCAGTGTTTTTAGACCTTTTTGTCAGATGTTACTATGGCATACTGAAGTAAGATTACAAGCATTTCATAAGTGTCAAAGGCTTTTATCGACAATTACATTAAGTTTATGCAAATATTTGCAGTGTTAACCCTTCTTTTTCAAGACCTCTGCAATTCATCCTGGCATGCTGTCAGTCAACTTCTGGGCCACATACTGACTGATGGGATTAAGGTCTGGGGAGTTTCCTGGCCATGGACTCAATATTTTGATGTTTAGTAGTATATACATTTTATCTCACAGTGTATACCAACCTTTATCTTTGAAAACAGAGTGTACTGTGGGCCTGATTCAGACCCGCTCGCGAGCGCAGCGCGAGCCCGGGGAGAGACGGGGAAGCCGTTGCTCCAGGTTTCGCACCAAAGGGGGCGTGCTGTCGATGTTGATTGACAGCACGCCCCCTTTGGTGGGCGTGCTGGGGGCGTGGCTGCCAGACAGAGGCGTTCCCATGGGAACGCCTACCGACTGGGTCCGGCCCCACTGACATCACTAGTGATGTCAGTGGGAGTGATTTTGGCTCTGATAGAGCCAAAATCACTCCAGGGCTTGCGGTCACCGAGACCCTACCGCAGGGTCTCGTCGCAAGCCCGATGGTCGCGATGGACAAGAAGACCATCGCGACCATCGGGCTTGCGACGAGACCCTGCGGTAGGGTCTCGGTGACCGCAAGCACATCATGGACGCTCGCATAAGCTGTGGGTGGTAACCCACAGCTATGCGAGCGTCCAAGAGGCCGCTCCAAGTTTAGGTAGGAGGGCCCTGATTCAGAGCGAGCGCTCTGGTCAGAGCGTCCAGCTCTGAATCAGGCCCTGTATTTCCCCAAGGCCTGAAAGTTTCCAAGGAGGAAAAAGCTGGTTATGGCTATCTCGGCAGTGGCCAAAAAATGCATCCCCCTTGTGTGGATCTAAGTGAATCCTCCTCTTGATCTTTTTAAGGTAAAGTTATTCTTTCTTATGAGGATGGATTGGTTGGAGGATTTCCTCCAAAAAGGAGAGAGGTCCCTGTCTCTGGTTCAGTATGTTTGTAAAATGGAAGCAATTTTAGCCTTTGCTATTTTTTTTTTTTTTTTTTTTAGCAAAGAGGTCTATAAATACATAGGGAGCTATTGTTCCTCTCCTAAAGTACATAAATTCTGGGTAAGGTAAGGTATGTATTTAAAAAACAAAACAAAACATCACTTAATACAAATAAGTAACAAAATGTTATTAAGCCAAAAGATAGCTACAGATGATTTTTCAGGTACACTGGGCAAAATTTACTAAGCGGCCGTTTTTTACTGTGGGTTCTATTCTGTTCTAAACCCCGGAGGTTTGGTGGCGGTTTAGCTATCTGCAGATTTACTAAGGCCAAAACCGCTGCAGAACCGCCGTCAAAACACATTTTAGAATAGAATAGAACAGGGCTGTCATTTAGAAACTGCTGCAAAACTGCCACCAAACCCCCAGGGTTTAGAACAGAATAGAACCCGCCGTCAAACCGCCACCATACCGCTGGGGTTTAGAACCCGCCACTTACTAAATTTTGCCCAATGTCACCCTCAATGGAGCCTCATTCACATAATGGCCACTCCTGGATAGATGTATAACTAACTGGACACGGTCAAGTTCTCTGTCTCGCGTTCCAAGTGTAGGATTACTAGTATATTTCACAGGAATTTTCTTAAAACATGCACAGTAAACATTTACAGTGAGTAGTTTTAAGATCCTCTGACCCTTGAAACCCTTGGAATGACCTGTGGTAAGTATTGCATTAACCATTTCCTCACATTCTACACTCAGGTTCCCACAAGTTAATTCTTATTAATTATAGAATTTTGATATAAACTTTCAGTTTACACATACTTCAGTTGTAAGGTCACACTATAACAACATAAAATACAATAATACAAAATTCTGCTAAACCAGCTTAGTATCAGGCTCTTTAGTATCCTCCAGCCCATAAATATTTCTAAAATCTTCCATCAGTTTATCCGCATTTTTTATATGTTCCTTTATTTCTACTTCCCCCACTAGAGGGCACAGGGTCAACTCTGGGTATAGCCTGGAGAGGAGAGTCTAGGCACCAAACGGTTAATGAAATGTACCCACAAGCCCAGGCTCCTCTTTTCTATACCACGCCCCCAGCCACTGGACCTCAGTTTTAAGTTCGGTGCCAAGTAAGGAGCTGGGTACCTCTTTCAGGGGAGGATATGTTAGTGGTCCCCCCGTATTTCATTTATGTTTACTTTGTAATAGTTTTTCAACATAGAGTAGGTGGTGTAAGGAGTCCTTTAGTCTATGCAACTTGCTGGGTACACACGTAAAGATCTGTACCACCAGCGACCAAGGTGTATACACACAGTACAATAACTATGAACAATATGAACGATAGCGATATCGTTCAATGCTATATCGTTCATATAGTTCATTTTTATGCAGTGAATGACCAACGATGCACTTTCCCACATGAACGATAATGAGATCTGTGATCGTTTGTACATGCAGGCCAATCTGGACGCTATCGTCAACTTTGCCTGTTCAGAGATGTGGCAGGATTACTTCACTGAAAAATATCTTTGAAAGAGATCTTTTCAGGTCTGAGCAGTTATGTGGCACACACATCCCACTCAGTGCCCATAATCTTCCTATTCGGTCACCACAACAATCTCACTGGATTCCAACATCCTTCTCACTCCATACATCCATTTCATTCAGATTACACATTCGGTTCCCTAATTGCTAAAACTATCATACTCTGTCTATGCATATACACTTTCTTCCCCTATAAGCCTCCATGCTGGTCTATCTTCCCCTATCCCTACTGCTGTGTGGTCTCCCAACTGTGCTAGTATGTATTCCCTCATCCGTACTGATCTGTCTTCCCCTATCCACGCCGCCCTGTCTTCCTGCATCCGTGCCACTCTGTTTCCTTCCATCTGTACCACTGCCTTCCCCCCAGCCACGACGCTCTGTCTTCCCCTCATCTGTGCCACTCTTTCTTCCTTCATCTGCACCACTCTGTCCCCCCCTCACCACCCACACCACTCTGTCTTTCCCAATCCCTACTGTTGTGTTGTCGAAGCCGGATAATTGGCTGAGACAGGATCGGTTTAAAATTAGATCTGCGGTACGCCATTTTGCGAATGGCAATGAGACGCCATTTTGCGATTTGCTGCCCAGCGCCATTTTAGTGAAACTCGCCACTATAAATATATACAGCGATGCTATTTAGCATCGTGCGATTCCCACGCAATAGAAAGAAGTTAGAAGTCCTCACCACATAAATACAGACAGTCGCTAAAACATATAAACTAATTATCCCTGCAAGACACGCACCATAGTGTACTCCACAAAACACATAGTCGTACTTACACACTGCACACTTACATGAAAGGTTCCCTAGTATTAAAGTGTAATATTCAAGGTGTATTCAGTGATTATTAATGTTGTGTAATAAAGGTTATTTGATATCTAAGGTTTAGTACATGGTAAGCAAACCGTGTCTGGTGTTGTACTGATCCACTGTGTCTCCACAGATTTCCGGTATCATCGGTGAGAAGATCGGAACATACGTCTGCAAACTATGGACTATAGAGAGTTAAAACAGTAAAATGTACTCTGTAATGTTAGCAGCTTAGATTTGCATGCAGCGGGAAAAATGACACAAAGGGTGGTTGGAGGCTGTTTGTGTCCATTTGAAATTGTCCTACAAACTATCCTGTAACAGAAACACATTTAAGAAGAACCAATGGAATCATGCCAAACTTGTCTATTGTATTGCCAATCCCTGAAAGAGTATATAAATGCGCTCTCTAACCCCAATCGAGAGTCTTCTTGCTGTGCTGTTGACGGAGGTTTCTAATGCTGATGCCGGTATCTGGGCCCAGAGCGCGTGCGTATATAACAACTGTACCTTGGGTTTGTATGATTTATTTGCGCTAATTGTCTTTATATCACAGCGTGCAACCATCTGTTTTTATGTTGAATAATAACATTTTGTGCTTTGGAAACCACATTCAAAGTCTGAAGGCATTTATTTATTGTGCGACTCATTACGCTAAATTGCGACAATTCTAGAAGGTATAGGCAGGATTTAGAAGATATAGGCAGGAGTGCATAGAGGTTTAAATTAGGTATCCATAGTTGGGAGCTCGCAGTGTTAATCAAGCTACCGGTCACTTGGTAACACTCGGTAGCGATCACTCAGCAAAAGGGTGGAGGCGCCTACCAGGAGAACGCATTGTGCCTTCGAAATCTGCTACCACTGTTGTTGCTGAGAGTCTGCTACTTGTTATTGTGGCTTTAGAAGCACTGATTGAGAATCCAGGGATGAGGGAAAAACAAGTTTGTTTTCCTTCATCGATAGTTTCTTTATGTGTTCAAAGGGGGAAGTCGCATTATTGTATATGCGACCAAGTCACAATATAGCGTAAAAGTCATAATACGTGTGATGTAGTAGTCGCATTATTGTGTATGCGACTAGTTGCACAATAGCGTATACGTATTTCCGGTATTGCTGCCACGTGTTTTAAACAAAGCCGTTGAGAGTGCACGGTGATATTGATAGAGAGCATTGTTGTAAACATCTTGATCAGTGTTACCATAGTCTGGGAAAACGTGTATTTTTCTGCACAGGAAAAAAGTGTGTAACAGTGAGCATTTGTTGGTTTAGGGTGTAACATGGTTCCTAAAAGGTTAAGGATATCGTAGGACCCTTAAGTGCTAGGCGCAGGAGACGGCCTAGTGACTCGGTAGTAGCTTACCATTTAATATACACATAGCAGGTGTATGGGTTGTTAGTTTTGTTAGGGTTCGGCTATCAGTGTGTTTACAGTATTCAGTAATCAGTTAGGATTATTTGAGCATTGTAATTGAGCCGCATAGTTTTGGATAAACTGTGATTGTGAACTGAAGAGAGGGTGGACGAAATCACTGGAAAAAAAAGGGTAAGTATTACCCCCTAGCAGTTGAAAGGTAGTCAAAAAGGGATTTTGTGTGGAAACAACTTCTTCCATAGGTGCGTGGAAGCATCTAGATTTCTTCCGTAGGGTTTGTGGGTTTCCAAGACGTCCACAGGTAAGTGAAAGTGTCTTGAGTGTCTTTCACCGGTTTAAATCTTTATTGAAAAACATAGGGGTTTTCCCAGGATGGGAGCCACGCAAACAGTAGAGATGTTAGATGATGTTATGCTGCTGTTGGAAGCGCCGCTTGGGTCGGCACGCCATATTATGCATACTAAGTAAGGTGCTTATGCAATTAGGTACTGTGATGTATGGTTTAAGATGACGATGAAGAGTGTTAGACCGTTTCCCAGAATTGGTAGCTTTGATAAGGATGTATTGAACAATGTCCGAGATAGCATCAGTATGGTGCGTTCTCGAGTGAAAAAAGTAAAATATAACGAGTGTTTAAAATTATGGCAGCATGAGCGGGATGCGTGGCTTAAAGGTGTGCAAGCGACACAGACTAGCGTCGCGAGCACATTACCAGAGAGTAAACCTTCAGCGCTAAACTGAGGTGCGCACGTGCAGCAAGGTAGCATTGTGGAAGGTATTGCTAGTGGTTCACGTGCACCACCGCTGCCCTATGCGGATGGGGGTGCAGGTACAGATGTTGAAAAAAAACCTAAAAATGTAACAAGTAATTTGTACCCTCTCAAGTAATCATAAGGAAAATGTTCATGATGCGGATGATGAGCCTATTTTTATGTCTGCCATTTCCCATGCTGTACACATGTTAGATGCTCCACCACGACAAGCACAAGTGGTGCCGCCATCTTCATCAGTGATAGTACAGGAAGTGTTAACATCCACTGCACCCGTAGAGGAAGTTGTTAACCCTATACGTAGCAGTAATAGACTAAACCCCCAGCCAGGTAACAAGGTTAAAAGTAGCAGTGCGGCCGGTCTGCATCCCATCCGGACAATAACTGTTCCGAATGGGAATGCAGATGCGAATGGTGTAGTGCCCATAAGGGAGGTAGCAATGCATTGTCCTTGGACAAGAGCGGAGCTAAATTCCATAATGAATGATTTCCCCGATCCTAAAAAGGAATTAGCCAAATGCCAAAGATTTTTGAAAAATTTCGGTAGTTCTCACGAGCCAACCAATAAAGATTGGCGAGTGGTGTTAAGGGCTTCCATGAAATACCGACGTAACAAACTTTATCACGGATTGTGTATTAGATGGAGATGTTCCCTTAAAAGACGAAGTTAACCAAGGTAACATTTCCCGCATTGTAACTCAATTGGGTGTATATTTTCCAGTAGTAGTTAACTGGAGCAAAATTTTCACCATAAAACAAAAAGAGAGTGAATCTGCAGAGGATTATTGTAACTGAGCTCTGCAGGCTATCATCCAGTACACTGGGTTAGAAGATATTAAAGATAGTCATCACAGGGGAATGATTGTCACTGTACTTATGGATGGTCTAAAAGAGAACCTAAAGACCCGAGTTCAGACCTCACAACCTGGCTGGAGGGGAGTCACTGTAGACATCCTCATAGAATCCACTATTGAACATGATAAGAACATCTCTAAAAAGAGAGAGACCCAGAGCAAGAAGCTAATGGCTGTTAGTATTCAAGCTCTAGAAGGAATGACTGTAACATCACAGCCAGCAGACACACCTGCACCTGCACAGCTACACGTCCTCACCAATCCTGCACCACCGCAAACACAGCCCTACCCCACTTATGACACACAACCACAATGCCCATACTATCCACAACCACCATATTTCCCTCAATATCCTTACCCACACCCACCATCTTTCCCTTCCGCTCAACTCACACAGCAATCCTTTTATCCACCCCACTCACGAAAGTGCTTCAACTGCAACCAAGTGGGACATGTAAGTAGGAACTGCACGGTGAAGAAGGTAGGACCCCTTAACCAGGGAGTACCTGAATATCCCCATAAGGTATTTACAGAGAGAACAATAAATGTCCAACAGACACCAGCTCCAATTGTGGCCGTAAATGCTGTATTGGAGAGTGGGAGTCAACGCTAGGGGTAAGGTCATACCTGTAGTCTACAGATAATCAGGTTAACGGGAAGTACTAGGGAAGAACCGGTAATGATGGTTGATGTAGCTGGTACTAAATATCCTTTTCTTGTAGACACAGGGGCGACCAGGTCAGTGATAAAATCGCCCTTTAATTTACAGGTAACCAGCGAGACAGTACCAGCAATGGGTGTAACGGGTAAAGTGCAACATTATCCTTTAATAAAATTCACAGAGGTCACTATCAGGCCATTGCATACCAGGCATTCTTTCCTCCTGGCAGCAGCGGCTCCTACTAACCTACTGGGAAGGGATTTGTTATGTAAGATGGGATGTGTCATATATTGTACCCCTGATGGTGTATTTTTAGATATCCCAGAGAGAGTTGCGCACGAGGTGAGGGATATTTTGGACACTCCCCAAAGGATAATGTATCACTCTACTGGTTTAAGTGAAAATCCATCTCAGGTAGATCAAATGTTATCCCAAATTCCAGATTCACTTTGGACCAAGGATGGACAGGACACTGGATTAATGGCAAACGTAAGTCCTGTAATGGTAAGTCTAAAAAGCGGTAGGCAAGCTCCAAAAATTCCCCAATACCCATTAAAACAGGAGGTAGAATTAGGGGTTTATCCCATAATTGAGTGATTGTTACAGCAGGGAATTTTAGTTCGTACAGCTAGTGTAGCCAACAGTCCCATCTTTCCTGTAAAGAAGAGTGGTGGGAGGGGTTATAGGCTGGTACAAAACCTTAGAGGAGTTAATAAGGTGGTAGAGAGTCAATTTCCCGTAGTGCCAAATCCAGCTGTCATTCTTATGCAGATCCCACCCAATGCAACCCATTTCACTGTCATTGACCTCTGTTCTGCTTTCTTCTCTGTGCCTCTTATTCCTTACTGTCAGTACCTATTCGCCTTTACATACAGGGGTGTACACTATACATGGACATGGTTGCCCCAGGGTTTCATAGACAGCCCCAGTATCTTTTCCCAGGCCTTACACGACTGTTTACAATCTTTTCAACCTGTCAATTGATCTGTTCTAATACAATATGTGGACGATTTATTGTTATGTTCTGATTCGTTTATGTCATTTTTAAATGATACTAAACTTTTGTTGCTTCATCTCTCGCAAACAGGACACAAGGTTGCTAAGGACAAACTACAGCCATGCCAGTCCAGGGTTAAATATTTGGGAGTGTGCCTAACTCAGGGGTTACGACATCTCACAAACGACAGAATCCAGGCCATACAGAACATGACACTGCCGCAGAACCAACAGCAAATTCATACCTTCTTGGGAATGTGTGGATACTGCAGAATGTGGATCCCAGGTTTTTCTATTTTGACCTTGACATTACATGACTTAGTCTCTTCCTCAAAGCCCGATCGTGTCATACACACAGAGGAATCAGAGCAGGCTTTCCTTAATCTTAAAGATAGTCTGACAAGAGCACCTGCATTGCGAATACCTGAATATGAAAAACCATTTGATTTGTATTGTCCAGAAGCCGATGGTTGCGCAGCAGGTGTCCTCACACAAAAACATGGTGATGCCAGTAGGCCCGTAGCATACTACAGTGCACAATTGGACACTGTGGCAAGATCACTCCCAGCGTGTTTAAGAAGTGTAGCAGCAACTGCTCTATTAGTCAGTAAGAGTGAGGATGTGGTACTAGGCCATGATATGATTGTCTATACTCCCCATGCTGTATCTGCTTTGCTAAACTCTGCCCAAACCAGAAATGTCTTCTCAGCTAGGTTCACAAAATGGGAATTAGCCTTAATAGTACCTGCAAACATCACCATCAAAATATGCAGTACGTTAAACCCAGCTATATATTTACCATATGTACAACATGATGCACAAAGGGTGGAGAGAGGTGAGCCGCTGGGAACTGGTGAGTTGTGCAGGTATATTAATGCACATGATTGTATGGAATATCTGAATCAAACCTTTACTGCAAGACCTGACATACGGGATACACCTTTAGAAAATGTAGATGTGACATTTTACATGGATGGAAGTTGTCATAGACAGACTGAAACTGGAGAGTTATGTACAGGTTTTGCTGTCGTAAATGACGAAGACATCATAGAAGCCGAACCTTTAGGACCACCACACTCGGCCCAAGTGGCGGAACTGGTGGCACTAAAGAGAGTGTGTGAATTAGCGAAAGGTAAATCTGCTAATATCTACACTGACTCTAGGTACGCCTTTGGGGTAGTTCCAATTTCGGTGCCTTATGGCATCTGAGAAAATTTATGACAGCAGGCACACCAATTGCACATTCCAAACATATAAAAGGACTACTAACAGCAATCCAATTGCCAAAGGCAGTGGCAGTAATTAAGTGTAAAGCCCATACATGTGAAGATTATCTGGTGTCACTGGGCAACAACAGGGCAGACGAAGCTGCAAAATGGGCAGCAGGGTTAAAAATGAATGTACCAACTGAACAAATCATGACTTTCCAAGCATTTGATATGCTGAAATTAATTGAGATGCAAAATTTGTGTTCTGTCCAGGAAAAGTCAGTCTGGAGGTCCAAGGGATGTGGACAAGAGTCCTCTGGAGAGACGTCTAAGGTAAGCCAGTAGCTCCCAAGGCATATTACTCATCTGTAAAGCAAGGTATGTGTAAATTGGTGAGAGCGTACTGGTGCGCACCGGGTTTTTCTTAAGCGGAAAAGAGAGCAATGTCCTGTCTGACCTGCTTGAGGAAAAACATTGGGAAAACTATCCCTACCGAACCATCCCACATTCCCCCGACTGAAGGACCTTTCCAGATAATACAACTTGATTTCATCCAATTACCACCCTGCAGGAATCTCAAGTATGTATTAGTGTGCATTGATGTGTTTTCCAATTGGGTTGAGGCATACCCAGCTGCCACTAATACTGCTGCGTTTACTGCCAAGAAAATTGTTCAGGAGTTCGTGTGCAGAGACGGTATCCCTAAAATTATCGAGAGTGATAGGGGTACTCATTTCACAGGTGAAGTTTTTCAAAATATGTGTAAACTGATGGGTATTAATAGTTGACTTCATACCCCCTACCGACCGCAAGCCAGTGCCAAGGTGGAGAGGATGAACGGAACTATTAAAAACAAACTAAGTAAATCAGGGCAGAGACTGGATTAGGATGGCCAGAAGCACTACCATTGGTCCTACATAGCATAAGGACCACTCCTAGATCCCCTCTAAATCTGTCCCCCTTTGAAATACTGTTTGGTAGACAAGCTCATTTGATTATAAGTCCTCAGGAAGATTTGAAAGGTAACAACGAGCTAACTGTACGGTATCTTATAACAATGAGTAAACAGTTAAAACAGCAACAGCAGAAACTGAAATTGTTGTCCCATGATATGCCTGAAACAAACTGTCATGATGTTGAACCTGGAGAATATGTTATGATCAGAAATTTCTTGCGTTCAGATTGTTTGACTGATTGTTGGGAAGGTCCGTATCAGGTGTTGCTGACGAGTACCACATCTTTGAAGGTGGCCGAGAGAGATACCTGGTTCCATTCCACTCACTGCAAGAAGGTCAACCAACCGGTGGAGAAACAAGGTGGAGACGAGGCTGATAACGTGGACCTGTTGATCGCGAGCTTGTTCCGGGAGGCTTAAAAGATTGCAGTGAGATATCTGAGCTAAAAGAAATTTGCAGGTCCTTGCTGCGGCAATGGACTGGTCTGCTGTGTTAATTTTTATATTATCTTCCAGAGTTTCCATCATCCTGCTTTGTTCGTGATTTCTGGTTTCTATGACGGATAGAGGAGATGGGAACTGATGGCAGAATTGATGGAGTAGAGTTGAAAGGAGGAGTGCTATGCCAATCAGGGGAGTGTTTGACCAATCTTAGTACTGTAATTGTTAAGAGATCTGCTATTTTGGATACTCGGGGACAGTGTGAAGGTCTATCATCTGAGCAATATTGTATGTATGAGTTCTGTGGGTCCATAATTGATGAGAGATGCATCCAACCTAAGTTTCAGTATTGGGGTGGGTATCCTTTAGAGGATTATCAGACCATGGTGGGCAAAATTTTTAACCAAACTGACTGTTGGGTGTGTTCTCATGTGCCTCAAGGACAGCATAATGTAGGATTAGTGCCATTCCCATTAAATATCTCTGAAATTATAGAATCACAAAGAGGGCATGCACTAGATGGAAAATGTCTTAATACCAAACCACCCCATTTTAAACTCCACCAGTACCAAGTAGATAAATCACTTTTATGTTTAAACATCACCAACTCCAATGAACCAGGAAGTTTGGAGGTGACTGGGAATAATCAGACGATGACCTACTCACAATGAGCTGACCGTGAGCCTATGAATTATGAACTGTTACGCAAAATTAGGTCAGGTGGAAGACACTTCCGGTATAAATATACACTAAGTCCCACCAAAAAAAAGATTGGTAGGGTACCAGATGGATATTGTGCCAAGATATTACAACCGGAAACTTGCATGTGTCAAATGGGAGACCCTGAAGTAGGATCACTTGCTAGGGAAATGTGTGTGATGATAATGATGCATACTATTTCTTATGTTCACTGGCTTTCAAGTTTTGGTAGCACTGGATCCCACCATGATCGCTCGGGGTACACTAAATTTTAAATATATCCAAGACCTTGCTAAATTAATAGATAATATCATCGAGATGTATGATGACACATTCAGGTATACAGGTAGGGAGTTACAAGCGTACAAGAAAGAATTGGTGCAACACAGACTAGTGTTAAATTATTTAACAGCTGTCACTGGAGGGTATTGTGTAATGTTGGCCACCCAATTTGGAGTAAAGTGTTGCACTTACATTACAAATGATACCAGCGACCCCAAGAAGGTGATTGACTAGAAGATGGATGAAATTCTGCAGCTAAAATGGGACTTTCGAAAGAACCATAATGCTTCAGTGGCTGAAGTAGAGGAGAAGGTAGAGCAATGGGTTTCATGGTTGAACCCAGGGAAATGGTTCTCAAGTCTAGGAGAATGGGTCCAGGAAATGATTGCAAGCATATGTAAACTCCTGATCCTCATACTGGTTGTCATCATAGTAATTGGCATATGTGTCAGGTATGTTCCTACTGTGTTGAAGTGTGGAAAATGTAAAGAGAGGGTAAACCGGAAGAACGAAATTATGATGATGGTCAGTAGTGACAATATGAATACTGAGGTAAATGTAGAACTGCATTACAACCCTGAACTAGAAGGTACCATCGTATAATGTATAAGATTTATATTTTAAAACATCTTAAATAATGGAAGTCCCTATTCCCCCTCAAGACTTCCTTTATTGGATTGGTGCATCCCTGCATCTTTCCCATGATCTCCCAAGATCCGCGGTGTGCGTATAGAGGTAGTATTATGTCCCCTCTTAGAGACACATTATTGATGGATTAAGAACCACCTTGTGACATCCCATAATATAACATTAAATAATATGTCATAATGTAAGCCTAAATTAATTCTAAAAGTATGATAGCATGTTGTTTGCTATCATAGGGTGGACTGTCGAAGACGGATAATTGGCTGAGACAGGATCCGTTTAAAATTAGATCTGCGCAACGCCATTTTGCGAATGGCAATGAGACGCCATTTTGTGATTGGCCGCCCAGCACCATTTTAGTGAAACTCGCCACTATAAGTACATATGGCAATGCTATTATTTAGCGTTGTGCGATTCCCACACAATAGAAAGAAGTTAAAAGTCCTCACCACATAAATGCAGACAGTCGCTAAAACATATAAACTAATTATCCCTGCAAGACACGCACCATAGTGTACTCCACAAAACACATACAGGGTATTCAATATGGGTGCGATAACATCGTTTTTGCGTTAATATCGGAGGTATGACATCATTATCGCAGGTTTTACTTTTACACCGTATTCAATTTCAAAGACTTATCGCAGTTTTGAAAAGTCTTTGATAACAAACGGGGATAGCTTTTCACCATTGAATAGGTGTCGAAAAAAAGTGCAGAATTGGGGTTTAGGGGTGCAGGATTAAAAAAAATAGCCTGCACCCCTGGGAATGGCATTTAAAAAAGAACTGTGTCAAAAAAAGTTTAAAAAAAAAATAGGGACACCCCAAAAAATTTATTTAAAAATTGGGGTGAAATAAAGAAAAATGGGAAAAAATTGTTTAAGAATAGGGAAATAGGTTCAGTGCTATTCTGCAAGTATGCGGAAGGTGTTTTGAAGAATAGAATTATAGCGGCAGGTGCACAAATGCAGAATTTTTAAAAACTTACTTTAGGGACATCAAAATATGCTAGTACCCATTTTCATGGATCCCAAATTTGATGGGACCACTTAAAAAAATAAAAAAAATAACCTAAGTGCTCTTCTGCAACACTTCTTCAATGTCAGGAAAAAAACACCTGCTGCTGCTATTTAAATCCCCGACTTTCAATTAAAGGCTAAAACGGGGGTACCCATAGTGATCCCCCATGTTTTTACAACTTTAGGGGGGTTATACAATTTTTTAAGGAAAAATTAGTAACTTTACGCAAATCCATCTCCGGAGTTTCCCGTTTTCGTTAATTTTATATTGAATACGTGTATAAGTGGGAGCGCGCTCGATACTTCAACGCAGGTAAAAACTCCGATATGAAACGTTAACTTCGACAGTGAAGTTAACGTTTCATATTGAATACTCCTAATAGTCGCACAACGCTAACTAGCGTCTTTCCCAATTCCCCAATACTTACACACTGCACACTTACATTAAAGGTTCCCTAGTATTAAAGTGTAATATTTAAGGTTTATTCAGTGATTATTAATGTTGTGTAATAAAGGTTATTTGATATCTAAGGTTTAGTACATGGTAAGCAGACCGTGTCTGGTGTTGTACTGAACCACTGTGTCTCCACAGATTTCCGGTATCATCGGTGAGAAGATCAGAACATACGTCTGCAAACTATGGACTATAGACAGTTAAAACATTAAAATGTAATCTGTAATGTTAGCAGCTTAGATTTGCATGCAGCGGGAAAAAGGACACAAAGGGCGGTTGGAGGCTGTTTGTGTCCATTTGAAATTGTCCTATAAACTATCCTGTAACAGAAACACATTTAAGAAGAACCAATGGAATCATGCCAAACTTGTCTATTGTATTGCCAATCCCTGAAAGAGTATATAAGTGCGCTCTCTGACCCCAATCGAGAGCCTTCTTGCATATATAACAACTGTACCTTGGGTCTGTATGATTTATTTGCGCTAATTGTCTTTAGATCACAGCGTGTAACCATCTGTTTTTATGTTGAAGAATAACTTTTTGTGCTGTGGAACCACATTCAAAGTCTGAAGGCATTTATTGTGCGACTCATTGCGCTAAATTGCGACAATTTTAGAAGGTATAGGCAGGATTTAGAAGGTATAGGCAGGATTGCATAGAGGTTTAAATTAGGTATTCATAGTGTGTTCTCCCATTTCTGGTAGTTTGTATTCCCTCAACTGCACCAATCTGTCTTTACCCATCTGCGCTGCTCTGTCTTCCACACATGACTGTTTTCGGGGGCTTGTCACAGCCTGCGCCTATGATTCCATACAAAATATAAATGGGTCCGGCATCTCAGTACACATGCTCATTCTGCGCAATTATAGGGATACTCAGAAGGTCTATTATCGGACGATCTGCAACCAATGATGCACCAAGAGCTGTCGGGACCTATAGTTTATTGTGATCACTAAGGTGCCTAGACTGGCAACAGCACTAACACAGGTGCTGCAGGAAGATTCAGCCGAACCCAACTGCCTTGTGGGCGCATCCAGGAGCTGGAAGGCAAGGTGGGTGATTTATGTCCCATGGACTGGGTGTGCAGATAGTGTTTGTATTTTGGGGTGGCTGTAGTGTATGTTCCAGAGACGGGGGCAGTGCAGACTTTCCCCTCAGTACCTTGAGCTGTCGGCACTACATTCCCATACACATATAATGGGCCTCTGTACACAGGGCCGACTCCAGGGGTAGCCGCGCCCTGTGCCTGATGATTATAAAGTACCCTATAAAACCGGAAATGGGGACGTGGCCTAATTACCATGGCACACCTCCAGTGTAACATAAGGCTGGGGGTGAGCCAAGTACTCTGTCACTAGCTGGGCTTCCCCCAGCCCTCTCCCGGCACTGAATGGATGCTGCGTGCATGCGTGCAGCATCCATTCTGCTGCTCCGGGGTCTGGCACCACCACACAGGTGTGGCGGTGGGGATGCCTAACCTCCCAACCAGACCACCCGCGGGACACTTCTGTTAACAGAAATAACGTGGCTATGACTATACTTTTTGAGAAAACCCCTGATCGCAGTGAAACGTGTTAAGGATAAGCTGTATCTCATTCAACATTGCATACTTGTATTTCTGGACACACTACTGGTCATCCTGTGGAGAGCTGATTTGCTGTGTTCCGGTCAGCCTGTCTCCTCCATAGACTGCTGTCCCGCTGAAGTCGGGATGTTGGGAGGGGTGCGCCCTCTATGGGGTGGCACCCCTGTTTGACCGCACTGGTTGAACACCCCAAGAACCAGCCCTGCTGTACCAGATGGTGATATGTGGCCTTTCCCATCAGTTCCTGAGCTGTCGGCACTACATTCCCATACACATATCATGGGGCTCTGTACCAGATGGTGATAAGTAGCCTTTCCCCTATCAGCACTACATTCCCATACACATATAATGGGACTCTGTACCAGATGGTGATATGTGGCCTTTCCCCTTCAGTACCTGAACTGTCGGCGCTACATTCCCATAAACATAAAATCTGCCTGATTCAGCGGTGGATAAAGCAGTGATGTCAGACGCAAGTGGCCGGTGTGTCTGAGGCACACTGCGCATACGTCCCGATTGTTACCGCCGCCGGCACAGAATACATTTGGAAACAGATGGGATGCAGGAGTAATGCTGTCAAACTCCCCAAATGATAATTTTACAGCATTTATCATATGCACCAAGTCCCGGAATACTTGGATGTGGTGAGTAATGCCATCTTCTGATGGCATTACTTTATAGAATCCATCTTACCGAGAGAGCTGTACTTTGTGATTTTGTTCATGCATGCTGGTGTAACTAACACCGGCATAAAGGGTGGCAGAAAAAAGGGGGAGGTGGAAAAGCGATGCAAACACAAACACCATACAATAAAAACATATATAATGTAATATAATTTATTCACACACTAAGGGCCAAATGTAATATGGTATCAGTTTTGGTAAATTGCGAGTTTTGTGCCAATTACCCAATGTAATAGGGTGTCAGTTCACTAAAACTCGCATTTTTCAGAGTTACTAAAAATCCCCATTCTCAAACTCAAATCCACTCGCCTGTCTGGTTTAGACACCCTATTAATGCAGAAACATGCACATATCCATGAGATATGTGCATGTTTCTGTGTGTACTTATGTAAAACATTTTAAATTATAAAAAAAATGACATGCACCAGCCCCGGGCTTTAAAAGCCTGTCCTGGATCTAAAAATACAGGGGCCAAAATGCGTAGGGGGCCCCTGTATATTAAGAACCAGCACAGGGCTTTGTTGAGCTGGTTCTGGAAAATTGGAACAAAATGAGTAGGGGTCCCCGGAAAAATCCAAAACCAGCACCGAACTCTTTCTAGCGGGGGGATAAAGCCACAGCAAGGGAAAACATTTCACCGGTTTCCCTGGCCAAAGCATTACCCCTGACTGCAGGGCACCCCAGGCCTAGACTGATAGCCCGGTGCTATCCCCGGCTCCCTAGGGCGGTGGGTGCCGGGTTGATAGTGTTAGTGTTCCGTGTAAAAAAAAGGGTTAAATATTTAAAAAAAAAAAAACACACTGTGAGAGTAAAATTTTAATAAAACATATTTGCACACTCACACTCACACATACTCACCTAGTATCCGAAATAATCCATAGGGGTACCTGAAATAAAAATCCATACTCACTTAGTAGTTCACATCCGCTTCGTTCCCTGTAGACATCCAAAGGGTTAAATAACAAACCGATAAAAAACCATACCATGCCGGACACAGCAAAGGTATGTGTATGTACACATACCTTTGCTCCGCGTAAATGACCGGGGCACACATGTGCCCCGTCATTGAAGGGGCCGCTAGCCAATCAGCGGGCATCTCCATCCGAGCAGCTCCCTGATTGGCTGAATGCGGTCAGTCTGTGTTCTCCGTAGACATCAATGGTGAGAATTCACCATTGAAGTTTATGCTGGCTCCCGCTACATCGTATCCACAAGCTTAATTGAGTTTAATCTTGTGGTTACATCATTGATACAATGTCACAATTTTTTTTTCAGGTACCCCTATGGATTACTTCGGATACTAGGTGAGTATGTGTGAGGGTGAGTATGCAGGTATTATCATGGCCATGGTTTCTCGGCATGGTAGTCACCGGGTATTACCTGTGAGGTCGTTATGGTGGGGGGTCTCTGGCAGCGGTGCTGGTGTTTGGCGAGGAGCATTGGCTGTGCGTGGTTCTGTGCGGGCACATTGTCACTAGGCCTGGTGAGATCTGGCGGTGTTTCCGTTCCATTGGCATGGGCACCGCCATCTTGCCTGCGGCCATGTGATTCCGGCTGTCCAATCCTGGTAGGTCATGTGCTCATTCCAGCCAGTTACAGCACGGCACTGAGTATTTAGGAAGCTCCAGATCCTTCCTTTGCCAGTGCAACGTGTTTCTCAGCTACGGCTGAGAGAGAGTGCCTGTGCCTTACCTGCCTGCTTGTATACGCTGCTAGCCTGAACCTTGCCTGCTCCAACCTGCTGGACTTACCCTGCACCCTCCATATACCTTGTCACTTGCCTGAGTACCTGAACCTGCTGTTTCCCTGCACCTTGCTTCATTTCACTCCTAGCTGGACTTCACTACCTCTGTCTGCATCAGTTACAGCTCACCAAACCTGCATTCAGTTACAGCTCATCAAGCCTGCATTTAGTTACAGCTCATCAGACCTGCATTCTGTTTTCAGCTCACCATACTTGTATACTGGACTGTTCCTGCCTGTCACTATCTGGACATTTTCTCATTAACCCGTACTACAGTTATTAAGTGCACTTTAGTGCTATACCTGGACTTTTTCATTTGCCATTCCCATGTCTTCTAAATCACTTATTAAAAACTCCACTTTTTCATTTAAGTCTGCTTCTGTGTCTGCTCCTATCACCATCCCGAGTCCACAACAAATTCAGAACCTCACAGTTTGCACTGGCCCCATGGATCCGGCCATGGAACAGGAGTCTGGAGTGGATTTAGGGCCTGATTCAGACCCGCTCGTGAGCGCTGAGCGCTCGCAAGCGGGTCGATGGTGGCCCAGTATACATGCGTATGATGGAGCCGGCTCCATCGTGTGCATGCGCGAGACCGGGATAGCGACAGGCAAACCGTCACTCCGGGTCTCGCACGAAAGGGGGAGTGCTGTTGATGTTGAGTGACAGCATGCCCCCTTTGGTGGGTGTGCTGGGGGCATGGCTGCCCAGACAGGCGTTCCCATGGGAACGCCTACCATCTGGGGCCGGCCCCACTGACATCACAAGTGATGTCAGTGGGAGTGCTTTCGGCTCTGTTTGAGCCAAAAGCACTCCAGGGCTTGCGGCAACGAGACCCTACCACAAGGGTCTCGTCGCAAGCCCGATGGTCACAATGGTCTTGACCATTGCGACCATCTTCCTGGCCGCTCGCTATAGCTGTGGGTGGTCACCCACAGCTATACGAGCGGCCAGGAGGCGGCTCTAAAATTCAAGAAGGACGGCCCTGATTCAGAGTGAGTGCTCTGTCAGAGCGTCCGGCTCTGAATCAGGGCCACATTTTGCTGTATTGCTGGTCATTTAGAAAACCTGGAAGCTATACAACATCAAGTGGACCTGTTCCTACAGGAGATGTCTAAATGCCAAGATACTCTGCAAACCTCATTAATCACCCCTGGGGTATCAGCAACTTCACCTCCTCCTGTGCCTGGTAATACAGGGACCAGGGTATCCCCTCATCTACATCTACCCATGCCAAGCAAATTTGACGGCAATCCTAAGTTCTGTCGTGGCTTTTTAAATCAGTGTGATATACACTTTACGTTACAGCCTGATAACTTCCCCACCACTAAAACCAAAGTGGCATACATCATGTCCTTGCTGACCAGCTCGGCTCTGGATTGGACCTTCCCACTCTGGGAGTGTTCAGACTCGCTGCTAGATAACTATACAGTGTCACGTCTGAGACTGGAGAAGAGGACGTGGTGGGCCTAAGTTGGGGAAAGAAGCGGAGATGAGGGGCCTGGATGTACGTTCTCCTCATCCACAGGTCTTGAGTGTTGGCGAGACCTGGGCAAAGGTGCGGAGTCTAACCCACAGGATGGTGTTCGCCAGTGACCCCCCCAATTGGGATATGGGCTTAGCTGCACCCCGTGAGCAGGTCGCGGTCCTTTGACCAGGTACCCAAGCCATGCAGGGATAGAGACACTACACCCGTGGCCCAGCGAGGATATGCCTGCTTAGGCACCAAACAGTCCCTTAGAACACTGTATAGAAAACACCTTGACACGAGGATCAAATGTCAATAAGGATTTCAAGTGGGAAGCAACTCACGGTTACTTGAGACGTCACCAGAGATAGAAGGCACACGGGTAGAGGTGGTATATGTTGTAGCACGGATGTTCACTGGAGATAGAAGGCACACAGGTGGGGATGGTAACACTGCTGCACGGGTATTCACCAGAGACGTATAGGCACACAGGTAAAGGTGGGTACACTGCTGCACGGGTATTCACCAAAGACATAAAGGCACACAGGTAAAGGTGGTAACACTGCTGCACGGGTATTCACCAGAGATGTATAAGCACACAGGTAAAGGTGGTAACACTGCTGCACGGGTATTCACCAGAGACGTATAGGCACACAGGTAAAGGTGGTAACACTGCAGCTGTACGGGTGAATAGGAACCTGGACCGGGAACTCACTAAAGCACGCTAGGAGACAACCGTTGTTCAGGCAATTTCCCATAACCTGTGGAACAGTTTTATACCCAGGGGAACCCTTAGACAGGTGCACAGCATCAGCTGAAAATGGGCCTATCAGGGGGAAGGGTCCAGTCACATGGGCCGACTGTCATGGCGGCGCCCATGTCCAGATTTGTGATGCCGGACACCAGCCCTCCAGGAAGCCACAGCATGCGGGGAGAATACTCAGCTTCTCCCCCGCCATCGTGCAGGCCAACCGACCACCCAGGATGAGAGGGGAAGCCGGCGGTGCGGTAAGCGGGCGCCGATCCCCGGCTGAGCCCTGACAGTACCCCCTCCTTTAAGGGTGGGCACTGAACACCCATCAGGCTTCTCTGGAAATCTCCTATGAAAACTCTGGATTAGTCGCGGAACGTGTACATCAGAGGCTCTGATCCAGGCCCTTTCCTCGGGGCCTAGCCCTTCCAATCGATGAGATATTGAAGGGTGTTGAATCTGTGCCGGGAATCCAAGATCTTCTCCACCTCAAATTCAGTGCCTTGTAATGTCTTGACTTGAGGCAATTTAGGGGAACAATTCTGAAAACGATTGAGGATCAGGGGTCGTAAGAGAGAAACGTGAAACGTGTTTGAAATCTTCATTTGAGGAGGAAGTTCCAATTTATAAGTTACTAGACTGATTATCTTAAGGATACGATATGGACTAATAAAACGTGGAGCGAGTTTCATGGACGGGACTCTTAAGCGAATATTTTTGGAAGATAACCAGACCCTGTCCCCGACTCTCAACAGTGGAACCGCCAAACGTCTCCTGTCCGCAAATTTCTTGTAATTCCTAGAAGATTGCTTTAGAGATAGGTGAATTTTATTCCATAAAACTGAAAAGGATTGAATCTCTTGATTCACAGCCGGAACATCTATAGATGGAAGCTTCTGGAAATCTGGAACTCGTGGATGTCTACCAAAAACTGTAAAAAAAGGAGTGGATTTAGAGGAAGAATGGAATTTAAAATTATGAGAACACTCTGCCCATGGCAGGAGGTCCACCCAATCATCCTGGGAAGATGACACAAAGAGCCTAATGAAGGTCTCTAGCTCTTGATTGACCCTTTCCATTTGACCATTCGACTGTGGGTGGTAGCCAGAGGAAAAGTTCAGTTTGATTCCACAGGTATTACACAGGGCTCTCCAGAATTTAGCTGTAAACTGAACACCTCGATCAGAGACTATTTCCCTGGGGAGACCGTGTAATCTGAAGATGTCTTGAATAAAATTTTTTGCTAATTGAGGAGCAGAAGGAAGGCCAACGAGCGGGATAAAATGTGCCATTTTAGAAAAGCGATCCATGACCACCCATACCATGTTATACCCCTTGCACCGAGGTAATTCAGAAATAAAATCCATTGAGATGTGGGTCCATGGAGCAGTTGGGATAGACAAGGGACGAAGAGGACCAACCATCTGTCTACGCGGAGTTTTATGTTGAGCGCATTTGATACAGGAGCGGAAAAACTCCGTGACATCCTTCTTCATGGTCGGCCACCAGTAAGATCGAAGTAAGAACTGGTAGGTCTTGGTGATTCCAGTGTGACCTGCGAACAAGGATGCATGAGCCCAAACCAGCAATTCTTTACGTAAATTAGGAGGTACAAAAATTTTCCCAGGTGGCAAGGACACTACTCGAGTAGGAGCAAATACAATTGGGTCAAAAATGGAACGAACTTGAGAACACTCCTCCTCCTCCAAGTTAGTCATAAAGGAGCAAGATAATGCATCGGCCTTCTTGTTCAACACACCAAGATGAAACTGGAGTTTTAAATCAAACCCAGAAAAAAAAAGTGACCATCGTGCCTGCCTGGCATTCAACCGGTGTGCAGTTTGCAGATAGCTCAGATTCTTATGGTCTGTAATAATTGTGACAGGAAATTTGGCCCCTTCCAGAAGATACCGCCATTCCTCTAAGGCTAAGCGCATGGCTAGAAGTTCTTGGTCGCCTATAATATAATTCCTCTCAGCAGGGGAAAATTTACGGGAGAAAAATCCACAGGGATGCATCTTCCCATCTTCAGCAGACTGAGATAATACCGCGCCTACTCCAATGGAGGATGCGTACACCTCCACAATGAATGGTTTGTCTATTTGAGGCTGACAGAGAATGGGAGCTCGAGAAAAGGCACCTTTTAGGTTTTGAAAGGCTTGTACTGCTGGAACAGACCATTTAGAATGATTGGCTCCTTTCCTTGTGAGGGAGGTAATGGGTGCTACCAGCGCAGAAAAGTGTGGAATAAACCTCCTATAATAGTTTGCGAATCCTAGGAAACGCTGAGTACCTTTTAAAGAAGTAGGCAGGGGCCATTCAGAGATTGCTTTTAGTTTATCAGGATCCATCTGGAGACTCCCCCCAGAGATAATATGGCCTAAAAAAGGTACTGAAGTTTGGTTAAACATACATTTGGAAAGTTTCCCAAAGAGGTGATGAGTGCGAAGGCAGAACAATACCTCCCATACATGAAGACGATGGCTCTGTAAATCTCTGGAAAAGATTAAAATGTCATCGAGATAAATCACAACAAATTTATGAAGAATATCCCGGAAGATCTCGTTGACGTAACCTTGAAAAATAGCTGGTGCATTACAAAGACCGAAGGGCATTACGAGGTACTCGAAGTGTCCGTCTCTGGTATTGAACGCGGTCTTCCACTCGTCCCCGGTTTTAATTCGAATCAGATTGTACGCACCATGTAGATCCAGCTTGGTGAAAACCTGAGCCCCTTGAACCTTGTCAAAAAGTTCTGAAATTAAAGGTAGAGGGTACCGATTCTTTATGGTGATTTGATTTAATCCTCGATAGTCTATACAGGGGCGGAGTCCACCATCCTTTTTCCCTACAAAAAAGAAACCTGCCCCTGCAGGAGAAGAAGAAGGTCGAATGAATCCTTTAGCAAGGTTTTCCTTAATGTATTCTTCCATGGCCGCGATCTCAGGCACGGACAAAGGGTAAACACGGCCACGTGGAGGACTTTTTCCGGGAAGCAAATCGATGGCACAATCCCAAGGTCGATGCGGAGGAAGTTTATCTGCGGCTTGTTCACAAAATACATCAGCAAAGTCTTGATAAGCCTCGGGCAACCCCAGCTGGGGGGAATGTTTAGAAGACTCTGGTCGAAGGGACTTCTTAGCCGGGTTGGAAACCGTCGCTTGGTTACATACTGGAACGACCTTGGTCAAACAATCTTGGAAACACTGTGAACCCCAGGATAGGATTTGCATAGCATCCCAGTCGAAGACAGGATTGTGTTTTCTCAACCAGGGCAGCCCCAATACCAGCTCATAGGAGGATTCGGGTAACACAAAAAATTCCAGCATTTCATGATGTAGGCACCCAATTTGAACAGACACAGGATGAGAGAGCGAAGAAATGGGTAGCCCCACCAGAGTTTTACCATCTAGACCAGACAGTAACAATTTATTAGGTAGGGAAACGACTGGAACACCCAAGGTGTGAATCAATTTCCCTGCAATAAAATTACCAGCGGCTCCTGAATCAATTAAAGCGTGAACCTTTCTTGTCCTGGACTTATGGGAAAGCGACACTACTAAAAGACTCTCAGATAATTGGAATGGCTTGAGAATAACCCCCAACTGAATGCTCCCTACTTCAGTCAGGGTTTCGCATTTCCCGCAAGAAAAGGACAATTTTTCAGAATGTGGTTAGGTGCAGCGCAATAGATACACAATTTATTTTGGAAGCGTCTATTGCGCTCTGCCGGGGTGAGTTTGGTTCTGTTGACCTGCAACGGTTCCTCTTCACTAGCTAGGGTGGGTATAGGCGGACTAACAGCAGAAGAACGGACTGGTAGACGTTCACCTCTTCCCCTACTAGCCCATCTTTCCCGGTGGCGAAGGTCAATTTTGATACAGAGAGAGAGATAACGTCAGCGAAGGATTCTGGCAAATCTCTGGAGGCAAGCTCATCCTTCATCCTCTCAGAGAGTCCATGAAGGAAGGACGCTTTAAGAGCTTCCTCGTTCCATTTTAATTCTGATGCCAGGGTCTGAAATTGGACTACATACTGCCCCACGGACCGTGTGCCCTGACGCACTCGGAGAAGGTCAGAAGATGCAGATGCAGAACGGCCTGGCTCGTCAAAAATTCTCTTAAATGCGGAAACGAATTCCTCGTAGGTAGATACGATGGGGTCGACCCGTTCCCATAAAGGGGAGACCCAGTCTAACGCTGCTTCTGTTAATAATGAAATCACATATGCTACTTTTGCCCGAGACGTGGGAAAGTTCTGGGGAAGACATTCGAATTGGATGTCACATTGGTTGATGAACCCGCGGCACCGCCTGGGATCGCCATCAAACCTTTCTGGAGTGGCAAGCTGTAGTTGGGGTTTGGGAGTAGGAACCACTGGTGGAGGGACTGATGGAGAGGGTACAGGGACCGCAGGCGGGGGAACAGGGAGAATCGAAGCCAACGTGGTTTGAATCGAAACCAGTTGCCTCGAGAGCTCCTGTAAATACTGAGCCACTTGTTGTTGTTGCGCCTCCTGGTTGTCCATCCGAGAGATCAACTCTTGCAGTGACCCAGTACCTTGGGATCCTGCAGCCTCCATTGGGCCTGAACAAACTGTCACGTCTGAGACTGGAGAAGAGGACGTGGTGGGCCTAAGTTGGGGAAAGAAGCGGAGACGAGGGGCCTGGATGTACGTTCTCCTCATCCACAGGTCTTGAGTGTTGGCGAGACCTGGGCAAAGGTGCGGAGTCTAACCCACAAGATGGTGTTCGCCAGTGACCCCCCCAATTGGGATATGGGCTTAGCTGCACCCCGTGAGCAGGTCGCGGTCCTTTGACTAGGTACCCAAGCCCTGCAGGGATAGAGACACTACACCCGTGGCCCAGCGAGGATATGCCTGCTTAGGCACCACACAGTCCCTTAGAACACTGTATAGAAAACACCTTGACACGAGGATCAAATGTCAATAAGGATTTCAAGTGGGAAGCAACTCACGGTTACTTGAGACATCACCAGAGATAGAAGGCACACGGGTAGAGGTGGTATACGTTGTAGCACGGATGTTCACTGGAGACGTAAGGCACACAGGTGGGGATGGTAACACTGCTGCACGGGTATTCACCAGAGACGTATAGGCACACAGGTAAAGGTGGTAACACTGCTGCACGGGTATTCACCAGAGATGTATAAGCACACAGGTAAAGGTGGTAACACTGCTGCACGGGTATTCACCAGAGACATATAGGCACACAGGTAAAGGTGGTAACACTGCTGCTGTACGGGTGAATAGGAACCTGGACCGGGAACTCACTAAAGCACGTTCAGGCAATTTCCCATAACCTGTGGAACAGTTTTATACCCAGGGGAACCCTTAGACAGGTGCACAGCATCAGCTGAAAACGGGCAAAGGGTCCAGTCACATGGGCCGACTGTCATAGCGGCGCCCATGTCCGGATTTGCGATGCCGGACACCAGCCCTCCAGGAAGCCACAGCATGCGGGGAGAATACTCAGCTTCTCCCCCGCCGTCGCGCAGGCCGACCGACCAACCCAGAATGAGAGGGGAAGCCGGCGGTGCGGTAAGCGGGCGCCGATCCCCAGCTGAACCCTGACATACAGACTTTGTATCTTCATTTAGGAGGATTTTCGATGAACCTGGACGCACAGTGTCAGCATCGTCCAGCATCATGACCCTGAGACAAGGAACCCGTCCTGTCAGCCAATATGCTGTACAGTATCAAATCTTGGCATCAGAGCTTAAGTGGAATGAAGAGGCCCTCACCTCAGCCTTTTGGCATGGTCTGTCCGACCGATTAAAAGATGATCTGATTACCCGTGAGCTTCCTACCAAATTAAATGATATGATCTCACTCTGCAACAAAATTGACCTCCGCTTCAGAGAACGTTAGGCTGAAAAGCACAAAACTGACCGGCTAAGGTCATTTAAGTCTCCCTTGCATACCCGTCCACCCCATCCTCCTACAGATGAGGAGCCCATGCAGGTGAACCAAACCCATCTCTCCAAAGAGGAATGTCAGAGAAGGATGCTAAAAAAACCTCTGTACCGCGGAGATTCAGGTCACCTGGTGGCCTCCTGCTCCCGCAAGTCGGGAAACGCCCGTTCCTAACTGACCTTGGGGACATCAAGTTAGGAGTTATTTGCCCGTCCCCAAACACTAAGGATTTCAAGATTCCCTTAGCTTTGGATCTCAAGCCCAACCCTGTCTTCGTCTCTGCTCCATTAGACTCTGGAGCAGCCGGAAACTTCATGACTTCCAGCCTAGTTGATAAACTACAAGTTCCTTGTTCATCTCTCAAGCAAGCAATTTCCCTGACTTCTGTAGATGGACATCCTCTTACTAAAGGACTGGTCACCAAGGAAACTCAACCAGTATTAGTTCGAGTTGGGGCACTCCACTCCGAGTCTTTAAAGTTCTTAGTGATACCAGAGGCTTTTCAAGAAATCATGATAGGACTACCCTGGTTACGCCAACATAATCCCAGGATAGACTGGTGCTCAATGCAGATTCTTTCATGGGGATCTGACTGTCAGAAATCATGTCTTCCCAAAATACAACCTGTAAGAAAGACAGCTTCGTTACCATCTCCAGCTATACCCGAGGAGTACCAGATGTTCTCTGATGTTTTTTCCGAGCAACAGGCGAACGTCTTACCTCCCCGCAGAGAATAGGACTGTCCTATCGAGCTGCTGCCTGACAAGATGCCACCCCGTGGTCGCACCTATCCTTTAGCCGTGCCTGAGACTAAAGCCATGTCAGAGTACATCCAGGACAACCTAGCAAAGGGATTTATTCGACCTTCCACCTCTCCCGCTGGAGCCGGCTTCTTTTTCGTTGGCAAGAAATACGGAGGCCTAAGACCTTGTATAGATTACCGGGGCCTCAATGATAAAACAATTAAGAATCGGTATCATCTTCCCCTGATCACAGAATTGTTTGACAGAGTTAAAGGGTCCATCATATTCTCAACGCTGGATCTGAGAGGGGCTTATAATCTCATCCGCATTCGTGCAGGCGATGAATGGAAGACCGCCTTTAATACTAGAGATGGACACTTTGAATACCTTCTGATGCCCTTTCGGTTGTGCAATGCCCCTGCCATGTTTCAGGGCTTTGTTAATGAGATTTTCCGGGACCTGTTGTACATCTCGGTTGTAGTTTACCTGGACGATATATTGATCTTTTTGTCTTCCGTAACAAAACATCATGAACATGTGAAGGAAGTATTGTCCCATCTAAGAAAGAACCACCTTTACTGCAAACTGGATAAAATGTGTCTTTGGGGTTCCCAGTGTGCCTTTCCTTGGTTACGTCATCTCTGGCTCTAGTCTAGAAATGGACCCCAAGAAGGTGCAGGTGATTTTGGATTAGTCACTTCCTCAAACGTTGAAAGCCATCCAGAGATTGCTTGGGTTCGCCAACTACTATAGACGTTTTATTAAAGGATTTTCATAATTGTTGGCTCCCATTACCGCCTTGACCCGAAAAGACACTAACCCTGCCCTATGGCCACCTGAGGCAGAGACTGCCTTCCAACTTTTAAAGCAGGCATTTATTTCAGCTCCAGTCTTACGACAACCAGATCTAGATAGGCCGTTTCTAGTGGAAGTGGATGCGTCTTCAGAGGCCATGGGTGCAGTTCTTTTCCAGCATTATGACGATAATCGAGTTCATCCCTGCGGGTTCTTCTCCAATAAGTTTTCTCCTGCTGAGTGAAATTATGCCATTGGTGAACAAGAACTTTTAGCAGTAAAGTTAGCCTTGAAAGAATGGAGATACCTGCTGGAAGGGGCCAAGTTTCCCTTCACTGTCTTCACGGACCATAGAAATCTGCTCTTCCTCAAGAATCTTCAGTGCGTGAGTCCTCGTTTGGCCCGATGGGCGATATTCTTTGCTCGGTTCCAGTTCACCCTGACCTTCCGGTCTGGAGCCCTTAATCAAAAGGCAGATGCCCTGTCCAGATCTTTCCGCAGTGATAACAAATCAGAGAATCAACAAAATACCCGTCTTGGAGTCAAGAGTCTTCGCCACCTTACAGCTGCAGCCTCCTACAATGAAGTCCTTTGTGGCCCCTGGAGTTAAGGAAGCATCTCCTCACCTGGGCTCATTCCTCTCGCTTTGCAGGTCACTCAGGTACCCGGAAGACCTTGGAATTTTTAAAGAGCCTATTGGTGGCCATCCATGAAAGCAGACGTGTCAGAATTTATTTCTTCGTGTTCATGTGCCCAGCTTAAATCTTCACATAAGGCACCGGCTGGTGAGTTATCGCCACTACCTATTCCATCACGTCCAGGGACGCATCTCTCCATGGACTTTAGTAACGAATCTGCCGAATTCTCAAGGGTTCCCTACCATCTGGGTCATAGTAGACCGATTCTCTAAAATCTTCCATTACATACCACTAAAGAAATTGCCTTCTGCCCCTGACCTGGCTCACTTGTTCGTTCAACATATTTTCCGTCTCCATGGTCATACCAGCTGAGATAGTCTCTGACCGTGGTGTTCAGTTCACAGCAAAATTTTGGAGAGCCTTATGTTCTGTATTGCAAGTAAAGCAAAATTTTTCTACGGCTTATCACCCACAAAGCAACGGTTCCACTGAGAGGGTTAATAAAGACCTTGAGACCTTCCTGAGGATTTTTATGACATCTTCTCAGGACAATTGGTCTGCAATGCTGCCATGGGCTGAATTTGCTCATAATGCCTCCTACCACTCTTCCACGAACCAAACACCATTCCAAGTGGTCTGCAGCCTTCATCCTCGGGTCCCTGAATTTCAAAGCCTGCCCGTCTGATGTCTCAGCTGTAGAAGACACTGTACGGAGATTTGCTTCAATCTGGTCTCAAGTTTGTACTGACCTGGAGAAGGCGTCCTCCCGTTACAAATTTCAAGCTGATAAGAAGCGTAGGAAAATACCACGTATGCAAGTCGGAGACCAGGTCTGGTTGTCCACCTGGAACCTACGACTTTGAGTGCCATCCATGAAATTTGCTTCACGCGTCATCAGGCCCTTCTCCATCATAAAAGTCATTAACCCTGTGGCTTATTGCCTTCAACTACCTCCTTATCTGAAACTTCCCAATTCCTTTCATGTCTCCCTGTTGAAACCCCTGGTGCTAAACAAATTTCACAGAGTCCTGCCTGCTTCTCCCCATGTCCAGACTGAAAGGGGCATAGAGTTTGAGGACTCCCAGGTCTTGGATTCCCGTCTCCGCAGAGGACATTTGCAGTACCTACTGGACTGGAGAGGCTACGGCCCAGAGGAACGTTGTTGGACCAATGCCCGAGATGTCCATGCTCCTGCACTCATCAAAAGGTTCCATGCTGCCCTTCTGGAGAAGCCTGGTGAGTGTCCTCAGGCCGCCCATAAGGGGGGTTCTGTCATGGCCAGGGTTTCTCGGCATGGTAGTCACCGGGTATTACCTGTGAGGTCGTTATGGCGGGGGGTCTCTCGCAGAGGTGCTGGTGTTTGGCGAGGGGCATTGGCTGTGAGTGGTTCTGTGCGGGCACATTGTCACTAGGCCTGGTGAGGTCTGGCGGTGTTTCCGTTCCGTTGGCATGGGCGCCACCATCTTGCCTGTGGCCATGTGATTCCGGCTGTCCAATCCTGGTAGGTCATGTGCTCATTCCAGCCAGTCACAGCGCGGCACTGAGTATTTAGGAAGCTCCAGAGCCTTCCTTCCTTCGCCAGTGCAACGTGTTTCTCAGCTGCGGCTGCGTGTGCCTGTGCCTTACCTGCCTGCTTGTATATGCTCCTAACCTGAACCTTGCCTGCTCCAACCTGCTGGACTTACCCTGCACCCTCCATATACCTTCTTACCTGCCTGAGTACCTGAACCTGCTGTTTCCCTGCACCTTGCTTCATTTCACTCCCAGCTGGACTTCACTACCTCTGCCTGCATCAGTTACAGCTCACCAAACCTGCATTCAGTTACAGCTCACCAAACCTGCATTCAGTTACAGCTCATCAATACTGCATTTAGTTACAGCTCATCATACCTGCATTCTGTTTTCAGCTCACCATACTTGTATACTGGACTGTTCCTGCCTGTCACTATCTGGACATTTTCTCATTAACATTTCTCATTTCTACAGTTATCAAGTGCACTTTAGTGCTATACCTGGACTTTTTCATTTGTCATTCCCATGTCTTCTAAATCACTTATAAAAACTCCACTTTTTCATTTAAGTCTGCTTCTGTGTCTGCTCCTATCACCACCCCGGGTCCGCAACAAATTCAGAACCTCACAGGTATGTTTTATTAAAATTTTACTTTCATGGTGTGTGTTTGTTTTTTTTACGTATTTCTTTAGTTGTGGAACTACAAGTGCCAGCGGGCCCGTAATGCCCCGCATGCTGGTATTTGTGGTTCTCCAAATACCAGCATGCGGGGGAGGCTTGCAGGTACTTGTGGTTCTACAACTAAAGACAATATTTAGCCCTTTATTTTACACAAAACACTAACACTATCAAACCGGCATCCCCCACCCTAGGGTGCCGGGGATAGCCCCGAGCTATCAGTCTAGGCCTGGGGTGCCCTAGAGAGGGGGCCCCTTTATTGGGGGGTCCCCAACTCCTCAGGGATCCGCGGCCTGGGCTGACTAGCAGTCAGGGGTAATGCTTTGGCCGGGGAAACCGGTGAAAGGTTTTCCCTGGCTATTGCATTATCCCCTCGCTAGAAAGAGTTCGGTGCTGGTTTTGGATTTTTAAGGGGACCCCTACTCATTTTGTCCCCTGATTTTCCAGAACCAGCTCAACAAGCCCTGTGCTGGTTCTTAATATACAGGGACCCCTACGCCTTTTGGCCCTGTATTTTTAGAACCAGGACAGGCTTTATAATGGCCGGGGCTGGTTATGTTTTGGGGAGGGGGTGCACGTTATTTAAAAAAAAGAAAAAACACAAAGAAGCCATCACGGATCTCACTGATCTATGATGGCTTCTCTAAAACTCGCAGCTTTTAATGCTACTCGCATTAAAAGGTATCAGTTTACATAGTCCTAAACTCGCATATGTAGTAGCCTCGAGCTGAAAAGTTTGCAGGCTATTGAATTTGCGAGTTTCAGTACAAACTCAGTTTGTACTGTTACTAAAACTGACTACCTATTACATTTGGCCCTAAAACAGTTTAGTAATACTCTAATACATGATAAATATCTACATAAATATAAATAGCAATTGCAAATGAAATGCACTATTCACAAGCTTAACCTGAAGATGATAGATCTATAGTAAAAACAATGTATAAAATATAAATGCTTTAAGGACTTAAAAAATGTCCATGGAGTTGGGATACAAAAAGTGCAATGTCTGTAGTAGAGAAATGTCCTGTTGTATCCACTACTGTTGGTAACAGAAATAACGTGGCTATGACTATGCTTTTTGATAAAGCCGCTGATTGTGGCTCAAGGTACTGGTTCTCCAAGTACCAGCATGCAGGGGAGGCTTGCTGGGACGTGTGGTACCACAGCTAAAGACAATATTTTAACTTCTAATTTTTACACAACACTACCAACCCGGCACCCAACGGGCCAGGGGTGCCGGGGATAGCCCCGGGCTATCAGCCTAGGCCTGGGGTGCCCTGGAGAGGGGACGGGTAATGCTGTGGCCACGGAACCCGATGAAAGGGTTTCCATGGCTGTGGCATTACCCGGCCCCCCGCTATAAAGAGTCCGGTGCTGGTTATGGAAATTACAAGAGACCCCTACTCGTTTTGTCCCGTTTTTCCACAACCAGGATAGGCTCAGACAAGCCCTGTGCTGGTACTTAATATACAGGTGCCCCCTATGCATTTTGGCCCCTGTATTTTTAGAACCAGCACAGGCTTTATATAGCCTGGGCCGGGTTATGCTTCTGGGGAGGGGGTGCACTTCTTTTTTTTTTTTTCATTTTTAAAAGTGTTTTTATATGTACACACAGAAACATGCACGTATCTCATGGATATGTGCATGTTTCTGTGTTACTCTGATCTGCTCAGGTTAAACTCACTATCCTGAAGCTGGTCTATTGTTTTTGCGAGTTCTCAGGCAGTAATATGTGCGAGTGAAGCACTTGCACTCTATTACATTGCCTGAGTTTTAGCTGGAGAATGGGAAAACATCTGGATGCAAGATGTTTTTTGCGAGTTATAGTAAAGCTCGAAAAATTTGAGTTTTACTATAGTCACTTACTATTACATTTGCGAATGAGTAAAAAATTCAAGTTTAGCGTTAAACTCGCATTTTAACAGATTTGCAACCTATTACATTTATCCCCATATGTTTAAAGCTTTCCTCACTTCCTGACCAACAATAAGAATATGTTGACTATATTTTTAAGGATCTACCGCATCTGCAGTGACCGACAAGATACAATCAAACAAATTGATGACATGTCAAATAAATTCTTGGTTCGGGAATATCACTATAAAACTTTAAGGAAGGCCAAGGAAAGGTCTTAAAGTTATCTAGAGCTTCCACTTTAATCCAGAAACAAAATAAAAAGACCAACAAGCAGGTAGAATGGACTCAAAATTACTAATTTATCAGCCCAAAATAATGTAAAGAGCTATGGACCATTGTTTCAAAGGATGAACACTTACCAGCATTAAGGAATGCGTCCCTGTTACCATCTTACAGACGATGCAAGCATATAAAGAACATCGTAGTGCATAATGACATTTCTGCACACACAAATTCCAGAGTAGAACATTTTCTATCCCGTAAAGCTGGCAATTACAGATGTATGTGCTGTATTACATGCAGTTGCCTGGAGAAAGGGGACACCTTTGTGCATCCTCATATGGGTAAAAAAAATTCACCATAAAATATGCCCTAACATGCACGAGCCGCTTTGTTATTTACTATATAAGATGTCCATGCGGCCTATTATATATAGGCAAAACGACCAGGCAGCTAAAAGAAAGGATGGCCTTACACCGATCTAGCATTAGGGCTGCTTTGGATGCTAAGGTCTTAGAATTACCAGTGGCCCGTCATTTCTGTGATTTCAAACATGGATTATCCATGACAAGGTATAAAATGATTGATTGGGTCCCCCCGAATACTAAAGGGGGAAACAGGGGACGCACGCTTCTAAAACTTGAAATCAGGTGGATTCGAATTTGAATGCTGTCTACCCGCACGGCCTTAACGAGATGATATCTTTCTCCTGTGTCACGACCAGGGTTTCTCGGCATGGTATTATCAGTGAGGACGCTATGGTGAGGGGCGTCTGGCAGTGATGCTGGTATCTGGCGGGGTGCATTGGCTGCGCGTAGTTCTGTGCGGGCATACTGTCACTCTGGTCTGGTTAGGCCCGGTGGTGCTTCCGTTCCGCTCTGGCATGGGCGCCGCCATCTTGCCTCCAGTCATGTGACCTAGTCGCCCTATCCAGGTGTGTCACATGCTCTCTCTAGCCTGTCTCAATGCAGCACTGGGTATTTAAGGGAGTGCCGAGCTTTCTCTCATTGCCAGTGCAACGTGTTTCTCAGCGAGAGCTGAGAGAGTTCCTGTGCTCATTCACCTGTCTATTGGGATCATTACCTAGCCTGCTTCACCCTGCCTGTTCCAGCCCCGCTGGCTCCTGCCTCCTCCTTTGCCTCTCCCTTGCCTGAGTACCTGTGTCAGCTGTTACCCTGCACCTTGCCTCCACTTGCAGTTTCCCTGGACATTATTTGTCAGCCTGCCATTCACTTCAGCTGCCATTCACTTCAGCCTACAATTCACTTCAGCCTGCAACTCACTTCAGCCTACAACTCACTTCAGTCTGCAATTCACTTCAGTCTGCAACTCATTCAGCCTCACAAACCCTGGAATACTGGACTACCTTCTGTTATCACTACCTGGACTTTTTCCCATTGCTTCACTACAGTTTCCCGAGTGCACTTTAATGCTATATCCAGACTTTTTGTTTTGCCACATTCTTGTCTGTTAAGCCACTCATTAAAAACTCCACGTTTATTTTTAAATCTGCTTCAGTGTCTGCTCCTTTTACCGCCCCGGGCCCACAACAAAGCCAGAACCTCACATCCTGCTTTCTATAGTGCTTTTGCTGTATTTGTTTTCTTTACAG
The DNA here is from genome assembly GCA_031769625.1 of Taudactylus pleione. Classification (NCBI taxonomy): domain Eukaryota; kingdom Metazoa; phylum Chordata; class Amphibia; order Anura; family Myobatrachidae; genus Taudactylus; species Taudactylus pleione. The sequence goes on along the minus strand of JAUIMM010000364.1, from coordinate 5,296,115 downwards.
GTTTTTATTATTCTTTAGAATCCTCATGTCTTTATACTTCGCGTGATAGTAGATTTCTATATCTTAACACCTAGGTGGTCTTTATTCATTAGTCTTAATTAGTTAGAAATAATTAATTTCTTAGCCTTTCTGTTGCTACACTTAGAGACTCTGGTGTTATGATTTTTTATCCATTTATTTTGTAGATTGTACCCTGGTTTATCCGTGTGAGTCCCTTGCATGGAATACCTTATGATTATTCTTATTATGATGCCATGTTTTTTAGTTGTAATTAGCCATCTATAGGTTAGATGCTGTGTTGACCTACCTTTTTATTATACCATTTGTTGGTATTGTTTACAGCATCTATTTATTATGTCTTTTTTGCAGCGCAGACTATGTTTGCAGTTGTTATGGTGATTGTGTACACTCTATGAGCCACACCCCGGTGAGACGGTCGGGACGTCGGCGCCTGGCTCATGATGTGACGTCATCCGGTCTAACTTTTATTGTGTGTTTCTTGATAAAAACGTTGATCCATAAAGCTGCGCTGTCTGTCTTGTCATTCGTTGTATGACTCCCGAGTGCCATACAGTTTGATATATATATATATACCATAGACAAAAATCCTTACGGTTTCACATGTCCCATTAAGGCTTCTAAGACATGATATGAAGTTTCACAAAACCTTCTGAATTTCTGCCACTCAAACTAAAAAAAGCAATGAAATCATTAAGGCTGATGCCTTAATGGACGTGTTCCTTGCGCAATACAGATATGATATGCCATCACACCCTGTGGTTAACTGCAGAATAAGCACTCTCACAGAGTGAGATGCTGTCACTGAAAAAATGGTGGAGCTGCTATTTCACAGAATTGTGTGCTCATTGGAATGCACACATGCAGTCTGCAACTGAGGTCTGAGCAGAAGATAGCGTTGTGCAGATAGGATAAGAGTGGTGTGGATGGGGGAGACAAAGTCGTGGAGAGGGGGGTAAGATTAAGCAGTACAGATAGGGGGGAGCCAAAGTGATGTAGATGGGTGGAAAATAGTGGTGCGGATGGGGGAGACAGCAGAGCGGATGGAGCGGGAGATAAGGTGACACGGTTTGGGGGGATAGAGTGACATGGACGCAGGAAGACAGAGCAGTGCAGATGGGTAAAGACATTCATGTGGATGAGGGAATACAGAATAGCACAAATAAGAGAACACCACAGCAGGGATCGGTGAAGACATACTGGTGCGGATGGGGGGAAGACAGAGTGGGGAGGGTGGGGGTGTGAGAGAGTGGCATGGTTGGGGGAGACAGAGTGGTGCAGATGGAGGAAGAAAGAGTGGCACAGATGAGGGGAAGACAGAGTGGAGTGGCTGGGGGTAAAGCAGTGGTGCAGATGAAAGGAAACAGTGCGGAGAGGGTGGGGAAAGACAGATTAATGCGGATGGGGAATAAAGGACTAGCACAGTTGGGAGACCACACAGCAGTAGGGATGGTGGTGTGATGGTATTACAAAATTTCATTGCTTTTTTAAAATTTATTAGATATTGGGGTTTGGAGGAGCAAACCGGGCCACCTGCAGGGGAGAAGGGCAACAAAATGGTACATTAGCGCAGGTGGAGGAGGGGCCGGAGCACAGGAGGTATTTTGGGGGTGCAGAGTAAGAGACAGCTGCGGGGGCGGGCTTCTGGTATGCAGGGGTGGGGGACAGTGGCAGTAGTGGGGCAATGCACAGGGGCATCAGCAGACAACAGACGGCTCACCAGCCTTGGGCATGCATCTGGGAAAATAAAAATCAATAAGACACAGATGCATTTACGTATCAGTGAGATCCATTCATGCATTTACTGTATGTTAAAAATGTAATATGTGTAAAATAAAAAGCACCAGCCTGCCAGGGCTTCCTGCATCTTCACCTGGGGAGGGCCAATTAGTTATTTTGCACAGTTGCCACCTCCCCAGGGCTTCTAGTGTCCTGTTCACCTAGTGGGCTGCAGCCTTTAAGCTCTATTGCATGGCCGCCGCCCACTAGGACTTCCGGCGTCTTCTTCCTTCAGGAGCTCTTCACTGCTCCCTCCCGGACATCGTACTGCTATGCTGCTGCCTCGCGCTGGATTATGTAAACCTGCCGATGGGGCATGGAGATGACGTTTCAAGCCATGATTGGCTCGTGGTGGCCATCTTTGAATTTAAAAAATGGCACCTCAGCGCCATTTTTGAAATGGCCAGCACTGCCAAACTCTGCGATGACGTCACAAGCCATGATTGGCTCTTGGAGGCCATCTTCAAATTTAAAAAATGGCGCTATGGGCAATTTTTGAAATGGGCTCCGTTGCCGAACTCTGCAGAATGGCTGGCAAGGACTGGATCCGCCAATGCCTGCACCGCCATTGGCTCCCCCTGCCACCGCTAAAGCCTGCACCACCGCAGCCACTGATGCCAAGTCTGCCGCTGATAGCCACACCGCCGCCGGGTCCCCGCCATTGCTACTGCCCGCTACCGTTGCCACTAACTCCTGCAAAGGACAGCCACCTTTGTCCACCCAGGTGAAGCCACAGTGAGTACACCCCCCTGCTGGTAAGGAATCTATATTAGAACATCTATACACTCCTTCCTATACCTTCTAATATCCTGCCTATACCTTCTAATATCCTGCCTATACCTTCTAAGGATGATGCTAATTTGCGTACGCAGTTATACAGTAAATAAAGACTTCAGACCTGGAATCTGTGGTTCCAAAGCACAAGTATTATTCAAGTAAAAGTACAGTCAGTTACACGCTACTGATCCAGACACAATTCAGCGCAAAGGAATTATACAGACCCAAGTACAGTATACATACGCAGCGCTTCCGGACCAGATGTTAGGCATCAGCAAGAAACCCCTTCGTCAATCAGCATTCAGCAAGAAGACTAAGGGCCTGATTCAGAGCGTTCGCTCCGAGCGATGTTTGCCCAACTGCGCATGCGTACGGATTGTTATACGCATGCGCAAACCAGTCAGTGCGGTCGAAATTCATGTGCTCGCAAAATAGCGAATGCCTGATAATTTGAGTGACAGGAGGAGGCGTATGTGGGTGGTAACGGGGGAAGGTGCTTGAAAACGGGGAGTGGAGATCCAAACACAGGCATGCTTAAAGGTCAAAACGGGCGTTTTAAGGGTGTGCATAATTAAAACAGCAGCGTCATTGACCACGTCACTGGGTTATTTTATAGCCAGAACTGCTCGCAAAATTGTGGTAGCAAAAACCAGCCACAAGAATAGCGAGCAGTTCATACCCTGGTCGATGTACTCGATTAATCTAATAAATAGCGGACATGACGTAGGATGCGAGCGGCCAGGGGGCGTAGTTTTTCAAAAAACGACCGCAAGTTTTGTTCGCTCGTTCAGACCTAGAGGCGTGAACAGAGCGCAAAGAGCGAACGCTTCATTTGAATAGCCACCCCTATTTTCTGGACGAGCGAGCGCTAATTGCGTCCGGCTGTGAATCAGGCCCTAAGACCCAGTGTTGGAGCACACATATTTATACCCCCCAGAAATAGACAACACAATAGAGAAGTTTGTTGCTTATGCCATTGGTTCCCAAGGGGGATACATCTGTTACAGAGCATTTAACAGGCTGATTCAAATAGACCCAACCCAGCCTCCAACAACTGAGGGTCTCTGGTTTCCCGCCCCATGCAACATCCTAACAGTTGTTCATATTATATACATTTTGTTGCTTGAAGTCTCTGCGGTCCATAAGTTGAGAATGCATGATGCGATCTCCACACTGATAATACCGGAATTCTGTTGAAAGAGTACGCATCAGTACAAAACCAAACACTACTTACTTAGCATGTATAAAACCTTAGTTACCAAATAATCTTTATTTCACAGCATTTATACTAAATTAACAAACTTTAATATTATCCCTTAAAGCTTATGGAACCTTGTATGTGGATATGTAATGTGTGAGTATGCGGGGTTTGATATAAAGACGCTAGTTAACTTGGAGCAGATGCGTGCGCATAAAGCTAATGAACAGCGTTTTCATATAGGATCTTATGCATTCGCTAATATGCGATTAGTTACCAGCGCAATTGTGCGTAATAATGTGTGTATGAGAAATGGTGCACTTACATCTCACTTAAACTAAGTGAACACCTTGCAGTGTGGAATGCTGAGCCTTATAGTTCCACACGCCCCCCTCTCTCAGCAGCCTTCACCCTTCCCAGGCTCAACAGTAAAGTCCTTTGTTCTCCCAGGCTCTTGTGTAAATGCAAATTAGCACAGCTACAAGACCCAAAACCTAAGATAACACTCTTGGCTTTGAAGGTATTTTTATTGCAGGAAGCCTGCTAATGTAAGGTGTATATTCGAGCAGGGCCACCTGGAGTGAGAGCAGACGTTGTATCCAGGAAGCTTGTCTACACAGGCTAGTTCTCACGTGGCCATTTGCTCTGTTCAGCTAATGCAATATATCCTTTAGGGGAATTATAATAATATTCACTTTATCCAGAGCACCCAAACTACGTAAAGTCATGAAATAGGCTTTTGGTGAATTGCCGTAACTTATGGCGATGGTCACAGATGCAATCGCATTATGCTAATAGTAATATCGCCACATGTACTAAAGAGTGAGTTTATCTAAAATGGCGCTTAGGCGGCCATTTGCAAAATGGCATCTTGCGGCCAGTCGCAAGATGGTGTCGCTGCGATTCAATTTTAAACTGATCTTGTCTCAGCCAATAATCCAGCTTCGACACTGGAGCTATTACACTGGAGCTATTACCTTCAATAGCTTTTGAGCTTTAGTCCCTTAAACACCATGCGCCCCCCCCCTCCCCTCAGGAGTTCTCTAGGGGAGAATTAAATTTTTTTAGATTCAGCCTTAATATAAGGGCACGACTGTGCCCTTATAACAATATATACATATGTGTGTGCGTGCGTATATATACATTATATATATATATATATATATACACACACACACACACACACACATAATACATATCACTGGCGCACGCGGGAGGTTCTATTTACCTTGAACCCCCCTAATAGGGTGAATTTTTTTTTCCCCAGAGATAGAGACAGCCATGTCTCTGTCATGGCACAAACCACGACACTACAGCTACAGAGAGCTCTGATCAACAGAGCTCTGTGCTCACAGAAGGTCCGGTGGGACCAGCTACACACACAGTGGCCACCAGTCTCCTTTCAGTCCAGAGTATATGTATACCGTGTGTGTTATGGTGCATACACACGATCAGATTTTTTCTTCAGATATGGACGATAACGATTTAAAAATCGTTCAGTCGTTCATATCTGAAGGAAAATCGTTCATATCTGACATGCCTGAACGATGGACGATCAACGATGCGCGTTCCCGTTTGTCAGATAACGATATCTGACATCTGATGGGTTTGCAGTCAGACTTGGACGATTCCATTCATTTTAATGCAGTCAAAAATCGTTCAATCGTTCAAATCGTTCAAAACTTTGGTCAAATCGTCCAAATCGTTTAATCGTTCATCTGACAAATCTGACAAATCTGACCGTGTGTACGCTCCATAAAAGTGCATGAACACTTGGTTTATTGATTAAAGCTGCCACATTTCGGACCCTTGGTTCCTTACTCAGGTATAGCTTCCCACCCCTCAGCACACAGGTGCACCTGCCCTCTCACCTTCCAGCACACAGCAGCACCCCCCATTCCCACTCCCCAGCAGACAGCAGTGTCCCCCCAGCACACTGCAGCCCCGCCTTTCCACCCCCAGCACACAGCAGCTCCCCCTTCCCACTCACCAGCAAACAGCAGCCCCCCTTCCCACTCCCCAGCACACAGCATCCCCCCTTCCCACCCCTCAGCACACAGGAGCCCCCCCCTCACATTCCAACACACAGCAGCGCACCCCCTTCCCACTCCCCAGCACACAGCAGTGTCCCCACCCTTTTCACCCCCAGTACACTGCAGCCCCCTTCCCACCCCCAGCACACAGCAGCGCACCCCCTTCCCACTCCCCAGCACACAGCAGTGTCCTCCCTTCCCACCCCTCAGCAAACAGGAGCGCCCCTCCCCCCTCACCTTCCAGCACACAGCAGCGCCCCCCTTCCCACTCCCCAGCACACAGCAGTGCCCCCCCCTTTTCACTCCCCAGTACACAGGAGAGTCCCCCTCACCTTCCAGTACATAGCAGCGTCCCCCCCTTCCCACTCTCCAGCACAGCAGTCCCCACTCCCCAACACACAGCAGCCCCCGCCCTTCCCAGCACACAGCACTGTCCCCCTCCCTTCCCACCCCTCAGTACAACCGCAGAGCCCCCTCTCACCTTCCAGCACACAGCAGCGCCCCCCTGGAGTTGTACTGCTGCTATGTCCCGGTCTCTCCTCCTCCGCAGCACAGGCCAGTACACGGTTGGCTTCCGCTCCAGGGTCCCTGCCCGGCAGCAGTGTGCACACAGCAGCCCTCCCCTTCCCACCCCTCAGCACACAGGAGCACCCCCCCTCACCTTCCAGCACACAGCAGCGCACCCCCTTCCCACTCCCAAGCACACAGCAGTGTCCCCCCTCCCTTCCCACCCCTCAGCACACAGGGACACCCCCCTCTGACCTTCCAGCACACAGCAGCGCCACTCTGGAGTTATACTGCTGCTGTATCCCACTCTCTCCTCCGCAGCAGCCCATACCAGTACACGGCCGGCTTCTGCTCCAGGGTACGACAGCAGTGTGCTGAGCTGGGCAGCTCCTTCCACTGCCAGCCGGGAACATAGGAAGAAGCAGCGCTGTGCCACTGCATAAACGCGGCTCTCGACGGCTCACTGCTTGGCGCTGAGTAACTTCAAGCTGGGCTCTTCCCCACAATAAACCTGCTCTAACCAGCACACGCAGAGGGCAAAATACATAAATATCGCATAACAGCCCTGATGAGTTCGCCGGGACAGGCCGTTTTCGCTTCGCCTGTCCCCACAACAAATTTCTGTTAACCACTTAACTGACGATTTTTCAAGAAAACGGGTCAGATATTTCCGTGTCCGCAGGAAAGTCCGGGGAGTCAGATGAGATCCATTCTGCACATGTGTAGAACACATTTCCTCTTCAAAAACACAGCGCGGTGGTGAAGGCGAACCTTGTCAGCTGAAGCACAGCTGGTTGTATTTGCATCCCATATGACCACATCATTTAAGTGGTTAAATATATTGAAAATAAAAATGTGATGTTATGCTATATTTATGTTTGGAGAAATGTATGATTATTAAATATCCCCCACAGGGTGGCGTCGGTCGGACAGCAGCAGTGTGTTGGGGCCAGGGCAGCTGTGTTCTTAGCGTAGTCTGCCTAAGGGACCGGTGCTGAGTAACTGCAATTAAAAAATAAATAAAAAATGCCCAAAAACGACAGGGGTTGCACGGGCCCCCAGTGCTTCCCTCCCTCAATTCGCCACTGTAGCCAAGTATATTAAATTATATACCCGGACACTGTATACCTCGAAGTGGGAATTTTTAAGAGGGGATATGGGCATAGTGTATATGCGCGCATTAAAAAAAAAAAAAAAAAGGGTGTGGCTGTGTCAAGAGGGGAGTGGCCTCTCAAAACAAGGGCGTCATGTGAAAAGTCCAAGTTTGGATGCTGATACCATGGATTTAGACAGGTTTAACTGCTATGCACGGCTAAACCCAGTGCTTCTGGGTGCTTCAAAAGTAATGGACGCTCGAATAAATATATATATTCGTTGGGCGCCCATTACTTTAAACATCTCCCAGTGGAACTGAGTTTTCCTCATAGGATTTGCAAGAAGAATTTTAAAAAAAAGTTTTGCAGAAAAAAAAATGCACACACATGGCACTCATAGGGAAAAAGCAAACACATAGGCCCCTGCCGCAGAAAATAAATAAATCACATAAGCTTTGCATGAAAAAAACAACACATTGGCACCCATAAGAATAACAAAGAAATGCATAGGCTTCCACAGTAAATAAATCATTTAAAGCTTTACATGAAAAACAAAATAATCACATACACATTGGCACAAACACATATGGCTTAATTCAGCAGTGATCGCAGCTGCGAATCCGCACGGAACGCTGCTGCGACTATATGCTAATGCTTGCCAAAGTTCAGCCAGCATAAATACGCACATTACTACTTTCTCACATCCATTTATCATTGTTCTTCTGCATAAACATCTGTACCATCGACACACATCAACCACTTATGCAGCAATTACAGCAGGTCTGACCTGCCGCTGACACTCTCGTAACATGCAGTGGTCTCTGAAGCTACGTATGTAATCGCAGTGGCTAATTTATACACACCCAAGCAACGGTGGTTAAACAGAGGGACACGTCTGTGGTTTTTCCAACCACTCCTCCGTCACCACCCCCAAAAGCTAACAGCCTGTCACTCGCTGCGATCACAGCGCAGTGCCATGTGGCTTATACACATGCGCAAAGGCAATTGCTTGATCTGCTTATACAGTTGCACTTGCGATTGCTGCTGAATCAGGCCCATAGGCCACACAGGAAATGAATAAAACGCATACAGGGAATTCAATCATTCTGTGTGGTGCCTATGGTAATAGGTTCTCAATGGATCAATTCAAATGCTGCTCACTCGGGCACGCATTATCGTGGGTGACACATTGCTTCTCGCAGCCTCCTGAAGGGGCGAGAAAAAATGTGTGAAAAGTCCGTTTGGATGCCGAAACGGCAGTTTGGATGCTGTTACCATGGATTTAGACAGGTTTTGCTACTATGCACGGCTAAACCAAGTGCTTCTGGGTGCTTCAAAAGTAACGGACTGGACGCCCGAATAAATATAATTAATCCGTTGGGCGTGCATTACTTTAAACTTCTCCCAGTGGATTCCCCCATAGGTTTTGCAAGAAGAATTAAAAACAAAAAACAAACCACATACCATCCACATTTGGAGCAATTCAATTAAAAATTATGTGAATCACACTGGGAAATAGTTCCCAGAGCTATACAATTGTTTCACCCGCGCCTAGCACTTAGTCGGGAAATGCCAGTTAGTGTCCCTTAAGCCGGTTGTTTACTAAACTGAAAAACAGCATCATGGACGGCGCTTTAGTTGGATTTCTGCTCGCACCCTCAGGAGAGTGCAAGCATAAATCCTATAGTTAAGTTTAATAGCGCAGTCAATTGAATAGATCTGGGACCAACTTCCCGGCGCTATTCAACATCGCACTTAATTGAATTGCTCCCAATAGCACAGATATGAAAATAAAAAAATACATAGGCTACAGGAAAAAACAAAACACACACACTGGCAGCGATAGGAAAAGGTTGTGGGGCACACAGGGGCGGTGAGGCACAGAGAGGTAATGAGGCACAGGATACGATTAATATCCCAGCAAAGGGGATGCCGGCACATAGAATACCGGCGCCGGAATCCCGACACCTGTCACGATCCCGACTGCTGGCATTCCGAAGGTAAGAAGCAGGGTTAGGGGGAGGGTTAGGTTTAGGGTGCGGGGAGGGGGAGGTTAGATTTAGGCATTAGGGAGGTAGGTTAGGTTTAGTTCTCGGGTAAGGAGGGTTAGGAAGAGGGGAAGGGATGCTGGCGTCGGGATTTTGACCTTCGGGTTCCCGAGCTCTGGCATCCCATAACCAACCCTGAGGAAAATAGGAGTAACGAGGCATACAGCAAGGGGTAGCCAGACACACAGCAGGGAGTAGCTATGCACATTATAACTGAAATCCTGTATTACTCACCGGTTGCTGCTGTCACAGAACTGAGGAGGCTGCTGGCTAAGGGACCCATCGAAAAGAGTGAAGCAGGGAGAAGTGTAGTGTCACCAACAGCTCTGTAGGGGGGGGTGGGGACTGCAGTGGAACCAGGCTTCAGGGCTCCTTCAGCCAGCTGAAAGTCCCCCTCACAGTGGAGGCAAATATGAGGGGATATCAAGCTGTGACTACTGTCTGACCAGGCTGTCACAGAGACCGGCAGGGGATTGGCACACACAGGCTGGGAATGCAGGTATCTGCACATGCAGCGTGTAATGGATGCTGCTGCAAAGACCTTACAGAGGGGGGCAGATACCTAGCATCGCGGGAGGGTAGCCGGACAGCAGTGGTACACCCAGGCAAGTGGTCGGAGGTTTGGCGCTACAAGCCTATTATACTCTGCGGCTTGGATGCTTCAGGGTGGACATTCAGGAGGACGTCTCCCAGCATGCAGGCCATGGGCGGGCACCCAGCAGAAGCAGGCAGGTTCTGAGGAACATGCTGGATTCCAGACCAGATTCTTCTAGTGGGAGAAGGACGGCTCATAGCGCGGATGGGCGGGCAACAGCTCGGTGACTAACAGCCCAGGGTTTTCACTGAGCCAGCCACGTAAATACACACTGCGGCTGTCTTAGGGGACTGTCCTAGCGGGTGGAGACCCGAAGTGCCAGTGTGCCATACCATTGCATACCAGCCCATATCGAGCACTGGTACACCTAATAAAAATGGTGCGGGCTAAAAGGCAGCCATCTTAGTGCACCCCCTGCTGATGGCCACCTACTGAGCATGCGCTGCAAGTTGAAGCTCCCTATCTTTAAAAAGGGGCATATTTAGGCCAATTGTTAAGAAACTGTAACTTTCTCAATAACCTGAACCCCAAAAGGCCCTACACTGGAACAAGAGCTACCTAACAAAACAAACCCCAAGTCCTATTTTGTCCTCTACCCTGAGTTATTCCTTCCCAAAAATCCACCATAGACTAAAGCAGGAAAGTGTCAGTTTTGACCAAACAGGAAGTGGAAGAAAAAAAACTGACAGTTTAAACTTTAGATTACTCCCAATTACTAATTTTTTATATTTTTGCCCTGAAATGTTGCATGCAGCACAGCATTTGGCATGAGCGACAGTTCTACCCATTCATTTCAAATTTCAGCTCAGTACGTCCAATAGCATTTGAGATGTAGCCCCTCAAACACCATGCCCCTAACTCAGGAATTCTCTATGGAAGAATGCAGTTTATTAGTTTCAGCCATAATATGCACAAGCCCTTATAATTTTATGACTCATACTTCCCCACCCATTCTCCTCCCTCCATCTTTGTCGTAACCTCCTTCTCTTTTCTTTACCCATCCCCCCGCTTTGCTTACTTCTAGCCATTTTCTACTCGTTATCCCCCCTTCTATTTTATTGGCATAAAAAAAGTGTCCCACAGACAAATATCCTCTGTGTCTCCTAGTATACCCAAAAATGTGCTTGTTTATATTAGGGATGTGCGCTGGACCATTTTTGCCGGACTTGGATTTGGTTCTAATTCGTCGTCCGGCTTTGGATTTAGCTTTGGATTTGCCAGTCGCTTTGGATTTGGATTTTCTTTTACAAAAATTTACAAAAAAAAAAGCTAAACTCACATAAATTGGGCTTTTTTTTCTTCCTAGAGTATTATTAACCTCAATAACCTTAATTTCAAGTAATTTACAGACAATTTAGACCACCTCACAGTTTAAATTATAATTTTCACCATTACCACAAAGGTTGCAGTGAGCTGACTGGTTACCAAGCGACAAAGCAGCGTCACAGACACCACTGTTTAAAGCACATCAATGACACATTGCCACACAGCAGTGGCAGAAATTAAAAATAGTGCACCTACCCAGTGGGGTACGGCCAGCAGAATCACAGTACTTGTTTACAAAGTGGGTTACCGCCCTAGGAGTCACAGTGCACAATCTTATTCACATTACACGACATAGTGTCCCTGATTCACATTACACCATAAAGTAGTGTCTCCTATTAATGTTACGACACACAGTAGTGCCCATTTTACACAATGCCCACAGTAGTGACCTTTATACACAAAGCCCACAGTACTAATTTCCCTTATACACAAAGCCCACAGTACTAATTTCCCTTATACAATGCCCACAGTAGTAGTGCCACTTATACAATGCCCCCAGCAGTGGTGTCCCTTACACAAGGCCCCCAGTAGTGGTGCTCCCTATGCAGTCCCCTTAGTAGTAGGGCCCCCTATGCAGTGCCCCCAGTAGTAGTATGCCCCCCAGTAGCAGTGCCCCATTAGCATGCCCCCAGTAATATGCTCCCCAGTAGCAGTGCCCCCATTAGCATGCCCCCCAGTAGTATGCCCACCGTAGCAGGCCCCCAGTAGCAGTGCCCCCATTAGCATGCCCCCCAGTAGTATGCACCCCAGTAGCAGTGCCCCCAGTAGTAGTGCCCTCATTAGCATCCCCCCAGTAGCAGTGCCCCCATTAGCATGCCCCCAGTAGCAGTGCCTCCAGTAGCATGCCCCCCAGTAGCAGTGCCCCCATTAGCGCCCCCTTAAAAATGCACAAAAAAAAAAACAACTTACCTGAATCCCCGCTCCTGCCGCCGTCCGTCCGTCCCACTCTGCTGCTCTATTACGCGTGGAGGGAGCCGGACGACGGAGCTCATGAGTGAGCTCCAACCGGCTCCCTCCGTGCAGCAGCCAATGAGTCTGCCTGACTCTCATTGGCTGCTATTACAAACACACAGCTGCCGCTGGCGGCTGTGTGTTTGATCTGTGTAGGGCAGACCGCTATCACAGCGGTCTGCCCTAAACTAGAGGAGCCCTGACGTCGGATTGTCTTGCGAGAATACAACATCAGGAGGCCGCCGTTCGGCCCCGAACGGGGATCCGAACCACATAATCCGTACCGCTCATCTCTAGTTTATATCCTAATCTACTCCCAGTCTGACAAGTGGACTTTGTATGGTCTGCAGCACACTTCATTCTCTGGGATCAATTCAATTAGGTGTGTTTGCGAAAAGCGAATTTGTTTCATGAAACTCGCAGACATCACATGAATACTCGCACCCGAGGAATGCAAGATTCATTTAGAAATGCCAATTTGCGGGACTCGCAGCAAGGTTGTGCAACTTTTCTACATAAAGCAGCCTGGTAAGTGCATGAAAAAGTGAGGAGACCAACCTGGACCCATAAAAGTGTCTAATGAGATAGCAGGACCGTATAGTAGGCTGTTAATGGCCATAAGGAAAGTACTAAAGGTTCTTAAACATACCTTCCAACATCTTCAATCTTAAAATCGGGGGCATAATCTCACAGGGAAGAGCATGGCCTTGTGACACGCCTCCTGTTTTCATCACTCTGGGGCCGTGCCCAGCACTCCTGAGATGCTGGACTGCCTCCAGGGCAGGAACCTCAGGAATACCTTGTGGTGATAAGCTTTTGTACTTGGAGCTGAAGACCAGGGGGACTGTGAATACCAGTGAGCATGTAACTGGCCAAACTATGTAATGTACCCTCCAGCACAAATTGGACAAACCAGGTTCAAATTATGATACAAGTAGATGATACATTAACCCAACCTAGTATCAGTTGTTCAATCTAAATTAAACAATAGATTTTCTGGTAGACTTTTCAGGAATTTTATGGATTTGAAGTTAAATCCAATTTTTTTTGTGAATACTGATTTTCCTTCTACAGGGACACCTACAAACATGGGTATTCGTGCTCAATCACAATTATCCTACCCTTCTCTCTGTTGCAGCATTTGTTACAGCCTCTGGACTTCTTTATGATAACCTGGATAAGGTAGTAAGGTAGCTTCAGCTGGATCTCCTAGCTTTACAAAAGGATAACCAGAAGGTGGAACAATATAGCAAGGAATTTTGGGCATAATCAAACAACTGTGAATGCAATGACCCAGCCCTTAAAAACCAGTTCAGACTGGCTTGACTGAGCAAATAAAGGATGCAACCTGTCCATATGAAATCACAGACCTTTGAGGGAACAGGTGAGAGATTCAGCCTCTGGATTTGGGTCCATCCTATGCACCAAGTGATTCTGAGCCTAAAGGTGCATACACACACAACGATTTTTTGAACGATTATCGTTAAACAATATCGTTTAACGATAATCATTTGAAAAAATCGTTCGCTTTCTGAGTCAAACGATGAACGATTATCGTTCATGCGCGTTCACGTTTGTAGTTTGTAATTTGTAGTTCAGTCAGACTTGTCAACTGAACGATTTTCAGTAAGTTAATATGCAAAAATCGTTTGTAGTTCTAAAAAATCGTTCATTACATTTAGTAAATGATCAACTTTAGTAAACGATTTTAGTACATTTTTTCAAGGGAAAAAATCGTTTACTAAAATCGTTCATTAACTAAATCGTTGTGTGTGTATGTAGCTTAAGTCAACTGAAGCCTCTTGGCTCACTTATCAATTGAATGCAGAAAATGTCTAAATGAGCTGTGTATGTATTGTGTTGAAAAAGGGTATTTTGTCCAGCAATTGTCAGAATAAACTGACAAACGAGGAGAACTAAAGAAATAGAAGGAGGCTCCCTTAAATAATCTGCCAAATTTTGCACGTGTTGCCCTGAAACTTTCCATTAAACTCGTTTAATACTACTTGCAGTCTGAATAGGCAGCTTTGACTATGAAATTGCATCTAAAATCCAGCTAGTGGTCATTCTGTTGAAAATACTTGTGTCCATTGTAAATCTGTATTTATAGCCTTTGCTCAAGAGGACCAATCAGGTTAAGAAAGCTCCACTCGGAATCTGTATGAATTACCGCCGGACCTAAGCCTGGCGGATGAAATAACAACGCCGGAAGGCCGGCACATGAAGATCCCGACTGAGGTGAGTAAGACCCCTAACCCTTCCTTAGGGGTGCCTAATCCTAACCTCCCCCCAGGGGTGCATAAACCAAACCCTCCCGGGGGGGTGCCTAACCCAGACCTCCCCCCGGTGGTGCCTGACCCTCCAGGGGGTGGTGCCTAACACTAAGTCCCCCTGGAAGTCCCTAAACCTAACCCTCCCCCCCACGGCTATCAGCTGCGGACATCCGGCCTACCAACGTTCGGTATGCCAGGCGTCGAGATTTCGGCGTGGTGCTTCTGATAGGCGTCGGTATGTAGACGCCTATCATTAATCCCATACCGGGATTTCACTGTCGGGAAGCCGACGGTCGGCATTTCGACCACCGGCTTCCTGACTACATCCCCTCCACTCAACTTATCTATTGGATATCTACATTCAGAAATGTCTTTAATTCTATGGGCTAAATGTAATACATCGCGAGCCGGCGCCGCTGCGGGAATATATGCGAGTATGATCGTATTTTAAAGCAGCAAGCATGTTAAAAGCTAAACCAAGCTGGTTTAGCCTTTAACATTCTTGCTGCTTTAAAAATACGAGCATACTCGCATGTATTTCTGCAGTTGCTCCGTGCTCGCAGGCTATTACATTAAGTTTTTCGTTATCGACCAGCTATCCTGTGGTTTGGGGTTATAACCACATATTTATTAATTGGCCAGACTGTCTGAATGAGGGAAAACGGTTCCAGAAGTATTATTAAATTGCCTATCCAGACCCTGCCTGAGCCTATTAAGAGGATTCCACTGCTTATCGGAGGTTCATTGATATTTTTTTGGAAAAAAAGCATCAGATTCCCTACTGACATATCATGCTAATGATTCAACAATCGACTTGATACCTGTGAGGCTAAACCAGCTTGTATATCTCCTGGTTTAGCCTTTAAAACAGAGGAGCGTTCCTGCTCTTCTGTTTCTTTTCATTTCCTGGACTACATGGGTGCAGTCAAGTTGGATACAGTCGGGTGACTGATCCATCCAGTCAATACTTGCTGACTTAGAAATTCTCCTCCACAGGAGAAGCCAGGGGAGGAGAAGCAAGTGGGTGGAGTTGGGGCCGACATAAATAATGTCATTAAGCCCCGCCCCCTCACAGGAATGTGACACATTTTTAAATAGGGGCAGGGCTAATTGCCACACTTCTCATAGGATCGCGTCATTAGGCCCCGCCCCCAATGCATGGACTCACGGTTAATATTCTCCCCATCCTGCCTACTTCACTAGGAAGTGGGCATAATGTGAGAGAAGTGCCTACCCTTCCGAGGGTGCGGGGGGTTACCCAAAAAATTGGGAGCCTCTCGCAAATTCTGGGAGGATAGGCATGTATGATCCAGTCAGAATCTGAATGCTGCGCTCACATGATCTCTGCATCCAATGACAGCCAGTAGTGCTCTATTTAAAGCTGCCTCTGTCACTGGCACACCATTGGAACAATGTGGAACATTAGTCCTCTGTGTGCTCACTCCCCAGCAGGGCCAGATTAAAGCTTGTGGGGGCCCCCTCCAAGCAACATGGCACCTGTTCTTACTAATCCCCCCCACCCCTTCCAGCCCCATACGAAGCCTCTACCACCTTATGTGTCCCGGCCGGCAGAGCTGCTCCTGGGTTCCCTCAGCGTCATGGACAAGTGTCACATGACGCTGATGAGGGGACTCGGGAGCCGCTCTGAGTCTGCTACTGCATGCAGTAGAACAGACGCGGTATCTGAGCCCGGCCCCCATCTGGCAACAGGTGCCGCTGGACACCTGTCCTCGGCAGGGTTACATCGACCCTGTGTGGGGCCCAGGGGCGACCGCTCCTGTCGCCCCCCCCCCCTTAATCCGGCCCTGCTCCAAGTGTACACCTCTTGTCTCCGATCTACTGCCTGAACCTGCACTCCTGTCAGCTGGACTTCTGCAAGCTGCTTCTTCACTGCTGCCTGTGAGTTGGTCTTATCCACTCTGCAGCATATTGCTATTGCAAGTATCCTATCTGCATACTTTCAGTATGTGTTCAGTGCAGCTCTCCTCCCTCAGTTTCAGTCCAGTTCAAGTCACTGTTTACCTCCTGTCACAATCCGGTTCAAGTTACTGTTCTCCTCCAGTTCCAGTCCGGTTCAACCTTTTGGTACCAGTCCAGTTCATTTTGCTGTTTACCTATGATTCCAATCCAATTCAAGCTCTGGTTCCAGTCTGGTTCAAACTGCTGATCTCTTCCAGTTTCAGTTGTAGATCTCCTCCGGTTCCAGTCCAGTTCAAGCTACTGTTCTCTGGTTCCAGTCCAGTTCAAGCTCTGGAGTCAGTCCGGTTCAGCTTGCATATCTTCAACCTGTGTCCCTAATTCCGGTCCCAGTCTTGTTCAGCCTGCATACCTCTAGCCTGTGTCCTCCATTTTGGATCCAGACAGGTTCAGCCTGCTTCCTACATTCTGGTTCTAACCTGTGCAGTAGTAATAGTGCTTTCAAGTGCCAAGTCTTCAGTCTGCAAGCATGTTTTCTGACATGACTTCAAACATGTTTTCTGTTTACAACATCTCTGGTAATTGCGGGTTGAAGTGGACATTCCTGTATTACACTTCAAGCTGTATTGCTGCTCAGTGAACTCCACTATTCTTCTCAGCATCAGAGCACCAAGCTTGTCTCTGGGAATTATTTGCTCCTCATACCATCAGTATCACCACCAATGGTGATTTTTGTTCTGAGGGTCGTTGCTCTGATTGTTGGGGTTTGTGCTGAATTTCCATTGGAGTGGTCACTCCTGTGCTGGGGACTGGGTATTGGATCTATTTCTTTCTTTGAGGGGGTAGGCTCCAGGCAAGGTACCCAGCTCTTATAATCAGTTTGCCCTATCTATTGATGGGTATACGTTTAGGATGCCAGCGGCCGCAATACCGACAGCCGGCTTCCCCACTACTCATTCCCGGCTAGGGTTAAATGACAGGCGTCTAAAATCTAGACGTACCCCTATGCCGGGTGCTGCGAGCGGACAGTCGCGGGGGGGGGGGGGGGTTAGGTTTAGGGCTCCCGGGGGGGACTTAGGGTTAGGCACCCCCCGGGAGGGTTAGGCTAGGGAAAGGGGGGATTAGGCACCGCCGGGGGGAGGTTAGGGTTAGGCAACCCCCCGGGGGACTTAGGTTTAGGAAGCGGGGATTAGGGTTAGGCACTTGGGGGGCAGGTTAGGCACCCCTAAGGGAGGGTTAGGGGGGTAGGTTAGTTAGTACTTACCTGGGGACGATCGGGATTTCCAGCGCTGTCGGGATCTCTTCCTCTGTCGGCCTGACGCTGCCGGGATTAGAACTGCCGGCCTTGCAGCCAGCGGTATTACATACTGATTCCTATTGATGAACTCCAGGCAGGCATATTGATTTTATCTGTATTACTCACTGTTCTGCACCATGAATCCTCAAACACTGGTTACATCCCCTTACTCCAGTGTTTAGGCCTAGGGGTTAAATTCCACTCAACTGGTTTCAGGGGCAGACTGGGAGCGCCTTTGTGTAATCTCTGACCTCTTTGATGACAGTATGCTACATGCCATATGGATCCTATCGACGAGTAGGCATCTAATCCGGTCACCTCTGTTCCTGTCAGCCCAGTCCATGTGTCCTGACTTGGATCGGACTACTAAAACCATGACAGTTACATCCTTGTGCTTTCTTCTCAAGGACATTTTTGTCTGCAGATGGAAATTATGAACGGTACTGTTAGCCATTTAATGGGCTGTTAAGGATTGGACGACACTGGCTAGAAGGGATCAAGTATAGTGTTACAGTCCTTATGGGTCACAAAAATCGATCATACATTGAGATTGATAAAAGGTTGATGGGCTCCATTTTTCTCCAGATCCAATTTCACTACCTCTTATAGCCCTGGGTCTTCAGAAATTTCCTGCAACAACATTCTGATGACCCTCCTCTAACTCCAATCATTGTTTCTGAAATGAATATGTATGGACGTGAGAGGCCCTATGACCTTTATTGTATTATGGGTGCACATTAAGCAAGCATTACCAGAAACCAGTTAAAATTAGCCAGCTCAAACTCAAGCTTCTGTGAAAATTCAATCAGACCTACACTGTTCCCCAACAGCTGTTTTAAAGAGGTCCATGAATGTAGGGCCTCAGGACATCCAGGTATCTCCACCATCATTATTCTGTCCTAGAAATAGAGACAAGCAATTGAGTATAATAGCACTCTGTGAAATAGTATAAAAGTAGGAATACTTTTCTTGTCTTGAATACCACTCTACAGTCAGGTAGACCTCAAATAATAAACAGAAAATACTAAATAGTGTAAAACAATTAACATGTATTGGCTGAATCCTTAGCTTTCTCTTGGATTGGGAATAGTGAATCCACATAGACCATCACCTTTAGGTCCAGCATATGATGTGGTCACTCTCTAAGTATAGTACTAACAACTTCCAGCTGGATTATAGGCATGTAGAATAAAACACTTGTAGGGAATCTGGAACCTTCTCCTCCTCTCCTCCTTTCCCAAGCCTGGGCACATTACTCAGCCAGCAGCATTAATAAAACCTTTTATTACAATATACTGTACATTAAAAATATGGACCAACAAAACAGAAAATTTCAAACAAGTGAATTGGACTGCTACCGGAAATAAGGTTATAATAAAATTGGTGTATGGGATCCCAATCACCGCAAGCAGTCCCCCTTTCTTTCCAAGTAAGTTTTTTTTCCAAGTAAGTCCAGCTGCAGGACGCCCCCCAGCACTGCAATTTGATTGCCAAGGAGCCCATTTATCAATAATCACATACTCCATGCAATCTGGGTACGATATTAGCATCCCAAATTGCATTGTCTTATGTGATAATACTGCCGGAATGTAGGAAATAGTACATGCAGGGCCAGGGGCTCTGAAAGGAGTCATACCCTGCAATGTGCTCAGAGAGGTGATCGCATCAGTGGTTGTCTCTTAAATAAATTATATCACAGAAATTATATAGTCCTAAATTAATTTGTGTCCATAATAAGAGTCATAGGGGTCAGCTACTCAGGTCTCTCATGCTTTCCTATTCCTAGGAATAGGAGACTTACTGCACATCTGACCCACCGACAAGTGCCTGGAGTGGACTCTAATATAATGCGGCCATAAATTTATTGCAATTAAAAACAATATAACAACTTACAACTAACTTACACTAAAATAAAGACACAGACACAGACTGCTTTGGTTAAATGGTCATAACTTGCTTTTATTGAAGGTATGACCCTGAGCTTTTAATTTACTTTTGGGCTGACAAAGAAGGATGCTACAAACACTCAGCTCCAGCCATATGTTACATAACCAATATTAGCGAAACGCCACCTGTGGTCATTGTAAGTTGAGCTGTGAAGACTCCTAACCCCCTATAATACTGCATAGTATGAGCGGACGCCCAAAGTCCTCCTGCAGAGGTAGGCCATACTATGACCCTTCAAAGGAAATGTGCTCCACAGCTTTTTCTTACACCTTATGTGGCCGCTGGTTTCTAGCACCTTTCCGCCAATGCCAGGTTCAAAGAACCGCAGCCTGCCACCCAAACCAAAACACTAGCCCGCATTCAAAAAAAACAGCACCCCAAAACACATCTACCATAACTCTGACAACTGCACCCCATCAGAGTGGAAAACTTGAGCTTATTCCAGCCACAAACTTGGGTGCCACACCAACAAACCACCAGACCTGGAGGCAAAATGAGAAACAGTCCTATTAATCTTCCGGTGAGCTGTATCCAAGGCCAAAAGGTCTCTAGAAACCATTCATACATGGTGAGGGACAATATCCGACCACACCAAGCACACCTCAGGCCACCATGACCGTGGGGCGGCCAAATCAGCCTACATCCACAAGATCAGCTCAATACCCCCGACTGTCCAATAAATTGCCTCCAAGGTGACGCCAACCATGACGGGCGCCCACAGCGCTTCACATGATAAAATAGAAGGTACAAAGAGCCGACCAATGCATAACTCGTACCAACCTGATGGCCACCTCAAAGGGCCGGCCTTCTTACTTTCCCATGCTCCTCAGCCCAATAAATAAATGAATGGTCCACAAGCCACACATACTCAGAAGACACGGGTATAGCTGTAAAAACAAACAGAACTAAAAAGCTGCAGTAATAGAACATATATAAGAAAAAGGATAGAGTGGTAACCTAGAAGGAGAATGTTAGTAGCAATACCGAAGTGAAGGACAAAATCTGAAAAATCTCCCGGGAGCCGTGAATAATAAGCCAATTGAATTGCGACCCTTGTTGGAGGAAAAATTAAAAAATACCTTCACACCCTCAATTTTTGAATGCTAGCCATTCAAAAACTGGTAGGTAAACAACGTTTCTGGGTAGGAAAAAACACAACTTAAAGCTCATCACATTTAACATGTCTGATGACTTACATCTACCAATAGCTTGAATGGCATATGGAGGTAACCTGCTGCGCAAGCAGCTGCGCCAATAGGGAAAGCGCGAGTACCATACTGTGCAACATCGAAACCCAACTGTTCCAAACAGCGCTTACACACAGCAGCAAACTGGAACTTAGCCCAGGGGGAGGAGTCCGCATGCAATTACCATTACAGGCCGGCTGACGGGCGCAGACCGTCATATAACCAGCCAAGCACAAAGGGCAAAACTCAGTAATAGGATAAGGCTCTATGGTAACTCAATGCCCACGCCCTAACTAATCAGTATTAGAATGGGGGACTTTGCACTGGACAGCCCCGGCCTAAAGTACCAAATGCTTAAGTAATAGATCGAAATGTGCTAAAGTATGCAAATTGGAACAAAACAGATTCAAAGTCAGAAGAAATTAACGAAATCACCCCTACCAGACGTAGCAGCAGTGCCATACCAATTGGGCGGTGAGAATCCCCTACCAGGGGGCTTTCTTTAGCCCAACCCTTAAGGGCCTTAGACAGCATAAATGACTGTGGGGTCATGACTGCCATGAAAGCGAGAGAAAAAGCAATACCCACTAGGGTGGAAGCCATGGCTGTCTCAGATTAGCCCCACACAAACCCAACCAAGTGCTGATCTAAAGACTTACCAACAGAAGGATACCTACCAGATAAGTGTCCCAGTCGCGCCATGCTGCCTCGCAAAGCAGACAGAGCCAGGGACCTCCGAGCCAGGCCGACTAACCCGGTTAGACAATCTGCCATACAGAAGACGGACAAGTCTTCCCAATCGGATTAGCCTCTGAAATAAAATCAAAGTGAAAATGCGGCAGGGAATCCCTATCCCATATTTAATGACCGGCACATGTCGCGCACTAAAAACAATAATTGCCTGCAAACACTTCAAAACCAAGAACCTCAACAGACGCAGCGCCATAGGAGAAGAACGCAGATTATTAACAGCGTGCCCCACTCTATTATATTCCGGTTAGACAATTTATCATCCCACAAATCCACAGCCACTATAACTGGAAAAAATTCCAATAAGAGCAGGTTGGACCGAAACCACGTGATATCCATGACGCAGGCCATGGAGCAGCGCACCAATCCCCATGAAAGAACGCTCCGAAGTCAGTTGAACCAGCAGCTTCGGTGAACAAATGTAACTCAGCATTGTCAACCGGCTGCTAGGGCCAAATCAACTCCAAAATTGAAATCCCCCAAAATGAAGCCCACACCCTGAGGTCATTTAGGATTTCCCTGTAAAGGCAAACACAGAAATGCGGGTTGGAGACCCCCACAATAGCACGCTGTAGCCTACTGCAAATACCCGCCCCATCGGCATGATCCGGCAAGGAAAACTAAATTAACCGAGGACCAACTGCACCTGACGCAACCTAACCCGCCGAGAAGTCAAACACTGAATTTGCACTAGCAACCGCTGCACCTTATCGGTCGGAAACCGGCAGCACCAGCAAATGCATCCACCCTAATTTCAAGGTAAGACAAGCAGGAATCGAGCCTTCCACCTAGTCCAAGACAACTGCAACGCCAAGCACGCGTAAAAAGGGCCTGCACAGACAGCAACACCTCACCACAAATTGCGCTATCTGATGGACCGGCGAACAAAATCGTCCAAATAATGCGCTATTCCTGCATGGCCCGTACTGAACTTTCCAAATATGTGCACACGAGATAGCGCATCCCATGGGAAGGGACCTGTCAACAAAAATGGACCGTCCAATTCAAAACCCATAAAATGTATAGACTGGGGGTGCAACAGCAGCAGGCAAGAAACTGATTCAGCATCCCATTTTGCCATCAAAGCTCCAGGACCAAAACCCTATATCAATGACTCTCAAACTCAGCCCCCAGGACCCCACACAGGTCACGCCCCCCCAGGTAATCCCGAATGTACACAGGTGTATACATCACTCACCGGCATGTTTTCAAAAGTTCCACAGGTGGAGCTTATTATCACAATTCTGTGAGGAGACCTGGAAAACATGCACTGCCCGGTGTCCCGAGCCCGGGAACTTGTGCCCTATATCAATGTGAGCGCCACATTGCATTGTTCACAGAGCCCCCAATGAGGACATGACAAATGCTGAATAAAACAATATTTACTCTGGACCTACTTCAGCACAACACCGAGGGGGGAAATGTACATGTCCGGCAAGGTGGGAACGGTAAAAGGCCCGGACATATGGCCCAAAGCCACTACAGAAAACACTTTCTGTTGTGCCACATGGGGAAGCTCTCTGGCCGAAGGCAAATTCTGGGGAAGGCGCAACCACAAGCAATGCGCTACTGGTAACCGTAAACCCGCACTAAAAACCCTCCAGCAAACTTGATCTTCCCGCAAAGGATACCAGTCCAACCACTTAGACACCTCATCTAATACCACAGGGAGAATAAACCTTTTTTGTCAACTCTGCCCTTTGAACCGCTCCGCAGGCGCCTTAGCCTCATGGTTAACTAACCTACCTCAACAGCTCTTCGGCCCAGTGGCATAACCAGCCGACCATCCCGCTACCAACAAAACTGTTCATCCTAATCACTCCAAACAAAGCCCCTGGATCTCACAAACATATAATGCACCAAATGTATATATTCAAATAGCATTACTGTGCTCCATAGGGCAAGTGTTGAGGTAGCAGGCCGAAAAACTAGGTTGCCACTAAGCCAATGGAGTTAACTGCTGCAAGAATCCTCATCCGCCCCCCAGGTTTTATGTTTTCTTCTAAGGCTATCCATAAGGGAAAAACATCCACAAACCTACCCTTACAAATCCAGTCCTTAACTCGCTTACGCAAACCCCTGTCCAATACCGTATTAGCACAGTGCACCAGGTATACAATCGGGAAGCCGGCTGCCTTAATACCGGTAGCCGGCTTCCCGACTGTCATATCCCGGCGAGGGATGAAATGCTGGGCGTCTAGATGTAGACGTCTGACATTTCCCCGATGCCGGAAGACCGGCGCCCGGCATCCCGATTGAAGGGATGCCGGGCGCCGCGAGCGGAAAGCCGCGGGGAGGAGTGTTAGGTTTAGGGCACCCGGGGGAGACTTAAGGTTAGGCACCCCCCCGGGAGGGTTATGCACCCCCGGGGGGACTTAGGTTTAGGCAACGGGGAAGGGGGGGTTAGGGTTAGGCACTTAGAGGGGGGGATTAGGGTTACGCACAGGGGGGAGGTTAGGGTTAGGCACCCCTAAGGAGGGTTAGGGTTAGAGAATACTTACCTATCCACGATCGGGATTTTCAGCGCTGTCGGGGCTTCCGCTGCCGGGAACTCTGCTGTTGTCGGCCAGGCGCTGCCAGGAATCGAATCGCCGGCCATGCGGCCGGCGGTATTTCATACCGATTCCGTGCACCAAACCAGAATCCTCAACTGGTGCCACAATGGCAACGGGAGCTGACTGACGCTTAACTGCCTTCGTAACTAAATGCCACGCAACCACGTTCAACAACTTACGCGGGCGTGACAGCGACCCCGACGAAGAGTTACTATCGCTAGACACAGAAGAATCGGTATAGACAGCAAAGGAAGGACAGCAGACTCGTCACCAGCCGACCCCAGCATTCCATCACCACCAGACGCATGCACCGCAACATCAGGGGCAACGATCACCTGTAGCAATACCCGCCACTGCGCTTCCGCTCAAGATCCCATCACCAGCAGAATTCATCATGGGAACACTAGGCGAAACACTGCGGCGAGAAACAGAAAGTGTTACATCACTGGACACCACATCGTGGGTACCTGGAACTGCCGCCGAGGGAAGTGCCAGGGGAGGAGAAGAAGGTACAGGGGGAGGGGCTGAGCAAAAGAGAGGAGCCAGTAAGGAAAAAGGGGGGGTGGAGGGAAGGCCCAGCAGAAGAATAGTTGGGAGAAGGGGAAGCTGACCAGAAAAAGGGGAAAAACAGATGGTGACAAACAGAAGGAAAATTGAGGAGGACCAGGCAGGGAGAGGAGTAGGGGAGCCAGCAGGGAAAGCTGGGTGGGCTGATGGCAGGGAGGAAATGGAGAGGGTTGATAATAGGTGGGAACTGTCCCCCCGGTGGAAAAACAAGAGGGGGGGTGCTGGGAATAGGCACCCTCAGCAAAATTGCCCCCAGAGACCAACGGGGACTGAACCCTGATGTAAAGAAGCTGGGCCGTGAGGCAAGATGGCGGCTGTTACCCGCCGCAGGGGGAAGGCCGTGAATGCAGAGCTGGGAACCCGGGCCCCCCCGCGGCTTGATATAGCACCGCGGGGGGACACCTAGCAGAGGGGGATGCCAGGAGGCCGCATGCAGCCAGATCACGGGAGGTAGGTGGGTGCCGACTGCGGGCACCGGAAGTGCCCGCGGGGGGGGGGGAACGCCGAGGCAAGCGGTGTTCCCGCTAGAGACGGGGACTGTTCGAGGGACAAACACTGTCCAGAAAGGGAGTTGCTGGGCATACACCAGCCTTATAAAGTCCACATATACCACTCCCAACAAACTCACACATGGTCAAAACCAACCAACCAACCAATAAAAACCCCTCAACTACTCTACCTAGAAACAGTTGACCACAATTCTACCAATTACAAAAAACTAAGGACTCTTATATAGTCTTAAGCCTATTCAGCTTGCGTCTTATCTACTCCTCTTCCATGTCAGGGCTAGACACACCTGCATGAAAATAAATAACACTCTCGTTGAATGGGCACATCCATGGCAGGCAGCACAGATATGTAAACACTAAAATGAACAAAGACAGAATAAACATGTTGCCGCACAGGTAATCAGGCACATTATACAGGATGCTAACAAGTAATGATAAGAAACTTGTGTCTCAGGTCAAAGGAGTGATCTCAGAACTTTTCTTCAGTAAATGTGGTCTGGTAGTGACACTTATAAATAAAGGAATGGGCAAATGGGTGCTCTGCACCTGAATTCAGAGAGATACATTATATGTATACTGTATGTAAGAGGTTGTCCACCTTTGGACAGCCTTGCTATTTAGGAATGCAAGATGTATCAGTGAGTGTATCACAGAAATGAACACCCAACTGGCACTCCACATTGATTTGTGTATCCATTTCTGACACACCACAGTTGCTTTGTACTAGGCAGGTTTCATAACATTGCTGTTATATATAAATTACTATGCAAATACATTAACTATGTTTGGTACCTCTCTGGCTGCACAGATCCTGGGGAAATAACTTAAGAGAAGGTGGAGCCCCATAGCCAGAGGCAGCAGGGTGTGTCCGCAGCAGTCAACGGGCTGTGGGGAGATGTACTAAGCCTTGGAGAGTGATATAGTGAAGCAAGATAAAAGTACCAACCAATCAGCTCCTGTCATTTTTTGTGTATGAAGATCGGGACTCCACTCCACTCATGCGCTGGGACAGTAGAAGCACTGCTGAGCCCGCCCATGCCTGAGGATCAGCAGGAGGTAACATGGGACTGGAGGAGACTAGCATAGCTGATGCTGAGTGGTCCACACTGGGCGATGTCTGCTGCCCTCTATCATGCCGGGAGTCTTGCTGATGGGAAATGTAGTCCCCTGGGGAAGAAGGGGTGGTGAGGCAATATTAAAAGAGAGTGACTTCCAACAGCAACACGCAGATGCTGAGCCCGTCACTTTGGTCTGTACTCGAGCTGGCGTTCCGCAGCTACCAGTCACCAGAGATCCACAGACCTAAAAGAGGGACAAACTGCATCCCGTCTTACAGCATATTGCCTCCAATTCCAGGACAGTCCTCTATTATACATGACGGATGGCAACCCAACATAGGACTAGGGCTAGTCCTGAGGCTAGGCTGCGTTCAGTGCTCATTTGTGGCATGCAAATAGATAGATCTCTTGCACTCAGCATGGGGCGGGTGTAAGTCTTAATACTAATAATGACGGCTGCAAAAGGAAAACCAGTGGGCGGCACGGTTTTTCACATGAAGACGGGCGTATGGACATGTGGATAATTGCATTAGCATAAGGTAGTAAGAAGGCTGCCATGGCCTGGCGGAAAAGCGGCAGCAAATGTGGATGATTCAGAACAAGGTTCCTATTCTCCAGTAAAAATCTAAACTTTTCCTACAACATGAGAAATCATTCATCATGTAAACAAGGAGATGTCACTAAATCAGATTTTGTATGCGCAGTAAATTTATCACTTTTGTAAACTATCCTTAAAGTGGCTGCTAGGACATGGACTGCAAGAACAACATTTTGTAGCAAAATTATTCATCTTTTTTCCATAAATCTCTACATATGAGGCTTCAAAGAGGGATTTAGGTTCAGACTAGGCGAAAATGTATGCTATAAGCCAGGTATGGGCAACCAACAGCCCTGCAGCTAGAAATAACCGTGGGAGACAATTATTCTGGAACCTTTACTAATTATTCCACAAGCAGGTGTAGGAGCGGGCTCTGACAAGATGGAGACCCGCTCTCTGCAGTGAAGACACGCTGGGGTGATAACATAAGATCAACAGTTTTTCCCTAGTCTTGGTAGCAGCAAAGTCTGTGTGTCGTGTCCTGGTGACGCCGGAAGATGGCGGCGTGCGAGCTGTTGGGAGCAGGGATAAAATGGCGGCGCTGGAGGTAGCGGAGAGGTCAGAGGGTATTGATGATAATTGATCATTTTCTAGATCATTTTATTTTATTAAAAACACAGACTGAGCGATATCTTTACCCCTTACGTGTGCAATCAGGGACGCACTTTTAAAGTCTTAAACATTTTTTTTTTACTTACAATCTTATTGTTTAATCACCTAAAATATTCATCCTTTAGTAGAAAAATAAAATGTGCACATTTACACAATCGCACAATAACAAAATCGTACTAGTGTCTTAGTTATGTCACCTTTCAGCTCAGCTCCTGTAATTGCTGTGATTTGTCCTTCAGTGATCACACTTCGTACTGCAACCTTATATTCATTAACAGCCAGCCATCAGAGTGCACTTTTACACTGAGATCTACACAGGATAAACTGTTAAATCGGTGCTTTCATTTACTTGTGTGTGTTATCCCTCATTTCCATACACCACAGGTTCTCAGACTCGGTCCTCAGGACCCCAATCGGTGCATGTTTTCCGGGTCTCCTCACAGAATCACAAGTGAAATAATTATCTCCACCTGTGGATCTTTTAAACTGTGTCAGTGAGTAATGAAGACACCTGTGCACCTGCTGGGTGACCTGGAAATCGTGACCTGTGCGGGGTCCTGAGGGCCGTACTCAATTCGGAGCGAAAAGCCGAGATCCGCGAAAAAGTATTGCCGATTGCGACTTTTCGCCAATTCTCCGTATTCAATTGCAAACACTTTTTCGCGTACGCGAAAACACAATGCAATGGAAAAGGCGAAAAAGATTTGCCTCTGAATAGGTGGAGAAATAAAGTGCAAAATCACTATTTTGGGGTGCAAAAGGGGGAAACCACTCAGCACCCTTGAGACAGCCCCCCAAAGGTTAACTACGGAAAAAAAAACTTAAAAAAGTGAGGAACACCCCAAAAAAGCACTTTGAAAATGGGGGTGAAAAGGTGCAAAGTGGGGGTACAAACTTAAAAACTAGCGAAATAGACTTTTGGGGGGTCTTCACTTATGGGTCAGGTGTTTTTTGATTGCAGATGTTTCCGGAAGGTGCGTTTTTTTAAGTTTCTTTTAACTTCACTTTAGCGACTTTAAAATATGCTTGCACCCATTTTCAAGTACCCCAAATTTGACAGGGCTACTTATCACCAAAAAAAAACTGCTTAATGCAATTCTTCACCACTTGTGGAAAGACGCTAATTAGAGGTAATTGTACCAACTTAAGTACCCCAAACGGTTCAATTAGGGCAAATCGGGCACTACTACATTGATCCCCAATGTTTGTGCACGTTTAGGGGGGGGGGGGGGTACAGGCTGTTTTCTCCGATTCTGACACCACTTTTCGCTTGTTCTGACTTCACGTGTCTCCGTTTTCGAGTCTTTTGGAATTGAATAGAGTGAATCGCGGGTACGCGTGCGATAAGTTTCCGCGCTTAAAATACGCGATGTAGGCGAAAAGTACGGCAGGTGAAACTTTTATCGCGTACGTGAATCTAATTTAATACGGGCCCGAGTTTGAGAACCACTGCTATACAGTAACTAAATGATGGTGTTTATATTTTTGGTTGCTCTGTTAAAATCTAGTTTGTCAGCAGCTGTTGTATTAGTGCTTACTTTTATATCGTTTTTGTTTTCAGACTGCATAGTATACCAAAATTGTCATTATCTTTAGGAATGCAAATGGGAGTCATTCACTGCACACAACGTGCATACAATGTCACTTTCAATCAAAATGAACTCTACTTTTAAATATTTCATATCTTGTGTGTCTATGTACTAATGGTACACCCGTGAGTATTTTGTATCTGTCTCGCCGGGAATATTTTAATGAAAATATCCCCGCTGTGTACCAAGGGGAACTCGGTGTGACAGCGGTTGCGGTAACCGTTCTCCCTGCGAGTTATACCCCCGGTATTTAGGAGAAGTCTTTCACAGAAGTGAAAGACTTCTCCGGTGGAAGCTGACACTGCGCATGCGCACAGAGGCCCTGATTCGGAGCCGGATGCTCTGACAGAGCGCTCTCTGAATCAGGGCCGGTCATTTTTTTTTTTTTTTAGAACGGCCTCCTGGCCGCTCGCATAGCTGTGGGTGACCACCTACAGCTATAGCGAGCGGCCAGGAAGATGGTCGCGATGGTCAAGACCATTGCGACCATCGGGCTTGCGACGAGACCCTTGTGGGTAGGGTCTCGTTGCCGCAAGCCCCAGAGAGCTTTCGGCTCAAACAGAGCTGAAAGCTCTCCCACTGACATCACTTGTGATGTCAGTGGGGCCGCCCCCAGACGGTAGGCGTTCTCATGGGAACGCCACCGTCTGGGCAGCCACCCCCCGGCCTGCCCACAAAAGGGGGCATGCTGTCACTCAACATCAACAGCACGCCCCCTTTGGTACGAGACCCAGAGCGACGGATTGCCCGTCGCTATCCGGGTCTCGTGCATGCGCACGACGGAGCCGGCTCCTTCGTGCGCATGCGCTCTGGGCCACCATCGACCCGGTTGCGAGTGCTCAGCGCTTGCGACCGGGTCTGAATCAGGCCCAGAGTCAGCTTCCGGAGCCGGCCAGGGGCAGTGGGGGAGAGGTCAAAAGATCTCTCTCCTGCCCCTGGAGCCTCCGTAGGCTTACTGTAGTTTACACTATCTGAAGATTGTGTAAACTTCAGAGGCTAAACTCAGAAAAGCGTTGCTTTTTGAAGTTTAGTACATAGGGGTCAGATCGTAGTTCCCTTTGATAATAATGGGGAGTGCAATCTGAAGTGCTAATTAGCACTTTGCTGGAGATTTCTATGAAATCTCCTGCATTGTGCCATTAGTACATAGGAGCAATACATAAAATTATGCAGAAACTGAAGTTTATGCATACTTTTATGTAAAAGTCAGCTTGATACATAGGGATGACATTTGGTAAAGTTTTTTGCGGGCATAAGGACATTTTTAATATTCCAGTGAACTTGACATTGAGACATAAAATATTATGGAGAGGTGCAAAAAATGTAAATGAATATAATTTATAGTATGGCCACAATCATTTTAATTTCATACTTCATGTTGTGTAATTTAATAAAATGAATAGCTGTTAGGCAGTGACCAATTGCAGTGTAAAGGTTTAACCACAACAGTAAACTCCACCATCAGTAGTTTGAAAATTATAGGGGGAATTGAAAGAGATGTGCTGCCACTGCGCACATATTGGCCATATGTGGTAGTACTGGCTTCACAAGTTTTTCCTTGCACCTGTATGGGGTGCGATGGAAAAGTTGCAATGCCAACAGGACGCAGTGTGCTTTTCCCACGCACACATACATATCCCAAAACACCCATCAGTAGAAAGTTTTTTATTTTTTTTCTGCAGTGTTGGCTTTCATTGTATGGTGATCACATGCGATTCTTCTCTTTCAAACTGGTATGCCCCCCACGTGTGTTTGGACCAGTAAAGGGGAGATAATTAACATAATTTTTTGTTAGTGCAAGGTGATATTGGTTGGTTCTTGTCAGATAAAAACTACTACGGGGACACATAATTTGAAAGAGGGGACACCCTGATATTTTGTGGCAGGAATGAATACTAGCAGAATGTCCCACTAAAATGTTGCAAGTAATGTAATGCAAGCAGCTGAAGATGGTGTGTCTCAGCTGGGTGAGGGCAATAAGATGCTGCAGTTGGAGCGGGTCCATAATAACTTTAGGGGTTGGGTATGAAAAGATGCCGTTGCTCGTTATCCTGACAGATGTTGGGTAAGAATACTAATCCTCCCCCCATCTCACCCTAACCCTCTCTGTTAGTGCCTAACTCTCCCCCCTTGGTGCCTAAACTTAACGCCCCCCCCCCCCTTTCCCATGGCTAACAGCTAAGACGTCCCGGTGTACCTTCGTTCTGAATGGCGGCTGTCGAGATTTCCAGCGTCGGGGTATAGACTGGCAACGGGGTTTCACTGCTTATCTTTAGTCTCGGGTTGGGCTTCCGACGCTGGAATTTCGACAGACGGCATTCCGTCTGCCGGCTTACTAACTACATCCCCAACTTAAGTATTCGTTATGTATTCAATCATCTGACATTTAAAAGTTTTAAAAAATTGATGCTGCTACTGTATTTTGATCTTGTTGGACATCTAAATCTTACATTGCCCATACACTAGATTAACTGTCATTCAAGTAGTTGGTTGGTTGGAATAAAAACAATAGCAAATGACAATCAGCCATTTGCTCTTAAATCCAGGAAAATGGACAAAAACTGTTGTTCAGACAAGTTGCTTAAATCAAACCGATTTAACCAACTTGTCTGAACGACCTTTTATGTGGGCCATACGTGGTGCGATTTTTTTTTTTTTTTTACACGATGTGCACGATTTCGATCAGTCGTGCACATCGTGTGTTGTTTCAGCGTGCATACGATGCCGATGCGCATCCCCAACCTCGTGTAGTTGGATCGTAGATCTTACTGCAAAACAGTAAGATCTACGATCTGGAGGACAATTTTAATACACTTCTATGCATCGTATTGGAAGATCATAACGTTCAATCGTACAGCATTTGACCACATCATATGAAGAATTTCAAGGGAAATCGTACTATACACCTTACCAACTTATCATCGCACCGTGTATGGGGCCATTTAGTCTGTTTTCCGGCATTTGAGAGCAAATTTCTGATTGTCATTTGCTCCAATACATTAGCAGATTTTCATTCCAGCCAACCAACTAGTTGGATGAATGTTGGTCTAGTGTATGGCCAGCTTTATCCTCATGCTTACCTTGTCAGAAAAAAGTAATCATGCAGCATCTACAGCATTTGGAAATCTAGCCTTGACCAAAACAAAATAAATGTTTGTATTGCAGCACACAGGGGGTGTAATTCATCTAAACTATGTGCATGGCTTATCTAATAAGGGAGTGTAATTCTACTCTGAAATTCTGTTTAATATCCTTTACAAATACACTATCTAGTACCCTTATGACCAGAAAACATTTATGTAGCCAGACTCACTTAACCAATAAACAGGATAATTCTATTCTGGTGGTTAGACTATAAATAGTGACTTGAACTTTAGATATCTTGATAACTAAAGGACAATATATTGGGCAAAACCAAAAGCAAAGTCCCATTCTTGTATACAAACGTACAGTGTCAGACTGGGGCATGAAAGGCTCACTGAAGGAAGGTGGCTCAAAGCTGAAGAGGTGCGGCCAAACGATTGAGGTCGTGTGGCAGAAAGCGTTGAAGTGCCCGCCACATTATACAGAGTGTCGCAGTGAGAGTTACAATGCCCGCCATATAATGCAGGGAGCATCACAGTGACGCCATATAATGCAGAGAGCAGTGACCACCATATAATACAGAGACCTTCAGTGACCCACATTGCAGTGACTGCTCTATAATACAGAGAGCATCTCAGTGATTGCCATATAATATTGGAAGCATCGCAGTGACCACCATATAATACAGAGAGCGTAGCACGAACCGCCATATAATACAGGGAGCATCGCAGTGACCACCATATCTGTCTGGTCCCTGTGGAGCTCCAGAGTGTCCTGCATATGCAGTGCTGCTCTGTGACGGCAAGGAATATACAGAGTCAGAGCTGTAACAAGGGCTCTGAGCGCCCAATGCCAGCCCTGCTCCCTTTGCGCATGGCATCATGATGTCACGCATAGAGGGAACGGGACCGCCGGCACCCGGAAGTGCAGCAGTGCCCGGAGTGTCTTGGAGACTAACCAGGCAGCTGTAATTACGGCAGGTTGCCTGCCTGTAGCATCCTGAGTGCGCTACAGACGGCAATGCCGCTGCTATACTGACCTCAGGTGCACCCTGCTAGCCAGAAGCAAAGGCCGTGGGGCAGAGATGGTGCCACCCACAGAGCCCTGCGTGACCGCATCGGTTGCACAGCCCTAGTTAAGGCCCTGTACAGAGACAGGCTACAGGAGAGGAAAGGTTCAGGGACTTGAAGTGAGAGGGCGAGGTCTTTGGCAGGTGTAGGAGCGATTAGCAGAATAGACAGACAGGGTAGAGGAGAGTGTGGGGACTTCGTGAATCAGGCAGAGTGGGGAGGAAGTACTTGGGCATCCACAGCTCAGGCACTTGCAGCTGGTTCTTCAGAGTAGGAACCAGCTTCCACTAAGTAAACAGTTCACCAACGAGGCCTCAGTGTTCTGACACAATTAGAGCATGCTGGGCAGTGTCCCTCCCGAACACTCACACCCCCCCCATCACAGTACGATAAGCCATGCCCCCTCGCAGGAAGGGATGAGGTCTTGAAGCAGTGGAGTCCATTGGGCAGGGCCGCAACTAGGGGGGGCTGGAGGCGCACGTGCACCGGGTGCGCCGCTGTACCCGGTGCCAGTGACCTCCAGCCCGGCGCTGCAGAAAGGCTCCAAGCCGGACGTCCGCTGGTAATATTTATTACCGGCGGGCGTCCGGCTCCTTCTCTGAAGCGACACGGTGTAGCCGCAGCCGGAGGCTGGAGTTCTCTCCCGAACTCCAGCTTCCGGCTCTCCCCATGGACACTATCGGGGAGACGTCATGACGTTTCCCCCATAGTTCCGAGGAGCAGCCGGCGGACCGGACGCGATGCTGGATGCAGGAGCTGGGTTCAAGGTAAGTATTTTTTTTAATTAGCTGCACTACAGGGGCATTATTATGGGGGCATGGGCATTACCATGGGGGCATTACTATTTGAGCATGGGCACTAAAGAGGCATTACTGTGGGGGCATGAGCACTACAGGGGCATTACTGTGGGGGCATGAGCACTACAGGGGCATTACTGTAAGGGCACTACATGGATGTTACTATGGGGCATGGGCACTACAGGGGCATTACTATGAGAGCATGGGCACTACAGGGCATTACTATGAAAGCATGGGCACTACAGGGGCATTACTATGAAAGCATCGGCACTACAGGAGCATTACCACAAGGGCATTAATATGGGAGCATGGGCACTACAAGGGCATTAGTATGGGGGTATTAACATATGGGCATTACTATGAGGGCATTACATTATGGGCACTACTACAGGGGCATTGCTATGGGGGCATTATCATATGGGCACTACTACAGGGGCATTACTATATGGGCACTACTACAGGGGCATTACCTCAGGGGGCATTACTAAAGGGGCACTGCTGCAGAGGGAATTACCAGGGGAGGCACCAAATTACTGTCTTGCCCCTGGTGACAAAAATCCTAGTTTCGGCCCTGCATTGGGAAATTACCTGCCCCACCCTGGGCCAGTCCGAGCCTGTAAAACTATGCAATATACTGTATGAATGCAGGTAGAGATAGCTGAGCCATATCTGGTGCTAAAAATATGCATAAGTCAGCCATTTGACGCCGTATAAAAAGCTGAGACTTTTTGGGGTCCAGGATGGTCTCCCCACTTTTCAAGCACTTCTAGGTCGCATTTTGTAGAAAAATTGCACACACTCGCGGCGATTACCGCAAATAGGCATTTCTAATTGGATCTCGCATTTTCTCAGGAGTGCGCAATGTTTGCTAGTTTCATTTGATCACTTTTTTTTTTATTTTCATCACTTGCGTTTGCAAACTCGCACCAAATTGGATTGACCCCCAAGAAAAATATGCTGAGCTCCTCCCCATGACTGTGAGGAGGGTCTCTCCTGGCTGCTCATGCTGCAGCTATTCACTGGTAATGTTGAGTTATCTTTCTGCTCTTAATGTCAAATGTTAAAGGCATTTGAAAGAAAACTACATTATGAATATCAACATCTTCACTGTCTACATAATGAACCCCTGTCTTCTGCAGTCCTATAATGCCACAGAGCTCATTGATTGGGGTTTGAACACTTGTGTTCAATTTCTTGGCTTCCAAAGTGTGGAAAATCCTTTTATTATCTGTAGACAAGCGAAGATGACTGTTGGATGGGGAAGGTAAATGCACTGAAACAGAACTGGACTGCTCTTTTCATCTGTAAATATCTCAGCAAATCCTGCTGCCAAATGCAATCTCCTGCTTTGTGTCCTCAGCCATCATTGTATGAGTGGACATTATATACCTGAGAAGGAGGTCCCCATGTGTGCCTATTACTTGGCTGCCAAGACAACCTTAGGCCCATGTCTTGCCTTATTTGTAGGCCATGCTCTCAGTTTATTGGCACTTGGAGGAGAAGCAGTTAAACCTTTTAATCCCGTAATTTTGTGAGTCACAAGCTTGTCAAATTGCACCTAGATTTATAGCTACTATGGCGACTGCACTTCCAACAGCAGGATCCCTGCTTCCACTATATGTTTGCTTGTCTGGCTACTACAAAAAATTCTCAATCTCGGCAATGCTGAGAACACATCTAGGCGAGAGAAGGGAGGTAAAGTGGAGCCCAACCAGCACAACATGGTAAGGGCTAGAGAGGAGAGGACAGAGAAAGCCAGAGCAGGAATGGGTGAGTAGAAGTGGGTTGAGTACAGAAGCAGGGAGTAGTCAGCAGATGGCCAGAGAAGCATTTAACACACTAGGGAGATAGAGCTGAAAACTGATGGGGAGTGTGAGAGCAAGAGAAAGAGGGGGGAGGACACTGTATAAAGCCCAGTAGGGAAGAGGGCAGATGGGACGAAGTGGCAAGTTATGAATGGGAGGAAGTAGATTCAGAAAACAGATCATGGAGCTCATGAATGAATAAAGCTAGTGTGACACGTGTGCATGCTTCTATAAGTCCATATTTAGCTATTTAATGGTTGCAGTTATGCACACTGTTTGCTTGCCCATAGCAGGCCGGGTAATTGGGACACTCCTAGCACATTAGTGCTGATGAACTCTTGAACACAAGAACCTGTAACTCTGCATTTATTTTAGACATCCTGTTATGTGCAGCAAATACAGTATGTATACTCCAGGTTCTCAGGGCTGAAACACTCAAACACTAAAAGCGTGTCACTAGCCTAAATAATCATCATATAAATGTGTGTTTACTATGTTGGAAGGCAGTAGATACCACTATTATTTACTGCCTGTGATGCATTGTTCTATCAGTCCATTACGAATAGGTCTCCACATATCATACTTGCCAACTTTTGAAAAAGCATTTCAGGGAGATTGTGAAAGCAGCACCTATGTACGGGGTAGTAAAGTGGGCGTGTACTGCTACATCTGAGAGGCGTGTCATAAACTTGACTCGCATCCAAATGTAAATGAGCCCCAAAGCAGTTAGTAAGATCTAGTTGTTGATGAGTACACACTGATACTTCTCAGAAAATGCATGTAGCCATAGGGATCATTGTGCCTTATACCAATGCAGAGGAATTATACTAATGATCCCATTTGAATGTATATATCTCTCTTTATTTTTTTATATAACAGCTACATAATGAGGGTAAGATACAATCAGGGAGATTGGTAGACTTTTCAGGGAGATTGCTACTATTTCAGTGAGTCTCCCTGACAATCGGGGAGTTGGCAAGTATGCCACATATATCACTTATAACAAAACCAGGGGCATATCTATCAATTTCGCATTATTTTTACAAAAACAATGCTCCCATTATCGTGGCATTTCGCAATGCTCAAAAAATGTTATCGACAGAATGTAACAAAAGATTTACGAGCAACATCACATTGCGAAAACCACTGTGGGTTGAGAAACTAGTTTCGAGATGCAATATATTATTTATACCTTATTTATATAAATTTGTTGTCCAACACCCTGGAAGAAAGAAGTGGAGCATGCACATTCATCAAAACCACAAACAATTTCCGCATGTAGTTGCTCCGTGGAGGAGGAAGAGAAGCTTCATTTAATTAATCAATTAAAATAAATCGTATATTGTGGATACATTTATACCCCTTTCACACTGCCAGCAATAACCTGGGTTATTTCATGTGAACACACAGCAACCCAGGTTATTGTGCAGTGTGAAAGGACCCAGTTGAAATAACCCTGGTCGAGCGATTCAACATTTCAACCCAACTTGCGGTGCAGTGTGAGCGGGTAACCCTGGTCAATGCAACGCGTTTACTGCATAGGAAGAGCCGGCACTTGGAGATCTTCATATCCTAGCGCCGGCTCAGCACGTGAAGGCGATGACAACATCGACCCAGCAATAAGCCGGGTCAGGCCGTCTGACAGTGGTCGCACCCGGCATGGACCTGTGTACAAAATCCCGGTTGTGACACGGGTTTGCAATATGAAAGGGGTATAACTTACACGTGTCAAGTAATAATAATTTAAGGTTCAGTTGTAGTGGGCTCTGATCAAGGCTCCTGCTCACTAGTAACAAGTAGGCCAAGGGAAAGGAGGAGCTGGAAAACATGGGGGTTTTCTCATACATGGGGGGCTCTCAGATCTCCCTCTCCTAAACCACCACCTTATGAAAAAAGCTATTTCTACGCCATCAGAGGCATGCGATAAACAGGAGCAAGAAAATCTGATAAATGTTTGCCAAATTTGTAAGATATATTCTAAAATATTGCAAGACAGAGGTTATGCGGTCTTCAAGAAATAGAAATTATCGCAATTATCTTCCAGGAAAAACCTTTCATTTCCTACCTAATACATAATACTGATACTACATTATCGCCTTTATTATGTGATAATTAATTTAATCACATTTTATATGCAAAGTCCAGATTGATACATCAACCCCCTAGATTAGGGGTGGCCAAGCAGTCAGAGGCAAAGAGCCAAAAATATCTGTAGTCAAGTTAAAGAACCGATAGCATGTGCGTGGCGGAGCTGAGTGTGCAAAAATGGGACGTGGCTTAGCTGTCACAAGGCCATGCCCCATTTTGTGCACACGCCTTTGGTATGACATTTGCAAGAGCATGATTTTGTGTCACACCCCTATTTTTAGTCACGCAGGGGGCGAGCCCAGAACATTGAAAATACACAATTTACATAATCTTCCCAATATAATTTTTTTATTTTTACCTTTTTACTTTGCTGTAATTTTTTAATTAATGGGACTTTTGACAATCCTAGTTTTCAATCGTTTTTTAATGCCCCATATGCAGTGCTCCCTGTAGTTGTGCCCCCTAAAGAAGTGCCCCCAGTACTTACAATACAGTACTGTGCAATAGTTTTAGACAGGTGTGGAAAAAATGCTGTAAAGTAAAAATGCTTTCAAAAATAGAAGTGTTCATTTATTTTTATCAATTAACAAAATGCAAAGTGAATGAAGAAAAAGCTAAATCAAATCAATATTTGGTGTGACCACCCTTTGCCTTCAAAACAGCATCAATTCTTCTACGAACACTTGTACACAGTTTTTGAAGGAACTTGGCATGGAGGTTGTTCCAAACAGGATGTAGTCACCATCTCGGCGTGCGGGATGCAGACGGTCCAAATACCGACGGCATCGGGATCCCAGCACCAGAATTCCGAAGGTAAGTATCGGGGGTTAGGGGGAGGGTTAGGCTTAGGCACCGGGCAGGGGGAGGTTAGAGTTAGGCTCTAAGGAGGGGAGGTAGGGTTAGACATTAAGGAGGGAGAGTTAGAGGTAAGAGTTAGTCTTAAGGTGCGTATCCACTAAGCGAGATTTGTAGGCGATTAAACGATAACGACGTCATTATTGTTCAATCGTGTGCAAATTGTGCATGCATCGGGCACATATATGTCGGAAACGACCAGCGATGCGTGCGCTAGTCGTTTCCGACATCCATCATCGCCCGTACATGCTGGTCACCCTGACGTTCACGTCAGGTTCAGCATGTACGGGGATGATGGATGTGCCTACACTGAACGACTGAACGTTCAGTGTAGGCACATCAGACGGAGAAACGAGAGCACAATTACAATGTCGTAATCGTGCTCTCGTTTCTCCGTCTATTAGTGGATACACACCTTTACCTTACTTAAGTAAGGGTGTCGGGATTCTGACTGTTGGGATGCCGCTGTCTGTATTCTGACCAGCAGCATCCCGACCAACGGGATCCCGTAGCCAACCTATTCATGTAATCCCAGACTCGATGATGTTGAGATGTGGGGGCCATGTCATCACTTCCAGGACCCTTTGCGCTGATAGTCTGCCCCCCCCCATACACATGCAGCGGCAGCCGTGGGGGGGCGACCAGTGGGACACACTGCTGCCTGAAAGATGACGGTCGTTCAGTGTATATGAACGACCATCATCGACAGATATATTTGCTAGGTATGTATCCACCTTAAGAGAATTGCTGTAACTTGCTGTGTTGGAGGAAGGCTGTCAAGGTACATTACCGTAGTCGCATGTTGTGAATCTTTATGCCCAGTGTGATTGACAGGCAGGGAGCGTTTGGAGAAGGCAGCAGGGAGAGTTGGCTAAAAACACAGGTGTGTCTCGACCGTTTCGGGGGCGCGTCACATCTGCGATCTCGTATGCAGGAAACATGGCTCCGGTGTCTCGGTTACAGCATCCATTTTGAGTGACCATAGACTCCCAAAAGGAGCCAACGTTTGCCTCTTCTGAGTCCGATGCTGCATATGTTGCAAATTCGATGGCTCAGGTAGGCGTCAGTAGAAGTCACGACTGCTGTTGCATTAACATATATTCGCACATTCACAGCTGTGGGAACATTAGCTTACAACTATGAATCAGGCCCTCGGTTCACATGTATGCAACCTTTGAAAGGATTGCATCACCTGCTGTAAAACATCAACATTTCTCACTTCAGCATAAAATAATAATGAGACTTTCATAAAAGACTTGCAGTTAAATATAATCAGTGACAGTATACGCTCCACAACTGGATAAAACAGTGCAGCATGTGTCTTTCTCTTAATACCGCACCATGGGCCTGATTTCCATTTCTATGCAATGCTGATGTTTTTGCAAATGGAGCAAATTAAAAATTTTTGCCACTACACATGTGAGTCACACTGCACATATGACTAGGCACATTACGGTAGTCGAACGCTGCGAGTCTTTATTCGCAGTGTGATAGGAAATGTCGGCTGATAACGCAGTTGTGTCACTACCTTTTCGGGGGCGCCACATCCTGCATATGCGATACCGTATGCAGGAAACAGGACTCCGGCATCTCAGTTATGCCAGTCATCAGAGTTTACCATTCACTCACTCAAGGAGTTAATGTTGGCAAGATCTGCGTCCGATGCTGCGTATATGTACACCGTTGTGGACAGCTGTGATGGATCTGGTGGGCGTCTCAGTACAAGTCCCAGCAGCTGTTACATTACATTTCACAAATACTCAGCTGAAAAAAAATTGCAGCTGCGGCAGCAACAGCAGCGTACAAGTCTGTCAGGCCCCATATCTCTCCTCCTGTACATGTCCAAACCCTTCTCTTCTCCCTCCACCTGCCGCCTCAACCTTATCAGCTCTCATCTGATCTCTCCCTCAATCCTGACACCTTCTCCCACATCGCCTATCTGCTCATCAATCACCAGGTACCATCTCCTCCCTCAAGGATGCCTTTTTTTTTTTTTTCTACCCTATTTTCAAACCCTTCCTTGAACCTTCTTCCCTCTCTACCCCCTCTACTATTGCTTTCCCCTACACCTCCAAACTCCTTCAGTGGGTTGTCTACAACTGCCTTACCTCCTCCCATTCCCTCCTTGACCCACTCCAATCTGGTTTCTGATCTTTCAACTTCACTGAAACTGCCCTCACCAATGTCCACAACAGCCTCATTATTGCTACAGTTTATTAACCCTTTACATACATCAGTCTTTACAGCATATTAATCCTTTACACACCCCAGTCCCTACAGTATATTAACCCTTTACATACATCAGTCTCTACAGCATATTAATCCTTTACACACCCCAGTCCCTATAGTATATTAACCCTTTACATACATCAGTCTCTACAGCATATTAATCCTTTACACACTCCAGTCCCTATAGTATATTAACCCTTTACACACACCGGTCCCTACTGTATATTAACAATTTACATATATCAGCCCCTACAGTATATACCCCTTTACAGAAACCGCCCCTACTGTACATTAACCCTTTACACTCACTAGACTCTACAGTATATTTACCCTTTACATATATCAGCCCCTATAGTATATTAACCCTTTACACACACCGGCTCCCTACTGTATATTAATCCTTTACACTCACCAGTCCGTACAATATATGAACCCTTTACATACACTGGTGCCTACTGTATATTAATCATTTACACTCACCAGTCCCTACAGTAGATTAACCCTTTAACCACACTGGTCCTTACTGTATATTAACCCTTTACACTCACTAGTCTGTACAGTGTATGAATCCTTTACACCAGGGGTGGGGAACCTTTTTTCTGCCGAGGGCCATTTTGATATATATACCATTATTCGTGCGCCTGGTGCAGACCAGGCCCCCTCCGTGTGATGTCACACCGGACGGGGCCACAATCGTCAGTGATCACAGCGATGCCTGGAGCATCCTGTGGATGCTCCGGGGGGGCTGTAAGAACAGCGGTGTGACCGTCTGAAGCGTCCTAAGGATTCTGCAGGCAGCACTGCTGCATGGATTCTGGCTGCAGGTGCCATTCTAGGCACCCTGCTAGCCAGATTAGGCTAGCAGAAAAAAAGCTCAGAGGGCCAGACCTAATGATTTTGCAGTTCCCCATCCATGCTTTTCACACAACATCCCTGCTGTATATTAACCGTTTATACTTGCCAGTCCCTACAGTATATTAACCCTTTACACACACAAACATACCAGTACACACACGCGCAGTATATTGATAACAACACCCCCACCCACCCACTTACGTTAACTGTAGGATGCTGGGATACTCTCGTCTGATTCCTGGAAGTGATACTTTTATGAAGACTCCAAATGAGGGCCCAGTCACCAGGAGGAAAGACAGCCTTTTGTTCAGGCCTGTCCAGGCAGTCCATTATAGGACCAACCTTGGCAGGAATATTCCACCCTGCCCTAAGGCAGTGAGACTTACCAAGATTTCCAAAGTATCCAGGTGGGTAAGTCTGAATCTATGGGCTTACAGGATTCATGCGCGAGTGACTAAACAGCAGATCCAAGTAGAGGGGATTACATTTGTCACCCCTCTAAAAGAGCTAGCACACACACAATTGATGAGTCACCTAGTGGCAGGAGCAGTGTAGATTTGTCAGTTTACTGATAATTCTGTGTAGAATAATATTAGTTAGTAAGTTGGTATGTGGATGCACATCTTGGAGAAAAAGTTGTTAGTTTGGGGGAGATGTACTAAGCTCTGAAAAGTGATAAACTGCCAGCCAATCAGCTCCTAACTGTCATGTTACAGGCTGTGTTTGAAAAATTATAGTTAGGAGCTGATTGGTTGGCAGTTATCAATTTATCACTTTCCAGAGCTTCGTACATCTCCTAGTGCCTATGGTAATGGTTATGAAGCCTTATAAACTTGTTTCATTAGACTATAGGCTAATGAAATCAAGTTTACATTTGCAGGTATGTACAGTTTCCTATGTGTGCAGTGGAATGGAGTCCTCTTCACATAAACTATACATTAAAAAAAAAAATAGACATTTGTGTAAAAATAAATTATTCTGATCTTTAAAGAATATATTTTTTCATTTGTCAAATTCATTCTGCAGTGACGTAAGTGAAGCATCAAATTGCTAGGCCAGATGACTATATATTATTGATGTGTGACAAATCACATCAGACAGGTTGAATGAGTAGGGACTTGCTATCTAAGCTACTTTCTGCCAGTCTGCTGTTCAGCATTTCTAACACTGTAGTTTTCCTGTGTCAGACCCATTTAAAGAAGCAAATTGTATAGGTTCACATGAATAGGAGTCAAGTTGTGCTGCATGTTGTCATGTTTAAGCTGGCCATACACCTACACAACCAGCATAAGATCCGATTCATCATACGATTTCCCTCCGACTCCCCGGAGCTCCTGGGCAGTCCCGGCAACATGTTTGTTGTTTTTCTTAGCACAGGATCTGTCGTAAGATCCATCCTGTGTCTCACAGACTCATAAGGGAAACAGTCATTGAAATGACTTGAATTTTCACACGATGGATTGCATGAACAAAATAAACGGCACGATCTGCACACGATACGATGGACAAGATGTGCTGCACATCTGATAATAAGATCCGATTATAGGAGCTGCGAGAGCGCGCATCGGATCGTATCTTACTAAAATAATACATGATTTTCACAAGATCCATCTTATGGCCTGTCGAAAATCGGGCAATCGGCCCAGGTGTATGGCTAGAATTAATCTTAATATACATGTGAGAGAAACATACCATATAGCCTAACAGAAAAATTTTAAAAAGTTGCTTACAATATATTGATTGTACACATAAAGAAATACAAGTGCACTACTCCGAATTAACTGTTTATATATAAATAAATACATTTTTGCAGTAAATAGAGGTTTTTGGCATAATCTTGGCCAAGGGTATGGGCCTACCCACCACATCCGGGTAAACTCTGTCGGGTAGGTCCTTAACATACTAGGGTTCATTTCCAGAGCGCAGGACACCCCCAAACTAACCCAGCTAAGCCACCCCAAGGCACCGCTCTAATAAGAAAAGTGAAGTGTAAAGGAAATAGTTAAGAGCAGCCGCAGCTGCATATACAGAATAAAAATAAATAGATTGTAGTCACGTTTCATTTGCCTGGCAAAAGTCTCTTGTATACCCCTAGCAATAAGAGGATGCTAACCTTTGTTTTAGCAGTTAATTTAATCAACTATGACTGCCTGCAGAGTTACACAATGTGATAATATGAAACTCCCAATTGTCCTGGAGGGATAGTGT
Organism: Taudactylus pleione; assembly: GCA_031769625.1. NCBI lineage: Eukaryota > Metazoa > Chordata > Amphibia > Anura > Myobatrachidae > Taudactylus > Taudactylus pleione. Next base: position 5,251,939 of record JAUIMM010000364.1, on the reverse strand, counting down.
CAGTCTGAGGGCTTTGTTCCACTGTCATGACATTCCGCCGCTGTGCTCGGCAGTTGGGAGGTAGTTGGCAGTTGGGAGGTATGGCCATTCATACTATGCAGTGAAATGGTGAATGGGCTCTGCAAACATCAGCCACTGGTGCACTCGGGATTAAAAGCGTTTTTCATCTCTCAGATGTAACACAGACATGCCCCTTCTATGACATGTTCATGTCCCCTGTCCTAATCCTCACACTTGGCATGTAGGAATATATATATAGTCCATTTTTCACACTAGAGTACACTTCTAAATAATGTTCACCCGGAAAAACAATAGAAATTAGCCATACTATTATTACAACTGCACTGACCAGTTATAGAAATGTTCCTAACTACTACCAGGTGAGAGAATTGGAAAAGGCGTCATGAAGGAGACGTCTTCATGGAGGATGGGGGGGTAGGGGGGTGTAGAGCTAAGTTGTCTCTTATCCCTCTCTGCTTCCCTCCAAACCCGCTAACACTGCTGCACAAACCACTGAGCAGCGGTGTATGGAACATCTCTCCCACATACAGGATGGATTTTAACAATGCAGTCCCAATCGTTAAGGTAGGACAGAGCCCTCAAACCGGGATGGCTGGAAAGTATGGTGCATTCTAGAGAACTGTTGTATTCGTTCACACACACTGCATGGTACACACACTGATCAGCTATAACATTTAAAGCACTTGTCTAATTTTGTGTAGGTCCGCCTCTTGCCACCAAAAACTGCTCTGACCCTTTGAGGCATGGACTCCATAAGACTTCTGAAGGTGTCCTGTGGTATCTGGCACCAAGACATTAGCAGCAGATCATTTAAGTCCTGTAAATTGTGAGGTGGGGGCCACCATGGCTCGGACTTGTTTTTCCCACAAATCTCACAGATGCTAGATTCTATTGAGATCTGGGGAACTTGGAGACCAAGTCAACACCTTGAACTCTTGCCATGTTCCTCAAACAATTACCGAACATTTTTTGGAGTGTGGCAGGGCACATTATTCTGCTGAAAGAGGACACTGCCATCAGGGAATACCGTTGCCATGAAAGGGTGTACTTGTCATGCAACAATGTTTAAATAGGAGGTATATGTCAAACTAACATCCACATGAATGCCAGGACCCAAGGTTTCTCAGCAGAACATTGCCTAGAACATCACACTGCCTCAGCTAGCTTGCCTTCTTCCCATAGTGCTTCCTGGTGCCATCTTTTCCCCAGGTAAATGATGCACAAGCACCTGGTCATCCACTTGATGTAAAATAAATTGTGATTCATCAGACCAGGCCATCTTCTTCCATTGCTCCATAGTCCAGTTTTTACACTCACGTGCCCATTGTAGGTGATTTCAGCTGTAGACAGGGATCAGCATGGGCACTTTGACCAGTCTGTGGCTAGACAGCCCCATACATAGCAATCTGCAATTCCATTTGCATGCTGACACCTTTCTATCATAGCCAGTATTAACTTTTTAAGCAATTGGTACTACAATTCTTATGTGGAATCATTCCAGACGGGCTAGCCTTCACTAGCTATGGCCATCAATGAGCCTTGGGGCGCCCATGACCTTGTTGCCGTTTCACCGGTTGTGCTTCTTTGGGACAATTTTGGTAGGTACTAAGCATTGCATACTGGGAATACCACACAAGACCTGCTGTTTTGCAGATGCTCTGACCCAGTCGTCTAGTCATCACAATGTGGCCCTTGTCAAAGTTCCTCAGATCCTTACACTTGCCCATTTTTTCTGCTTCCAGTGTATCAACTTCAAGAGCTGAGAGTTCACCTGCTGCCTAATATATCCCACCCATTGACAGGTGCCATTGTAATGCGATAATCAATGTTATTCACTTCACCTGTCAGTGGTTTCAATGTTATGGCTGATCGTTGCATAAAGCTCTATTGAACACTATCACTTTAAAATTATTTTATTTGGAAAGTACTTGAACCTGTCTGTATTTTACGTTCCCATTGAATTAAATTATCAGAATGAAATAATCTAGCAAAAGTTATATTCCATGACTACCCATCACAAAATCATATCTAGAACAGGTCATATTGTGATAGATGTTTTTGGTTTTCTTTGTCGACATTATATTTTCAAGTAAAAATACTGACCTTTTATACTTCTGAATGTGACCAATTAAGTATAATAAGAATGTTCTCAGTTATATTTTTATTTAAATTATATTGTAATAGTATTATTTTTAATTTGCCTCTTTTGTATTTAGAATCTTTCCACCCCATATGGATTACTATGTAATTCATGAAGTATATGATGGTGACTTCTCTCAAGAGCAGTTTGAAGCGGAGTTAGACGCTGCCCTGGAACACCACTATCGGTACATTTTGATTGAACCAGCACGCCTGGGAGATGAAACTGCTCGCTGGATTTCCGTGGGCAATTGTATACACAGAACTTCAGTTATAACAGGGGTTGTATGCCTCTTATCACCTTTTGGCCTTCCTAGTAGCTATGCTCATTATCTAGGACTACCAGCTGGAGCTTTGAGTGTGGCATGTGCTGCTCTTTATGGTGTCTCCTGGCAGTCTGACCCATGCTGCCATTATCAGGTGGATGTGAGCAGGCAAAAGCTTGCACAACTCCCTCCAGGGACTCTAAGGACTTCCTCCCCAGTAGTATTAATTCGCAGTGAGGACACGCAAAGAAAGAGACTTCATAATGTTATTGCACTGACTGCCCTAGTATATTGTGCCCAGAAGCTTTTTGAATTGTGCACAGACTAAATGCTCTTACATTAAACAATGAAACCATTTTTCTGGTTTATATCAAACAAAATCGTTCTAGATCTATAATTTCATGCAAGCCTACCTTGAAAAAAACATATTGAAGAAAAATCTAATTTTGTGAAGCAAAATATTGAATATGGATTCTCCAGTTAGAGATTTTAGAATAGGGCTGGGCAGGGTGCCTGTTCAGATTATATTTATAATGTACATTACTTTTATAAGGATTCTATATGCAAACAGTTCAAGTAGTCATTGATATTAAGCAACCACCGGATGGCAGTATTCTCTGTGACAAAATAAATTCCTTAGGTGTAGTGGTTGAACATAATTGACCAATTAACTTAAATTGAACCAATTGAATCCAGAATGCATTAAACACGTATAAATAGAAAAAATATATAGTGTAATCCTGTTCACACAGATGTACCACCAAAAACATATGATAATGCTCATACAATTTGTATGAAAATATAGAGCTTATCTAAAAAACAGCCAACCAGTATATATCAACGCGTTTCGTCATGATGGAGTTGTATCTCATTACTTGGACTTCCTCAGGGGTAATGGTCTCATCCAGGTTGGTATCAAATTTTGATTCTGGGCTACCTTAGCCACCACAGTCACCTCACACTTGATGTAGTAAGTGGAGAGGCTTTTGAACACCCCTCTGAGCTCTGTCTGCATTGTAAAAGCCTCCATCACCTAACATGCTAAGAGCTGTGAGTCTGCACAGACTGACTGTGCCTGGCAGTTATTTTAGTTATCCCTCCAGTGAGGCTTTGAAAAGAGATACTTATTTTTAGAAGAACAGCTAAGAAAACTTGCTCTTAAAGAAAAAAATCTATTTAGGATTTCTCAAAAAGAAAAAACTGGTATTTCCTTCTTTAAAGCAGCAATTCCACACAGAATCTTAAATAAGACTTGTGTTTCTTTAATTGGCAAGTTGAGTACCTTTTAAGCATTAGTCTCATAGTAATTTTTCTCAGGTGTTCATCTACAAATAATTATCAGATATATGTTTAAAAACTCTTCAACTTGCCATTTAACGAAATGTGGGACTGCTGCATTAAAGAAGCAAATTCCACATAAGCAGCAAGTTGAGTACGTTTTAGTAATTTGTCTTAGATGTGATGTTGCCCATAGCAACCAATCAGATTCTACTTAACATTTATCTAGCACCTTCTAGAAAATAATAGCTTGATTCTGATTGGTTGCTATAGGCAACAACTCCACTTCTAAAAACCCGCACTTTAGTAAATATACCCCAATATCTTGTGATTGTGATTGCTATGTCAGTCCAGAACCATAAATCTATAACATCAGCCAGAAGAAAAAGAAATTGGAGAGAGAAATATAAACGTTCTTCTTACAGCCTGCCATAGTGATGTATGGGGAAAAAAAATCTACACACCTGTTTTCTTTTCTGTCCTATACAGTAAATTATCAGTGATATGTTTCAATGAGAGTTAGTGATTTCACAAGCTAAACTTTTAACAAATTTCCAAAAATGTATTTATATATTATTACTGGGTATATTTAAGTGATATTAGCTGTTTCATGTATAAACATACACTACCGTTCAAATGTTTGGGGTCACCCAGACAATTTTGTGTTTTACATGAAAACTGACTTTTATTTATCAAATGAGTTGTAAAATGAATAGAACATATAGTCAAGACATTGGCAAGGTTAGAAATCATGATTTTTATTTGAAATAATAATTTTGTCCTTCAAACTTTGCTTTCGTCAAAGAATGTTCCTTTTGCAGCAATTACAGAATTGCAGACCTTTGGCATTCTAGCTGTTAATTTGTTGAGGTAATCTGAAGAAATTTCACCCCGCGCTTCCTGAAGCACCTCCCACAAGTTGGATTGGTTTGATGGGCACTTCTTGCGTACCATACGGTCAAGCTGCTCTCACAACAGCTCAATGGGGTTGAGATCTGGTGACTGCGCTGGCCACTCCATTACAGACAGAATATCAGCTGCCTGCTTCTTCTCTAAATAGTTCTCGCATAATTTGGAGGTGTGCTTTGGGTCATTGGGCCTGATTCAGACCCACTCGCGAGCGGCTGTACGCTCGCAAGTGGGTCGATGGTCTGCACTGAGCATGCGCACGACGGAGGGAGCTCCGTCGTGCGCATGCGCCAGACACGACGAGCGAAGGACTTTCCTTCGCTCGTTGTGTCCGATCAAAGGGGGCGTGCTGTCAATGTTGATTGACAGCACGCCCCCTTTGGTGGGCGTGCCGGGGGCGTGCCTCCCTGACGGGGGCGTTCCCACGGGAACGCCTCCCGTCAGAAGCCGGCCCACTGACATCACTAGTGATGTCAGTGGGAGTGATTTTGGCTCTGATAGAGCCAAAATCACTCCGGAGCTTGCGGTTGAAAACCTCAACCGCAGGCTCCGGCTCGCAATTTCGATGGTCGCGATGGTCACGACCATCGCGGCCATCAAAATGCACGCTCGTATAGCCTGTGGGTGGTGACCCACAGCTATACGAGCGTCCAGGAGGACGCTCCATGAAAAAGGAGCCCGGCCGTCATGCAGAGCGTGCGCTCTGCTCAGAGCGTACGGCTCTGAATGAGGGCCATTGTCCTGTTGGAGGAGGAAATTGGCTCCAATCAAGCGCTGTCCACAGGATATGGCATGGCGTTGCAAAATGGAGTTATAACCTTCCTTATTCAAATCCCTTTTACCTTGTACAAATCTCCCACTTTACCAGCACCAAAGCAGTCCCAGACCATCACATTACCTCCACCATGTTTGACAGATGGCGTCCGGCACTCTTCCAGCATCTTTCCACTTGTTCTGCATCTCACAAATGTTCTTCTGTGTGATCCAAACACCTCAAACTTTGATTCGTCTGTCCATAACACTTTTTTCCAATCTTCCTCTGTCCAGTGTCTGTGTTCTTTTGCCCATATTAATCTTTTCCTTTTATTGGCCAGTCTCAGATATGGCTTTTTCTTGGCCACTCTGCCTAGAAGGCCAGCATCCCGGAGTTGCCTCTTCACTGTAGACGTTGACACTGGAGTTTTGCGGGCACCATTTAATGAAGCTGCCAGTTGAGGACTTGTGAGGCGTCTATTTCTCAAACTAGAGACTCTAATGTACTTGTCTTCTTGCACAGTTGTGCACCGAGGCCTCCCACTTATCTTTCTACTCTAGTTAGAGCCTGCTTGTGCTGTTCTCTGAAGGGAGTAGTACACACCATTGTAGGAAATGTTCAGTTTCTTGGCATTTTCTCGCATGGAATAGCCTTCATTTCTAAGAACAAGAATAGACTGTCGAGTTTCACATGAAAGTTCTCTTTTTCTGGCCATTTGGAGAGTATAATCGAACCCACAAATGTGAAGCTCCAGATACTCAACTAGCGAGCAAACACGTTTTCAGCTGTGCTAACATAATTGCACAAGGGTTGTCTGATCATCCATTAGTCTTCTAACTCACTTAGCAAACACAATGTACCATTAGAACACTGGAGTGATGGTTGCTGGAAATGGGTCTCTATACACCTATGTAGATATTCCTTTAAAAACCAGACATTTGCAGCTAGTATAGTCATTTACCGCATTAACAATGTATAGAGTGTATTTCTGATTAATTTAATGTTATCTTCATTGAAAAGAACTGCTTTTCTTTCAAAAATAAGGAAATTTCTAAGTGGCCCCAAACTTTTGAACGGTAGTGTACAATGCACATCTTTAGTCGTACACATTTATATTTAAGCTGGGTACAGGACGTGTGTACCCAGCAATGCGACACACGACCGCCGACTAGCCGACCTATCGGTCAGTCCGTACGCTGGGCGATCCGGTGCCCGATATGCCGGCCCCCGCCGCATCGCCTGATTTGACTGCATGTACAAAAGATCAGGCGATGCGGCTGACAATCCCACGGGAGCACGCACTACACGATATTACGATGCGTCAGAATCGGCCAAATCGTTCACCCAGCTTTACTTAAACTGAAAGGATAAAGAGTTTCATGCGAGTATCTAAAGTTTATCCCAAACCGAACAAATAATTTTATCATTTTCCGTACCGATTGAAGGTAAGCCGGGTGCGCGGGGGGGGGAGGGTTAGGTTAGGGGGGACTGAGGGTTAGGCACCCCCCCCTGGGAGGGTTAGGGTTAGGCACCTCTCCGGGAGACTTAGGTTTAGGCACTTACAGGGGGAGTTAGGGTTTGGCGCCCCCCCGGGAGACTTAGGTTTAGGCTGCAGGGAAGAGGGGGTTAGGTTTAGGCACTTACAGGGGGCGTTAGGGTTAGGCACTTACAGGAGGGGTTAGGGTTAGGCACCCCTAAGGGAGGGTTAGGGGAAAGGGGGTTAGGTTAGTAATAGTTGAAATACTTACATGTCGGGATCTTCACTGCCGGTGTTCCAGTGCTGGGAATTTCATACCGATCCCCTTAAAACTCATATGAGAGGCAGAGGGAGAAAGCATTCACAGCCATTGCAATCTATACCAGGAAGTGAATGAATTGATCATGATACAGTAATGGAAAAAGAATAGGAAAGTTAAAATACAATTGCTGTTTACTTAAATGTTTACATTTTATGTAAATGTATATCCACATTTCTTACATAATGAATGTAAGCTTCTGACAATTCAGTCATATGTTCAGAAGTAAATCAATTAGTGATTCAAAAATCAAATATTCAAGAAAGCAATTGGTGTATAAACTCTTTGAAAGTTCATCTCATCAATCCTTTAAAACATTTAGTGGGGCATTTATCAAAAATCGCATGTCCAATGCGATATGTGCGCAATGTTATCACCCAAGGTCACATGCGATTTTTACCGGTGTCATGTATTAACAGTCACCCGCAGGTACAGGGGCTTCGAAAGGAACCCGTCCCTGCGATGTGCTCTGAGTGCTGCCGGAGTACTCCAGTCCCCCTGACCACACATGCGCAGTGGCCATTGCCAGCTAAATCTGCGATTTACAGGCTACAGCGGGGCACCAATCTCCGGAATGCATCTGTAATTATGGCAGCATCACATCCCCATAGAGATCAATGCCAGTGGGAATGGAGGGATCACAGCAGGTATCAGAGATATCTGCTGTGGTCCCTCTGTCATACATCCGGAGATACTAAAAATTTGCTGTTACCCCTGAAAATGAGTGTTTTTTGGGAATAAGCCGCATATATTTATTGATAAATAGGCTTCATACAGTTGTGTCCATGTAACTCACTTAAATTGTACTGACAAAGTATCCCAGGGCTAGTATTGATGCCCATAAATATGGAAAACAGCTGGAGTAAAGCTCAGTAATTTACCGCAGCACTCATTATCTCAGTGTGCAAATTGCACTGCTGGCTGTGAGACCATGCAAAATGCAACGCAGGTCACCCCCAGCTATTACCCCACCACATACTTAGGAAAGTGGCAACAATTTTTTAATAGAAGACAGAAGAGTTATTTTTATTATTTTTTTTTTTGTGTCATAACCCAATTAACCTACCAGTATGTTTTTGGATTGTGCGAGGAAGGCCTTGAAAACACAGAACATAAAACCACACAGATAGTGCCCTGGTTAGAATCTAACCCATGACACCAGGTGTGTCTAGCAGCAAAGCTAACCATTGCATGACCATGGTGCCTAACATTTTTCAGTTAGTATGTTTTTATTTCTTTAAAAAATGTTGCACCCTTGGCAGTGGGCACCAGAGGAGATACCCTAGCAGTATATGGTTGTGTGTTTAAATGATGATTTTGAAGGAGAAGAAAAAGATAAACATTATGACCAAAATGGTTTGCCTTAAGGCAGAGGTTTCCAAACTCAGGGCCTTACTTGCACTGCTGAACGCAGATGCCCGAAGTCGGGAATCTGCGCAGGCCTCGGACACGTACTGCGCATGTGCAGTACGGTCTTGCGTGATCGCACGCAGAACGGCAGCAGACTGTCAGTGGTTGACAGTCTGCTGGCGTTTGTGGGCAGGAGGGGGTGGCGGCGGACTCTGTTTCCCGAAACAGGCATGTCACCACAGTTGGGGGTGGGCGGGGGGAGGGTTAGAGGCCAGGATCTCCGTCGGCTAATGGAGATTTCCTGGCCTCTTTCTTGTATCTTTGAGCGACCGGCTTTCTTGACCCCGTGGTTCACTCAGTCGGCCGATATTGTTGCAGATTACCCGATGCTGCGTCCTTGGACGCAGCTCGGATAAGTCATGCATGCAGGAGGCATGATGCCTCCTGGTGCATTGCCATAATTGCAAGGTCGGAATTGCAAAGCTGCTTGCGTGCAACATTGCAATTCCGTCCTGTGCTAAATCAGGCCCTCAGTCCTACAGGCTCAACCATGAATATCCTTAAAACCTGGACTGTTAGGGTGCATTGAGGACCGAGTTTGGGAACCTCTGCTTTAAGGAATGATCTGAGGAACAGTGCTCATCCAGGAAGCATTTTGCACTTGAAGGAAATATCCTGGATAGACTGCTTCTAAAAATGCCCCACAGGCATAAGTACCAGGTTTTAAATTGGAATGTAGTCAGCATCCTGCCGGCCAAAATACCAGCGTCAAAATTCTGGCACCAGAATCCTGAAAGCCGGCATCCCAAAGGTAAGTATAGGGCGAGCGGGGTTAGGGTTAGCCATTGGGGGGAAGGTTAGGGTGCGGGGAGGGGGAGGTTAGGTTTAGGCACCACAGAGGGAGTGTTAGATTTAGGGTGCGGGGAGAGGGAGGTTAGGTTTAGGTACTAGGGGGAGGGTTAGCCATTGGGGGGAGGGTCAGGGTGCGGGGAGGTTAGGTTTAGGCACTAGGGGGAGGGTTAGGGTTAGCCATTGGGGGGATGGTTGGTGCGGGGAGGGGAAGGTTAGGATTAGGCACTAGGGGGAGGGTTAGGGTTAGCCATTGGGGGGAAGGGTCAGGGTGCGGGGAGGGGAAGGTTAGGCACTGGGGAGAGAGTGGTAAGGGTTAGTCTTACCTTATGGGTGTCGGGATTCTGACTGTCTGGATGCTGCGGCCTGTATTCTGACCAGTGGCATCAAGACACCCGGGATCTCATACCCAACCCCTTTAATTTAATGTATTTCACTTTCTAACTTTTTTTAAGGTATTGCAAGATGATTATGAAGCTGCTTTTTCAAAGCTCATGATGTGGAGGTTGCTCTTGTAGTGTAAGCTTTAACTGAAGATGTTTCGGATACTGTTGTTTGTCTGCAAATTGTTTTATTGCAGGCTATTTAATTTAGCCCTATCAATTGTAACTTTGAATGTGCGTTACTCTATATCTGGGCCGAAAAAATGGAAAAAAAAAAATCAGTATTTCTCCATCTGTTCTTGTTAATATATTTTAAAGACATTTGAAAAGTTCCAGGTTATGCCATTTTAGGTTGAAATCATTTTAGGCAATTTATTATCTGATCCGAGAAATTCAAATTTGAATGTCAGATTCTTAGTGCTTGCAATTCTACACATTAGGCTGAAAGGCGAGTCTCTTAGATTTTTCAAAGTAGATACAGTCAGGTGCATAAATATTGGGACAGTGACAGAATTTTCATGTTTTGGGCTCTATTCACCACCACAATGGCTTTGAAATGAAACAAACAAGATGTGCTTTAACTGCAGACTTTCAGATTTAATTTGAGGGTAATTACATCCAAATCAGCCACCAGTGATGTCAGTAGTGAGCTTAAGGCTCTATTAGAGCCGGAAGCTCACTAGGGTTTGCGGCAGACGAGACCCTACCACAAGGGTCTTGTCGCAAGCGAGATGGTCGCGACCATCACCTGGCCGCTCGCAAAAAAAAAAAAGCGGCCGCCCTCATTCAGAGCAAGCACTTGCTTTTTGCGAGCGGCTCTGAATGAGGTCCAAAGTCCCATGAATGAACTTCAGCTTTCACTTCTGGCTTCTAATGATAGATGACTTGCACATTTTTAGCCAGACAAGGCAGAGAATCACATTCAATTTTAAAGTGCTGTTTTGGCACTACTGATTCAGCAGCAGTGAATGAACATGAATGAAATGTCTACCAAGGACTGCCTAGCCATAAGGGGCAGTGGTGATTGATCTCATCCATCCTGTTATTTTTCAGAACCCTGGGAAGCAAAAGGTGGAAAGATGTAATTCCACAGTATTAAGATGTGTATAAACTTTGGTTACCTTAAGCAGAAGGATGACATTGTCATTTTGTCCAAAATTATCATTATATGTGTATTTGGTGACACCACTACTGTGTGAAGAGATGATCCCTGAGGTGCCCAATATAGTATGAAATTGTGCAGCAAATGTTTTTTTATTTTTAATTTTCCCGTGCCATAACCATATTTACTTTGTTGGAACAATTAGAGGATGACACCGGGTTCAGCCTTGTTTGTTTATGTAATTTGCTAGTATAACATTTTATTCTAAGTTTTGATCTGAAATTTATCAACCTTTCCTAATATACTGTACTTCCTATATAATACACAGTGCTTTATAGAGAAAATGTACTTAGTTTTTTCAGAACTTGAAGAGATAAGGAAAATGTCCGCACAGACCACTCTATAGAAGATTATCCTTCCCTATTCCATATTAATATTCATATAGATATCATAAATTCAATACATAACTATTTTTGGATGGAGGTGCTCCCAGGAATATAATATAACCATGAAATGAACAAAAGAAGCAAAGTATTCCTATGTCGGGGCACTCACGGATTAATCATGATGAACTCAAGTGACCATACAATTAATAAAACATAACTTTTATTAAGTCCTTAAATTAAAAAAACAATGGCGAAATATAATACTAAATATATAAAATAAGTGTTCTCTAGTAATAAGTATTGTGTGGTAATGTGTGGTATGTAAATATACCCATAGTGGTTACATAGTATATTTATAAGATTACCACACAATACTTATTACTAGAGAACACTTATTTTATATATTTAGTATTATATTTCGCCATTGTTTTTTTAATTTAAGGACGTAATAAAAGGAATAGGGCCCAAATCTCAACACAGAATGTATTTATAATTTATATACACCTTATACGCACAGCCTGAAGGTAATTTTATACAATATTTTCAATAATTTTGTGGCTGAAACATAAGTTTGTCTACATACATGAAATTCATTTATGTGTCATATATAGCTTATACACACAGCCTACAGGTCATTTTATACTTTATTTTATAATAATGTCGTGCCTTAAACAGAGTTTGTGTACATTGAACCATCAAAAACCAATCACTATCTGTCATGCTAAAAATATTCTGTATTTCGGAATATTTGGATATGGGAGACTCAACCTGTACTGTAGGAGGAAACCAGAGCACCACTGCGCTGCCCATCAAAACTTACTATACCGCCAAGTTGGAAGACTGCTTGCTGATTTACAATGGCCATGCTCCTTTGACTGCTTGATTGTGTATATGAGCCTTCAAAATCTCTGTTCTGATAATTTTATATATATATATATATATATATATATATAAAATTATCAGCAACAACCGCCATCGACTGCAAAATATCTAGCAAAATCTTTAGCAACAAATAACGATTGTTAGCAGCAGCTCCTACCCTCTTGCATGTGAGGGGCATCCACTGCTGGTCCGGACCTTGCAGGTGCGAGGACCAGCTCATGCGCAGAAGCGGTGGTGGCACTGTGCATAACACCGGCTGCTAGGGACTGCATCGGCTGCAGCACCTAAACGCCGTGTAGGGCTGCCCATAAGGCAGAGAAGCGGCTTCCACTGGAAGCTGCTCTCTGCTAATCGCAGCCTGACTGGCTGCCCAGGGGAGAAAACACTTCATCCTGTGGCTGCCTGTCTGTTGGGTGACTGGCAGGCAGCAATTCCATTGGAAAGCAACTGGCTCACTAAAATGACATTTTACTGGGAGGTCGCAGCCCCTAGGTAAAATACACTGAGTGTTATGATTTTTACTGTTAACTGGGGAACTTGAGCTATAATGGATGGTTGGAAAGCATGGCCCACTTCACTACATCCAGTGTGACCTCTCGCCATGGCTATCATTTTCTGAATAAAAGTTGACTACACATTTGGGGCCTGATTCTGAGTTGGGAATAAAGCAAAAAAGAGCTTTGCACCTGGACAAACCATGTTGCACTGCAGGTGGTGCAGATAGAAAATGTGTAGAGAGATTTAGATTTGGGAGGGATATGTCCAAACCAGTGGGGTAAGTTCATCCCAGATGCCCGGAGGCAAGTTATATGGTGCCCCACCATCACAGCCGCTGATCCTGTAATGTAGAATTTTGCATGCAGATACACCCCCAGTTGCACACAGAATATAGGCATGCTGCATATCATCGTAATCAGCAGAAGCTGCTTCTGCGCTAAGAATATGCATTTGAGGGAAAAATTAGCACAAAAAGATGCTCTGCGCTACCAAGTCACTCTGCGCTCACACGTTATGTGTAACGCGACTTGTAGCACACCGAGTATACAGTCAGGTGCATAAATATTGGGACATTGACAGAATTTTCATATTTTGGCCTCTATTCACCACCACAATGGCTTTGAAATGAAATAAACAAGATGTGCTTTAGCTGCAGACTTTCAGATTTAATTTGAGGGTAATTACATCCAAATCAGGTGAACGGTGTAGGAATTACAACGGTTTCTATATGTGCCTCCCACTTTTTAAGGGGCCAAAAGTAATGGGACTATCAACTCAAAAGCTATTTCATGGACAGGTGTGGGCTATTCCCTCGTTATTTAATTATCAATTAAGCAGGTAAAAGGTCTGGAGTTGATTCTAGGTGTGACATTTGCATTTGGAATCAGTTGCGGTTGACTATGAGATCCAAAGAGCTGTCACTATCAGTGAAGCAAGCCATCATTAGGCTGAAAAATCAAAACAAACCCATTAGAGAGATAGCAAAAACATTAGGTGTGGCCAAATCAACTGTTTGGAACATTCTTAAAAAGAAAGAATGCACCGGAGAGCTCAGCAACACCAAAAGACTCGGAAGACCATGGAAAACAACTGTGGTGGATGACAGAAGAATTATTTCCCTGTTGAAGAAAAACCCCTTCACAACAGTTGGCCAAATCAAGAACACTCTCCAGGAGGTAGGTGTATATGTGTCAAAGTCAACAATCAAGAGAAGACTTCACAAGAGTGAATATAGAGGGTTCACCACAAGATGTAAACCATTGGTGAGCCACAAAAACAGGAAGACCAGATTAGAGTTTGCCAAACAACATCTAAAAAAGCCATTACAGTTCTGGAACAACATCCTATGGACAGATGAGACAAAGATCAACTTGTACCAGAGTGATGGGAAGAGAAGAGTTTGGAGAAGGAAAGGAACTGCTCATGATCCAAAATATATCACCTCATTAGTGAAGCATGGTGGTGGTAGTGTCATGGTGTGGGCATGTATGGCTGCCAATGGAACTGGTTCCCTTGTATTTATTGATGATGTGACTGCTGACAAAAGCAGCAGAATGAATTCTGAAGTGTTTCGGGCAATATTATATACTCATATTCAGTCAAATGCTTCAGAACTCATTGGACGGCGCTTCACAGTGCAGATGGACAATGACCCGAAGCATACTGCAAAAGCAACCAAAGAGTTTTTTAAGGCTAAAAAGTGGAATGTTATGCAATGGCCAAGCCAATCCCCTGACCTGAATCCGATTGAGCATGCATTTCACTTGATGAAGACAAAACTGACGGGAAAATGCCCCAAGAACAAGCAGGAATTGAAGACATTTGCAGTAGAGGCCTGGCAGAGCATCACCAGGGATGAAACCCAGCATCTGGTGATGTATATGCGTTCCAGACTTCAGGCTGTAATTGCCTGCAAAGGATTTGCAACAAGTATTAAAAAGTGAAAGTTAAATTTAGGATTGTTTAGTTTGTCCCATTACTTTTGGCCCCTTAAAAAGTGGGAGGCACATATAGAAACCGTTGTAATTCCTACACTGTTCACCTGATTTGGATGTAATTAGCCTCAAATTAAATCTGAAAGTCTGCAGTTAAAGCACATCTTGTTTGTTTCATTTCAAAGCCATTGTGGTGGTGAATAGAGGCCAAAATATGAAAATTCTGTCAATGTCCCAATATTTAAGCACCTGACTGTAGATGTATGTGGAAACATCTGTATGCATTAGTCGCAGATAAGATAGTGACCTGTATGGTGCAATTAGCATGCGGCTCAGAGTCCTCATGATGTGGGGTAGGGAGCCCTCCTGATTGATACCCCTGATGTGCTGGCTTTGAGGACTGAGTTAAAGTCAAAATACTATAAGACTGCCACAGTGGTGGGACTACAAATCACAAAATGCCCAATCTACTGCTGACTGCATCACATGCCGGGAAGTTGTTCCACCAAAGATCTGCCCCCCAGACTCAGTCGTTAGTGCTCCAGGCCCCCCGCCTCCCATGTCCTCTTAGCCGCAGCTATATTCGATGCATCCTTGTTGACATCCAGCTCCTGGAAGAGCTGCAGCTGTGCTTATCCCCAAGCCAGCCACTCAGAACTCTGCTGCACGGGTCAGAGTCTAGGGCTGTCACCAGGGAGGAGTGGGACGGAGAGTTGTGGATGTGGGGGGCACCGGGACTGCTGCACGGGTCCACAGCTAGACCTGTCCCCAGGGAGGAGTGGGATGGGAAGTTGTTGGTGAGGGGATGTGCCGGGACTGCTGCACGTGTCTGAGTGGCTAGAGCTGCCGCCAGGGAGGAGTGAGACAGATTTGTGGGTGAGGGGGAGGGGGGAGCCGGACATGTAACACCTAAGCTGCGACAACATGGCTATAGATAGATGGAGGCGGCAGCTAATTGTCTGACACAGAACTCTCCACTAGCGTATGATGGCTTCTCAGGTGCTGGGAAGAGGTGCCATGTGTTGGGCGGCCGTGACGCTACACTCGGGTACATAACTACAGCCCTAAGTGGGGTGAATATATTGTGGGCAATGGAGGAGGTGCCCCTTCAGTGCTGGAGCCTAGCGGCAGGCGCCTCCATTGTCTCCAATAGTTCTGCCCCTGGTCCAAACTCTAAATTGCATTGTAAAAAGCTGTGCAGTATTTGTTGGGGCTACATGCAAAAGCATCCAGTATTTACCTTGCATGCAAAAAACAAATGTATTTGTACCTCTTTCATACATGGTTTGTGCACAGTTACTTTTTTTTTTTGCTTTACTCCCAACTCGGAATCAGTGCGTTTATCCCTTTTGGTGATCTAACTGGGAGACACATGAAATGCCTGTATATCCAGGTAAGCTACAAGGAAGGAACTTTCATTTCTGGGACAGTTTTATTCTGCAGTGACACACAAATGGTAAAATAAAACATGTACAAGATAAAAATATATAAATGAGCTTATCTGTCCATTTGGGAAAGTCCTGGATAGATAAGCTCATATATTTACTATATATAAACAAATTGTGTAGTCTGGCACTCCACTGAAATAGGGAAATACTGCTCTGGTGCCCTCTGTGTGGATTATGCAAGATACAAAAGAAGGCAGCAGCACTCAGAGTCTTGAATAAATGTGGCATATATTCCTGTCACATAATACTGGTGTTTCAGGTCTCGCACCCCCTTTTATCAAGGTAAAATAAACAGGTCTTACCTTAAAAAGAAAAAAAAGAAAAAGACTCACTGTGAACTGCTGCACACCGGGACACGCACACGGGAAGCGCTGTGCCATCCCATACTGGTGATGTCACTGGTTCGGCGCCCCTTAGTTACCATGGAGACTGGGCTCTAGCTGGGACTCTAAGGTATCAGATCTGTATTATTTGTACTATATAATCTACAGTCTGTCTCTATTTAAGGTAAGACCTATGTTTATATCACCTAGATAAAAGGGCATGTGAGCCCTGAAACGTCAGTATTATGTGACTGGTCTAACAACACTTTTCCTAGAGCTTTCAGTCACAACCTGGACCACAGTGGGAATTTTTCTGGTATTCTTGTTTCGAAATACACTCTAATCTGTGGAAATCATTTGTGATTATATCATCCTATTTCTATAATATACTGAGCAATGAGAAGCACTGATGAAGTCTCATAAGGAGACGAAACGCGTATGGTAAAGAGACTCTGAGATCCACTATAAGGATACACAATCGACCTCTGAACCCTAGAATAAGGGTGGAAACATCTTATACCTTGAGAGTGGAACATCTGCAACTAACTGTGATGTAATTTGTATTGTGAAAAGTGTTTTATACAAATAAAAAAAATATATATTTCAAATTGTAGTATTAGGTTTACAGCCCTATGGTATTATATATTGTATTTTGGGTATAGACCCATTGGTATTCTTGTTGAGGAAGGATTGTAACTTCCAGATATCAGATACTAGATGCCCCCTAGAACAGTTTAATCCTTGTCGGTCACCAGAAAATCTTCAGATAATCAGGTAGGAAACAGAGAACAGTTTTAGTTTATTGTATATGTGCCCTCTAGTGGTTTGTGAATATATATATAGGGCCAGCAACAGAAATTTTGGGGCACGGTACACTCATGTTTTTGGGCCATCATCTCATGTGTCTATGCAGCCCTATCCCCCCTTGTGTCTCTATTATAGTGCCTTCAGCACCACCTTCCCTGTGTCTCTCCAACCTCACTATCACCTCTGTCTGTCCAGCCTCGTTCCCCCGTCTCAAGTCTCATCCCCATCTCTGTGTCTCCAGCCTCATTCTCCTCCTCTGTTTCTCCAGCCTCATTCTTCTACTCTGTCTCCTTCCTCATCCCACTGTCTCTCCACCATCATCCTGCTCTCTCCATCTCCAGGCTCATCCTTCTCTCTGTCTCTCCATCTCCAAACTCGTCCCCTTTTTATCTCTTTAGCTCCAGCCTCAACCCCATCTCTGACTCTCAAGCTCCAGCCTTATCCCCTATCTTCCAGCAGTTCCCCGTATCTCTGACTACAAAAAGACGTCGTGTCTCTCCAGTAAGCTTCCCCACCCTGTATATTTGTCATCAAAATTCTACACACAAAACCCCATAATACCAATGTGTAAAAAGTTTTTTTTACAGTTTATGCAAATTTAATAATAAAAAAAAAAAAACGAAGAAATCACATGTACATAAGTATTCCAGCCTTTGCTCGATACTTGCTACAAGCTTGGCACCACTATCTTTGGGCAGTTTCGTCCATTCCTCTTTGCATTCAACAACAGCAGAGTTTCTGGTTCAAGCTTCATCAGGTTGGATGGGAAGCGTCGGTGCACAGCCATTTTCAGATCTCCAGAGATATTCAATCGGATTCAAGTCTGGGCTCTGGCTGGGCCACTCAAGGAAATTCACAGAGTTGTCCTGAAGCCACTCCCTTCATATCTTGGCTGTGTGCTTAGGGTCATTGTCCTGCTGAAAGATGAACAGTCACTCCAGTCTGAGTTCAAGAGCGCTCTGGAGCAGGTTTTTATTCAGGATGTCTCTGTACATTGCTGCATTCATCTTTCCCTCTATCCTGACTAGCCTCTCAGTTCCTGTTGCTGAAAAACATCCCCACAGCATGATGCTGCCACCACCATGCTTCACTGTAGGGATGGTATTGGCCTGGTGATGAGCGGTGCCTGGTTTCCTCCAAACATGTGCATTCATGCCAAAGAGTACAATCTTTGTCTCTCATGGTCTGAGAGTCCTTCAGGTGCATTTTGGCAAACCCAGGTGGGCTGCCATGTGCTTTTTACTAAGGAGTGACTTCCATCTCGCCACTCTACCATACAGGCCTGATTGGTGGATTGCTGCAGAGATGGTTGTCCTTCTGGAAGGTTCTCTCTCCACAGAGGAATGCTGTAGCTCTGACAGAGTGACCATCGGGTTCTTGGTCACCTCCCTGACTAGGGCCTTTCTCCCCCGATTGCTCAGTTTAGACGGACGGACAACTCTAGGAAGAGTCCTGGTGGTTCCGAACTTCTTCCATTTACGGATGATGGAGCCCATTGTGCTCATTGGGACCTTCAAAGCAGCAGATATTTTTCTGTACCATTCCCCAGATTTGTGCCTCGAGACAATCCTGTCTCGGAGGTCTACAGACAATTCCTTGGACTTCATGCTTGGTTTGTGCTCTGACATGCACTGTCAAGTGTAGGACCTTATATAGACAGGTGTATGCCTTTCAAAATCATGTCCAATCAACTGAATTTTCCACAGGTGGACTCCAATTAAACTGTAGGAACATTTCAAGGATGGTCAGTGGAAACAGGATGCACCTGAGCTCAATTTTGAGCTTCATGGAAAAGGCTGTGAATACTTATGTACATGTGATTTTCTGCAAAAATCTCAAAAAAACTTTTTACATGTTGTCATTATGGGATATTGGACCTCATTCAGAGTCGGTCGAAGCGGCTGCACGGTCGTACGGAAAAAGGGGCCGACCAAGGGGAGGAAGCGGTCGGAAGACAAAAAAATACGCCCCCTTCTCGTACGCATTGCACGTCATCTCCGGGCATATAAGGATTAATCGAGACCATCGGGAACCATCGGAACTGGTCGTAGAGCTTAAGGTTGACCATACCCTCTCTTAAGCTCTACGATCATGTCACATGTGCCATGACGCTACTTTGCTAATTATGGACTCCCATAAAACACCGTTCGCATAATGAGGCACGCCTGCGTTCGGATCTCCACTCCCCCGTTTTCAAGCACCTTCTCCTGTTACCACCCACAAACGCCTCCATCTGTCACTCAAACTACCGACCTGGCTGTGTTCAAGAAGAGAGAAATTTCTGATCATAGCGGCTAGTTTGCGCACGCGCATTGCGAACTTTACACATGAGCAGTATAGCGAACATCGGTGGCGTACGACCGTGCGGCCGCAATGACCGACTCTGAATGAGGTCCATTGTGTGTAGAATTTTGAGGACAAAAATGAATTTATTCCATTTTGGAATAAGGCTGTAACATAACAAAATGTGGAGAAAGTGAAGCGCTGTGAATACTTTCCGAATGCACTGTACCTTTTCATCTCTTTCCAGGTAAACTAATGCTATCCTCCATATCTGAAGCTTTTCACTGCAAGAATAGTCTGTATTGTAAGTTTGTTTTGCAACTGTGAGGCTGCATCTTCCCCCACCATTAATTAGCTTGTTGAACAAACTGCTGAAACACTCCCTCCCCCTGTACCAGCTGACCCAGAATCTCCTGCAAAAGGGACTCATTTGAAAGCCTGCACACAAAGGTTTTGGCCTGCCACTATAGCCTGCATCTTAAGCATGTCATCTGAACCGTGGCGTAACTAGGGTATTTGGAGCCCAGGGCAAATATAAAAATGGAGCCCACCCCACCGTCCTTATGTGTGCGCGTGACAAAAAATTGGGCGTGGTCACTTAAAAATGGGGCGTGTCAACATGACACAACCCTTTATCGTCACTCTGAACATTTCTTTCCATATGCACCTTAACCCCAGTAGTGCCCCCTATACAGTACCCCCAGTATGCAATGTCCACAGTTGTGGTCCCTCTTGCAGGCCCATAGTAGTGCCCCTTATACAGTACCCCCCCAGTAGTGGACCCCCTTATGCAGACCCCAATTAGTTCCCCTTATACAGTACTCCCAGTATGCAATGTCCCGAGTAGTGGTCCCCCTTATGCAGCCCCTCATTAGTTGCCCTTATTCAGTGCCCCAGTAGTGGTCTCCCTTATGCAGTGCCCTTCCCCTATGAAGTACCCCCAGTAGTGGTCCCCCTTATGCAGTGCTCCTTTATATAGTGCCCCCAGCAGTAGTCCCCACCCTTATGCAGTGATCCCCCTTATGGAGGCCCCCAGCAGTGGTCCCCTTGTACAGTGCCCCCTGTAGTTTTCCTCCCTATTTAATGCCCCTAGTAGTAAGCCCCTTATATAGTGCCCCAAGCAGTAGTCCTCCCCCCATGCAGTTCCCCCAGTAGTGGTCCCCTTTATGCAGTCCCTCAGTAGTGATCCCCCCTATCCGGGGCCCTTATACAGTGCCCCCTGTTTTCCTCCCTATTTAGTGCCCCCAGTAGTGGTCACCTAGTAGTAAGCCCCTTATATAGTGCCCCCAGTAGTTGTCTCCCCCCCAGTAGAGGTTCCCCCTCCTGATGCAGTGCCCCCAATAGTAGTCCCCCCCAGTTGTAGTCCCCAGTAGTGCTCCCCCCCTTGTAATGGTGCCCCCAGTAGTGCTCCCACCCTGTAATGGTGCCCCCAGTAGTGCTCCCCCCTGTAATGGTGCCCCCAGTAGTGCTCCCCCAGTAATGGTGCCCCCAGTAGTGCTCCCCCCCAGTAATGGTGCCCCCAGTAGTGCTTCCCCCCTGTAATGGTGCCCCCCAGTAGTGCTTCCCCCCTGTAATGGTGCCCCCCAGTAGTGCTCCCCCCTGTAATGGTGCCCCCAGTAGTGCTACCCCTGTAATGGTGCCCCCAGTAGTGCTCCCCCCCTGTAATGGTTCCCCCAGTAGTGCTCCCCCCCTGTACTGGTGCCCCCGGTGATGTGCAGACACACAACACAAGTGAAAAAAATAAAAATAAATCCACTTACTTGAATCCACGCTCCGGCTCCAGCCACTGCTCCCGGCGCCGCACGTCAGTCCTCCCGGGCTGGTGCGCTCTGCATTATGGGAGAGACGTCATGACGTCTCTCCCATTACCCACTGCAGGAGCCGGAAGGGAGCCGGCTCTTGCAGTGGGAGCTCAGCAGTCAATGAGAGTCTGTCTGACTGTCATTGGCTGCTGGTTAACACACATCACTGCCGCACTGGCGGCGATGTGTGTGTGTTACTGCACAGCCTGAGACCGCCTGCCTCCCACCCTCCTCCTGGCGCTATTGGGTAAGCGCTCAGGGGGAGGGAAGGTCTCGGCTGTGCAGCAAAGGACCGGCGCTGGGCGCAGGAAAGCCTAGCGCCAGTCCTTTGTAAATGTGTAGCGCTGACCGCACACACTGTGGTCGGCGCTACACTGCCTAACTAGGGCGGGTCGGTACCGTGGCCAGCGGCGCCCCCCCCCCCCCGGTCCTACGGCGCCCAGGGCACGCACCCTGCTCGACCCCCCTTAGTTACGCCACTGCATCTGAAGCATGGAGTTAGAACCGGAGTTTGAACTGGATTTGTACTTTGAACTACTTTCTAACCCTAAATGAAACAATTTCTCAAACACAGCAGCACAGGAATGCTACCACTCCACCTTCAATTCAACTTCCCTGAGACTGAGTTTGGGGGCTGTCTCATGCTTCAGCCAAATCACACTCCACAAACTGCTGGATGTGACAAGACCGCATACTAGAGCGAGGGTGACGCTAGGCACAGGCTTTTTTCCAGGTCACTCCATTATTTGTAATTTCTGATTAACTTTAACATGATTTTTAACTTAACATGCTGTCACCGTTTTTCATTTTTTTTAGAAGGCCTTTTATATCTTTTGTATTCAGCTTCACATTCATTTTTTTTTATCTCCACCTGGATGTTATACTTTGGCTACTTGCACACCCTGCCAGATGTAACCTACGCAGTGCGCCCCAGATGGCTACCTCGGATGTTTTTTTCTTGGGCAGGATGAACAAACACGTGGATCTATTAATTCAGTGCATTTCATATTACAAATGTTTCAGTCACCCATATATGTCATGCCCGAACTTCATCACTGTTTGTTATATTTGCTATTCCCTGTTTTGTACTGTGTACTTCCACCCTACTGTATGATATGTCTGCGTGCTATACCTCCAATGAAGTGCATCCTCCATGGGCAGGATGTACTTCACGTGGATCTATTCATACAGGGTATATCATACTGCCACACGTGTGTCAGTTTTTCCATATATGCCTTGGGTCCTTGTATGGCTTATCTCCCACAGTGCGCCCAACACGGCTGGCTCACCTGGTATACTCATGGATGGGATGAAAAATACATGAACCTGACTATTTTGGTGGGACCTTACTCCTTGCGTTAGGAAGCTCCAACCACCCATTTTGTGTCACTGCTTCTAGGCGTAACCTATTCCACCCAGGATAATCCTACATAGTGTGCCCAAGACGCCTGCCTCATCTGGTACCTTTCGCGGGAGGAATATATACCCCTATGGAAGTTATTTCCCAAACCATCTGCACCAACTCAGCAATATGCTTATTGTTTCAGTTGATTTTAATTATCTCTCTGTGGTTTTCTATTTTTTGCAATACCAAATCCTTGTACAATGTACCATGTTTTCTGCTGTCTGTAAAGCGACTTTTGGGAGAAAAGTGCTGTATAAATAAAATTATTATTCGTGGCAGCACAGACGGTGTAATGGTTAGCGTTACTGCCTCACAGCACTGAGTTCATGGGTTCAATTGCCACTACTGTGCAGAGTTTGTATATTCTCCCTGTGCTTGCGTGGGTTTCCTTCGGGTACTCCGGTTTCCTCCCACACTGGTAGGATAATTGGCTCCCCACAAAATTGACCATAGTGTGTATGTGTGTGAGCATGTGGTAGGGAATATAGATTGTAAGCTCCACTGGGGCATGGACAGATATGAATGGTAAGAAATTCTCTGTACAGTGCTGCGGAATATGTGTGCGCTATATAAATAACTGGAATAAATAAAATAATAAATTCTCTGTCTTGTATTGCTCCTCTTCAAGGCGTCACGAATAGAAAAAAACCTTTATTGCGCTGGGCTCCATATTTATGCCAGTGCACTGCAATATTCACTGCAGCTGCACAGGCAGGGCTGGTGGCAGTGGTCTAAACCTAAACTGGGCCCTGCAGTCTCCTGAGTGGTCAAGCCCTATGTATCTCAGTACACCGGTCCCCCTAGCACCCCCTGTTGCTGGGTCTGTATAAAATCTACCTGCATATGGGTCCTGGGGACACATTATACTCTATGGCAGAGGTGCCCAAACACGGTCTTCAAGGCACTCCAACAGATAAGGTTTTAGAGATAGGGATATCCACAGTTGAGCACAGGTGGTTGAATCAAATCAACTGAGATACTAATTAAGTCAATTGAATACATAGAGGGGAATTCAATATGAAACGTAAACCTCGCTATCGAAGTTTACGTTTCATATCGGAGTTTTTACCTGGGATAAAGTATCGGGCGCGCGCCCGCTTATCCCTGTATTCAATATGAAACTAACGAAAACGGGAGCCTGCGAAGTGGGATTTGCGTAAAGTTATGAAATTTTCCTTAAAAAAATTGTAGGATCCCCCCCTAAAGTTGTAAAAACATGGGGGATCACTATGGGTACCCCCGTTTTAGCCTGCAAATGAAAGTCAGGGATTTAAATAGCCGCAGCAGGTGTTTTTTCCCGACATTGAAGAAGTGTTGCAGAAGAGCAATTAGGTTATTTTTTTCGGTTTTTTAAGTGGTCCCATCAAATTTGGAGTACATGAAAATGGGTACTAGCATATTTTGATGTCCCTAAAGTAAGTTTTTAAAAATTCTGCAATTGTGCACCTGCCGCTATAAATCTATTCTAGAACACACCTGCCGCATACTTGCAGAATAGCCCTGAACCTATTTCCCTATTGTTAAACAATTTTTTCCCATTTTTTTTTTTTCACCCCAATTTTTAAATGAATTTTTTGGGGTGTCCCTATTTTTTTTTAAAACTTTTTTTGACACAGTTCTTTTTTAAATGTCATTCCCAGGGGTGCAGGCTATTTTTTTTAAGCCTGCACCCCTAAACCCCAATTCTGCACTTTTTTTCGACACCTATTCAATGGTGAAAAGTTATCCCCGTTTTTTATCAAAGACTTTTCGAACCTGCGAAAAGTCTTTGAAATGGAATACGGTGTAAAACTAAAACCTGCGATAATGATGTCATAGGTGCGATATTAACGCAAAAAGTTGAGTTTTCGCTCCCATATTGAATACCTCTGATAGTCTTTGCAAAGGCAAAAGAAAAATCCCTTTGTGGGGCACTCTTTTTGAAAATGAGATATGATATGTAAATATAACCTAACATTTATTAATTACTCGCTAAAATATGTATACACGTGGCGTGATGTACAATATAGTGTTTTTCACGGTGGGTGTCTGAGGTAAAATACAAACAATATATATAGTGATAGTTCAAATGAATGAACCACAATTAAGGTGAAAATACAAAATTAAGGAAGTATTGACCTTGAAATAATAGGGTACTTCCTATCAAATCCGGTTCAAATTTGACCTCTATAATGGTTGGAATCAAATGAGATACCAGAACATGTGTACACATAAGAGAGAAAAAGGGGGGAAAGTGAACAATTTCAGTATGAATAACTGATGGGTGCTATAAAAAAGGGGGAAAAAATGTAAATGCTACAGCACATGTCCTTTATTTAAAATGGTGAATAATCAATTGATACCACAGTGTCAAAAATAGTTTCCTTAATAGTAGCAGCACTAATACCCGTTTTACACCGGAGCTAAAACCAGGGTTATTGCAGGGTTAACTCGGGCAGCTCCTTGGTGTAAAAGGGGCGAAGGTTGGATCGCCGGGTCGAGTGACCCGGCAATCCAAACCAGGTAAATAGCAGGGTTTAGCACGGGCGTAGCCCGTGAAACCCTGCTGTGTGTATGGCGCACTCCGGGTCTTGATGACCTGGAGTGCGCTACAAGCCGGCCGATTGGTCCAGCTTCAGTGGCGCTTGGAGATGACGTCATCTCCAAGCGTCCACTTTCACGCCAGAAAAGCCGGGTCTATGCAGACCCGACTGCGGTGTGAGCGGCTCCGACTCGGGAATATCCCGAGTCGGCGCCAGCTAAATTCGGGGTCTGATCCGGATAGGAACCCTGTAATTTTGGTGGAAAAGGGGTATTACAAACAGAGATGACCAAAGCAATAATCAGTGAGGATGGTGTTCAAATATTAACATATAATGGCCACAAAAAGACATACAAATGCAAAAATAATATATAGACCTATAATGGTCGGTAATTGCGTAGTAACACAGCTGACTTCCTAGACTGACGGAGGCCACTGCGGGATATGTGAGCAACCGCCTGCAGCACACCGTGCGCTCGACAGGTTCTATGCTAACTATTTGTTTTTCAGCTGAGAGGCATCTATAGCGGGACTCTGTATCTAGATTTATAGATTTTTCTCACATAACTGCTGACTTCCTATACCGATGGAGGTCATTGCAGGATATATGAGCAACTGTTTGTATGCAGCACACTGTGTGTACGATTAAGGTCTTATGTAAACCTATTGATTACAGAGGACAGGTTGTTATAAGGGGACCTTGCAATCCGGTTCTTGATTACGCTCATCAGCAGGCAGATACACAGGTCATTAACCTTATCTTTCTATTTTCTGGTGGAGATTTGACTGATCTAGGTGAATTTAACTCCTGCAATGCCATTTGGCACCAGGGGTTATCTTGGGACTAAATCCCAAGAATCTTTCGGGGGACCATTGAAAGAAACCCTTATACGCAGAACATTATGTCTGTAATACGTAAGTAGGGTATGCATTATTCTACTGCCTTTACCAATGACGTGTGATTATAGGAGACTTATTTGGAATCACTGAGTGGGCGGGAAGAATAAAGAAACCTTTTTGGGATTTCTATTATATGTTCTGATGTGAGTTGGGGTACGCACTGATTGAATTCGACTAATTGACGGAATTATGCCATCTGCCCTTACGTTTGATACATAATTATTATTTGGAACATTATATTAGACCAGTGATTTTCAACCTTTTTCAACTCGAGGCACACTAGGCAAGATTTTAAAATTGCCAAGGCACACCATCCGGCGATGCGGCGTGCGCGACCTATGCAAAAACATACACATTGGCTCTCACATAAAAAAACACGCATTGGCCTTCACAGGAATAAAACACACATACAATGGCCCCAAAGATATAACACACACATACATTGGCCCCCACATAAAAAAAACATAACATAGGCCCCCACAGAAAAAAAAACATAGGCCCCCACAGAAAAAAATTAACATAGACCCCCACAAAAAAAAAAACATAGGCCCCCACAGAAAAAAATAACATGGGCCCCCACAGAAAAAAAAATAATAGACCCCCCACAGGAAAAAAATAACATAGGCAACCACAGAAAAAAAAAATAACAAGGACCCCCACAGAAACAAACAAAAAAACAACAACACATTGCTCTCCACAAAATCAAATCATACTGGCTACCACATCAAAAATAAATGTAAATTTTTTTAGACTTACCTGTCTGTCATCGGCTGCAGGTTCCCACGGTGCAGAGCTGTCAGCAGTGGCTGGCTGGTCGCGGGCGGCTAGGAGGAAAGGGCTTCCTGGCCGCTGGAGGGAGAGATGTACTGGCTGGCCACGGGCGGGTGGGAGAGATGGGGGGGCTGGTCGCGGGCGGGTAGTACTGGTTGGCCGCAGGCAGGAGTTAGTGAAGGGGTGGCTAACCGCTGGCGAAGGTGGGAATACTGCCTGGTCGCAGGTGGGAAGGAGAGAAGGACTGGCTGGCCGCAAGCGGGAGGAAAGGACTGGCTGAGACTCTGTTGGGGTGGGCAGGCAGGCCAGGCAGGCAATGCGGCATGCGTGACCTGTGATGTCATGCTGCCGCGTTCAGGCAGGTCACGGCCCGGACATGCCCCTGAGCCTCCCAGAGGAGCTCAGTGGCAGCGCTGCCCGGGCCGCAGCTCTTTAATGTGACTGGCGGCTCTAGCGCTGCGGCACACCTCACAACCGCCCGCAGCACACTAATGTGACGCGGCACAGCGTTTGAAGACCTCTGGATTAGACCATGAAGACGGTCTCTCCCGTTTTTGTATTTTTTCCTTTATATGTGCCAACTGGACTAATCCCTGGAGACCCTAAGGACTATCCACAGAAAGTGATTTGTGCGAGGACCTTTTCATCTCTTGAAAAAGATTGAGTATCTTTTCTTTTTTGCTCTACATTTTTTTGTATATCCAGCGCCACCTGGCAACACAATAATCTTCTTGTTACAGCTATATAAGGGAGATGATATATTTCCTGTATACATCAGAGGGACTTGTGCAATAATTCTCGCTCACTACCTCATTAAAGGAATATGTGCAATATTAATTGATAATTGTCAATATGAAAGTGTTGACCACTGGAGGTCATTTCATATATTTTAATCGAATCCCAGTCTCATGATATATTTTCTGACTGTTATCTTGTACAATTGTCCTTGTTCTCTTTATTGTTTTTGTGTGGTAACCAAGAGTAGCGGGAGATATACAGTATCATCAATTTATTACCATCTTTACCAATCAGTACTATTCTTGGTTAAATCTGTTTTTTCATTACTGCTTAAAGGGGAATGTGCAATATTGCGGCTTATTAACACGTGCTATACCATCCGATTAAACTTATATATTTTTTCCTTTCATTTTGTTGTGGCTGCTATAAGGGAGACGTGTAATATTGTTATTGGATCACTGCTTTTTACAAGCTTGTTGTGGCTGCTATAAAAGGGAAACGTGCAATATTGTCATTGGATTATTGCTATTTACAAGCTTCACCAATATATTTTTTCTCTTCTGCTGCTAGCATTAGGGGTATGTGCAATATTAGTTCTCATTTGAGACCTAATTAAAATCTCTCTTACTACCTCATTAAAGGGACTTGTGCAATAACAGTTGACCACAATTACTACACAATTACCGACCATTATAGGTCTATATATTATTTCTGTATTTGTATGTTTTTTTGTGGCCATTATGTTAGTATTTGAACACCATCCTCACTGATTATTGCTTTGGTCATCTCTGTTTCTAAGTGTTGCTAATATTAAGGAAACATGTTATTTTTGACATTGTGGTATCAATTGATTTTTCACCATTTCAAATAAGGGACATGTGCTGTAGCATTTACATTTTATCCCCCTTTTTTATAGCACCCATCAGTTATTCATACTGAAATTGTTCAGACTTTCCCCCCTTTTTCTCTCTTATGTGTACACATGTTCTGGTATCTCATTTGATTCCAACCATTATAGAGGTCAAATTTGAACCGGATTTGATAGGAAGTACCCTATTATTTCAAGGTCAATACTTCCTTAATTTTGTATTTTCGCCTTAATTGTGGTTCATTCATTTGAACTATCACTATATATTTTGTTTGTATTTTACCTCAGACACCCACCGTGAAATACACTATATTGTACATCACGCCACGTATATACATATTTTAGCGAGTAATTAATAAATGTTAAGTTATATTTACATATCATATCTCATTTTCAAAAAAGAGTGCCCCACAAAGGGAATTTTCTTTTTCTTTTGCCTTTGCAAATACTATATATTCAATTAATATTTTTTTCCCTGGGAGCACCACCAACATTCTTATATTTTGATAGGAGTCCATTCCAGTGATTTGTTTCTACTGTTGGTTCATTCATACTTTTCAATATTATCTAATTATTATTTGGTTTAAATAGATCTTGTACATTGAATCTTTCCCAAATCCCTTTTTCCCATGATTTTTTACTTTATACTAATTAAGTCACCTGTGGTTAAGCATGGATATACTTAAAGCCTGGACTGTTAGGGTGCCTTGAGGACCGAGTTTGGGAACCTCTGCTCTATGGGAAAGATGCTATAATTGAGTACTTATTAAGCTCCATGCAGTTATCACAGATGTAGAGGGTAATTCCGAGCCCCTTACAGAAGGCCCTTCAAATCTTATCCACGATCTGGGCCCCTCAATTGGAGACTATCTTCATGGTAAGTCCATGCAACCTGACAATGCTTTGGTGAAAATGTGGGAGAGTTGGAGCACCAACTGCAGTTTTATCAAGGCTGTGAAGTGGACTTGCTTAGTATTGTGCCTGCACAGGAATTTCAGGATTGGGGGAAGAAAGAAACAGAATTTCTTACAATTGGCCAGCAAAATTCCAAGAGAATAAAATCAATTGTTTTCCTTTTTAAATCTCTTTATCAGTATAATGAACAATTTACAAACATGTTCAAATGTTTTCATAAAAAGTATAATGTTGAACAGGAATACAAAACAAAATAGTGTTTTGTAAATACAATAAAAAAATCTGTCAAATGACTAATTTTGTATTTGAAATATCTTTAAACAACAATACATCGAGAAAAATAGGGACGGGTAGAGAAAGAAGGAGGGAGGGGGGGGGGTCAGGCAACGCCTAATACAACCAGTAACTGGTAAAATCAGTTGTTTTCCTGATGATGGGATGCCCTGCCAATCATGTCCCCATTGCTGAACCAACAGCAGGTGTCCTGGAAAAACAAACCTATTGGCCCTAGGCAATTTGGTCAGTGTTGACATTTCGAAATGGTTCCTGTCCAGCATATTTAAAAAGATGATTGCTACCAGATTTAAACCTAGAGGTATAAATGCCTTGCTCTCCATGACTGATGGTTTGGGAGAGAATTGCTGGGAGAGTGTGGTGGTCTTAATATTACTAGACTCAGGGCCTGATTCAGCAAGGATCGCAATTGCAAAGCTGCACTCAGGCAGCATTGCAATAATGCAAATGCAGCAGGAGGTGTATGACACCCCCTGTTGCATCTGTGATCCCAGCACTGCGATGGAGGTTTAGGGAGTGGGAAGGTTAGGTTTAGGCACTAATGTGGGTTAGGGTTAGGAACCCCTAAGGAAGGGTTAGGGGGGGGGTGAGAGGGGAGGGTTAGGTTTACTTACCTCCACTATCAGGATTTACACCTGCCGGGCTCGCGTTGTTGGGATTTGAACCGGCGGCTAAACAGCCGCGGGCAATACAATCCTATTCCCTGGATGGGTACCTGTCCTTTTAAATTAACCCTCATTCCAATTTCTACTGTATGTATTTGGTAATGCTGTCGTCTCAGGCTTAATCAGCAAGTATTTTCTGCGCCTTTGTGGCATAGTGCCAGGTATAAGGTCAATTGGGCAGTCCCATACTTTTTGGGGTGGTAGATTTTATTTGTCCTTGTAATCAGTGGGTTAAATAGTTAATTTCTACATAGGCATATAAGTTGTAACACACATATATACCCCTTGCTTGGCCTCTTTGAGATTTGCTAAAAGAGATTGTCTTAATACAGTTGCTGTTTTTCCATAGAATGGTCAAATGACCTTTTGGGGTCAAAGAAGCCATAAATATTGAGGCCTAGCTCTACCTGTCATTTCTATTGCAACTATAAGTATAATGAGCCATTCATAGCTTCTATGTTCTTATCAGTTAGCTACATTCCATTGTAAAGCTGTGTAGAGATGCTAAGCATTATGGGTAATTAGCAGTGATGTCCAGTCTCTACACACAAAGGAGCCTTGAAATAGAGTTCATCTCCAGACATTAGGATACGTCATTACTGTATGTCTTTGTCTGGTAATATCTTAGTGCTTACAGAGCATGTGCAAGAGAGATAAGTTTGGTCAATGCTATGCTGGACCAATGAGTGCTTGATACCTAGCACTGTATGTAATTAGTATGGGCTTAATATCCGGCAAGCCAACACCCCAGACTAGGGTATATAAACCAGAGGTACACAAAGGACCCTTTAGCTCATGCTCGGATTTCAAAGTCTGCAGAAGAGGTGCCTGCAATGTATATTGAATTATCTGGGAGTTGGAAAACGAGGGCTCCCCAGAAGAGAAGAATATAAGATGAAGTACATCTTATGCTGAGGATTATGATTTACCGGTGTCATTGGAATACATAGATAAAAGTTGAGTATACTCTTTACTTTGTATGTTGTTTGTTTATTGTTTGTTTGTTACTTGTAAATAAAGTGTGTTCATTTGTACTCACTCATATTGGTCACACATGTGTACTATTTCATTTCGATCAGAACGAAACCCACCGTTATGCACTTGGTGTCGAGAAGTGGGATTGGAAGGGTTAATTAGTTTGTGACCAATTGACTGATTCTGTAAAAAAAAGTGCAAAATTATGTTTTGCGTTTTCTCTGCTTACCTGTATATTACATTGTAATGTTTTCTCTGTCTCATTCCTGAGAAAAAAGATTGTGATTTAGCTTAAATCACATTGTATGTTGTTTTGTCTTTTTCTTTTATTAAAAAAAAAGAGAATTGAGAAAAAATGTTTTGCAAACTTTTGAAACATGTGAAAAATGCCAATGGTAGATTACAGAATAAGTTGAAGAAATTTCAGATATGTGTTAAAAAATCTCGGTTTAATCCAACATGTTTAGGGACGCCTTTTCAATGTAGTGATGTGAGGTTTTTAAAAGCAACCGATTTTGAATCAGATGAAGTTTTACGTGTTTCTGAGTATTCTGCCATTTTGCCTTTAAACAATTCCTTAGGGAGGAGGAGGGAATCCTCACAAGCAAGAGATGAGATGTCAGCTAGCGCAGATATAAGTGCTGATTTATTACACACAGAAAGTGTAGAAATTTGTGAGCTAGAGATACAAAGAGAAGTGTGTGAAGTTACGCAGAAAGAACTTGAAACAGAAATTAAGCAATGTATTCACGCTACAGAAAATGCATTTGATCAGAGCAGTGATTGTGTGATTAAAATTTCTGATTTCACAAAATGCAAACAAAATGTTGAAATCCATGAATGCAAGGAATATGTCCAGAAATCAGAGTCAAAATTGAATGCAGATGAGGTTTCTGATAACATGCCATTGGTTAGTGATACTCTTAAGGTGAATGATGGTATGTCTGACTTGTCCAGGAGTGTCCCGTTTGCTATGCACTGTGAACTGATTGAAAAAAAAGATGTGTTTGCATGGCCATTCGAAGGGGTGTCGCTGAGTGAAGGGGTGGTGATGATGCCTTGCCCAATGAGACATGGGCATTGCCCAAAGCCAAGAGGTGGGAAATGGGCAGGATTGCAGTTATAGACCATGCCCCTGAGACTGAAGACTTCCCCCATGACAACATTAAATTTACATGGCATGATCAACGTGTCATTGTTGAATTTAAAAATGCAGAAAGTGAAAAATCCATTGCAAATGATGTTCATGGTTTACTTGCTCATTGTGAAGGAGGGGTTGGTGGGTACACACTGACTAACGACAAGGGGCATACATGCAGTACAGACACACTGACTGTGGGTTTGTGTAGTGACAAAGTTGCAGATTTTGTGTTTGGTAATGAAATTCGCATCCCAGTGTATTTCCTTACAAAGCCTTACCAGCCAAAGGTTTTGAAGCAGCTGAAAGACACACAGTTGCTAACAACAACGGCAGAAACTCTCATGCTAATTGAGGAGATCAAAGCGCTACTTGCTGGCCGAGTGAAATTTAAACCAATGTTTGAACTGTCCATACTGGATTTCTTTATGATCACAGCTCCACGGTGGTGGGAAGATTTCCAAGACAGAGAGCATTATTGGTTCATGGACTATGGTGTCGCCTGCACCCACACAGGATTGTTGTGGATTTTTGCTGAAGCAAAGCAGCTATTTTTACAAGCTGACAGCCGACAGACAGAAGAAGGCACTAACGAACTTGTGGAATCTATGACTGTTTTCCAAGTCGCTGACAAGACTGGATGCCCTGTAAGTCTTCAAACTGAGAAATGGACATTTGACACAAAGTCTATATGTGCTGCTGTCCAAAGCTGGAAGATCGACGTGGGACATGCTGATACACACACGTACAGCTTCAATGGTGTGTGCACAAGTGAACTGAGCACAGAACATGGTGTGCAATTCACCGCAAAGACAGCACCGATGGTGCTAGAACTGTTAAGCCATGACGGAGCTGACGCTGCATCCGAGCAAGCTCAAATCAAAGGGATTCCTTGTATCCAAACCATAGTCAGAGACTTTGCAAACACCTGTTACATTTGCCAACAGCTGGAATTGTGGCCTACCTTGCTTGCTACTGAAGGCCTCATATACTGTGAAATGACTGCACAAGTCTGGCAATTTGAATTCATCGTTTGCCACCAAGAAGATGGAGAACGAGTGCTGTACTGAACAGCTACAGAACACTGTCATTCAGGAGTGAAGTTGTCTCAAGCAGAGTGATACAAGATAAGAGACTTTCCTGAAGATGTGACAGACTGATTTGTTGATATTATGGGATGTCTGAGAGCATTCAAGCAGACAAAGACACCCATTTTACAGAAACAACATGGAGTATATTGGGTTTTTCTATGCTTCATACCATTCACAAAACTGACATCAGTATGATTGAATGAGTGAATGTGTTGTTTAGAAAACAGGAATGTTCCTATATATATATATATATATATATATTGTGACACAGTCAGATTAGGAGGTCCCTCTCCTGGGTAGGGGACTCCTTCCTTACACACACACACAGCAGCAGGGAAGCAGCACACCAGTCTGGATGCGAGTACAAGCTGGTCGGCGCCAGTCTTTATTGTACAAAGTCAGAAATAACATAAAGAAAACATAAACATAAATCCTAGCCCTGTCTGGGCACTAACTTCACAGGTGGTTCCCTCACTACCAGAACCTGGCAGGGCCTAATGCCCTCACCAGCAACAAAAGCACAGCACAACACTCACAGTTAGGTTTTCAAGTGTCTCTGAGCAAACTCCCTGTCTGCTCTCCCAGGTGAGACAATCAGCCCTAAACACACTAGGCTTATATTGGGCACTCTCAGGTGGAAACCCTAACAAGCCTGTTACCAGGCTAAGAGAACCAAAACCTGGAGTGGCCGTGGGTGGAGCCCTCCCTCTCCTCTCACCCACAACCCCCAGGTCCCAAACCGGCTTTTCAAAAAGCCGAAACTCAAGCCTGCTACACTGCAGACTTTCTCCTGGGGGTTTAAAACACACAAGACAGGAATCTGGGACAAATGGACCTGCCACAGACCACTTTACCAACGATCCTATCACATATCCCCCCCTTTTGTTTCGACCTGTGGGGCGGAACAACTGAAGCCCCCAAACAATGAACGCATGACAACGCGTCAGCATTGGCCAGCTGGCTTCCTGGCCTGTGTTCCACTGAAAATTTAAAAGTTTGTAACGCCAAGAACCATCTCGTAATTCTCGCATTACTGTCCTTATTTTCGGACATCCACTTCAAAGGGGCATGGTCAGTGATCAATTTGAACTTTCTTCCAACCAAGTAGTACCTGAGAGCCTCTAATGCCCACTTTATGGCCAACGCCTCCTTCTCCACTGTGGCATAGTTTCTCTCATGTACATTCAACTTTCTACTTAGATAGAAAATAGGGTGTTCCTCACCCTCCTTGTTCTGGGACAGGACCGCTACTATACCTACTTCTGATGCATCGGTTTGTACTATGAATTCCCTTTCAAAATTAGGAGTCATCAGGACTGGTTGGGAACACAACGCTACTTTCAACTCCTGAAAAACATTCTCTGCCTCAGGACTCCATTCTACCATGACTTTTTGTTTGCCTTTGGTCAGGTCAGTCAGTGGGACTGCCATGGTGGCAAAGTTGGGTATAAACCTCCAGTAGTACCCCGTAATTCCCAAGAAGGCTCTCACCTGCTTCGTATTCCGAGGCCGTGGCCAGTTTTGTATGGCATCAACTTTATTGAGCTGAGGCTTTATCAGGCCTCTGCCAATGGTGTATCCCAGATATTTTACTTCCTCCATGCCTAGACAACACTTTTTTGGGTTGGCTGTCAAACCTGCCTTATAGATGGAGTCCAACACTGCTTGTACCCTGGGTAAGTGAGACTGCCAATCAGGACTATGAATGACCACGTCATCCAGATAAGCAGCCGCATACCGTCTATGGGGCCTTAGAATCCTGTCCATCATTCTTTGGAAGGTAGCAGGTGCCCCATGTAGCCCGAAGGGCAACATCTTGTACTGAAACAAGCCCTCTGGTGCTGAAAAAACTGTCTTTTGTTTGGCGCTCTCGGTTAACGGTACTTGCCAATACCCTTTGGTTAGGTCAAGAGTGGTTAAATACCTTGCCGTCCCTAGTCTCTCAATCAGCTCATCCACTCTTGGCATCGGGTAGGCATCGAATTTTGAAACACTGTTCAATTTTCGGAAGTCATTGCAGAAACGCACACTCCCGTCGGGCTTTGGAATCAACACAATGGGACTTGACCATTCACTATGTGATTCTTCAATAACCCCTAACTCTAGCATATTTTTAATTTCTTTCGACACCGATTCTCTTTGTGCTTCTGGTAACCTATAGGGCTTTAGATTAACTTTAACCCCTGGGTCAGTGATGATGTCATGTTTAATGACCGAGGTTTTCCCAGGTACGTCAGAGAACAGCACCCTATTTCTAATCAGAAACTCCTTGACCTCTTGTTGTTGAATTGCCGACAGGGTTTTTGCCACTGTCACTTCGGGAACTAAGGGCCCTGGATTTACTGGAGGGGCTCGGTCGGCCGACAGTACCGTTCTATCTTTCCAGGGCTTTAACAGATTTATATGGTATATCTGTTCCGGCTTTCTTTTCCCCGGCTGGTAAACTTTGTAATTGACCTGCCCCACTCTTTCTAAGATTTCAAAGGGCCCTTGCCATTTAGCCAAAAGTTTATTTTCCACAGTGGGAACCAATACTAACACTCTGTCCCCAGGAGCAAAGCTGCGTAACCGAGCATTGCGGTTGTATACCCTCTGCTGTGCCTGTTCAGCCTGTTCCAGGTGCTCTCTCACTATCGGCACTACCGCAGCAATTCTCTCCTGCATTTGAGAAACATACTCAATCACCGTTTTGTAAGGACTAGACTGCCCCTCCCATGTCTCTTTGGCAATGTCTAGTAACCCCCTTGGGTGTCTCCCATACAACAAGTCGAAGGGTGAAAATCCGATGGAGGACTGGGGAACTTCTCTTATGGCCAACAATAAATACGGCAATAAGTAATCCCAATCCCTACCATCCTTGTCGACCACTTTCCTAAGCATGTGTTTTAACGTCTTGTTAAACCTCTCGACCAGCCCATCGGTTTGGGGGTGATAAACCGAAGTTCTTAACTGTTCGATTTTAAACAGGCGGCATAACTCTTTCATGACTTTTGACATAAACAGTGTACCCTGGTCAGTTAGTATCTCCTTAGGTATACCCAGCCTGCTAAAGACATGAACTAGCTCTCTGGCAAT
Source organism: Taudactylus pleione (assembly GCA_031769625.1). NCBI lineage: Eukaryota > Metazoa > Chordata > Amphibia > Anura > Myobatrachidae > Taudactylus > Taudactylus pleione. The sequence goes on along the minus strand of JAUIMM010000364.1, from coordinate 5,215,373 downwards.
GGTCTTGGTTGACGTATTGCACAACGGGATCGCTTCCGGGTACCTGGTAGCGTAATCCATTATGACCAGAATATACTGGTGTCCCCTGGCAGACTTCATTAAGGGTCCAACCAAATCCATCGCTATTCTTTCAAACGGCACCTCTATAATAGGCAATGGAACTAGTGGACCCTTAAAATGTGGCCCGGGAACATGATACTGACACTCAGGGCAGGATGCGCAAAAGTCAGATACCTCTTTATGCAGCCCGGGCCAGAAAAACCTCTGCATTATTCGCTCAGTGGTTTTCTCTACCCCTAGATGGCCTGCCGTTATATGACCATGGGCCAGATCCAACACTGTTCTTCTGTAGGCTTTGGGAACTATTAGTTGTTCCACAACATCTTCCCCCTTCTTAGTCACCTGATATAACAAATCCTGCCACATTGCCATGTGGGGATAGGACAAAGGACTATCAGGGTCTACAGGTTTACCATCAACTACTTTTACATTCTCCCTGGCTTTTACCAAAGTACGGTCATTCAACTGCTCCACGGCAAAGACCTCTCTTCTGACCTCTAAATCAGGCAGACGATCACCTGGCCCAACAACACTTCCCACCTCAATGGGAGGCACATCAGTTGGCGGGCCACCGTCACACTCCGCATTCTCTAGTTCGCCAATCATAGTAGATAAAGGGAATAACTCTGACTCAGAAGAAACTCCCTCCTCCACTACATCGACAACCTTCTCAAATGGATCGGGGTTGTTCACCACTGGAACAAAACGGCTTTCCCACAACTTCCAGAAGTGAGCAAAGTCTCTCCCCAATATTGCATCGTACATCAGACCATGCACCAAACCCACAGAAACTATAGCAGAACCACATGGTGTCTCGATGTTCACCTCGGCAGTAACATAATATCGAGTATCCCCATGTATGCAGGTCACACCAACAGTTTTCCCCTCATGCCACAAGGGGTTCACCAGCTCAGCTTTTATAAGTGTCACCAAGCTACCAGAGTCTAACAGTGCCTATCAGTCTCAGCCTGCCGGTCAGCCGTACAGGCTATCTGTGCAAAGAAAGACCCCCTGCGGTAGACATGAGCAGTATCACATTGCATAGGTTCAGTTGTAAGTGAACAATTAGCGGCAATATGGCAGAAGCCACCACATCGGAAACACTGAGTCATATTAATGTCTAGTCGTTTACGGGGAAGAACCTTCCCGGCCTGGCAGGCCTGTCTCCAGGTTCTACACCCTCAGTCTTAGGTACATTCCACCGCCCAGCACCCTTCTCCCCTGGAACAGTCTTACCAGTGTTTGTGGGAGTTCGCCGGTGCGCCATCGGGGCTCGGTGGGGCATACTCATCAGCTCCTCAGCCGCCACATACCTCTCCACCAGCTTGACCAACTGGTCCGCGGACTTAGGGTCTGCATAGCTCACACACTTGCGCAGAGTCACAGGTAATGATCGCAGGTACCGGTCCATCACGACCCTTTCCACGATCTGTGGTCCCGTCAGCGTCTCGGGCTGTATCCATTTTGAGGACAGATGGACGAGGTCATGCATCTGTGAACGTGGAGGCTTATCCCTATGGAACTCCCAGTGGTGAACCCGTTGGGCACGAACAAAGGTGGTGACTCCCAAGCGAGTTAGGATCTCCTGTTTTAGTTTTTTATAGTCCTTGGCATCAGCCAGGCATAAGTCGAAATAGGCCTTTTGTGGCTCCCCAGACAAAAAAGGTGCCACCAGACTTGCCCACTGCTCCTTGGGCCAACTCTCCCTTTCGGCCGTTTTTTCAAATGTTGTGAGGTAGGCCTCCACATCATCGCTCGAAGTCATCTTTTGGAGGAAGTGACTGGCTCGTATTGAGTGAGTGGTGGCGGGAGGACCAGTGGTAACATCTCTGGGCTGGGCGACCAGGTGCTGTACCACCTCTTTTATGGCCTGGCTGTTTTCCGCTAAGGCCCGGCTGTTTTCCGCTAAGGCCTGGCGGGTTTCCTCGATGGCGACCTGTTGTTGCCTCTGGGCTGTCTCCAAGGCCAACAGTTGCACCCTGGTGGATTCCTGCTGAGCCCAGGTAGATTCCTGCTGAAGTTTGTTCGTCTCCTGCTGAGCTCTGGTATATTCCTGCTGAAGTTTGTTTGTCTCCTGCTGAGCTGATGTAGCTTGGAGCAAGGCCTTAATAATGTCCTCCATTTTGTCCTGGGGCGTAGGTTGGAAGCTGAACCTTGCCTCTCTGAGCATTGGCTGACGCCTCCTCTATGGGACTCCAAGGACACAGTGTTATTTCCACACTCACAAATTGGGTGTCTGTCCCTTTAATTTTTAAACGGAAAGTTTTCCTCTCGCTGCAACTTCAGTGTGTGTGGGTGCCCGCATTCTCCACCATATTGTGACACAGTCAGATTAGGAGGTCCCTCTCCTGGGTAGGGGACTCCTTCCTTACACACACACACAGCAGCAGGGAAGCAGCACACCAGTCTGGATGCGAGTACAAGCTGGTCGGCGCCAGTCTTTATTGTACAAAGTCAGAAATAACATAAAGAAAACATAAATCCTAGCCCTGTCGGGGCACTAACTTCACAGGTGGTTCCCTCACTACCAGAACCTGGCAGGGCCTAATGCCCTCACCAGCAACAAAAGCACAGCACAACACTCACAGTTAGGTTTTCAAGTGTCTCTGAGCAAACTCCCTGTCTGCTCTCCCAGGTGAGACAATCAGCCCTAAACACACTAGGCTTATATTGGGCACTCTCAGGTGGAAACCCTAACAAGCCTGTTACCAGGCTAAGAGAACCAAAACCTGGAGTGGCCGTGGGTGGAGCCCTCCCTCTCCTCTCACCCACAACCCCCAGGTCCCAAACCGGCTTTTCAAAAAGCCGAAACTCAAGCCTGCTACACTGCAGACTTTCTCCTGGGGGTTTAAAACACACAAGACAGGAATCTGGGACAAATGGACCTGCCACAGACCACTTTACCAACGATCCTATCACAATATATACAATGTTGGGGTTTTAGAGCAGGCTGTATACAGTACATGTGTATTTTGATAACCGGAGGGTGGTAAAAGGTTGAACTTTTAAGTAAGATATCTGGTGCACAGACACAAACACTTATGATAAGGTTGTTATGAAGAAATGTTTAGTAGGAAGAGAATAGAGACAAGTGTAAGATAATTGCAGCAGGATAAGTAAATGCTTATTTTGTTTTGTTATGGTTTATCTCACACTGTTTATTTGTTTAAGCCAACAGGTTGATGATGATCGTCGCTGGAGATGAGAGAACGTTGCTGGCGATGGCCTGAGAGTGATTTCTTATACAGGAGAGAGAGTCCATGAGGACAACAGAGTTATAAGATTTGACAGCACAATCATTACATACATCTATGTGTATTGTGCAAGACTGAACTTGTGCCTTATATTGGTTGGATCCACACTCACCAATATTCTCAAGACTTTTTCAAGATTCCATTGAACTGAACTGAACTTTGCTTTACTTTACTGATATATATATGATCTTATAAGTAACTGATATATTTGATACAATCATATGTATTATTCACTGTTATTAGAGTATTCACATGATATAAAGGAATATAATTTAGAGAGTTAGAAATGAAACAAGAGTTCAGTGATGCTTATTGACAGATTCTGCAATACAGCCAAAGTGGTCAATTCCTGAATGGAAATGTTACTTTAGTGATTTTATGTTACTTGTTATATATAATCATAGTATTAACCTTGTTATATTATATATTGTTACATAGTGTGTTAAGATAAGTAGTGAAAGTACAATGGAGGTTTAGATTATGCAATGGGGATCATGTTCCTTATATTTAATATGTAGAAATTAAGGTGGAATGTAATCAGTGGGTTAAATAGTTAATTTCTACATAGGCATATAAGTTGTAACACACTTATATACCCCTTGCTAGGCCTCTTTGAGGTTTGCAAAAAGAGATTGTCTTAATACAGTTGCTATTTTTCCATAGAATGGTCAAATGACCTTTTGGGATCAAAGAAGCCATAAATATTGAGGCCTAGCTCTACCTGTCATTTCTATTGCAACTATAAGTATAATGAGCCATTCATAGCTTCTATGTTCTTATCAGTTAGCTACATTCCATTGTAAAGCTGTGTAGAGATGCTAAGCATTATGGGTAATTAGCAGTGATGTCCAGTCTCTACACACAAAGGAGCCTTGAAATAGAGTTCATCTCCAGACATTAGGATACGTCATTAGTGTATGTCTTTGTCTGGTAATATCTTAGTGCTTACAGAGCATGTGCAAGAGAGATAAGTTTGGTCAATGCTATGCTGGACCCATGAGTGCTTGATACCTAGCACTGTATGTAACTAGTATGGGCTTAATATCCGGCAAGCCAACACTCCAGACTAGGGTATATAAACCAGAGGTACACAAAGGACCCTTTAGCTCATGCACGGATCTCAAAGTCTGCAGAAGAGGTGCCTGCAATGTATATTGAATTATCTGGGCGTTGGAAAACGAGGTCTCCCCAGAAGAGAAGAATATAAGATGAAGTACATCTTATGCTGAGGATGATGATTTACCGGTGTCATCGGAATACATAGATAAAAGTTGAGTATACTCTATACTTTGTATGTTGTTCGTTTATTGTTTGTTTGTTACTTGTAAAAAAAGTGTGTTCATTTGTACTCGCTCATATTGGTCACACATGTGTACTATTTCATTTCGATCAGAACGAATCCTACCGTTATGCAGTCCTTGTTATCAAAGACCCTGCTGAAACCTTGATACTCCTCAGCAGGCCTTCTAGACTCCATTATTTGGGTAGTAGCACTTATCATTGCTGCCTTCACTGGTTGTAGGCAAGTGGTTTGACATGACTCATCCCACTCCTATATTATTTTTAACCCTCCATTCATTGGGTTGTGCTTACAACTGTTTACCTTGAGATAGATGGACACTGGAAGGGAAGGGGCATGCAAGCAAAACCAAAGTGCACTAAGGACATTTTGCGCATAGTGTGTAAATTTTAGAGGTGGAAAGCAGTCACAGATAAACCTGTAAGCAGCATATTGGTTGCATCTGCTTCACCCTCAGTGCAAGATCCATGCTTATGATTATTAGCATGGACCTTGCTATTATGTTAAAATAATAATTTAAAAAAAGACCTACCCTAGCCACCCAACAGTAGTACCAACATCAAAACTGATAACAGAGGCTGGAAATTGCAAAAGCCAAATCTTGGAATCCCATCCAATAATGTGGATACCAGCACTAAACCATAACAGCCAGGGCTGGTGCCACTATGGTGAAACCCAAAGTGTAGGGTCCCCTTGCCATAATGAGAAGCAGCCCTAGGCCCACTGGGACCAGTAGTACAAGCTATAAAAATGGTGGAAACACATAAATACTGCCTCACACACTCCTTCAGAATTTTTTTGCTCATCTAATTCCTGGGTGTTGACATGTAGTTAATTGGTTAAATGCTGTAAGCTGTCTCTTACAGTAACTAGTGTTCATTCTAGCACCCTGCACCTGTACAGTTCCTCTTTCCTGACTGGAGTGTCGCTTTCTGCTCTGGGGCTTCCAGCACACCTAGCTAATGCAACAAACTGCTGAGATACAGATAAGAGTGCGCTAGAATCACCAGAGCAAAGAGCAACAACCCAGTCAGTCAGTCAAAGAGGACCTGTGACATGTGCAGAGTGCTAGAGTGAGCACAAACTGTGTGTTATTGAATGTGTATGTCTCATCAGCCCCAATAACATCACATGTCTATAGTGCATGACTTGTCACATGTCTGAATCACCTAACTTAAAGGTCAACCCAATTAGACGGCAGGTGCAAGACTTGTTTACATGGCTCTATAAAAAAGTCTGCATGTGCCCAAGCCTTTCACTGCGTTATTGTAACCTCACAGTGCTCTACAGCTGTACAGTACTTAGTCCAAGAGAGATTATTACTTTATCATGCTGACTGCTGTTTATCTTCTATCACCTGTGACCCGTTATCTTCAATAAAAACTTCTCTGGTTTGGAATCAATGTGTGAACTAACCTCCTTGTTCACATCTGCTATGCACCTACCAACTTGTATGCATCTATCAATACTGGAGTGTTTGCAGATCCTCTGTTCATGTTAGCAATCCATGGGTTAAAATTAAAGCCATCAAAGAAACTAGGAACTACAGTACAGTGACGTATCAGTTGTATTTATTACAGTAGGGCTTTTAAATGGTATAATGTTAGCCAAATAAATAGAAGTAATATGCTGCTAGTGTATGACACGCTCAAAGTGTCTCATATACTATGTGCATATAATATCCTTTAGGATCTTAAGGCTGCGCATTCTCTGTAAAATGAATATTTTGTTCTGGCGCAAATTGTATATGTTTTAGACATAAATTACGTCCAACCCTACATCAGTTGCACTGTTGTTAATTTGCTCGGCAGGGAAACTGTAGAAGGTTATGGTATAAAAGATAGACAGTAAAAGGTTGATAGTGTCTAAATAGACACCAGATGTTAGACAGTCAATAGGTCGACAGAAAAAAGTTCGACATGGAAGGTCGACAGGTACAAATGATCAACATGGTCAAAAGGTCGGCCCGAAAATGATTGACATGTTTTCTTTTCCTAACACTAATCTACACCGTAACCCTCCTCTTGGTGCCTGACCCTTACCGTCCCTTCTAGTGCCTAACACTAACCCCCGCTCCAGGTGCCTAACCCTAACCATCGGGGTAAGTCTCTAACCCTCCAGTAACTGCCTAAGCCTAACCCTAGAAAAAAAAAATGTTGACCATTTTCATGTCGACCTTTTGTCCCTGTCAACCTATTGACTATCTAAAATCTGGGGCCAAATGTAATAGGGTGAGAGTTTAGTAAATGTGAGTGTTTAGCCAGTAAAACTCTCACACTATTACATTGATCGAGTTGTATTTTCAAAACAGGAAGCACCTGGATTAGAGTTTAAATCTTGAGAGTTTTTTGAGTCTGAAAACCATACAAGTCTGCATGTTCTGTGACTTTATTACATTGACTGAGTTTAAAAATGTGAGTTTTCTCGCATTTTCTAAACTCTCACCCTATTACATTTGGCCCCTGGTGTCTATCTAGACACTCTCGACATTTTTACAGTCTATCTAAATCCGGATACCACTGTAGAGGTCCTACTCAAATGTAATTATTGGTGTTTAATATAATGTAAAGGGGAGTTACCAACAAAAAAGGAGTATTCCTCTTTCAAACAACTTAAAGGTCATTTAGTTTTCTGTAAGAAACAATTTTTTTTTACAAACATCTACATCCTGAATTGAATGTTAGAAGATGCACAACAACATTCTAGAAAAAAAGAGGAGTTGCAATATTGATATTTAAAGATTCTTCTAAAGATAAAGGGGAAAATTCATTGTGCAGGAATTCATTGTGCATGTTAAAAAATGTGGGACAGCTCCAATGTCATATAGCTCACCTACATAGTGAGTAAAATACCTGTAATTTCTATTAAATGTGTCACAGACACATCCCCTGTTCGTTTGGTGCGACACATCCCACCTGTTATTACCCTTTACAGTGCTGGAGAAATATGTTTTTCCATTTTAGGGTTTGGTGGGGGACCCTTATTCTCTTTAGGCTTCAGTCAAGGGCATCCATAGTCCTTGATTTAATAAGGTAGAATAGCCTACAGAGGTTAAGAGGGTCTTCAGTGAGCACAAAGTTTGGAGGCTAGAGGAAAGATTTGTTTTGTGACAGAGGAAGCTCCATGGAGTTGGTGTAGACGGAAAAAAATTGGGAATGGGAGCAGGTGAGTGTGTGTGGAGGAGAGACACAGATCATGCGCAGAGTAGAGGGGTCCAGTGGGGAGACATTTTGAAGAGTGAAGATGTGCATGTTGATGACGTTTCATTGATAGCCTTGTATGTTAAAAGTATTTTATATTGAATACTGTAAATACAGGCAACAATCTAGGGATTGACAGAGTGGAGAAGTAATAGAACATTTAAAAAATGTTGCAAGTGTTAAAGTACATATTGTCGTATATAGGGTTAATAGAGTCATTTCCACATTGTTAAAGAACAGTGTTGTTGGGAAGGCCTTAAAAAGAAGATACTGTACTGCAGTGTTCATTCTAGGTGCACTCTAGGTGCAGGCTGCTGATCAGTGAAAAGGGTATATTTTAACTTTGAAGGGGAAAATGTTGCCCTCCTCACTGACTAGCACCCTGCACCTAGACTGAACACTACTGCAGGGATGGTGGAACATTGCCTCTGGTAACTGTGCTGACTATGCTAATAAGTCATTGTTGAGCACTGAATGATCACATGTTGACATGTGTAGAAAGTTATTATCCTGATATTGGCAGGAAGTTGTCATTGTACATAAACAAGTTGCTTATGCATAAACAAGCTATATATGAGCTTGGTGTTTGTGCTTTATACATTTGTAAAATACATGTAAACAGATCCTACTAGTGTACAATACTCATCTGCATTTTCTCCATTGTGGAAGATTTTTTTCATAACACCATTGTGCAATTCCTTAGTATTTAAACAATTGGAAAGCATGCGCGTGCTAGTAAAAATGCACATCAGACAAAAATCAAAGCATTCATATTAATTTTGTATAGAGCTAATTCAGTACTCTGATCTGGAGGACTTTATATGTATATGGAAGATCAGAGCTTGTTATATTATATGAAAGGGCATAAAGATACTGTAAGCCAGCTACATGAGCTGAGTGGACACAGATAATATCGTACTCAAGTGTGAATTCAATATATGACTGAGTTCAAGTAATTGTGGCTCCCATTCATTAAAGAATATTAAATAGCCACGATTGGTGATAACACCAATCTGTCTATTACCATCAGAGGGTGTTCAGATAATTTGAGGATTCATCCTTCAGTGCTGCTTTCTTTTATGTGTCAGATATGTATGCCAATATATCATTGCTATTTAAGTTAAGTGTTTTGTTATTACTAATAAATTTGACCATTTTGATATGATAACTTTATTATTTGCACTCCTACTTGTGTCTGTTATATTACCATTTCCCTATCATATTGTTGTATTTAGTAACATATTATACAAGTTACCTAATTAGGAACTGCATTAATGTGACATAGTTGTATTTATTTTAAATGTTCTGCACCTAGTATTTTGAGATTTTCACTCAAACTCACCTATTCACCCTATCCCTGTGTTTCTCAAACTTGGTAATCAACAGCATGTGTTTTCAAGGTATCCTCAGGAATATTTAGTACCACCAATTATTGTGTTAGTCAAATAAAACACTTGTGATCAGCTAGATGATCTGAAAAACATGTACTATTAAGGGGCCCATACATTTGCTGCCCGTTTCACCGATTCCCCATACGACCTTCGGACAGCGCCCATCGATGATCGCCGAACCGTAGAGGAATTGGTGAAATTCTTTATGTTAAAAATCCCCTATTTGCTGATCGTGATAGACAAATCAGTGAAATCCAACATGTTGGATTTTACCGATGCCCTGACCCCGGAGTCGAGGGATCGGGTAATTGGCCCAATACATCGCAGATGTATGGGGGCCTTTAGGGTTCCATGAGGACCGGGTTTAAAGGTGCCCACAGACACAGCGATATGCTCACGATCCGACATCGTGTACGATTTCACCTGAACTCTCCTTGGGAGTTGTGAGCACGATTAGGTCCAAAGAGCTGCCAATTTGACTTCCAATCTCACGATCTATCGGATCGTACGCATCGTGAGGATAAATTGTGAGTTTCCCAAAACATGCTGGACCAAGGGCTGGCTGCAGCAAAGGGATACTCGCTCTCACTTGTCCCTGCTGATGGAGATCAAGGAGAACAACCCGGCCGACTATCGCAACTACCTGCACATGTATGACGTCACCTTCCAGGAGTTGCTGAGTATGGTGAACCCCCACATCCGGAGGCAAGACACAAGGTGGCGGAGGGCAATCCCTGCTGAAGAGAGGCTGGTGGCTACCCTAAGGTACCTGGCTACCGGAAGGTCATTTGAAGACCTGAAGTTTGGGACACTCATCTCACTTCAGTCCTTGGGCGTCATCATTCCAGAGACCTGCAAGGCTATCGTTAAAGTGCTGCAGTATCAGTATTGCAAGGTAAGAAAAAAAAAAAATACACTACACATTCGTTTCTTGTGAAAGAAAACAAGTTTTTTTTTTTTTTCCAATTTAACTCTTTATAATAACTGTGATAGCCAATAAGGCTGCATTAACAAAACTGTGCTGCATAGCAGTCATGAACATTTGTGTGGCAACAACAGTACACTACGTTATTTTTAATATATAAAATAAACATGTATATAAATTGTACAAAACAGCATTACCACCAAATTTTATCAATCCCAATAAGTAGCCTGCTGTATGTTGTACGGTGGGTCAGACACCAGATTAAACAGGCCAATACACACATGGCACAAGTACAGATTATGGCCCCGGCTTCCAGCAATCTGTACTTGTGCCATTTGTGTAGTGACCTTGTCCAATTAGTGTCATCACCACCGTATAGCATACAGCCAGCAACTATTGGGAGTGATAACATCTGGTGATAGTACAGACAAGAAGAAGAAAAAAAAACTAAAAATTAAGAGTAATGCGGCAAATCTTCCTCTGACTCCAGCAGAGCATTATAAATGGTCTGGCTTGTGGTTGGGGTGCTGGGTGGGGGAGTGATCTCCAACTGGGCTGGGGGGGGGGGGCTGACATAGGCACTTGGGGCAGGCGAATAAAGCAGTGGGTCTGCAATGTAGGTGGAGTCGTGCAAATTGCTGTTGCTGTTGAGTGACCTAATGATAAGCTCATAGACGAGCCTGTGGAATTTTTTCTTAGTGACCTCATCGATTTTTCTGCGACTATTAACATGTGCAGTAAAATCGATATCATAAGGGGCTTTCTGAAGGATGCTTTCAGCTTTTTGGAGAAACAAGTCCTCCTGTTCTGTTTGCTGCTGATTTCTTGCCTGTTTTTTTTTGGGGTGGTAGTGAAGATGATGGTCCTGGTAGAATGGGTGTTATTGGGGTCAAGTTTTCCAACTCGCTGTCCCCGAGCAAACTTTGGTCCGGCGTGGAGGACAAATCAGGCTCTTGGGTGGGAGTCTATATAGAAAAAAAAAAAGAAAAGCAATATTATAGTCATGTTTTAATACATTTTTTTCACACATTGGTGGGCAGTTGGGTTGCATTAAATACAGCACCAATACTCACCAAAGTCCTGCAATCAGGACTTCAGGTGTGCAGGCTCTATCGTGCTTCCTTCACCTCTATCCATGATGCTGCACAAGATGGCGATTGGGCGTGTACAGAGTCCTGTCTGTCAAATTCCCTAACATACGATGAATCGTGAGATACATCGTGAGTAAAAAACACTCATGATTTGGATCACATAGTGTCCCAGATTGGCAAATCTGCCCTACAGCACGGCAGATTTGAAGATGTGATGTACGACGAGCGGGGACGCGCATTGGCATCATGATCGTGAGTAGAAACGTACGATTTGGACATATTTTACACGATTTGTCATCACGATTCGTCGAAATCGGGCAAATCGTTTAAAAAATCGCTATGTGTGTGGGCAGCTTAAGAAACACAGTCCTAGCCAACCAGACCTCTGCCTGACTCCAACTTTTCTTCCCACTCATCTTTCCAATATCTCCAGTCCTAGACATGTGATTATTTATATTGCCATTTCTTTGCCCTGTTATGTATCACTGCTATGTACAGTGCATAAAAAGGCTATAATATAAATAAAGGCTAATAATCATTCCTAGAGGTGTTTGAATTGTATTATTTTATATGATTTTCAGCGCAATCAAACAAATAGCATCAGCATAACAACACAGATATACTCTATGGTCAGTGGCGGGCTGGGCCGGGGGGCAGTGTGCCATGTGCCCCCGGGGCTGCAGCGTCATGCGGGCCGCGGGAAGTCAGTGTCACTGTGACACAGACTGCACCGCGTGTGTAGCGTTGACCGGACGGAGTTCGGTCGGCGCTACACAAGTGACAAACACACAGCCGCTGGCTCCGGCAGCTGTGTGTTTGTTTTGATCAGCAGCCAATGAGAGTCTGTCAGACTCTCATTAGCTGCTGCTGCGCCCACTGTAGGAGCCGCTCCATCTTCCGGCTCCCGCAGTGGGCAATGGGAGAGGCGTCATGATGTCATGACGTCTCTCCCATAATGCAGAGCGGCCCGGCCTGGGAAGGACAGATGGAGTAGCGGATGGCGACGGCAGGAATTGAGGTGTTTTTTTTTTTATTACGGGTGTCTACTGGGGGAGGGGCGGGCACTACAAGGGGGAGACCACTACTGGGGGCACTACAAGGGGGGGACTACTACTACTGGGGGCACTATAAGGGGGGGGCACTACTACTACTGGGGGCACTACAAGGGGGAACCACTACTGGAGGCACTGCAAGGGGGGACTACTACTACTGGGGGCAAAACAAGGGGGGGACTACTACTACTAGGGGCACTACAAGGGGGAGGACTACTACTACTGGGGGCACTACAAGGGGGGAACCACTACTGGAGGCACTGCAAGGGGGGGACTACTATTGCTGGGGGCAATACAAGGGGGGGACTACTACTACTGGGGCACTACAAGGGGGGACTACTACTGGGGGCACTACAAGGGGGAGGACTACTACTACTGGGGGCACTACAAGGGGGGAACCACTACTGGAGGCACTGCAAGGGGGGAACCACTACTAGGGGCACTACAAGGACAGGGGACAACTACTAGGGGCACTGCATAGGGGGGAGGGGACTACTACTAGGGGCACTACATAGGGGGGAAGGGACTACCACTGGGGGCACTGCATCGAGGGACCACTGCTGGGGGCTCTATAAAAAGGGCAATACTGGGGGTACTGCATAGTGGGGAGACTACAACTGGAGCCACTATTTAAGGGGCACTGCATAACGGTTACCACTATTGGGGACACTGCATGGGGGTGGACTGCTACTGGGGGCACTGTATATTGGGTACCACTACTGGGGGCACTATATAAGGGGCTTACTATTGGGGGCACTGCACAGGGGGGATCACTACTGGGTGCACAACTTGAGGCCTGCATAAGGGCGTCCTCTCCTGGGGCACAGTGGGGCACTGCATATGGGCACCACGACGGGGCTGCCATTAATCTTTATTTTTACTTTACATTAATCCCATATGGACCCGCTTCCTCCCTGGAACACTTGAGGGGGGGGGGGGGCCGTAGCACTCACGTTCTTCGGGCACCCTGGCTACACGCTACTCCTCTGTCAGGGCCGCCTGCATGCATTTGCTCCCCATGCTAAAAGTTGTGAGCCAGCCCGTCTATGGTACTTATTAATACATTTACTTGTTATACTGAATTTATTAATTTGTGCCACACCACTTCTTTTCAGCTGGTTACACACCCAAGTTAGATAAATGCCAATAAGTACACTGAATGTTAAACTGATAAGGCAGCTATCAAAAGCCATTGCCACGCCGCAATTGCTCTTCACTGTGGGCAGCTTGTCATACAGGGTTTACCATTGCTGCCTCACAACATTGGGGTCACTCATGTGTTCATTTCCCACCATGGCCCTATTTGTGTGGAGCTTATATATGTTCTTCCAGTATTTGTGCAGGTTTCCTCCCACAATCCAAAAGCATACTGTTATGTTAATTGGTTGCTAAAATGTACCCTAGTATTTGTGTTTATGGTATGTGTGGTAGAGAATGTAGATTGTAAGCTCCACCTGGGCTGATGTGAATAACTAAATATTCTCAGTAAAGTGCTGTGTACTAATGTGCACTATATAAATATCAACTGATATTAAATAATAAATATCACTGGGTAAGTAACTATAGGCAGTTATAGGAGACGAGATACAAATGTATAAAAAGCATTTGTTTTCACAGATCCTTAAGGTGTGAGAGTGGATAGCTTTAGGAGTTTGCTGTGCAGATCAAAATTGGAGTCAAGTTGTGTGCTTTTATTTGTATATGGTTGGGACAAGGAAACTGCTGCAAGCTGCCAGATCAGGGATATTGCATGGAATTATATTGCATGGATATTGCAGCGAATGAACTGTAATCTTGCAGAATACACCTAAATGAACTCACACAACCATGAAACGTACATGGTAAGGGTCCCAAAAAAGGCCCTTCCAATATGCACATCTTCTGTCCTCCTAAAATGTGGCTTTGGGCAGTTATGCCAGAAGCATGTGTGTTGCTATGTAGGGATAGATAGGGCAAGGAGGGCATTGAATAATTCCTTGTGATGGCATGTAGTTATCACAATGTAACCATTTGATGGTTAGTTAGTGCAAATGCACAGTGGACATCGGGAGTTTGTGTATGTGCAAACGAACTCTGGAAGGAGTGTCTGCAGCAGAATGGATGCCAGCAGCTTTTGGAAAAAAGCATGCCATGATGATAAATATCGCAATGCTGGCATCAAATGGAAAAAGCATTTCCATTTGATTGGTAACATTGATAGAAAATTATCAATGGTTCGGTAACCCCTAGCTAAGTATGGCCAATTTACCTTTATAATATACTAGCAAAGGGACCAGAATCACCTCAGTCTGCCCCTTCCCTGCTGTATACTTACCCTATTTCTGTTGCAGAATGGTCCTCCGTCCTCTCCAGGGGGAGAGACAAGGCTCCCGAAGCGTATGTCGGAGATGGGACAGAGCTTAGCCAATTTTTTTAGAGACTAGTAAAGGAACATGGCATATCCAAGACACCTTATCCTGTCCCTGCTGTAACCCAGCAGAGTTGTCGGTACTTGTGTACTTTGCAGACTCATTGCAGAGAGAACCCAAGTGTCCTACACTCATTATTGTTATCAATCATGGTAATGTCTAAATCCCCTTCAGCCAGTGTCCAGCATCATTCCCTACCATCCAAGTGGGCACAGACGGGGAACATCCCCATGTGGCGAGCGCAGCGAGCAACCAAGCCCAAAGTGTGGCGAGCTCAGCAAGGGGACAACTTTCTTCTTTAGGTGGGGACAACTTTCAGTACTTGTGTACGTAAAGTACACAAGTACCATTTAAAACATTCATTGGGTTATCTCTGCAATGAGTCCGTAAAGAACACAAGCACCGAGTTGTCTTCCACCTTGTTCTGTCCTATCGCTCGCTGCAGTGGGAGCCGGAGACAGGAGGGACATTAGCCGATTACTATACATGCAGTGATTTCATTTATTACCAATTATTTATATAGGGCACATATATTCCAGAACGCTTATATTTGGCCTAACACATCAGTCCCTGCCCCAGTGGAGCTTACAATCTATATTGATATTCCCTGCCCCATGCTCACACATACACACTAGGGTACATTTTTGTTGGGAGCCAATAAATCTACAGTATATTTTTGTAGTGTGGAAGGAAACCAGAACACCCAGAGGAAACCCACGCCAGCACAGGGAGAATATACAAACTCCACAACGAGGGCCGTAGCAGGAATTCAAACAGTGCCGTGAGGCAGTAATGCTAACCATTACACCATCTGTGCTGCCACAATACAGACTAGCATGACATGTGTAGCCACGGAAAGTCAGAGTAACATACCTCCATGGCCAAATACTATCTGACCTCTGGCAGCCTTTACCATCTCCACATGATGTGGCCTATTCTTCTATATCTTCATTTCTAGCCTCAAAGCTAACTACACACGGTGCTCTTTTGTACTGTATATAATACCAGCCTTTCGCTAGCTAAGGGGAAGTCCTGTCTCTGCTTCTAACCGTGAGGGAATTCGATAACAGGATTTTTATTTGGGTGGTAAAGATAGGGGGAGACAGGGTGTGATACGTGCACATTATTATTATTATTATCGCTAACATTACACTACACGTCACGTTACTATAGTGCCTGTCCGCTCAGACTCAGCCCTATATGTATGGCGCCCTTTGTTCTACCTCCCCCTCCCCCACTCTCCACAGCAGAGACACACTCGGTTCAAACGGTAATTTCTAGTCTCACGATACTTGCACTCTGCTGGTGATTGGTTCAGGCGAGCGTCATTCATTTGTAGAGGCGGGAGCAACCACAGCAACCAGCACCCTAGACTACGCCCACCATTCCTGAGACAATAAGAAAGCGTGATTAGGTCCCGCCTATGTTTTCCGGAAATAACCGAAGTGCCCAGGAAGCCCCGCCTCCCTCTTCCGGACACAGACGATTCCACGCTTAGTCCCACCCACTTATTCCGGAAACTGCCGAAGTTCCTAGGTAAGTGTGGAGCGGGCGCCTCGTCTTCCTCTCCCGGAGTAGCAGAGCGCTGAGGAGGCAGTGAGGGCGCCGCACTCACACATCGGCCGCACCTGTCTCCGCCATGTCCGACTTTGACGAATTCGAGAGGCAGCTGAACGAGAACAAGCAAGGTGAGTGGAGCTGGCTGCTAGCGGCCGCTGGGTGGGGGCGAGACAATGTGCGCGGCGGCTCGGGCCTGCTGCTGGGGCGGAGCTCCGGCCTTATCGCGCCCTGGGCCTCCTCCACGCGTCAGGCGCCGATCTCCAGCGGGCCGTGGTGGGCTGCACTAACGTAGTCTCGCTAGCGAGTCGCTGCTAGGCCTGGTCTCCATTGCAGGCGGAAATGTGCATCATTGTACTATCGCCCTGTAGCCGATGGCGCCTCAGCTTCCCTAGTAGTCTGTGCCCGACTATCATTACCGTATGTGAGCACGGCTCCTATGGGCCAGTCCTCTCATACAGTATACGGTACATGAAGGAAAGCTGCAGTGTCCTTTATTATACTTTCAATTAAAAAGTTTAATGTGCAAATATCGAAGTTATGTGTGTGTGGATAGAGATATATCTATTTGTGTAATAGAAGTTCTAAGAGGGCTGTTGATCACTAAGCTTACGTTAACTGTTTTACCAAGTAAAGGTTCCATTTCCTTAGGGCAGGGGTCTTCAACCTTGGCCCTCCAGCTTCTGTGGAACTACACATCCCAGCATGCACTGCCATAGTTTTAGCATGCTGTTATATCAAAAAGGTGGCAGTGCATGCTGGGATGTGTAGTTCCACAGCAGCAGGAGGGCCAAGGTTGAAGACCCCTGCCTTAGGGTATCAGTATGTTCTTATGGACAGGACACATAAACATGATGAGTAATTGATTTACTTTTGAATGCATGTAAATTATTATTTTTTTGTTTAAAACACACAAGTTTACAGCATGCGTGATGTAGTGTGTGTATATCAACAACGATAGTCCGTATCTATTTAACTAACATCAATGGAAGCTAAGGTAGTGTGTATGTGCTCTGCCTTCTAAGTCACTAGACCAGTAAAAAATTAATGTGGCATTTTAAATGCTTCATTAGGAATAAGTGTCGCTACATTTGACCTTATAGGGAGCAGCTAGTGCTGATCATTACAATATGTCTTTGCAGTTCTATGTTGTTCAAATGACACTCAATGTAGACAAACTGAAACAGGTGTCTGGGAGTTTAGAGGTAAAGCTGCATTGAGAAGGAAGAGTTTGTGGGGATTTCTCTTCCCTCCTTATGAAATACCTCAAGATACAAACCTGGGGGAGGGGAAACGGAGAGACAGGGAAGTGTGTATTTATGTACATATTGCTCCCCTACATTTTTGTATTAAGTCTGGTAATTGGTATCTAATACCCCTTTCAAACTTAAGCCTAAAACCATGGTTATTGCATGTGAACATGCATCAATCCAGGTCTGGCAACAGTGACGCTTTGAGATGAGATCATCTCCAAGTTTCCACTGAATGCGGGAAGATCAGGGTCACTGCAAGACTTGGGTCTGCTGTGAAGGGTGGCAACCTAGAAATAACGCGGGTCATCCCCATAAGTGTGAAAGAGGTAGCCCGGCTTCAACTCGTGCTCAGTATCCCGGGTCCAAGACTGTTTGAAGCTGGGAATTTGTCTGAAAGAGGTAATCGTACAAATCCTGAACACTCCACCCCTTCCACACTTTTCTTTGTGGGTGGGGGGGCATTTTTGGAGAACCGTTCTGGCCTAATCCAATTGAAAGAGTTTGCAAAAGCGAGGTTTGTTTCCTGAAACATGTATATATCGCAACAGAGAAATGAGACCCAATTAGAAATGGCAATTTGTGGTAGTTGTGACTGTTTAACTTTTCTACAACATGCAACCTGGGAGAAGTGAATAAAAAGTAGATAAACCATCCTGACCCCAAAAAAGTAGATGGCAGATATCATTGTTTGATTATTCATTGGGGGCGGGGGTCACAACATTTGTAAAAATATATATATATATATATATATATATATATATATATATATATATATATATATTTATATATTTATCTTTTTCCCCCACCTACCTTTTCAATGGGACTGTGCAAAAAAAAAAATCACAAACTTCCTCTGGAAAATTAATGCATCTAATTGGGTTGTCCCCTAGGTATTAAGTTTTTAGCACTCGCATATTACGCAGCACTTTAGAACGAATAGTTCTTCACATCAGTTCCTGCTTCAGTGAAGCAGTTTTTGCCTAATGGGTGCCCAAAAACAATAGAAAAACATCCCCAATCTCCTCACTTTAGACCTGAGTGAAGGCGATTTAATCTTTGAATCACCTCCACTGTGTTTGCAGAAGGATTTTGATGCCATTTATTGAAATCTGTCACTTTAAGTACAAGTACATTCATTTTTATAAGTTCATCAATTCGTTAGTGCCTTTTTTTTTTTTTTTTATGCGGTCCTGATTGGTTTCAATGACTGTTTGTTATAAGTTCCCAATACGCATTTAACCAGACTTCAGGATTTCTTCGGTGCTTTTCAACATATTCTCTGTCTAGTGTAAAAATAATTTAGTGATTTTTTTTTTTTTTTTTTTTAAATCTCCAAGCTACAGAAGTGCACATAAGAAAAAAAATAAATACATTTTTGAAGATATTTACATTGCTTACATAGTGTCATTGTTTACTGTATTTGTGAAATGTAGCTTATAAACTGAAAAGAGAAAAATTTGAGGCACTATCAAAAAGATCTGTTAAGTAAGTCAAAACTTCAATTATGCTCCGACGCGGTAAAGCTGCATATCCACTAGACACTGAATTGGACTATTTGAACGATGCGCCCCTTGTGCTGGTAGTTGACATCTTTCATTGCCCGTACTTGCAGGGCAACCTGACGATATAGTCGGTTCTGCAAGTACGAGGATGAGGAAGGTTGACTTCACTGAACAATATTGTTCAGTGTGGGTGCTCAATGTCATCAACGACATTGAGCACATCACTGCTGGGGAAACACTAGACGATATCGTTTATGGAGCATATTGTCTAGTGTATACACTGCTTAAGTTATCGTTTTAACTAGCACAGAAGAAAAGGTAAACTGTATTTGGTCACTCTGGGGGCGATTCAACGCAACTTGGATAGCGTCGGGAGCGAGCTCCCAGAGCTATTCAATTGAGTGCGCTGTGTGGTCGGAGAATACCAGTGTATCGCGCCTTAACAAGGGTATTAAGGAGCGTTAACCGGCATTCTCTGACCAAAGTGCTGGGTGTGCGGCTGTTAGTGCCGCGCTAAGCAGAGAAACAGCTGCGCGCCTGGTACTTTGGTCATATTTCTCCTCGCATCCCCATGGCGGTGCGAGAAAAAAATCCTTAGCCCGCCCAAACAGCACATTGAATAGCGAGCTCCCAGTGCTATTCAATTCGCGTTGAATTGAATCGCCCCCAATGAATATTATCCGTATATTAAACCATAAGTGTTAGAATACAAAGTAATTATTGGGGGGGACTACAATTCTGCGTGAAGGACGTGATGTGCTGTTCCAGAATAGCATATTGCGTCTTCAGCATCGCAAATGTTTCCTCACACCTTATGCTAATGCGAGGAGGAATAACTGTCATTACTGTAAATGGCTGATATGTACACAGTCAGGCTTTGCTGCAATGCCTAGCTGCACATTAGTGATTTAAATCTGCCCTTTTGTGGTAGATGCATGTTGGCATTACAGACAGTCATTTGAAGGTGGAAGATCATTTGCTCTCCTGAAATAAATAATACAAAAGTGTCCTCGTATACTATTGCTGCAGTTCTTGGCATGACTGGTCCTGTGGGTCCTGTTTGGGTAGAGCATATTTCTTGCTTGGAAATAAGTCTTAGATGCAATTGGAAGACCAACCACTTCATGAGGCTGCACTGATTAATTTGATATGCGACACTCAGTACATCTTAGTCTGAGGGGTGATTCTAATGTCTTGTGTGCCGCCTGCTGGATGTCTATACAAATAGGCACCAAACTGAGTATTTAAATTGTGTCCTTGTTTAGGCGCCCATTAGTATTTAACGTGGCTAAATGCACCGTGTTAGCCACGCAAATCGGCTAAACCCGTTTTCAGAAGTGCTTGAGACGCCCAAAGCAATGGACTTGGCACACTGCTTTTCTCACCTCAGGTGGCTTGGGGAATAAATGTCGGGCACCAAGTCGTACATAGACGCCCAGCCGGGTGGTGTCCAAAACAGTTGAATCGCAGCCTGAATCTATACAAAGTGCTGCGATTCAGCGGCAGTGGCTTTTTTTCATGCCAAGTTCTGTTGTGTTTTGTTTACAAACACAGTTATGAGTCAAATATCAAATTAATCGGTGCAATCTCATGGAGTGGTTTATCGCATCTGGTTGCAATTAAGACTCATTTTCGCACAGGACCTGGCGGCTCACTTCTGCCGCATAGTGTATTGAGACTAATTGTACGAGGACTAGGGAGGCCAATCCCGGGAACGGGATCCCAGTATTTGGGGCTACAAATGGCCGGTATTGAATCGATCATGGCACTGGCCATAATGTGTTTATTTTTAAAATGCTGAGCAGCTCTAATGCTTCCCGGCTCCCCCTTCCCCCAGCTGGCACTGCGCAGCGTGATGCCGACTGGACCAGATCCGCCAGAAGCCAATAAGTAACTGAAGGCTGGGCAATTCTTTTTTTTTTTTTTTTTTTTTTTTTCATCCAGGCCAATTCCAGGAATCCTGGAATTTAGTGTTTTTTTTTTTTTGTTTTTTTTTCAATCCTGACTCCCTGGATTGGAAAAAAATACCTGGGAATGGCCTCCCTAATGAGGACACATCTGTATTGTGTATAATTAGGATAGGCTGTTCGTGTTCACGCTAGGTCCGGCGCCAGACCTAGAGAAGGGGCACAGCTGCGTGCCTGAAAAGGGGTGTGGCCAATGTAGAGGGCCTGTCTTTATTTATTACCAGTTTTTTATATAGCGCACATATTCCGCAGCGCTTTACAGAGAATATATGGCCACTCACATCAGTCCCTGCCCCAGTGGAGCTTACAATCTATGTTCCCTAACACACATTCACACACACACACACACACACACTAGGGTTAATTTTTTTCTGGCAGCCAATTAACCTACCAGTATATATTTTTAGAGTGTGTGAGGAAACCGGAGTACCTGGAGGAAACCCACGCAATCACAGGGAGAATATACAAACTCCGCACAGTTAGGGCTGTGGTGGGAATCGAACCCACGACCTCAGTGCTGTGAGGCAGTAACGCTAACCATTACACCGTCTGTGCTGTCTTTAAAAGCGTCCCCTTTTCGTCAAGCTTGGGTGGTGTGCCCGGCACTTAAGGACATGAGGGGCTTTCCCCAAGCACTGCTGTTGGCGTGAATGGACAGCAGTATTCCCCACCTGCGGGACACTGCGACCCATGGATGGGGATAGCAACCGCAGGCATTTTCTGCGGGGCGCCACGCAGGAGGGCAGGGTGCTTTTTAACGTTTTGAAATAGGGCAGGACTTGGCGACCTGCTAAAACAGCCTAGCGGGAACACTAGACTGTAAAAACTTCTGGGTGTATTTATTTTCGCGGATTCATGTGTTCATCATATTGGTGTCCAAATCTGTTTATGCAATTTGATTAGCTATCAAACTGTTTGACACTTGGGGTAGATTTCAATTGTTTTAGCGTGTCTGATCTCCTGTCTAAAGTGACAGGAGATCACGGGGTGCCATTCAATTAATGCCTATGATCATGCCCATAGAGGTCTGGTTTAGCCACGTAAAACGGCTGAACCCAACCAAAGTGCTGGGCTTGTTTGTGAAAAGTGCCATTTGGGTGCTCAAATGGGTAACACTTTGTGCATTTCAGCTCGCCACCCCTGGCGCTGGCAGCTGATCGCGCCTGGCAGTACCAACAATTGAATAGCTGTTGGGGGGTAGAGGGGGTCGGCTGCCAGTGAAAATAATTGAATTGCGGCCATAGTGGGCGATTCAATTCAGCACGATTTTGAATAGCCCTGGGAAGGAGTTGCCGGAGCTTTTCAATTGACCGCGCTGTTAAATCCAACTACAGGATTTCTGAGGTACAAGCAGAAATCTGACTTAAGTGCCGGCCGCAATGCTGTTTTCGGATTTAGCGTGGAGCTAACAGCCTTGTGGCTGGTACTTTAGTCAGAGAATGCTGGTCAATGCGACTAAATACCAAGCTTAAGGCGCGGTAACCAGCATTCTCCGACTTAATTTGTTTTTGTTGAACTTAACCGTACAGTCAGTTGAATAGCTCTGGGAACGCCTTCCTGGCATCATGCTGAATTGTATTACCCACTCGGGACGATTCAATTCTTTATCGCACCCGTTTAGAGTGACCGAGAGCTGTTACTTGACCCTGCTGGTCCTGACGGCTGTGCCCAAATGCACGGGATTAGCCGCGTTGAGCGACTTCTCCCATGCTAAGTGAGGAACGCCCTGCCCCAAAGCCTTCGTTAGGTGGATTTTTGCTTGCACCTCAGGAAGCGGTGAGCAGAAATCTGCGATATGTACTGGGAACACAAAATTGAATTTGCTCCCTGCCATAAGAGCACAAACAATTGAGTCTCCTCCAAAGGGACTCGTGCAGAGTTGTACACACACAGCTTGCAACTCCCCATTATAATGTGGTGGTTTATTTTTTGTGTGTGCATTAAGCGCAAAACTGTGGATGACAAATTGGCTTCGTAATCTGTATATACACCTAAACTTACTTTAAGACCCCATATTTCCCCAATTCTGGAAGCTACGAAGATGGGGGAACCCTCGTCTGAATGAAGTTTCCTCTTTTGAAATGGGTGACCCCATTATAGGCTGCCACAGCCACCTGCCTTGTTTTAACTTTTTAATGCGGCCTGCTGGGTGCTATCTCCAGCCGCAGTGTCCAGTGGCTGGGAAAAGTTACGATGCAACAGTCACTGGTGAATAGATTCTATGGCACTGCATCTTTTCACTCTGCAAGGAAGAGTGTTGGAGCTGCTCAGCATCTGTGCGAGTGCTAGGCACGCCCCCTACAGTGACAAAGGGGGGCATACCTTAAAGATGAGCCCCTCTTTCAGGCAGGTGCAGTAGTGCCTGCTTTCATGCCAGACTCCCTGTCCCTCTCCTTTACATGGCGCTAACATCCTTGCGCCCGGCACTTTTGACAGAAGATGCCTGATCTTACGACTAACCACCCTGCTTTAGTCGCGAGAATCGGCATTCTCCGGTTTAAGTGATTATAGTCTGACTAGAATTGAATAACTCTGGGACCAACATCCCGGTCAATTGGGCTTTATTCAATTTTGCATGATGCTGAATAGCCCTGGGAGGGAGCTATTCAATTGTTTTTTACGTGCCCCTTATCTGCCTTATGCCAAATGTTTTTCCCCAAGAGGCCACCCCCCTTTTTTCAGACGCCATTTCGTCAGCGTATACATCGCTCCACTGTGTACCAAGTTTAAAGTGGTACTAGCAGTCAGTCTGTAGCAATAAAGCTAACTTTCATCTTTTAAATACCAAAGGCAACAGAGATGTTTTGACTTTAATGTCCATTTTGTTTGGATTAATCTTAATATCTAATACACGTTCATTATGTTTCAAGGAATTAACTCTATGCTGGTAGGTTATTGTGGTTTTATGCACTAGATTCTTACCCCATAATGTTGGCATATACAAATAAGGAGCATGTGATCTGATGGCATAAAAGGGGCTCATGGGTATGAGGGACATAAATATGGTCTGTCAAGAGGGGAAATTATGTTTGGACCCAGGGAAAATTAGGTGGTACCCCATATCTTTTATATATATATTTATTTTGATGGGTCATTAGGACCCACCTAATTATAAACTCAATAATTATTGCATGTACTGTGGTTTTTTTTTTTTTAAGCATCTACTACTACAGGTTGAGTCTCCCATATCCAAATATTCAGAAATACTGAATATTTTTAGCATGACTGAGAAAGTGAAACCTTTGCTTTCTGCTGGTTCAATGTACACAAACTTTGTTTAAAGCACAAATTATTAAAAATACAGTATAAAATAACCTTCAGGTTGTGTGTATATGAAACCTAAATGAATTTCATGTATGTACACACTTTTTCTGATGCGCAAAATTATTAAAAATATAGTATAAAATGACCTTCAGGCTATGTGTAGAAGGTGCATATAAAACAAGATATTTCATTATTTTGTACAAATATCCCAAAATACGGAATATTCCGATATCCAAAGTACCCCTTGTCCCAAGCATTTTGAATATGGGAGACTCAACCTGTATTGTGAAGATGCACCTGTTGCCATAAACCAGGCACAAATTATGCTGTTCTCTCCAAGGAAAAATGAGGTGCTTTGCTACACATGCCTGGCTAGATGCATCTTGTGTATATGGCCAGCTCTGCAAGATGAACAAAATGAAAATTTTTCCAGGGCAAATTTTACAGTTGTGATTTTGATTTAAATTCCATCGGCATGAGCCCCTTAGTAGTAACCAACCCCTGCAGTGGATAGTCCCAGTTTTGAAAAGGAGCTAACACTACGTCCTTTCCTTGTAAGGAGATACTGGTGTTAAATGAAATGCAGTTTGGCACTTGCAAATCAACATCACTGGAATCTTGGGGGTGATTCATTTACATTTAACATGCTGTGTGAACGCCAATTGTGACTGCAACTAGATGATGTACCACATGCCTGGCGTGGTCACATCAGATGCAGCCACACCAGACTGGGCTTTCTCTGACATTGTCGCACCCCCTTACCTCCCCGTTAACTCTACAAACTTCTTAAAGCTATATAAAAATAAAAAAATTACCCAAAATTGTAGGCTTTTATATATATATATATATATATATATATATATATATATATATATATATATATATATATATATATATATATATATATATTTTTATATAAAAATAAAAACTTTGGTCACATGCAATACCTATTTGATTTCACATTAAAAAAAATAATAATAATAATAAAATTTGAATTGTGTTGAACTCTACAAATCTTCAAACGGGCTCTCAAAACCCACTACTTCATACAGCCTTCCGGCTCTCATCCTTACCCGCTATTACATGCTCCTTCCTCCCTGTCTACCCCATCTGTCACCCCTCTGTTTGTCTACACCTCCCTATTAGAATATAAGCTTTTTGCAAGCAGGGCCCTCTAACCTCATGTGCTTCTCCTTACATATACTTTCATCTTCTCCTTACTCCCCACTAGGGCACCTAACACTTTGGTTGCTTACGCTCTGTTGCTTATTAGTGTTATGATTGCTATTGTAGTGATGTATATAAACCATGTCCTTGTCCTGCATTGTATTGTACTGTAAGTCACTGGTTTCTTCACTTATTTGTGTACTTTGTAAGGTGCTGCGGAATACTTCTGGTGCCATACAAATAAATGATGATAAATGGCTTATTTACGTTGTTTGACTTAAAATAATTAGGCAATTTTGGACATTTTTTTTTAAAAATAGCCAGTTAGGTGGTTAATGTGCATCTTAACCATCGTATATAACATTTAGCAAAGCAAAAGCATGATTCATACTGATTTTTACTGCGTGTTTGGGTTCATCTGGATGTGCTGTGTTATTATAGTAGAATTAATCTCATCAGATGGCTCTTGTGGCAATCTCCAGTTTCATAAGGTAAAGCCATTTGTGATGTGATTTGTGTTCAACAGGAGATGAAGTGTTTTTGGAGATCAGCAGTGCAACAGGTTGCCTGACAGTTCTCAATATGCTTGTGTGCCCTTGCTTTACCTCAATGGACAGGCACGCATGCAGAGAGAGTTAATCTAAAGTCACGTACACACTGGGCAATGTCGCCAGCGGCAGGCCCGCCGGGGGTGACTGCATCGTTAAGTGCATCCACATTTGATGATGCCGGCAACGACGAAAGTTGGGTGGGAGCAGGGCCATGCTGCATCATGACATCGCTAATGATAATCGCAGGTTGAGCTGCATGTACAGACTGGGGATATCGTTAACGATCTGTTCATACACACTGAACTATGTATCGTTTAACAATATCATTATCGCTCATGGATTTCGTCCAGTGTGTATGCGCCTCTTACAAAGACACCTATGGAGGGTAGCATGGGAATGCACCACTTTATTCCATATGTCATATAGCATCCTTAGTTTGTGTTTTAAATATTCACTGTGGTAACCCTTTGGCTTCATACAATCAGTTGTAGCATGTAACTGCTTTATGAGAAATTCTGGGAATGGTTGTAAAAACAGCCTGCTGATTTACTTAACAGTTCAAGAGCCATCTTGACTAGGGCTGCAGTCAAGGAAAATGTTCTCAGATTTTAAATGTTTCCTTTAATTCAGCTGTACTTGTAGTCTCTGAAACTACATTGCTAAGTTATGTAGTTTAATTTTGCCTGCATTGCATTAATAATCTTCTTTCACCCATCCAAGAGCGCGATAAGGAGAACCGACATCGAAAACGTAGTCATAGCCGCTCTAGAAGCCGTGACCGAAAACGGCGGAGTCGCAGCAGAGACAGAAGAGCTAGAGAACAGCGTAGTGGATCCAGGGATCGGCGGAGACGCAGGTAGGTTATTGGGGAAACGGTTTCCCATTATGCTCATATTCTTAGGCCTTTATAAAATGGGGCACATTGAAAATAATCAAAGATATCACTTCCTAAGCATGATTTTCACCTATCCTTCATTACAGCAGATATGTGCTGCTGCTTGGTAGTGTTGGGTGTTTCTGATCACCTTGACCTAACACCAGATTTAACAAAAACACCTCCAAAAGGCTAATTAGCGCTGTCCCCATTATCAATGGGGATTGTGGTTTGACCCCTATGTAGCAAACTCTGAAAAGCTTAGCTTTTCAGAATTTGGACCCGTTGGCTTATGCTATTTTCAGAATGCGTAAATTGCATTAAGCTTATGGGGGGCATTCTCGCACGTGAAGGAACTTGAGATCCATTCCCGCAGCCTCCGTCCGGCTCCATAAATGGACACTGTGTGTATGCACAGTGTCAGCTTCTCCGGAGTCTTCAGAAAATGTGATGTGCCAGGGATGTAACTCTCTGTCCCTGCGAGTTACATTTAATGCTTTAATAAGTCTCTAGCGATAGAGACTGATAATACTGCGGCACTGCCACGATTATTAATACATAGGCCCATTGGTGTGCTAAGCTTGATTATAGCAGGGCAAATCCATTTTTTTGGGGTAATGTCATACACTTGATTTTGTGCAAGTATATTGGACACTGTAATTCCTTTACACATTTTTCCACCATATACTGTTTTTTTTATTTTTTTTTATTTTGACACCTTTTTACTATTTATATATTGTGCAATTTGCTAATGTTCTAAAAAAAATTTTGAGGGGGAGGGCGCTATTAAGATTTTTTTTTTTTTCCCCCTAATTCATTATGCCTCCACCTTCTCCCATTTCAGTCGGTCACCAAGGCATGAAAAGAAAAAGAAGATCCGTAAATACTGGGATGTCCCACCTCCTGGCTTTGAACATATCACTCCTATACAGTATAAAGCCATGCAAGGTAAGTGTATGAATTATCAGTCCCTCTCTGACATATTTCAGTGTAATGTTCTGTGTATACCTAGAACTATGGTGTGTTAGGGAATAGGATGACGCTGACCACCTGCTTAGGCCTGCATACCTTTAAACATAGTGCTCCTATATTGTAAAGATTTATGAGCAGCACAGTTACACTTAATAGTCTACATTTCCAACCGCTCTACTAAAGTGCACAAAGCATAGGCACGAACTACCTTTTAGATATACATTGTTAAATCTAGAACCATGCTGATACATAAATACATAATAAAAGTCTTAAATGTAATTGTCGTCTATCAGATTGCAATTTGCTAACTTCAGTTTAAAACTGTACAATTGCATAGGTGAATCTTGAGTTTAAAATTTTTACAAGTCGTCCATTTTACATCACTGGAGGGAATGCAATTGTTTTTGGACACCCGAACGGTCATATTTAATTGTTTCAATTACTTTTAGCACATGTGCCCAAATGCAAAGGGATAGCCTTGTAAATCAGCTAAAGCCTTGCTAACTTCTTAGCATGATGAGTTTGTGCAGCCAAAAGGTTGAATTTGGGTTTATTTCTGCTCACCACCTCAGGAAGGTGCGGGCAGAAATAATGGGCACCTGCGGTCCAAACAAATAGCTTCCGCCACTTTAGACTGGAGCTGCAGGAATGAGTAAACTATTGAATTCCCACCATTGTGCATTTCAGTTTTAGAAACTTGTCTTGATCGGGTTATAGGCGAGTGTGTTTTCCAGTGTAATTATTTTATAATCTGGCGTTATTTCCATGGGCCTCTCTCCATGCAAACAAATTACGATTGCCCCACATTTTCCTTGAGTTGGATGCACTATTTAGGAAAAGCATGGAGTGCTTTTCATGTTGGTGTTAATCTTGATACTGTTAGAACATTTCTAAGTAATAATTACAATAATTGACTTGGTTACCAAGTAGTATCTAAAGCAGTACATCAATAAAATATAAAATTTAGACTTGGAGATTTCTAAATCTGTCATGATGGTGTCACAATATCATTTCGGATTGTTCATGTTTTAACCTTGAAATGCAGGCTTGCTGTAGCAGTGATTTGTAGCAAGAACATGTTACCTGCAGCTTTGTGTTAATGGTACTGCAAGGGAAATGTGAAAATGATTCATATGCTGCTTTAAAAGCAAAGTGCAGAGCTTTGTAATACTGATGCCTCATTGTATGAGCTCTTGACCTAAACTAGTCATAAGGGCTTTACTTGCAGTGTTTTTGTGGTGGTTTTTGCTTTCTCCCATTTATGAATTGCATGTGTGTTCTGTTTAACAGCTGCTGGCCAGATTCCTGCTACAGCTCTGCTTCCAACCATGACACCTGATGGGCTAGCTGTTACACCAACCCCTGTGCCTGTTGTGGGCAGTCAGATGACCAGACAGGCCCGTCGACTTTACGTTGGAAATATTCCTTTTGGGATAACAGAGGTACCACGGACTCTTCTACTAACACTTGTATTCTGGGTTTCCACTCTTTAACAAGATCCTACATTTTGTGACTCTCTCAATCACTATTGGCATTTTTATTTCAGTGCAGTTATCCTTTTCTGCTTTCAGGTGGTGTATAGTGAGTGTCTGTGTTACACCTCCTTACTATTAACTCCTACAGTAGAAATTCAACTGCTGCTTTACACTTCTTTTTTTTTTTTTTTTTTTTTTCTTCTCTCTAAGCCAAACCACACTCTATCACCCTTTTATATCTTCAAGCTTCGTTTCCTAAATAGTTAACTTAATTTTCGTGGGAGACTGCTTTAATGTTTTGGTTCATCCGATCATTGTTCGTTTAACACAAGGTGCATGATAAAATGATTCAGATTCTGGATTACACATCTGGTACAAACATTCTCAGCAGCACAACTCTGCAATTACAAACTGCTAGCGATGGCTGCTTAGTTTGGTCCACTTGCTGATTTTTGTCGTGGTATTTTATTAATTCTGACACGGTACGTATCGGATAAAGTTTGGAGCTCAGTGTTTACTCTTTTTACTTCTAGAAATGGTAACAGTTTTAGACACCAAAGGGAAAATGTAACAAATGGCCCTGCGATCTCTGTGTTATTGCCTTTGTTTCAAAGTTTGACCAAATTATACTGCAGTTAGCTTGTTTGCAGAAATTGGTAATTACTTTATAAACAACTTTCTTTAAACAAACTTTGAAAAAACACGATCAAAGAGTTGTTTCCATTTCTTTTTAAAGTGAAAATTGTGGGGCTGAAATCCCTTCGTAGCAAAATAAGTTTGCTACCATCATGCAAGGCAAGTAGGACATTCTAGATCTTACAAATGCTCTTTCTTTTTCTGCTGGCAGATACATCAGACAACCTATCTCATTCTGTTTTTCCCACAGGAAGCAATGATGGATTTCTTTAATGCTCAAATGCGTCTTGGTGGGTTAACACAAGCCCCAGGAAACCCAGTCCTTGCTGTACAGATCAACCAAGATAAAAACTTTGCATTCTTGGAGGTTAGTAGAATTTTTTTGTTTTAATACACTGGGAATTGGTCATAATATTTTTTGGTTAGCTGTGTTAGAGCCATGGGTTTAGTTTTGACCAGGGCCCTCTCTATCTTGCGTTTGTTTCCCCCCATAGTTCAACACAGTTCTTGTAAGTCTTTCTGACAAATGGACCATACTGGTTTGTGTGCACTTATCATAAATAACTCAACCGGCAAGGACTAATCTGAGTTATTAAATGGTAATATCCCTGATTAAATATTTTGGATATAGCACTGCATAATATGCTGGTGCTTTAAACATAAATTCATTTATTTTTTTGGGGGGGGGTTTTAGCTTCTCTTCAGTACTAATTTGTTTGCTTTCCCCTGCAGTTCCGTTCAGTTGATGAAACGACACAAGCCATGGCTTTTGATGGAATCATTTTCCAAGGCCAATCATTAAAGATTCGGCGTCCTCATGATTATCAACCATTGCCTGGCATGTCTGAAAACCCGTCCGTGTATGTTCCAGGTAAGCCTTTTATGTTGCGCCAGTTTGTCTGCGGTCAATTAAATAGTGCACAATGCTGCAATGTGAGTTCTCAATGCCCCTCATCTGTCTTTTTAACTAAGTTTTTTTTTTTTTTTTTTTTTTTTTTTTTAAAATACATTTTGCATAGCTTTCGGAGACCAACTGGTTAAATACACCTTGAACAATAACACCCTTTATTTTCTACCAGAGCACAGTGCACATTTTATTATTGCAGAGCTTGCGGTTCCAACCAGGACTTCTGAACAGAAAAAGGCATAGCTGGAAATGTCCTTTGTGTAAGATGGATCATGCGTCATATTAAGTGGGTTTTTTTCTCTCCAAATATCATTCCTTTCTTAACAGGGGTGGTATCCACTGTTGTCCCAGACTCTGCACACAAGCTATTCATTGGAGGTTTACCCAACTATCTGAATGATGACCAGGTAACCATGGCGTCATTAAGCCTATGGGTTGGTAATTTCAGGCTTACTTATTTGTTATTTTTCATACCCGGGGAATGTTTTCAATTTGGCGTCCTCATTGAGATCGCTGTGGTCCCAAGCTTTAAAAAGACCACTTTCCTGAAGTGTTCAGCTTCATCTGACTTCTCCTTTGTCTACGCCAATAGAGAAGTCATCAAGTTGAATGGACACAAACTCCACAGGAGGTTATTTTCCTGAAAAACTGATCTAGTAACAGTAGCAATGTACTAAGGTGCTCCTGGTGTTTCTACTGTTACTACAGTTATTCAAGGGGGGGTTGGGTTTCATGTGCAGAAAACAGCACTTCACCTCTAAAATATTTTGGGTGGGCATGTGAACCTAATGGCTCATGTATTAACCAGTATAGTGTGCATATTGTACTCTAAGCACCATAGTCTTGTCTCTTACTAAAGAGTAAAATATATTCCAGGTGACAATCATGCTCATTCTGTAATGTACATGACCAGCCCCCTACATATGTTCAGTGTTGAGCATGAGGCACTTGGTTAGTGGTAGACTGGTCCTTCAAAGTTTCAATCTGACACCTATAATTATATTGGTAGCAGAATCTAGTTGCTATAGTCGGCAAGCTATGCAAAGTATTATACTGTAACTATGGGCCCTAACTTTATTGGGTTCAAGGAGCTCCCGGAGCTATTCAATTAAACGCTCTGTTAAGCCCGACTAAGAATTTCTTCTTGCACTTCTCGGGTGGGAGCAGGAATCCGTCAAAAACTACTGGCATGATAGTTTTCTGCCCTTGGCGTGGTGGATACAGCATCGCGCCAGGCAATTAAGTTGGAGAATGCCCACTCGTGACTAAACACTATGTTTAAAGCACGAGAGCAAGCATTGTCAGACATAACAGCGCGATAAATTGAATGGCTCCGGGGGGTTCCTTCCAGCGCAAATCAATTTACTTTGAATTGAATTGGGCCCATTGTATTGGAAAGTACTGGTATTTAAATTTTTTTTACCCAAGGAAGCAGCATGATTGCTTAGTCACAATTAATTTTATGCAATCGGAGAGGTACTGCAGAATCTAGCCGTATGTTACTTAATATGGACCATTTTGAGTCCATTTATCAATTTCCCAGTACCCAGGAATGAAAAGTCTTTTACATCCATAACTAACTTCTTGGCAAATATGAAACATTAAATCTACTTGCCCCCATATGAAAGTCACCATTGTATTAAGTAAAGTGATTGGAAGTTATCAGCGTTTCCCTATTTGTTTCTAAACTTTAGTTTAACCCAGGAATTGTTAAGAAGTAGTCGCAGATCATGTTTAAAGCTGTCAGTGGACCAGTTACACATGCGCTCTTTGCAAACCTAACATTTGGCTGCAACCTTGCACTAAATCAGGGCAGCCAATCACTGAAAGCCACTGACTTGTCTGATTATTTGCAGTACTGTGCACATTTGCATTTGAATACGCTATAGTTTTAAAGGTCCTATAGAGGTCATTCATAAACTCATTGTGGTGCTGTTAAGGATAAGGCAGGTGTTAAATGTACATTTTTAAAGTGAAAAAAAAATGTAATGTTGATCATATTGAAGTCGTGTGGTTTTTTTTGTTTTTTTGTTTTTTTTTAATTCCCTTCCAAAGCAGAGATATATAACTTAGTATCTCACTGCATATCTGTGAATAATGGCATCACCGCACTAGTTGGTGGTTTGTGTAATATCTAATTTTCTAGGCATTTCAGTATTGCCTTAATTTAATCTTTTCAACTTTTTATAGTTGAACCATTTGTGTATTCTATAAAACGATGTATTATGTACAAATAGTTTATGTACCAATTGCATATTAAGATTTGTTAGACTTAAAGCCTAACATTATTGTGGCATATGTTGTTATATAAATGTTACCTAATCAGTAGAACCTGTAAGTTCCTCAGAACATGATGGCAGTTCACCATTTACTACTGTCTTTTTTTTTTTTGTTTTTTTCTAAAATGGCAGATTACATTGTGCTTTTATATTGACAAAGTAATTTGTATTGTCTGTGCATTTGTGTAACATTGTTGCTAATCTATTCCTTTTAATATTATTGGTATTTCTGTTTAACAGGTTAAAGAGTTGCTTACATCTTTTGGACCTTTGAAAGCTTTTAATTTGGTAAAAGACAGTGCTACTGGCCTATCTAAGGGATATGCTTTCTGTGAATATGTAGACATCAATGTCACAGATCAGGTATGATCCTTAGTATGTAACTGAGCACATTCAAATACTAATATTACTAATATTTCCTTTTAGATGAATCTTGATTTTTTTTTTTTTTGGATTTTTTTTTTTATCAGTCTTTTATTGGGCTATGAAGTATTTTTATACCAATGGCATATGCTGCCTCTGTTAGTTTTGTTACTACTTTATCCAGTGTAGAGCATGGCACTGTAGCTAGACTAATTACTGGAATGTGTATCAGAGACTTAAGAAATATTTACCCCTCACTGAATGCCATCTTTTGGGGATTACCCCCAGTATTTGCTACCTTTTGCCATATAGCTTCTGAAGAGGAAGTGGTGCTTATGCTCTTGTGCAAGTTATCTCCTCCACATAGAGCTAACAGCGAGGAGAGCCATGCTTTCATTGATGGGCCGAAATCATCTTATCTGTTCAAGCATGTGAGGGGAGGGAGGGGGGGGGGGGGCAGTATTTCTCTAAAATCTTAGGCATGTTAAATATACAGATTTCTTACTTTGGCCATTATGACAGATTGTTTTTCATCTTGCATATAAAACGATGTACTTTTTTGGTGGTATAGCAAAGATGTTTTCCAAAGAGCTGTATAGATTACTAGTGTCTGGGTTAGGCTTACACATTTCAGCAATGCAGTGTGCATAAGGTAGCTCCTAAATCTGTTTTACCCCTTTAAAGTAAAATGCACGATTTGGGGGCAAAGAGGGGTGCTGTTGGCGTTCAAACAGCACATTTTTCTTTTTTAAAAACAATTTGCATACTTCTCTTCTGAGTTAAGGTTGCATAAATTAACTTTTTTTTTTTTTTTTTTTTTTCCACCCCACCTCCTTTCTAGGCCATTGCTGGACTTAATGGGATGCAACTGGGAGACAAAAAGCTTCTTGTACAAAGAGCAAGTGTTGGTGCAAAGAATGCAACACTGGTAAGGTTCTATTCTACAATCCTCCCAGCTGTATGTCTTTAGATGGTCACTATTTTACAGAATTTATTATTATTTTTTTTTTTATCTTTTAAAGTTTTAAACTGTTTAATGATGCTCTATATGTTGGTTCAAATGTTTTACAAAAGTTAGAGTCCTTATTAAAACCTGCCGTTCACTTTTGGCAGAGCACAATAAACCAGACTCCAGTGACACTGCAAGTTCCGGGCCTCATGAGTTCCCAAGTGCAGATGGGAGGTCATCCAACAGAGGTATTGTGTTTGATGAACATGGTTTTGCCCGAAGAGCTGCTGGATGATGATGAATATGAGGAGATTGTGGAAGATGTACGAGACGAGTGCAGCAAATATGGCATTGTTAAATCTATTGAAATACCACGCCCGGTTGATGGTGTGGAAGTCCCTGGATGTGGCAAGGTATGTTTGCTAGTATCTTATTGGTTTAGGTATGCCTCTCTTACATGTTACTTAATGAATAATGCTGCATACTCACAAAGATTTTCTGTCCAACCATCTAACTAGTTGGTTGGTTGGAATGAAAATCTGGTAACGTATGGGAGTAACTGATCAGCAATTTGCTCCTAAATGCCAGAAAACAGATGAGAATGGTCGTCAAAAGTTTGTTAAATGTTTGATCTAAACAATTTGCTCAAACAGTTTTTGTCCATTTTCTGGGGTTTGGGAGCAAATTTTGTCATTTGCTTTCATACCTGACCAGATTTTCATTCCAACCAATCAACTGGTTGGATAGAATCTTTTGTGTGTACCCAGCTTAGCTTAGTTTTATTTAGGTATACTGCAGAGCTGAGCAGTGGTCCTGTGTGTGTAAATCTAATTTAACTTGATCCTCCAGAAATGGTGTTGACCTGAAAGTGTCAGTCACTTTTCTATTAAAATGATCATCTCAATATTTACATTATTTTAGTGTCTATATTGAATATAACCTTTTCAGTTTATTTGCATAAACCTATTGACCTATTCCATTGCTACTTTGCACCTGCCTATAGCTAGCTGGGTGTGCATTGGTGTCCAATAGTTCATGTTGTAGCTTCAGGCTAGTTTAGCAAGGACCTATTCATGGTTTTTCAGTGGTGGGCTTTGTTCTCGGGTTATAAAGGAAAGTCCATTCTTTCTCATTTAAGGAGAGGAGCCCATGTACATCTGTGCCTAGGAAATCTGATGTTGGTAGACTACAGAATGCTAGTTTGCTCTAACTGTTTCAGATATTAAAGAAAGTAGTATTGCACACTCCCCTTACAAAAGCATGATTAAGTGCAAGGTAATTTGCGGTAATGACTGCAAGAATCTGGCCTTTTTAGCATTAGTTGTATTTTTGTGATTTGAAATGAGTTGTTTTTTTTTTTTTTTTTAGATATTTGTGGAATTCACTACAGTCTTTGACTGTCAGAAGGCCATGCAAGGACTCACAGGACGCAAGTTTGCTAATAGAGTGGTGGTTACAAAATACTGTGATCCGGATGGTTACCATCGTCGTGATTTCTGGTAGATGTAGTCGAGTACTGAATACGGAGTGGAAAGAAAAAATGAGTTTCAGAGGGAAGTGGAAGCTCAGAAGGACTTGCCTGTCTTTTCTCTGACCACCCCCCCCCCCCCACCCCAAAACCCCTCTCATTGTTTTTTTTGTATTTTTTTTTTTTCCCTTCCAGGAGGCTTTTTCTGATCAAGTGTTTATATTTTATGGCCAAATTGTTATGTCATACTTCCCTGAGTCTCCACAACCGCGTTTTCTCTTTTTAAAGTACACATTAAAAACCTTTATTCCCTGCCCAATTTCCTATTGTTAATGCGAAACAAATCCTGGAAACCCCCTTTTTGGCCCCATGGACCATGAGAAATGTTGGTGGTTATACTGTAGTAATATGTTGTCTCTCCCAAATTTCTTTCTGTGGCAGTTTCATATTTGCAAAGTCAAATTGCTAATTAAAAAAACATTTTGTTGTATTTTACTTTTTATTCTTTATTGTATTTTTTTTCATCTTCCCCCTACACTATAATAACATTGGATCTATATAGATGGCAAATTTTCCTTTTCTAACTTTCATATACTCAAGACATAGGCTCATGCATGGAATTAGAGGAGATTTAAAACTTACAGATTAGGCATCCTTTTTTGGGGGAAATGAAGTAAATTTCAAGAGTCCAATTGACAATTTGTATTGTCCTTATGTCACAAAACTGTTAGTGTTTTTCTAGAGTTACCCAACCTGCCCCCTCCCCTTTTTTTTCTCATTAATGCATATTTAAAGAATAATTTTTCCTGTAAATAGCTCCTGTGTCATTCCAACATATGGTGAGAGGATGCCCACATTTTATGTACACTGAGGACAGAATGTTTAAAAATAAATGATAATGGTAGCATATGTTTTACTGGTGAATTTGCTTCTGTCCTGTTAATCAAACTAATAATGTTGAATGGTGTTTGAACACATGCCTTTTAATGTATTTCTCTACTTGTGGGATTTGTTGTGTGTGTATATATCCTCGTCCATAACGGGTAGACTGCTAAGAAGTTTTCAAATACCCTGAGAAATTTAGCACTGCTTCATGCAGATTCTAATAATTGGCTGTGTATTATGACATTATTACAAACTGCCAACAGTTGGTTACACATGCTACTGTTGCATTAACAATATAATTGGATAACCTTTTAGATATGAAGTATTCCTTAAAGGCCTGCAGAACTGGCAGCCGTCTGGCAAGAACCCATTAAAAATTTAAATTGCACAAACCTGGATTTTGTGTCTTTATGCTACATAAACCTAAAGAGACACAGCCCTGCTGCGGTAAGTTACCCTGCCCCCCTTTTTTTTTTTTTTTTTTTTTTTTTTTAAATGTATAGCTTCCTTTTTATACAGCTGGTCACCTGACTGGTCCATAGCTAAAGATGGCCTCCTGTAAGCAATTTGGACAAGTATTGCACCGGCAGAGCTTTTCATTTGAAGCCATGAACAATAGCAGTGGCCATCCCTATTATGCATAGGGATGGCAAAGCCTTTATTTGGATTTTTTTTACTTGTTATATTAGTTTATGATGGGGTGGTGTGCGGAATCCAGAGTTTGGCCCATTTTAAAAAAAAATTCGAATGGGAAAAACCTTTTGAAGCCTTTCCCATCCATCTACCTAATGGAGATAAAGTAACGTGCAAGAATTTGCCAACAAGAACTGTTCTGAGACAGCGCCTTCCTTAAGCAGTATGTGGATGGAACGTTTAAAGCACTACCCTTAAGTCCTTAATTGGGGCATTCAATTCAGAGAGGTGAAGACCACCAGTTAGTTGGTCCCAGAGCTATTCAATTCACTTTGCAAGTTATTCCGACTATAACAAATTAAATTCGGAGATTGCCATTCTTACAACTTAGCCTGGGTGTTTAGTCGCGAGAACCGGCATTCTCCGACTAAAGTGCCGGCCGCGATGCTGTTAGTGCCACTCTAAGCCGGCAAACAGCCTTGCGGCTGGCGCTTTAGTCTGATTTCTGCTGGTGCGAGAAGAAAATTAAGCCAGGCTAACAGCGCGCTGGATTGAATATCTCTGGGAACTCATTCCCGGTGCTAATAATGGAGCATTGAATTGAATCTGCCCTAATGTGTTTAAACAAACTTCTAATTTATAAATTACACACTCGCGTATTTTTGCCCATATGCAGAGATGTGTTCTTCACTTCAGGCACACATCAGACTTTTGTGATTACTCCCATGTTTTAAGTATATCCTTTTTTTACAATAAACGCTGAATAAAACAGAATTCCTAATTTGTATACAAAAATAGCATCATATATTTCCAATCTGTTGGCGGAGCATTCCCAGATACCAAGTATAAGCGGTTCACTAATACTGGCAAGATGTTTATACTTCTTTAGGGTCCATAGGTTCCACAGGGAGACCTTGGGGTGTAGGTGATGGACCTGGAATCTGGGCACCACGCAGCTCCCAGGATGCACTTAGTCCACTCTCCCTATACCCCGCCCCCGAGCCAGAGGCACCTCCAGTTTTGTTGATGCCCAGCCGGAGTCTGTCACCATTATGCGGGGGGCTGCTTAGGTAGCCCTTAAGCTTTTTTCGTTTCTACTTCAGGGTCCATAGAAGGTCCACAGGGAGACCTTGGGGGTATAGGTGGTGCAGAGTCATCTGGGCACCTTACGCAGTAAATTTTTGTCCCAGAATGCAATGGGTTTTACTCTAAACCCTGCCTGGAGGCACGTTAGTTTTGTTGGATGCCCAGCTGGAGTCAGGTCCCTGAACATGCAGTGGGGCTGTTGCTAACAGCCCCTGAAGTTTGAAGATTAGAAGAATACTTTTCTTCTAGTGCGGACTGTCTAGTGGAAGTTTGCACTGCCGCGTCATCAAAAAAAGGGGAATAAAAAAACCAAAAGAAAAGACTCTTATGATTTAATAGAAAGTGAGATTAGTTGGTGCACACCTGGAACCATGAATGTAAGGCTAACATCAAAATTAAAACTTAACTTTTATTTGGCTGTTTATAAATTGCAGGAAAAAGAGATTAAAATCAATAGAGTAGTGAAAAAGATTGAAAATAAAGTGATATAAAAATCATAACCTCTCTCTTATTTGTGTTTTTAATAATTGTTTGTATGTCAAGTATGTTTGTTCCGATTTAAAAAGGGAAAAACCCCCATTGGATTATATTTCCTTCAGAATAATATTATTATTGTGTTACATATAGCAACAATATAGACTCCATCTAATGATGTGGCAATTGTCTCAAAATTTGTTATATTGTTTGTGAAATCTCAGCTCTCAGGCAACACTGTTGCAATCTGCTCTTTTTATTGAGATATATACTGATTCTTCAAGCAAATTTCTTTACTGATCATCTAATCATCTAGTATTGTGGAGATGATATTTTAGCTATATGAGCAATGATATATCTCAACAATACTAGAAGATCAGTAAAGAAATTTGCTTGAAGAATCAGTATATATCTCAATAGAGAGAAGATTGCAACAGTTGCCTGAGACAGCTGAGATTTCACAAATATAAATTTTTTTTAGACAATTGCCACATCATTAGATGGATTCTATATTGTTGCTATATGTAACACAATAATATTATTCTGAAGGAAATATAATCCAATGGGGGTTTTTCCCTTTTTAAATCGGAATAAACATACTTGACATACAAACACAAACAATTATTAAAAACACAAATAAGAGACACAGAGGTTATGATTTTTATATCACTTTATTTTCAATTGTTTTCACTACTCTATTGATTTTAATCTTTTTCATGCAATTTATAAACAGCCAAATAAAAGTTAAGTTTTAGTTTTGATGTTAGCCTTACATTCATGGTTCCAGGTGTGCACCAACTAATCTCACTTTCTATTAAATCATAAGTCTTTTCTTTTGTTTTTTTTTGCCCCCTATTTTTTTCATTAGAGGTATATGTTAGTATACAATGAGAAAGGTAGCACCCAAGTATCTCATATGAAGAAACATACATCCAATGGATTGTATCCCAGGATGTAAATTGATAAATATTATTAACATATAGAGGGGATGAAAATATACAAGGGAACATTGTTTTGTTTTTCGTGTAAATACAAATTAATAAATACATGAACATAATGTAAATTCTGTGCGGAACTATTCCCATTGTTTTTCACTGCCGCGTCATCACCCTACTGGTGCTGAGATGCCAGTACAGATTCGGGGAACTCGGCGGACCTCTGGGGTCTTAGGTAGCAGAGACCCCGGAGGATCCCTAGACTGCGGCCAGACACTACAGAGCAGCAGGTAAGCGTCACACCGTGATGTTGTGTGCCGAATCAGTCTTTTTTTTTTTTTTTCTCTCCCTGGGGTCGACAGCGTGTGAAACCAGGCAGAGAGTCCTGTGCTTTCGCAAAGCCGCCTGAGACAGCGGGCTGGAGTTTTTGTGGAAACACTCCAGCGTCCTGGGGGTTAATCGCTGGACAGGGGAGGCAGCATTCCCTGTTTTACAGCCAGCTCCTCCCTGCTGCACAGCGCGCCTTTCCACTGCAGTCTGGTTAGGCTGTGACATCTTCCCTCTTCTGACTCCACCCCCCCCATGAGGTCTTCGGCCATTTTGCCTGACTGCGTATCGCAGATCTCGGCGGGTGGTGTGGAGTACGGGTCCCCCTACAATAGTTCTCGTGGTGGTCAATGTATGTAGTGCTTTGTCCTACTAGATGCTAAGTCTGTGTAGTTGACCATTAAGTGCAGGTATTTTTTTCTGCATTTGTCTGCTAGCGCTGTCTGTCTGAGTTTCTTTCTGTAACTGTCAGCCATTTTGTTATCCCTGTACCTATTCTGAGCCATAGCACTGGTGTTGTGCGGGTGCTGCTAAAGTCGCAGTCTGTGACCTTGCTACACAGTCACATCTAGAGTGGTATCCTCTTCACTATGACTGGCAGTGAGAGTGATATGCCTAATTTGGCTCCTACTAAACTGCTCTGTAAAAAAATGTACAGCGGTGTTAGGGGTGGGGGACATAGCCTCTAAGGAGTTATGTTTTTCGCTGTTATACCCCTCCAGGTCCCTCTTTGGCTTCTGCTGCTCAGCAAGAGCTGCCATGGGAGTGCTTTGCAAAAGCACTAATGGCCATGGTGGGGCAATTGGCAGGCCCTCCTGGCTTTCCCCAGTTTGGTTTTCAACAGCAGCACCTTATGCCAGCATAGAACCTGCAACAGTCTTACACCCATGCAGGTATTGCCTCCCCAGTGGGTTAATACATTTCACACTAGTGCAAAATGCAACTGAGGTATGGCAAAATGAGGCACCAGTCAGCAGACCAGCTAAAATTGTCTTGCTGTCTTCGCAATCTACTGTGTGAGATGTGCCATCTGATGATGGATTGCTCCCCGATGAGTCTGACTCTGAGCTCCCTCCTTAGGTGGCAGAGTCCAAGTCTAAAATATACATTCCAGGTCTGATACAGGCTGTGAGGGCAGCCCTGATCATTGAGGAGGATGAGCCTCCTGCGCCTAGGTCTTAACATGCATATTTCATGGAAGAAAAAGTGGCTGAGACTATATTCCCGTTGTCTGATCAACTGGTGAATGACTTGGAGCTAGCTTGGAAAATGCCAGGGAAGTGTTATTAGCTGCATTTAAGCATTTGGCCTCTGCTTATCCTTTTTGCTGAGCATTTATTTTACGAATTGGGAGACTCCACCGGTGGTGGATTCCCATGCCACGTGCTTGGTAAGAAGCGCAACGCTATCTATGCCTTCCGTGTCATCCCTGAAGGATTCTACAGATAGGAAGGTAGAGGTCTGCCTTAAATCTGTTTTATTCCCTTTTGGGGGCTGTGTACAGACCAGCTATGGCCATCTGTTGGGTGGATCAGGCCATGGAATGTTGTGCTAATAACCTGGAAACATATATTTAGTCCCAAATGCTACCAGAGAACAGCTGAATCTTGTGGAAAACCTCAGATTCTGCTACTTACATAAACGAGGCAGCATTGGATGATAGCTTACTAAATTACAGGATTTCTTCGGAGGCCATTGTAGTTTGCTGCACTTTGGCTCCGTTCTTGGAGAGCAGATGCGGACTCCAAGAAGGGGTTGAAGTGTTAGCCTTATGACAGTAAAGTCTTGTTTGGACCTGATTTGGACAAGATTGTGAATACCTTAGCAGGAGCTAAATCTGCTTGTCTGCCTTCTGCTCCAGCCTCTTCGGGGGCTCTGACTCAGAAAGGACATTCGGGCCCCAGGTAAGGCTAGAGCTCAGTCCTTTCCCAGGCTATCCATCGCCAAGAAATCTGCTAGGCCGAAGAAGCAGGCTTGGAGTACCAGACGTCCAGCTGCCAAGCCTGGTGACAGGCCGCCTCCTGGGGGGACCCTAGGGTGGGTGGCAGACTTCTTAAGTTCACCCAGTGCTGGTGTCAAACTACCACGGATTCCTGGGTGAGGGAAGTGGTCTCTCTGGGGTATGTCCTCTCTTTCCACAGAAGGCCTCCCTATCAGTTCTTTTGCACAAGACGTCTGAAAAACACGGACAAGGCATTGGCTATTCAAGAGGTGGTACACTCCATGCTGCAGGCAGGGGTCATTGTACCGGTCCTGTTGTCCCAGCCTTTTTCTAGTCCAGAAACCAAACTCTTCTTACCGTATCAATATCAAGTCCCTGAACAAATTCCTCGTACCCAGGTTCAAGATGGAAATCCTACGCTCAGTTATACTGGCTATGGAACCTGGGGAT
The DNA here is from genome assembly GCA_031769625.1 of Taudactylus pleione. Lineage (NCBI taxonomy): Eukaryota > Metazoa > Chordata > Amphibia > Anura > Myobatrachidae > Taudactylus > Taudactylus pleione. The sequence goes on along the minus strand of JAUIMM010000364.1, from coordinate 5,172,776 downwards.
TTTATGGTGTCTCTGGATATTGAGGATGCATACCTGCCTTTTCCGATTGCTTCAACTCTTCAATGTTTTCTCAGGTTTGCTGTGTCACAACATCATTTCCAGTTTCGGGCTCTGCCGTTTGGCCTTTCAACTGCACCTCCAGCTGTTTACAAAGGTCATGGCAGTCCATCTGCGGTTGCAGGGGATCTGTCCGTTACCATACCTGGACAACCTCTTACTACTAGCAGGGTCCCCAGAGGTGCTTCACCACCACCTGCAGCTGACGATATCTGTGCTCCCAGGTACACGGCTGGTTGATCAATTGGAAAAAGTCCACTAATTCTGTCTCAAAGGATGCTCCATCTTGGAGCTCTGTTGGATTCACAACCGCAAAGGATTTTTCTGACAGAAGAAAAGATCTCCTCCACTATGCAGATGCCTTCACAGTTGCCAAGTGTCAGTCCACTCGGCAATGCAGTTACCGGGATCTATGGCGTATGTCCAGTTTCATTCCCGGCCTCTGCAGCAGTCGATCCTCTCCAAGTAGGACGGGTTGCCCCATCATATACGGACTCAAAGGATTGTGCTCTCTCCGGAGGTACGCTTGTCTCTGACTTTGTGCCTACAAACGATCCACCTCACCAGGGGACGTCCCTTTTGGATCTCTGGGTCCTTCTGACGACTGATGCCAGTCTTTCAGGGGAGGTGGACTGCAGAGGAATCTGCGCTACCAATCAACATATTGGAACTTAAGGCAGTTTTCAGGGCCCTGCAACAAGCAAGGCTGCTGCTTCACGGAAAATCCTGTGTAAGTACAGTCAGACAACGCCATGACAGTGGCTTACCTAAACAGTCAAGGAGGAACTCTAAGTCAGGCAGCAATGACAAAGGTGTCACGCCTTCTGACATGGGCGGAAGGCCATCTACCAGCCATATTGGCAGTGTTCATTCTGGGAGTACTGAATTGGACTTCCTCAGCCGTCACTACGGGCATCCAGGGGAATGGTCTCTTCACCAAAAAGTGTTTCAGCTCCTAGTGGACAAGTGGGGTCTTCCAGACATGGACCTTTTATGGCCTCTTGACTAAATCACAACCTGCCACAGTACGGGTCCAGGACAAGAGACGCCAGAGCGCTCTTGGTGGACGCTCTGTCAGTTAAGTGGACTTTCCAGTTTGTGTTCCTGTTTCCTCCCTTCTTCCTCTTGTTTTTCGAAAGTTCAAACAAGAGGGAGGCACGGTTCTGCTGGTGGCTCCAGTGTGGCCCAGACGTCCATGGTACTCAGATCTTCGCGGTCTCTCCTTCGACACGCCGTGGCTGTTGCCTCAACATCCGGACCTGTTGTCTCAGGGTCCTTGCCTCTACCCAGATCTTGGTCGTCTCTTTGACGGCGTGGCTCTTGAGACATCCCTCTTAAGGTCTGGCTTCTCCGAGCTGTTTTCTTGCCACGCCCCATCTGAGGTCTCTGGCAGCCTTTTTCTTCTTGGTGCAGTCACAGCTCTCTCAGTACAGTGTGTGGTCCGGTCCCCCTACATACCTCTCCCTGGGGTCAGTGTATGTAGCACTATAGTTTACCAGACACTGAGTCTGTAGTGCCAATTTGCAGTGTGCTTTCTGCATTGTATATGACTTATGCTGCCTGTGTGTTGTTTTTTTTTTTTTTTTAAATACCCTGTCGGCATATATCTCTACATCTGCCCTAATACAGGTGTAGTTAGGGTGGTTCTTATACCTCACATATATAAAAAGATTAATATTTGTGAGGTCTGTCACATACTGTTTGTGTGCTGCACTATGCCATATTTAGGCAGTGGGCTCCTGCAGCTTACCCTGGCATCAGACAGGGCCAGTGTATTGCGCTCCTACTATTATCCTATATACTCGTGGTTGCATTGTACCCAGTACCATATTGGGTGTCATATTACTTTGCAGATGTCAACTGTAATGAGCACACCTCTGCACCCATTCTACTATCTTGCAGATTATGTGCTGCAGGTTTAAGTGAGGAGTATTTGGTTTGGGATGGGTTGTGTTCGTTGTTATAATCCTCCATGCAGGATGAGAAACCCCTAAAGCCAACTAAGGGTACTGTTTTGTCATCTCAATCCACCAGCTGAGATGTCGCCTGATGACAGAGATTGCTGATGCTTCTAACCCCGAATCCCCTCAGTAGGAGGTGGAGAATAAGTCTCATATTGATATTGCTGCCTTGGTTTGTGCTGTTAGGTCCATATTGGTAATAGAGGATGACTGGCCAGCACCTCAATCCAAACACCCTCTGTTTAAGAGGGTAAAGGTGACATTGGCAGTATTCCATCTATCAGATCAGCTAGTAGAACACATGGCTGCTGCCTGGTAAGCGTTTGGCCTCATGTTACCCATTTCCTGAGGCTCACTGGAAAAAATGGGAATCATCCCCTGCGGTGGATTCCCTCCACCTTACATGTTTAATTAAAATCGCTACATTACCTATGCCTTCCATTTCTTCTTTTAAAGATCCTACAGATAGGAAAGTGGAAACTTGGCTGAACTCAATATACTGTTTCAGGAGCTTTGGCCTGACCGTCCATGGCGATCTCATTGGTAGCTAAAGCTATAGAACGCTGGGCCGATGCACTTGAGGACTCCTTCCCCTGGGAAGCTCCTGAGAATCAGATGTCATTGGTTGGCAACATTAGGGATGCACTGGATGCCAGTCTACTGACCTCCAGAGTCTTGGCCGCGTCTGCTCACTGGTCCATGTGGCTGCACTCTTGGAGGGTGGATGCTGATTCTAAGAAAGGCCTGGAAGCCTTACCATAAAATGGGGAGACCTTGTTTGGTCCAGACCTGGACAAGATTGTTGACACATTGGCAGCATCAAAATCTGCGTTTCTGCCTTCAGCATCTGCCCCTTCAAAATTTTGAACCTCTTCCTTTCGGCCTCAAGGGAAGCCCAAAGGACAGTCCTTTCCTAGACAGCTGCCAAGAAGGCCGCCAAGTCTAAGAAACAGGCCTGGAGCACAATACGCACTGCTTCCAAACCAGAGGATAAACCCTCAGCCTGACGGGGCGGTCTTCCTGCAGGGGGATCCCAAAGTGGGAGGCCGACTTCCCTTTGCTCAGTGCTGGTGTCAAACCACCAAGGGTGCTTGGGTAAGAGAAGTGGTCTCTCACGGGTACGCCCTCTCATTCCTTCAAAAACCTCCACCAGTTTTTCATCACAGGCTCTTCTTCAGACAAGAACAAGGCCTTACAGATCCAGAAAGCCATACAGTCCTTGCTACAGGCAGGGTTAATTGTGCCAGTCCCACTATCACAGCGAGGGACTGGTTCTTAGTCTACTCTTTCTGGTGCAGAAGCCGAATGGATCTCATTGGCCCATCCTCAGCCTCAAATCCCTGAACAAATTCCTCAGGGTGCCTAGGTTCAGGATAGAAACCCTACGCTCCATCATACTATCTATGGAACCTGGGGATTTTATGTTATCGCTGGATATTCAAGACGCATACCTACATGTCCCTATAACACCCTCTCACCACGTGTGCTATGCTACAGCAACACTTCCAGTTCTGTGCGCTACCCTTTGGCCTGTCCACAGCTCCAAGGGTGTTTACCAAAGTTATGGCTATCATGGCGGCCCATCTGCGGAATCAGTATCCGGCTACTGCCATACCTGGAAGACCTCCTATTGGCAGGTTATCCAGATGTGCTTTGCCACCACCTGCAACTGACAATTGCCTTTCTACAGGTGCATGGGTGGTTAATCAATTGGAAGAAGTCCTCTCTGAATCCCTTGCAGAGAATGATTCATCTGGGTGCCCTCCTGGAATCCAACAGCAGAGAATCTTTCTGACTTTAGACAAGATCTCCACATTACGAGTACGCAAGTGCCTCAAGTGGGATCCATAGTGTCCACCTTTTGACATGGTGGAATATGCTCCATTTCATATCAGGCCCCGGCAGGGGCTGATCCTCTCCATATGGAACGGATTGCTCCACCGGATCAAAGCGCAGGCAATAGTACTCTCTCCGGAGGTGTGTCTGTCTTGGTGGCTACTGACGTCTGATCTAACCAAGGGTCGCCCCTTTTGGATCACGGACTAGATACTTCTAACAACGGACGCCAGTCTCCGGGGCTGGGACGGAGTGACAGTCCGCACTCTTTTCAGGGTCGTTGGACAGCAGTCGAAGCATCACTACAAATCAAAATATTGGATCTTCGCCAGGTGTACAGGGCCCTCAAGATGGCCAAACACATACTTCACGGAAAACCCATGCAGGTTCAGTCCAACAACGCCACCACGGTAGCTTACATCAACCATCAAGGAGACACTCGAAGTCGGGCAGCAATGACTAAAGTGCCACGTATTCTGACATGGGCAGTGTGTCACCTCCTGGCCATTTCGTCAGTGTTCATTCCGGGAGTTCTCAACTGGGAAGCGGACTTCCTCAGCCATCATGATGTGCATCCAGGAGAATGGTCTCTTCACCAAGAGGTGTTTCAACTCGTAGTGGACAAATGGGGCCTCCCAGCGGTGGACCTCAACGCCTCCCGACACAATCGCAAATTACCAGTGTTATCGGTCTATTGGAACACTCACGGCGCAAATGTCAAAGAGCAGCAGCTCCACAACCTTATCTTATCTCGCCCAACACAAGAAAAAAATTAACATGAAATAATTTTTTGATAGTGTTACAGGATCGCTTTCTATTATCAATAATATACTTAGGCAAAAACAGTCCTTATGTAGCTTGTCACTCTCTTCAGAGGTTCCTCTTCAAATATTCGATGTATAAAACGAAAAAAAAGAAGAAAAAAAAACACGTGTAGAATTGTTTTTCAAATAATCATGCATGTAAAATTCTTTGCAGGAGCAATTTCTACAAGGGATGGGTTTTATCTTCTCAATTATGCGATATGATAACGTACATACTCCTATTTAGTGTGGTTTAAAGCATATAATGGTTTCTTTGGTAAACACAAATTCTCAAAATTGGTATATCTGGCACAACATAGAATACATACAATCTACATGTACCCTACTCACATAGAACAGAGTGGGGTAAATCATATAACTGTATCTTTTCCAGGATGGTCACGTACCAAAACTTACCTCACGTAAATATGGCTCAAACGCATAAAGGTTTCTTTTGGTCGGTTATTCCAAAAAATCCCAAAATAATTTGATGAATAGTTCAGTCTTTAATTTGATAAATATATAAAAATTGACACAGTATAAAAAGCAATCTTTCAATCATACATGGAAAATCTTTAGAAATGAGGAAAAAAAAAAATCACAAAAACATCCAGGTACAGTTGTTTTACAGGTATTCTAACCCAGAGACAGTCCGGACCGGTCTCTAAAGAACAAACCTAGTACCTTAATGTAGATGTAATATCCACAATCCAAATGATCTCCAAAATGATGCACAGAAGTTCCTCTGACAAATTACCAGTGTACGGGTCCAGAACAAGAGATGCCGAGGCAACCTTGGTGGATGCTGTGTCAGTGAAGTGGACCTTCCAGTTTGCACACCTGTTTGCTCCGGTCTCCCTTCTGCCTCGAGTTTTTCAGAAGTTCAAACAAGACTGAGGCGCTGTCCTACTGGTGGCTCCAGCCTGGCCCAGGCGTCATTGGTACTTGGATCTTCTGAGTCTCTCCATCGACACTCTGTTCCTATTGCCTCAACGTCTGGACCTGTTGTCTCAGGGTCCTTGCCTTTACCAGGACCTGGATCGTCTGTCTTTGACAGCGTGGCTCTTGAGACATCCCTCCCAAGGTCCAAAGGATTCTCTTGCTCTGTCATTAACATGATGCTTAGAGCGCGTAAGCCACCTTCTGCTAGGATTTACCACAGAGTGTGGCATACATATTTCCAATGGTGTCGTCCCAGAAATTACGACCCTCAGGTGTTTCAGATTTCCAGAGTACTGGCCTTTCTTCAAGCTGGATTGGACCTCGGCCTCCACCTGGCCTCGTTGAAAGTGCATGTCTCTGCTTTGTCCGTATGGTTTCAACGAAGACTTGCTCCACTTCCTCAGCAGAAAATAATGGGCTGCCAATGGAGAAATTCAATTGTTGCTCTGAGCGGGCACAAGTGCTGCAGGTGCCTATTTCTGCTTGCACCCTCTTAAAGTGACATGCATAAATCTGTAAAGTCCATCTTGTGCAAACTCCATCCCTCCCCACCTTCCCCTAGGAGTGTACAACCTGCATGCAATTGGAAATTAAATATACCTGAATGAGTTTTGTCTTTTAGAGTCTAGCAATGTCAGACCTTGAGTAAAGGATACATAATGGAAGAACTACTATTCACTTATATCACTATCTACCGCTGACCCAGTGAACAAAACACTGTAATGTTGGGTACGCGCTCCCCGCGGCCTCTGCTGCATGTGTACGGGTGGTCGGCAGATCGCCCGTACACACTGGCTGATGGCCAGATATATCTGCCATCGGCTGTGCAGCACAGCAGACGCGATATGTATAAACGACGGCGTTCACTGACATATCGCTGGTACACACTGGCTGACGGGCGTATGAAGGCCTGCGTTCACCGACATCGCATTGGGTGTGCTGCACAGCCATTGAACAGATGTCTGCAGACATATCTACCCATCAGCAGACCGCCTGTACACACACAGCGGCAGCTGCGAGGAGGGGGGCAGGACACGAGGGCACAAGCAGATGATGGCCGTTCAGTGTGTATGAACGACCATCATCTGCAGATCACTCGATCTGCAGATATACCTGTCAGGTGTGTACCCACCTTAAGGGTAGGAAATGTATGGTACTCCAGCTGCATGTACTGACATAGTTTTGCTGTTAAGGAATGCTGACACTGGCAAGGCATGCTGGGACATGTTCCACAGAAGCTGGAGTGCCACGCGTTCCCTACACCGGAACTAGAGTATTAAGTAAGCTCTCATGAGCAGGGACCTCTTCCCTCATGTGCTTCTCTTTACATTTTCTTCTACTCTCTACTCCCCATTAGGGCACCTAACACGGGACCGCCAACTCCCGGCAGCTTATTGTGAGTGCTTTAATCACTATTTCAGCAATGTATATAAGTTGTGTCCCTGTCCTGCACTGTAATGTACTGTAAGTTACTTGTTTCTTGTTCACTTATTAGTTCTATGTACTATGTAAGGCGCTGCGGAACACTTGTGGCGCCATATAAATAAAGGATAATAATAATAATAAAGTAAATAGGCTGAATTATCTTTGAAATCTTTCAGGCGTTTTTTTTTCCCAGTAATTTGGAGTGCCACTGTGCACATGAATATCATTGATAAAGCGACAGCTGCCTCTTACTTTAAGTAAAAAAAAAATTATATATATATTAGGGCATTCCACATGAGATCATCCAAAAAAATGAAATGTCCACCACCCATCTTAGATTTGTATGACTTTTTTTTTTTTTTTTTTTTTAAGAGGATGTCAAAACTATTTCTGCCAAATATCTCGACTTCCTGACAATTAGTTTCTGAAATACTGATTTTTTTAATGTATTAAACTATTTACGGCTTATTTATTCCAGTTTATTTTAAATATCACAGAATTTGGACCCCCTAGGTTAACTCTTCCTCCTGAATCCAAACTAAATTAGTAAAATAAGAAAAAAAGAGAGAGTGTGCTGACATCAGCAATTTATATTTATTAACAATATTTATATAAAAAATATATTATCAGTGTCAATCACACATATACATAAATTGCCGGCCAGCAATGTTTAATACAATTTAGTTAATAATTCCATCATACACCACACACAAAAATAAAAAATTCATATAATGAATTTCAACAGTGAAAAAAATCCCTTATAAGATTATTCCAACAAACAGAGATAATTGTTATTAAAGTTAGATCTCTCTTATTGCAAGCAAAAATACTATCCTTTCAAAAATTGTAATCAATAGAATTATATCTAATATTCAGGCAGCAATTTAAAACAGATACTTTGTACAACAATGAAAAATCCCCTTTAGGATTGAAACATAGTATTGAATTTCTAAAATGTCAATCTAGTGCAAAGCTTTCCAATAGCACTTGTTCTCTGTATTAGATAGTTGAACTGCTTCACCTGTAATTGACTTTAAAGCAACTTTAGGTTTGAAATACAGTATTGAATTTCTAAAGTGTCAATCTAGTGAAAAACTTTCCAATAGCACTTGTTCTCTGTTTTAGATAATTGAACTGCTTCACCTGTGATCAGCTTTGAAATAACTTGATTTTTATGATGTTACTAATATTGCTCTTATTGAACTTCAAATACACACATTATTTATTATGCAGGGAAATCATCAGTCCAATAAAAAATTGCTTAATTATCCCCCATGGCCATGTGGTAAAAGAAGAAAAAAAATTATATATAAAAAGGAAAAAGAAAAATTATATCCTTTGCCGGAATGGTGAACCCGCAGGTTATGATGATCCAACAGCCCGTAGGCCCGCTGCCAGAGTCTGTGGTTAAATCGCTCTCCTTCGGAGGTTGTGCCTTATCAGCTCCTACTGAGCGTGTGTTCAGCAGCACACCTGTTTGCTCCGGTCTCCCTTCTGCCTCGAGTTTTTCAGAAGTTCAAACAAGACTGAGGCGCTGTCCTACTGGTGGCTCCAGCCTGGCCCAGGCGTCATTGGTACTTGGATCTTCTGAGTCTCTCCATCGACACTCTGTTCCTATTGCCTCAACGTCTGGACCTGTTGTCTCAGGGTCCTTGCCTTTACCAGGACCTGGATCGTCTGTCTTTGACAGCGTGGCTCTTGAGACATCCCTCCCAAGGTCCAAAGGATTCTCTTGCTCTGTCATTAACATGATGCTTAGAGCGCGTAAGCCACCTTCTGCTAGGATTTACCACAGAGTGTGGCATACATATTTCCAATGGTGTCGTCCCAGAAATTACGACCCTCAGGTGTTTCAGATTTCCAGAGTACTGGCCTTTCTTCAAGCTGGATTGGACCTCGGCCTCCACCTGGCCTCGTTGAAAGTGCATGTCTCTGCTTTGTCCGTATGGTTTCAACGAAGACTTGCTCCACTTCCTCAGCAGAAAATAATGGGCTGCCAATGGAGAAATTCAATTGTTGCTCTGAGCGGGCACAAGTGCTGCAGGTGCCTATTTCTGCTTGCACCCTCTTAAAGTGGCATGCATAAATCTGTAAAGTCCATCTTGTGCAAACTCCATCCCTCCCCACCTTCCCCTAGGAGTGTGCAACCTGCATGCAATTGGAAATTAAATATACCTGAATGAGTTTTGTCTTTTAGAGTCTAGCAATGTCAGACCTTGAGTAAAGGATACATAATGGAAGAACTACTATTCACTTATATCACTATCTACCGCTGACCCAGTGAACAAAACACTGTAATGTTGGGTACGCGCTCCCCGCGGCCTCTGCTGCATGTGTACGGGTGGTCGGCAGATCGCCCGTACACACTGGCTGATGGCCAGATATATCTGCCATCGGCTGTGCAGCACAGCAGACGCGATATGTATAAACGACGGCGTTCACTGACATATCGCTGGTACACACTGGCTGACGGGCGTATGAAGGCCTGCGTTCACCGACATCGCATTGGGTGTGCTGCACAGCCGTTGAACAGATGTCTGCAGACATATCTACCCATCAGCAGACCGCCTGTACACACACAGCGGCAGCTGCGAGGAGGGGGGCAGGACACGAGGGCACAAGCAGATGATGGCCGTTCAGTGTGTATCATCTGCAGATCACCATCTGCAGATCACTCGATCTGCAGATATACCTGTCAGGTGTGTACCCACCTTAAGGGTAGGAAATGTATGGTACTCCAGCTGCATGTACTGACATAGTTTTGCTGTTAAGGAATGCTGACACTGGCAAGGCATGCTGGGACATGTTCCACAGAAGCTGGAGTGCCACGCGTTCCCTACACCGGAACTAGAGTATTAAGTAAATAGGCTGAATTATCTTTGAAATCTTTCAGGCGTTTTTTTTTCCCAGTAATTTGGAGTGCCACTGTGCACATGAATATCATTGATAAAGCGACAGCTGCCTCTTACTTTAAGTAAAAAAAAAATTATATATATATTAGGGCATTCCACATGAGATCATCCAAAAAAATGAAATGTCCACCACCCATCTTAGATTTGTATGACTTTTTTTTTTTTTTTTTTTAAGAGGATGTCAAAACTATTTCTGCCAAATATCTCGACTTCCTGACAATTAGTTTCTGAAATACTGATTTTTTTAATGTATTAAACTATTTACGGCTTATTTATTCCAGTTTATTTTAAATATCACAGAATTTGGACCCCCTAGGTTAACTCTTCCTCCTGAATCCAAACTAAATTAGTAAAATAAGAAAAAAAGAGAGAGTGTGCTGACATCAGCAATTTATATTTATTAACAATATTTATATAAAAAATATATTATCAGTGTCAATCACACATATACATAAATTGCCGGCCAGCAATGTTTAATACAATTTAGTTAATAATTCCATCATACACCACACACAAAAATAAAAAATTCATATAATGAATTTCAACAGTGAAAAAAATCCCTTATAAGATTATTCCAACAAACAGAGATAATTGTTATTAAAGTTAGATCTCTCTTATTGCAAGCAAAAATACTATCCTTTCAAAAATTGTAATCAATAGAATTATATCTAATATTCAGGCAGCAATTTAAAACAGATACTTTGTACAACAATGAAAAATCCCCTTTAGGATTGAAACATAGTATTGAATTTCTAAAATGTCAATCTAGTGCAAAGCTTTCCAATAGCACTTGTTCTCTGTATTAGATAGTTGAACTGCTTCACCTGTAATTGACTTTAAAGCAACTTTAGGTTTGAAATACAGTATTGAATTTCTAAAGTGTCAATCTAGTGAAAAACTTTCCAATAGCACTTGTTCTCTGTTTTAGATAATTGAACTGCTTCACCTGTGATCAGCTTTGAAATAACTTGATTTTTATGATGTTACTAATATTGCTCTTATTGAACTTCAAATACACACATTATTTATTATGCAGGGAAATCATCAGTCCAATAAAAAATTGCTTAATTATCCCCCATGGCCATGTGGTAAAAGAAGAAAAAAAATTATATATAAAAAGGAAAAAGAAAAATTATATCCTTTGCCGGAATGGTGAACCCGCAGGTTATGATGATCCAACAGCCCGTAGGCCCGCTGCCAGAGTCTGTGGTTAAATCGCTCTCCTTCGGAGGTTGTGCCTTATCAGCTCCTACTGAGCGTGTGTTCAGCAGCCGGGATGGTCAAACCAAATTACTTTATTAGCCTTACGTTTGTAGTTGCAGTAATAATGCGAGCTTTTGGCAAGGAGTTAAACACGCTAGGTTAAATCAACATTAAATATCCAATTTTTTTAGGTGCCTAACAAAAGTATACATAACTACCAGAAAAAAAAAATCAGCATGGTACTCTGTTTCATAGAGGAGAAAAAAAAAATATTAAAGTTGACGTTCGATTACTGTACCGCATACATTATCTACACAAGAAACCATGCTGTTAAAAACCAAACCAAAGAAGTGAACAAAACTGAGGCAGAAACTGATGGGAAGTGGATTCCCTTCCCAAACCGAAATAGTCTCTCTGGAAAGTTTCAGACAGAAATAGTCAATCGTGGCAGCCGCTCCTTCAATGTGCACATTTGACCAAAGTAAATTGGTTACAATCACTAGTACTGTGGAACGATTCTGTGGAGTTATTTGTAGTACTGTTGATGATGCAACAGCCCATATGTATACAGCAAAGTCCCAGGCTGAATACCTACGCTAGTTGAAGGAAACCATACGACCAGAAACAAAAGCTATTGTACTACTAGATTTTGCAGAAAATTATTCATTCCTGTGTCAGGATGCATTTCAAGGATTCCCCTGGTACACTTCACAAGCAACACTCACCACTTTGCTGTATATCTTATGCAAGATGTTTGTGACACTTTAAACTGTATGAGTCTGCTTTATAAGTGATACCCGTGACCATGTAGCCATAACTGTGCATGCCTTCATTACTGTAGTTATGAAAGACTTAGCAGAACTATTACAGGTTGAGTCTCCCATAACCAAATATTCCGAAATATGGAATAATTTTGGCATGACTGAGATAATGAAACTTTAGATTTTTGATGGTTCAATGTACACAAATTTTGTCTAAGGCACAAATTATTAAAAATATTGTATAACATTACCTTCAGGTTGTGTGTATAAGGTGTATATGAAACAAATAAATTTCATTTCTGTACACAAACTTTGCTTGAACCACAAAATTATTGAAATTATTGTTTCAATTTACCTGCAGGCTGTGTGTATAAGTTGTATATAACACATAAATGCATTCTGTGTGTATATTAGGGTCCATTCCTAAGATATTTCATTATGATATGAAAATATTCCAAAATACGGAATATTCCGTTATCCAAAATACCCCTGGTCCCAAGCATTTTGGATATGGGAGACTCAACCTGTACCAAAACTAGAGTATGTTCACTACTTTAGAGATGGTGCTAGTGCACAATTCAAGAACTGCATTGGCGGGACAGTTAAACATCTAGCCTCCCGCACCAGTCTGCAAGCAGTGGAAACCCATCACATCTTAACTGGACAAATGAAAATGTACATGGCATAACGTTTTTCTACGTGTCACAAAGTGAAATACAAGACTGCAAAACCAAACTGCAGAGCAGACTAGAAACAGCAAAGACTGGCAGAAACATGTTCTCATCACAGATTTTTGCCTATTAGTAATGATAAGCTACACATGTACAGCTTGTCATCAGATGACATGAACCAGAGTTAGTATCACTATGACAACAGTCACAAAAAATGTAGACAAAAGTGATCTGGAACATAGCAGCAGTCTACGATAACACCTGGTACATTGAATAATATACCCAGTGTAATGAGGAACAAGGTGTGCTGGTGCACTTCATGAAACGAGATGAACAAATGTGTTGTCTTGGCCTTCAAGAGAAGTGGTTTGTTCCATTTATTCACATCCTCTGTGTAACGGAAGTGCCTATTATACAAGGAAATACTGGAAGGCGGTATACACTGTCTGCTGACACTTTAAAGGAAATTTGTGTGTTCAAGGGGAAAATAATGTGATTGTTGACTCAACTTTTCTGTTTAAGTTTTTAAATTTCATAGTTTCTTGCGTAAATTATGTATGTGGTACTACAGTAATCGAACGTCAAATACATTTTTTTTCTCCACTATAAAACAGTACCACGCTGATTTTTTTGTTGTACTTGTGTATACCTTTTTTAAGCACCTAAAAAAAAAAAATATTGGGATATCTGATGTTGATTTAACCTAGCGTTTTTAACTGTTCCAAACGCTCGCATTTTTTGCCATAACGCGAAACGTAAGGCTGATAGTTTGGTTTGGATTCAGGAGGAAATGTTACCTTAGGGGGTCCAAATTTCGTGGTGATTCCTTAATTAACACCGTGAAATAAACTGTAATAAATATGCCGCTGTAATTAAATAGTTTAATACATTTTTAAAAATCAATATTGTGGAAACTGATGATCAGACAGTCGGGATATTTGGCAGAAATAGTTATTTTGACATTCAACTAAAAATATTTCTTAAAAATCTGAGATGGGTGGTGGACACACCTGGTTGAACTAATGTGGAAAGATTCTCTAAAAAAATTTTTTGGGTGGGCTTTAAGATTGGTTTAAAACTGCATACACACAACGATTTTTTGAACAATTATCGTTAAACGATATCGTTTAAAAAAATTGTTCACTTTCTGAGTCAAACGATGAACGATTATCGTCATGCGCGTTCACATTTGTAGTTTGTAATTCAGTCAGACTTGTCAACGCAATGATTTTCATTAAGGGAATATGCAAAAATCGTTCATTACACTTTAAAAAATCTGACAGAAAATCGTTCATAAAATCGTTGGTAACAAAATCGCGTGTGTATGCAGCTTTAGAGTTTAAAAGGAGGCTTATTTAAACATATTTGGTTAAACCATGCATTCTGGAACAGTGAGTGAATAACTTCGTGACCTTTAAATATACAGATGTGTTCTCATACCTCTGGTCTCAATATGACACGCAGTGTGACTTGCCTGGTGTGACTGAGCTGCTTGGTCCTGTGCTACTCTGCTAGCATTGGGCATATTCTTTTGCCGAAAATGTGTCTAAGTCGCAATGCTTTGTGCTGCTTAATTTGGTATGTGACACTTGTATATTTTGAGTGCACCTGAGTTTGTATATGAACCACAATGGAACTTAAAATGAAAAAAAAAAGCTGCGGCTGCTACATTGTGCACTTAGTGTACGGATTCAAGGACTCAGTGGCACACAGATATACTAGTGTCATATATCGAATTAATCAGCACAGTGCTGGTGCGTCCTAGTTGAATTGCATTTCTGGCCAAAAAAGGACGCCTGGCGCTAGCAGAGTCTCACAAGACTTGGCGTGCTGAGTGCGGTATTTTAGCTCGACCGCAGCACAGATGTGTAAGGACACATCTGTACAGTGAGTACTAAATGTAAATTATGATTTTTCCTGCAGTATTGTTAGACCTACATGAGAAAAATTCAAGTTCCGGCATTGCTAAATTCTTAAGCAGCATGATCGAGTGTATGTACTTTGTTAATTGATCGCTGATATTCTTCTCACTGTTTATTTGTAAGAAGCTCTAAAACGCTGCTGTGTTGGAAAGTCTGTTACAAATAATACATTTTTACCTAAAAGAAAATAAGACAATTAATAAAAATGGTCCCCACCCAGTCTTGAATTACAAGTACTTGTGGAAACCTAGAAAGTGTCTACTACACTGCGTTAAGCAAATAGAGAAACAGATTCTCCTGGACAAGTGACAAAAATAAAGAGTTATGGTAGACTTACCTAGATAATTCCTTTTCTTTGAGGTCCATAGGGTCCACAGGGATACCATGGGCGATATTATGGTTGGAAGACCAGTCATCAAACAGTTAAAGCTTTGGCTCCCAGAATGCCCCGGGTCCTCCTCCATATATACCCCGCCCCTAGCCATAGGACTTCAGTTTAGTTAACAAGCCTAAAGGCAGGAGAAGGAAGAACAATCGGACAACAGAAGCACTCTTACAGAAGATGAGGGAATCTGTGACCAAAATAAAATCACCCAATGAAGTCAGGGTGGGTGCCTGGAGTTATCTAGGTAAGTCTACCATAACTCTATTTCTTCGGGGTTCATAGGGATCCACAGGTATAACATGGGGATGTCCTAAAGCAGTTCCCCTAGGGTGGGGGACGCTCCTGAGCAGAAAGAAGAACTTGTCGCCCAAAGTTTGCATCCTGGGAGGCAAAAGTATCAAAGGCATAAAACCTAAGAAAAGTGTGGACAGAAGACCACGTGGCAGCCTTGCACAATTGTTCAGTAGAGGCACAATGACTAAATGCCCATGATGGCCCTACAGACCGAGTAGAATGTGCTGTCACCGTGCTTGGGACAGGAAGATCAGCCTGTGTGTACACCCGAGAGAGAGTCATGCGTAACCATCTCGGCAGAGTCTGCTTATTAGCTGGCCATCCTCGTTTGTGAAAACCATATAATACAAAAAGAGCATCTAATTTTCTAACACCATTTGTACGCTCCACCTAAACACAAACCTAGAGCACGAACAACATCCAGGGAGGCTTAAACTACAGAAAGGTCTGGAGCCTGGAACAACAATATGAAATATGAAAATGGGACACTACCTTAGGAAGGTAACCCTCCCTTGTACGAAGAACAGCTTTATCCTGGAGAAAAATCAAAAATGGGGAGCGACAAGAGAGCGCTGCCAACTCCGAGACTCTGCGAGCAGAAGAAATAGCAAGAACAAAAACAACACCATTGACCAAAAGAATGCCAAACTCTGTAATAGATATGAGCAGAAGCAGGCTTCTGTGCTGTAAGCATCATTTGAATTACAGAACTGGAAAATCCCTTCACTTTTAGGATGGAAGATTCAAGAGCTACGCCGTCAAAGCCAAGACAGGGCAAGTCCAGATATCGGCAGGGACCCTGCTTTAGCAGATCTTGTCACCAAGGAAGAGGATATGGACTGTCTACTGACAGATTCTGTATGTCGGTGAACCAATGACATCTGGGCCAAGCCGGAGCCACCAGAATTACTGTTCCGCCTTCCTGCTTGAATTTCTTGAGAACTCTTGGGAGCAGGGAAATTGGAGGAAAGAGATACGCCAACTTGAAGTCCCATCTTACAGATAGTGCGTCCACGAAGGCTGCTGATGGGTCTCTGGACCTGGCCCTGTACCTCGGGACCTTGTGGTTGTGGCGTGACATCATGAGATCTATCTCTGGTAGACCCCATTTGTTTACCAGGAGCTGAAACACTCCTGGATGGAGAGACCACTCTCAGACATGTATGTCCACTTAGGAACTCTTCCAAATTGAGTACCTCCGGAATGAATATTGCCGAGATGGCCAGAAGATGACATTCTGCCCAAATGAGAACCTTTGTCACTTCCTTCATGGCCACATAACTTCTTGTGCTACCCTGATGATTGAGGTAGGCCACTGTAGTGGCGTTGTCGGACTGGATCTGGACAAGCCTGCCCTGGAGCAGGTCCTGTGTCCTAACAAGTGCTTTGTATACTGCTCACAGTACCAGAATGTTTATTGGCAGATGACTTCCTTGATTTGTCCATTTCCCTTGGAAGATGTGATGACCTGTCACTGCCCTCCATCCACGAAGACTGGCGTCCGTGGTGAGAAGCACCCAATTTGGAACCCAGAACGGTCGCCCTTTGTTGAGATGCTCCTTTTTTAGCCATCACAGATGGGGGTGACAAACCTCTGGAGTGAGAAAGATCATCTGGGACCGTATTAAATTATGCTATCTGTTTCACATGGAGAGAATCAACCTTTGCATACCCCACCATGTCGAAGGTCGATACCATTGATACCAGCACCTGTATTGCTGACAGAATGGTTACTCTTCGATTGCTTAGAAGCATGTGTATCCTCTTTGATAAGGTCCCAATCTTGTCCTCTGGCAGAAATACCCTTTGTGCCTGAGAATTTAGAAATGCTCCCAGATGTACAATCTGCAGTGTTTGAGAAAGTGATGATTTCTTCCAATTGATGATCCAGTCTGTGCCTTACCTCTTCCCTGAGGACGGAAGGACTGAAAAGAATCCTGCCTAGCTATACTATTTGACTTAGATGGCAGGCCTGCTGACTTTGAAGCTACCAGAGTAGAAATTATGTTATCCAACTCTGCTCCAAAAAGTACTTTTCCATGAAAGTAGATGGATGATCCTCCTCCCCAGAATTAGATCCTGGAGAAGAATCCTGTGCATCATCAGACTCCTCTGATGATGCGTCTGAATCCATATGTTGGGCAGACTGAGATAAAGACAACTAGCATTTAGTCACTACTGGTCTGTTATCAACATTAGATGGTACCACACTCTGACTAGAATGGCCATCAACATCCCTTATTGCGGAATGCATATGAGGTGAAAACATATATGGACACCCCATCCAAGAGACATTGATGGAGTAGCCAAACGATCCACTACCTGCATCATAAGCTGGAACAAAGAGGTAACCCAAGATGGCTCTTGTCCAACAACAGGTAAACCGGACTGGTAAGGTGGTACTTTCTAACAGTCAACACACAAACCCTCCTTTATGTCCTGTGGGGACACACAAGCCTTACATGATTTACATGAATTCAACCAGCACAGGTGGCTCCACCTCCTATTTCCCTTTATTTTATGACATGTTTAAAGTGAAGGCACAATCGCAAAGTTATGTGACAGCCTTCACAATTAATGTGAAGTACTTCAGAAAAAAAATAAGTGTTAGTTATAATTGACAGATAGAAATAAGAACAGTAACAGTCAGCAGCTAGCAAACAGTCACATACAATGCACATGTAATATAATTACAATTGTCTCTAAATCAGCTGCAACAACGCAAAGGAATGGTAAAACATAGAGCACCATATACCTTAACCATGGGAGAGGGGAGTGACCCAGACCCTCCTGAGACCAAATTTAATTCTCCTTCTTAGAGGCCCAGTTGTCTGATTATGAAAAAACTGCAAACTCTGTAGGATCTGGTCCTTTTTATACAGCTTCCAGTTGCTGTCCCCACTTGCAGGCTTCCAAAGTGCCGGGTGGTAGGCTGTTTCTTGCCGGGTGGTGCACCCGCAAAAAACAGCCTGGGGAGAACACTGGTGTGGAGTTTGAATTGGGTTCTGAAGGGGAAGGGAAGATGCATTGAGGACAGATTGGAGTGGTGGATGTCAGGGAGGCCAAATAAGAGGAGGTTACAGTGTTCAAGTAGGGAGATGACCAGTGAGTGGATGAGGGTCTTAGTTGCATCCAGCATGAGAAAGGGTCTGATCCTGGAAATATATCTGATGGAAACGGCACTGAATGTGTTGGGAGGAGTCCAGAACAATGGCAATACAGCACACTTGTGGTCTGGAGAAGATGGTGGTGTTATCAACAGATAATTAAATTGTGGAAGGTGAGGTAATTCGGGAGGGTGGGAAGATTATCGGCTCAGTCTTAGAAGTGTAAGTGGTGGTGCATCTAAGTGGAAATAGCAGAGACTGTTGGAGATATGAGTGAGAATAGAAGGGGAAAAGTCAGGGGCAGAGAGGTAGATCTGAGTGTCATCAGCATAGAGATTATATTGGAAGCCAAAAGAGTTGACGATTTCAGAGAGGATGTATAAAGGGAGAATTGGAGAGGACAAAGAACTGGAGTGAGGGATAAGTTAAATGAGAGAAAATGGTCAGAGAGAGGGAATGTGGAATTGGTGAAATCGGAGACATTACAACTGTGAGTGAAGACCAGATCGAGTGACCACACATATGGGAGGAGGTCCTTTGAAAGACACCCAAGTGATGAAGTGAGGTTAAGGAGTTTAGAGGCAGAGGGGGCATCAATAAGGATATTGATGTCACCTAAGAGATGGGAGGGTAGCCAGTAAAGTTGTTGTGGAATTTGGAGCTAGGGCCAGGGGGACGATAGATGACAGCTACACCAAGGTGAACAGGTTGGAAGAGGCGAATAGCATGAACCTCAAATGTAGAGAATGACTGGGATGGTTCTGAGGGTATGAGTTCATAGGAGCAACTAGAGGATAGTATGTCTCCAACTCCACCATTATGGTGTTCCCCTGGGTGGGGAGTAAGAGAGAACTTGAAGCCTCCAGAGGAGAGTGAAGTGGAAGCAGTAGTGTCTGAGGGGGAATTCAGAGAGGTTGGATCACTAGACAACTCCAAAACGTAGGTGAAGTGTCTCCCACTTATCCACAGTTGCACCAGCAGAGCATTTTAAAACATGTAAGGAGAATGTGATTCCAGACCTCAGAGTCCAAACTCAGGTCTGATTCCCTATTTAAGTGGGCGGTGACTTTTGAAGGAGTAAGTTTGAGAGCAGAATATCGTACCAGTAAACTATGGGCCTGATTCTAAATTCTACGATTTGTCGATGTTGGATGCAGTTGAGCGATTTTGTTTTCTTTTTGCTACTGCGCATGTGCACAGAGTCGCAGTTGCGATTGAGACTCACGGTTTCAGAAATGCCTTGAAAATGTATTAGAGGTGATGGGGAGTTGGCCAAGCAGATGCAAGGAAATGGGTTTTCTTATATGAGAGTTGCTGAAGTGAAAACAAAATATAAAGAACAAAAAGACTGTGCTTTCTGGTTCAGTGTCTTGCAGTAAACTTAATTAGAATTAAACAATTATCTCATATAATATTAGAGAAAATCTACACACAATATTATTGCTGCTGTTCAGGGGTCAGAGGATACCTTAGGACAGAAACTGAGCACATGAATAATGGTAGGAAACAGCGCAATAAAATATTGTATGTATATTAAACCACTGCACATAGTATTAATAAGAATACGAATTTATTCACATTGTATAAACCAAAGCATCAAATATAGCATTCATTAAAATTCTATATGAATAAAAATCTGGTAAAAGAAACAAGAAAAAGAAAAATGTGGGTATACGATGGAATCCTGGCACCAACAACAAGGGAAATAATGAAAGTCACTGGTTGAGAAATCTGACCTGACCTGCAGGTAGGTGTTTGGAGGTGAATTACCTTGTCCAAAGGCGTGTGTCCATACCATTCGACAGAGGACCCAGTACCATCGAGCCCTACCTTCTATAGACACAGTAATACAGGAAGTACCCCAATTGGGACTGCACAGGCTGCAGGAATTTACCACCACGGGAATCCCCCAGTGCACGGGTATTACAGCCTTAGCTGCACTATTAAGGTACATCAATAGTGATTTTTTTTGTACACAGATAATCATGAGTTATGTAAGTTTAAGAGCCAGAATTTTGTTCCATCCGTTACGTCTGAACCCAGTATCTTACGTGCCACCGAAACCACCTCATCTCAAAACACCTTCAGAACAGGGCAGGACCACCATATGTGGAGGGGGTCCGCCCCACATCTCCAGCAACAAACTGGCACACCAGCGTACATTTTGGGCGAGATGAATGGGCATCTGTACCATCTGGAAACCACCTTAAGATGAGTCTCAAGGATAAGGATATTGGTGGAACTACTCCAAGATTTCTCAAATATAGACTTCCATTGGCGGAGGCTGATATCCGTGCCAAGATCCCTCTCCCAGTTTTTAGTAAACTTTGGTAATGAAGTAAAAATATTCTCAATGAAAATTTTTTATATTATTGATAGTATATGGGAGGAAGAGGTCTGAGACACCACCAATGACTCAAAAGGTGTCAAGTCCCGGATCCCTGTTGAACAGAAATCTTTTGTCATAAGAAAATGTTTAATCTGGAGATAGCGCCAAATCTCATTGTTTGAGAGAGACCACTTAGCCCGGATGTCAGAAAACGGCAATACACCAGAGGAGTCGTATTTTGGCGTTGCTGTCCATTACTGGTCGAATAGCCGACGGAGACGTTCGGGTGATATTCAGGCTTCTTCATTTTTATTGCTTGCGGTGGTATCTGACCGCTGATTGTGGTACGCATATTCATTGAACCAGTTTTATGTCCGCTGTCTGCAATAAAATCTGTTTTACAATTTCATGCACTATGTGGCGCCCCTTCTTTCTTGCTCTCAATTCCAGATAAACCAATACCCGCTTGGACCGGGTTTTAACGTGGGGAAGACGCCGGCCTGTGTGGTGCCTGTGGCCTGTGCTATATCTGTCGGCTGTGACACAGATTTACTTTGTTTCCAAAAGTCCATTTATTTATTGGATTCTAAACAACTTTTCACAGTATTATATGTGTTTATGCATTGATTGATTGATTTGCGCACTGAATTTACTGTATTTGTTTAATAAATATATATATATATATATATATATATATATATATATATATATAACAGGATGTAGATTGGCACTCCAAATAACCAGGGTGCCTTCACAGGAATAAAGTAGAAAAATGCAAATGGTGCGGCACTCGTAGCATTGTATAATGATAGACAGGACGCAGAGATGATAGATCTATCGAGGTAAATTTACTAAAATGGGAGTTCTGTTTAAGAAGTGATGTTGCCCATAACAACCAATCAGATTACAGGTATTATCTTCTAGAAGGTGCTAGATAAATGAGAAGTAGAATCTGATTGGTTGCTATGTGCAACATCACTTCTTAAATAGAACTCCCTTCTTAGTAAATTTACCCCATCATCTCCGCGTCCTCTCTATCATTATACATGCTACGAGTGCCGCACCATTTGCATTTTTATATATATTACTGTGTAATTGAATGCTCAGTGTGGGCTGGAAATAGTGCACCATAGTAAAGACTCTACTTCTCTTTTGTTTCTTTGATTAATGTAAATATTTGAGTATGTGGTAGCGCCTCAGTTTCAGGACTTATTGGAATATAATAACTCCTGTGAAATATTTCAGATACTGTAGTATTATCTATAATAAGAATTTCTGCTATTGACTGAGTCAGCATCACACATAAATATTATGAGCCGATAAATATTGATGCTACTGCATTCATATCACTGGTGCGGGATCATACGTAACTCTTGCATGACTTCGTGTGACACATTCCCCAGAAAAAGTGGCCTAAGCAGCCATAGGCCTTAACAACATCAGAACAGAGGAGCTGACCTTATCGTGGTGATGACTGAGGGGGAGATCCCAACTGCTCAGGACATAAAAGCAGCCGGTAATAGATATAAACAAATATGAGATAAATATAAGGCCTATATGATAAAATAAAAGAAAACTGAAATTATGAAATTCGGCCACAAGAGGGAGCTGTAACCTCAGAAATAAGTGATCAGGGCAGGTGAAGCTGAGTCCCAGGCAAACAGGCAGCACAATGGGGATCTAGTTAAAGTCCTGATGGGACCTTGGTCAAAGTTAACTATGACCTGCACATTAAAAATAATATGATATATAAGGATCAGTAGGTGTAGGGAAGGCTTATGATGAGTCCGCCCAAAATAGAATTAAATATAAAGGGGAGTGGGGGGCAGGGAGAGGAATATAGATGGCGCTGGTAAGGGCTTCACAAAAGGGTGCTGTCTGACCCCAGTGATTCACCACACCCTTGGCTGCAAGGATCGTCTCCCGGTCCCAGGAAAATAGAACAGGGGATCTGTGTGGAAGATCAGCTGGTGTCAGCCAGCCAGCCAGCCTCGGTATTCATCAGCAGGAGAAGGAGCCAGCAGGCCTGTAACCGGGTCAGCCCCACTGCCCGTTCATATTTCTCTCCTCCTAATGTGTTCCAAGAAAACTCCCACACCTTTACACCACCACTAGCATGAACCCTTATGAACCCTTAACACAAGGCAGGATGGTTAGCACAGATATATATTGTTTGTGCAAAAAATCTAACCCCATTGTCTACATGTGACTGCACAATTTGAGATTTGTAAAACCAGGAAACTTTTTTCCAATCTTCAACTGTCCTATTTTGCTGAGCCTAAAAATTGTGGTCTTCAGCTACTGTGGACCATCCTCTTCAACTTACTATGCATTCAGAGATATTCTTCTGCACACCCCTGTTATAAAGCATGGTTATCTGAGTTACTTTCTGTCAGCTTGAACGAGTCTAGTCATTTACCTCTGACCACTATAATTAAAATGCATTTTTTGGCAACAGAACTGATGCTTACTGGATATTTTTTTCCAGCATTATATGTGAACTGTAGACACGGTCAAAGACTTCCCATATCCAAAATGTAAGATATGCAGTTTTAAGGACAACTCACTTTAGAATAATGATAGAAAATAAATACAAATAGTCAAATAATGCAAATCTACAAGTGTTTTGTAGATATGATTGATATGATCCAATATGATTGTAATTTAATATATGTGATGAACACATGCGTGGGATCAAAAATGGAAATATTACTCACAGTCTTCCTGCCAGACATAGAGTATACATCCACCTCTAGTATGAAGGGTCGAGAGGTGTCCGGCTGTTTGAGGATGGTAGCCAAAGTGAAGGCTTTTTTTGAAGGCCTGAACAGCTTCTGGCAGCCATTGTCTGTGATTAATACCTTTCCTGGTGAGGTGCTTTTTTGGGGTTTTCACCATGTAGCAGCTCTTAATGAACTTCCAGAAGTAGCTTGAAAACCCCAGGAATCGTTGCGTGGCTCAGAGGTCAGTAGGCAGTGGCCACTGCTTGATAAAGAGAATAATAAAAAGCGCTGCTGATTGGAGACCCTTTAGCTTAATAATAATAAATACAATTTAATGTCACATACAAATGGCCATATATAAGCACACAAAAATACAAGACAAGTTACATAAACGACAGTATATAAAATTGTTTTCTAAAATATCAGGTTAATATGTGAGCATATAATTATAGAGCAACCACAAGATATAGCAGGCCACCAACACCTCCACATATGTTGCTGTATTGTGGAAGTGAATAATATACATATAAATAATACACATAAAACAGCTCCACAGACCACTGGGCATTCCTCTGGCTTATGTCCCAGAAAAATAACACTTCAAGGTTCCAAGTGTATTTTAATCTATACCCTTTTATTGGGTCAAGGACCAATTGTATATCAGTACTTTTTGTCCTTGATGGTTGAGAGAGACTTGATCATAGATATGTGTAAATACACGGTCTCATATAGTTGAAAAATTTCTCTTGGAGAGATAGGGATCTTCCCATCACCTTTAATGGGATATAGGGCCTGATTCAGACCCGGACGCTATGCTGCACTCGCTCGCATGCGTATGCATCACAATGCGTGTGCGCGAACCGTCATTGCGATGGGAAAGTGCTCGCCCGTAGCCCGCAGTCGGGCCGCTATTTTGAGTGACAGATAGTGCCGTTTGTGGGTTTTAACAGGGAAAGGTGCTTGTAAATGGGGGAGTGGATGTGCGAATGCAGGCGTGCCCGACCATCAGAACGGCGTTTAATGGGCGTCCATAATTAGCAAAGTAGCGTCATTACACAAGTGACTGGGTTGTATTTTAGCCTGAACTGCTCGCAATGTTGTGGTGGGAAAAGACTACCACGAGCACTGCGAGCAGCTCCGATGGCTCTCGATGTTCCCGATTAATCCTATAACTGCCGGAGATGACGTGTGTTGTGAGTGGCAAAGGGTGCGAGCAAACAGGTGCGAGCGCATAGTGCGGCCGCTCGCTATTGCTTAGTGGGTGGCTTTACGAGACGCAGTCCGAGCACATGATTTAAATAACCATCCCCTTTTAGCCAGCGAGCGGACGCAAATAGCGTCCGGGTCTGAATCAGGCTCATAGTGTCCAGCCAGGTAAGCGTAATATCAGCTATCATTCGTCTGCTTTGTATGCAGAAATAATTGGCAAAAGTCTTATTATTGCCCAGATAACGATATTCACTGAGAGTTGTTTTTAGTTGTTTTAAGATTACTAACAGTAAAGCTGATCCAACAGAACGCCCTGTATTGATAGCCTGTAGTTTTGTAGGATCCATCTCCAGACCCGTGCCCAAAACAATGTACCCAAGGATATGTAATGATGCCTGCTTGAACCGACACTTATAAATGGTTGGCCTATAGTCGTTTCAGCACCTGTTTTACTTGTAGACCGTGAGACAAAAAGAGAAGATTAAAATGTAGTCAAGGTAAACTATGACCCATGAGTACAGGAGATCTTGTAATATCTCATTCATCACTGGAAGACTGCCAGGCCATTGCAGAGCTCTAAGTGCATCAGCAAGTATTCAAAGTGCCAGTTCCTTGTGTTAAAAGCGGTCTTCCACTCATCTCCCTGTCGAATCCTTAGTAGTTTGTAGGCCCCCCTTAGGTCCTGCTTGATGAAGACAGTGGTCCCTTTCAGGGAATAACTCAGAAAGGAATGGGATGGGGTACACATTTTTAATGTTTATGACATTGAGACCCCTATAGGCAATGCAAGGACAGAATGCTCCATCCTTTTTGGCTACGAAGAAGAACCCAGCTTTGGTGATTTGGACTTTCAAATAAAACCTTTCACCAGGTTCTTCTGAATGTAGTCTGACATCACCTGAGTCTCTGGCAATGAGACTGGGAAAACCCAGTAGCATCATTGGGGTTGGTGACACCCTGCGCCCTGTCACCTCTCCTGTTGTCCTCTGCCAGCAAAGCCATGCACCTTAAGTGGCCCGCACACCCCCAGTGAAAGTACTTGGAAAAACCGCCCTCGGCTGAGAATCAGGTCAATCCCACAATTGCCCACCCAGTGCTATCGGCTCTGCTCTCTGATTATCAAAGACGTCCAAAAATTCTGAGTAGAGTGAGGTAGGGTCATGGTGACCTCAGATTGGCATAGTGTCATGGGGTTTCTCTTGACCACCTTGGTAAGGCATCATAGTTAATACTTTGTCCCCATGCTTTGATCTCCGATGAGAACCAGTCCAGCGTGGGTGAGTGCAGACGTAGCCTAAGTAGCCCTAAAATGAAAGGGTGGTTGGCTTGTGGGAGGACCAAAAAGGAGATTGGAGTAAGTGGCTCCTGTTTGCATGTGAGTAGTAACAGTACCCTGTGTGATCGAGATATGTGGGATCTTATCCACATTCATGGAGATCAGAAAGAATGGGTGGGGTAGTTTGTAAAGTTGGAGACCCCTATCTTTGGCAAATTCCACAGAAATTAAGTTGCAGGCTGCTGTCCTGACTAGGCATGGCCTTTTCCCAACTTCTTGGGGCATTATCCCAGCAGGTGATCTGGGGCGACGGCACAGAACAAACATAGTTTGTGCTTAAGGCGGCACTCTTGCTCCTGTTGGGTAAGACGTGCTCTACCCAGCTGGGTTTCTCGTATTGGTCACAATGTGGTTGGTACCGGGGTGTCCGTATGAGTGACAGGTACTGGTTGCCCTTTTGGTCAGTAAGATGTCACACTTGATTCAAGTGACAATTATGTGATCTAGTGACCGTGGAAGGTCTCTGGATGCTAGGGCATCATTGATATTGTCTGCCAATCCCTTCCAGAAGATGGCTAGAAGGACTTCATTGTTCCATTTAAGCTCAGAGGACAGAGTTTGGAATTGGATGATGTACTCTCCCAAAGTGGAGATACCTTGGGAGAGCCAAAGGATCAGGTCAGGACCAGGCCACTGAAATTGGGAGTTGGAGAAATCCCCAGTGGGCCTCACAGATTTGTAGCTATGCCCTCTAATGCGGGAGGGTGGGGCCTATGGAAATGGCCGCTATAGTATGGCGGGGCTGCAGTGCAACTGGTTACCGGATAGTCATCAAGGCTGCTTTGACTGACGCGGCAGCAGCTGCCAGTGACAGGTTGGTTAATGGGGTCAGCAACTACTGGGGCACTGCATTTCTGAGTAATAAATCCCATGACACTCAGAGGGGTCAGAGGAGCATGTGCTGAGCTCTGATTTGAGGAGCCCATCACATGCTCCTCTGACCCATAGAGATCAGCAGCAGTGCAGCTTCATAGGAGTGACTCATTGTGAGGCTGTGTCTTCTCTTCTGCCAGCTGACTAAGGTGAGGTGGCTGTGACTTCTTGTGAGTACACTGTGGTTTAGTGTAGGGGGCACTAAAATTTTACGTAATGTCAGGTTTCTGCAGTGTGGTATAATGTAGGGGTACTGCAGTGTGTCAGGAAAATTACATCTGGGGGAGGTTGTCAGGAGAATGCCATCTGGGGGAGGTAGGAGGGAGGGACATGATAATATACCAGGGGTGGGCAATAAGTGGCCCCCCAGCTGTTGTAGAACTAAACATCCCAGCATGCACTGCCACAGTTTTGCTATTTGGCCATACTAAAACTGATGTAAGTCATTCTGGGATTTGTAGTTCAACAACAGCTGGAGTACCGCTAATTGCCCACCCCTGTAATAGACCCAACCAATCATGAAACCGTGCAACTTCCCTGAGTGGTCACTAACATAGCGGGAAATGATTAGGTTTTAAAAAGAACAAGCACTGTACTTCTGGGGGAGCTTGAGAACTGGACTCTGACTAGGCATTATGGTGCCATCTGTGGAAAGGACTCGTGGCATGGGGCGCTGTGTGTGATGGAATGAGGAATCACATACACAGGGACACTGAACTGCCATCTGCAGGATGATGTCAGTCACCGACTTTGGCTAAGGGGTGATACTATGCCCATGTACTTTGTGGAATACATCACCAGTCCAATGTGGACTTATACATTGGAAACTCATGTGTGGAAGTATTTGTGCTCCTGTATGGACTAATTCGCTGTCACTGCTGTGTGGAATCAGTGACAGTTTCTCCTTTGTGGACTAATTCACTATCACCGCTGAGTAGAACTTCTATTGTGTCCAGCATGAACTTATACATCGGGAACTCTTGTGTTAAAGTATTCATGCTCCTGTGTGGACTAATCTGCAATCACTCCTGTGATAAAGTGGCCATACACGGTGAGATTCAAAAGTTGGTCAGATCAGTTGTACGATTTCCCTTGAAAATTCTTCCCTTCAGATACAGGACAATTTGTATTTAAAATGCAACTATTTCATATAAGACCATACGATTTGATCAATCACATCACATAATGTGTGGCAATTCCTACACGATCAGTTGAGATCTCTCTGCAAAACAATCTGACCTGTGACCCAACTAGACGACGACGGGGACGCGCATCGGGGTCGCAGAAGACTCAAAATACAACTATTTTCAAATGATTGGTCTGTCCAACCTGTAGAAACTGCCCAAATCGTGTGATCAATCGTCCTGTCTATGGCCAGCAATAGCTTTCCTGTGTGGAACTATTAGTCTATTTGGAATTGTTGCAGAACTATGGGCCTGATTCATTAAGGCTCACAACTGCAAGAGTGTACTCAGTTGACCGATTGTTGCATAACGCGCATGTGTATGCATCGCAGTACACATGCGCAAAGGCACCGATGCAATGTCACTGTGATCACACAGACCACGTAGAACCATTGCAGAGTGATTGACAGGCAGTGAGTGTTTGCAACAGTTTTAGCATGGTCAAAAAGCAAATCTGCGGCAGGGCCTGTTGGGATGTGTAGTTCTACAACACCTGGGGGTTGCTTACTGCCCACCCCTACTCTGCAGGGACTGACTCTGTCTGCAGATTGTTACTTCACTACATTTACATCCTGTTCCTATGTATTACTGATTTTTCTGTGCTGTGAAAAATAAACCATTACTTCAGTTTAATTGGCTCTGTGACTGGATGATTAAAAGAACCCTGAATCTTCACATAGGGGCACTACAGTGTAGCATATTGTAGGGGCAGTACACTGTGGCATAATGTAGGGGCAACCAAGCTTACTCAGCACTTACTGTGTGGCATAATGTAGGGACATTACAGTGTGGCATAAGGTAGTACAGTGTAGCATAATGTAGGGGCACTACAGTGTGGTATGTGTGGGCACTACAGTGTAGTATAATGTAGGGGCAGTACAGTGTGGCATAATGTGAGAAAGAAGTGATGAGGGTGATATCGGTGGGGGTGGGAGTGTCAGCTGTTCTTCATTTATTATGTGTGCAGGTTTCATTCTCAGTGCCGATTTATACTACTTATCCTGTAACTTACCTGCCATAGAATTATGAACAAACCACTAGCCGAGGAATATAAAAACGTTTTCTGTGACCTTTAAGGAGTGTGCTCACGCAGGGCATACACAGTGCAATTACAATGGCTGTGACTAGCAGTTGAACATTGAGCTCCCTTTGAATGCTAAAGCAATTTTATGTAATGGAAACATTTCCAAATATATATAATAAAAAGTGAGGTGGGGTAGGGAATATATATATGTAGAATGGGTGGAGGAGAGAAATATCACACAAAAGCAATAGAAAAATATACAGTATGGGTTTGTGGAGCAGAGAATATGGCACATTAAAACAGTTGAGAGGGGATACCGGTTATCTCTCCTGCCCAGGTCATTAAAATATATAGTTGTGGCTCTGCTGGTCCGGCCGGCGTGGACATCAGGCAGACGGGAGGAGGCAGAACCAGAAGAATAAGCCTGAGGCAAAATAAGAGGTGTAAGGAAGGAAAAAGCTGCATCAAGGTTAGATCTGACCAATATGTTAGTACCTGTGTAGTGGTCTCATTTACCCCCAACTGGCCATCATTTCAAGGCTTACTGGTTGGTTCATCACTACCTCCCTGATCCCTCCATACTCACCACTACATATCTGTACCACCCTCCTTACCAAACACAGACGCCTCCATACTCACCACTACCCTGGCCGCTCCTTACCAAACACTATCTCTGCACTACCTCCCTGACCCCTACATACTCCCCTCTACCCATCTGACCCTTCCATATCAAACACAACCTCTCTACAGTCTGTCCTTTCCCCCTGGCCCCGTCATACCAAGCCATGCACTGCCTCCATGACCTCTCTATGCACTCCACATCCTCCCTTGACAACATAACTGACTGCCATGCACAGTAGTAGATTATTGACTTCTCCAACTATATATCTCCAACTATATATTTTGCCATACCACAACCAGGCTTACTCAGCACTCACCATTATATTCCAAACTGTACTTTAATTCCAGGGAATGTTAGTTCCAAAGTACTTCAATGATTTGTCAAGCTGACCAACCACGTCACTGTCTTCCCATTCTGGTCAGCCCCTCCACTGACTCTCAAAAATATGAGCATTTGGCTCCAGGTATCACATACATTTTAAATACACATTATGCTCTTTCAATCGATTTATATATATATATATATATATACACACAAGCTGCAGTACCCGGCTTTACTTGTGTGGAAGGTGGAAGTCGTGATCTGTCTTTTCTTTGGCAGCTGGCTCCCTCCCTCAGTGGGCTGCACTCTGGAGATCTCTGCCACTTGGACACCAGCTCCCTTGTACTGAGCCACTCCTCCTGCATAGGAACCACCTTTAGGGAGTTGTACTGAGCCGGGCCCTTTTCAATGACTGCCATCCAGTATTTTCGTCACTGAGGACAGTGCTGCAGCCTCCCCAGATGATAGGGAGCTCCACTGATCCACACATAATGGGTCCCTGAAGAGCAGGTACACTAGCACTTTTGTAATGGTTCTCCTTAGGTGGCAGTTGCCCTCTTTACTGCAGGCTCTGGACTGCTCACAGCAAAAGCTCCTCTTCGGCGCATAGTGCTGAAAATAATTTAGACTTGCCCAGAACAGTGCAGGGGATCCCTCCTCATGAAGCCCCGCCCATAGCCAACTGACTGGTGAAATCCGCATCACAATCAATTCAGTGGTTGTTCAGTTTAAATATATTTATTAGTTTACAGCATCTGAACTTGAGATTTATAGTATTCTATTTTTAGTATATATAAGGGTCATAGATTATAATAATACTTTTTACCAGTCTATTTGACCACATCCCCTCCAGTAACTGGCTACACCCCTTTGTGGGCCTCTATTATTGCATTGTGGGCCCTTCATGCGCCAATCCACCACTGTGAAGTATGGGGGATGCCGCAGATGCCACTCTTCTCAGTTCGTCAAAGATCCTCTGGAAGGCATTGACAAATGCTGAGAAGAGAAATGTCTTGCTCTCAGTTATGAGAAGTCCACACTAGGGCCTGGCCAGATAGTAGCGAGATGATAAATGCTGCCCTGGTCCTCTCAGAAAAAAAATAATGGGGGAATACTCTGAAGTGAATCAATATCTGATTAAAGAATCGGAATACCCTTCATATACCTTAGGGTTGGAGATCCGTAGGTGTCCTGGGCAATGGAGGTGTACAGCTGACAGATGGAACTGTTACATTTACAAAGGGTATAAGAAGGAGTTGGTGGGATTCACGTCCTGCAGACACAGTATTATCTGCGTTTGGTTGTTCACTTGGTTGTCCACCCTTCCAGTGAGATCTTGCAGGAGATCCATTGCAGATTGGCACAAGTAAATACACTGGCACAGAGTCTAAAGGGTAAATTTACTAAGATTCAAGATGGTCCCGATCTTCAAAGTGATTTATCTCGCTGGTACTCGGCAAAATTTGGGTGATTTAATCTCTTTTTCTTTTTACCAAATTTACCAACAGGCGAATTGAGGCTAAACGAGTTTGCCGATGGTGAAGCAGAACGAGATATCTCTCCCGAGTAACTCGTTTTGCAGGTGATTACTCACCCGAGATTGCAGTGTTTTCTCTCTGCAAATCTCTCCCGAGCTAGCAGCCAGCACATATCACTGAGATATGTGCTTGCTGCTTGTGTGTTAAGACTTGTAAAAAATAGATAAATGTTTTTTTTTTAAAATGATGTGAGGTCCCCCCTTCAAAACACTAACCAGCCTCGGGCTTGCCAGCCTGTCCTGGTTCTTAGTTTACAGGGAAAAAAATGTGTTGGGTTCCACTGTAAATTACGAACCAGCAACAGGCAGCAGGGACAGAGCTGATTTTAAATATACAGAGAAAAAAAATTATGTGAGGTTCCCCCGTATATTTAAAACCAGCCCTGGACCCTTTCTAACGGGGGTTTGATGCCACAGCCAGGGGTGCCCTTTCACCGGGCCCCCCAGCCGCAGCATCAGCCCTGGCCGGTAGTCAGCCCAGGGATCCCTCGGGAGTTGGGGCCCCCCAATAAAGGGGTCACCCTTTCCAGGGCACCCCTGGCTTAGGCTGATAGCCCAGGGCTATCCCCACCACCCCTGGGTGGTGGGTGGTGGGTTGATAGTGTTAGGTGTAGTGTAAAATTTAGATTTTTCAGCATTGTCTTTACAGTGGAACTACAGGTCCCAGCAAGCCTCCCCTGCATGCTGGTACTTGGAGAACCACAAGTACCAGCATGCGGGGCATTAAGGGCCCACTGGTACCTGTAAAGAAATGGTTAATAAAACACACAACACACCGTGAAAATAAAGCTTTATTGCAGACATTAGCGCAGTGTAACAATATGCAGAAGCATGTTGTTTCACTGTATCCGGGCCACGTATTGGATTTCTGTGGAGAACATCGAGGGACATAAAGGTGAGTATTGGATCTTTTTTTACGGGTAATTCGATGGGATACTTTACGATGACAAGGGGACATGAACATCTGGAAACAGGTGAGTATGTGTAAGTGTGTTTATGGATGCAATAAAGCTTTATTTTCACGGTGTGTTGTGTTTATTAACCATTTCTTTACAGGGGAACTACAGGTACCAGTGGGCCCTTAATGCCCCGCATGCTGGTACTTGTGGTTCTCCAAGTACCAGCATGTGGGGGAGGCTTGCTGGGACCTGTAGTTCCACTGTAAAGACAATGATGAAAAATCAAATTTTTACACTACACCTATCAGCCTAGGCCAGGGGTGCCCTGGAGAGGGTGAACCCTTTATTGGGGGGTCCCCAACTCCCCAGGGATCTCTGGCCTGGGCTGACTAACGGTCAGGGCTGATGCTGCGGCTGGGGGGCCTGGTGAAAGGGCACCCCTGGCTGTGGCATCAGTCCCCCGTTAGAATGGGTCCAGGGCTGGTTTTAAATATACGGGGGACCTCACGTTAATTTTTTTCTCCTTATATTGAAAACCAGCTCTGCCCTGCTGCCTGTTGCTGGTTTGTAATTTACAGTGGAACCCTACACATTTTTTCTCTGTAAATTAAGAACTAGGACAGGCTGGCAAGCCCGAGGCTGGTTAGTCTTTTGGAGGGGGGGGACCTCACGTAATTATTTTTTTAAATTAACCCTATTTTAACCATTTACAGAAAAAACATACACAAATCATAATGATTTGTGTATGTTTCTGACCATCTTGCAGCTCAGGGGGTTAAGCATTTGAAAAGTGATTTTGACAGAGATTTTGCTCCTATCTCACCCGAGCTTGTCATCCCGACTTTTGGTAAATTTGAGAGATGTATGTTTTAGGTGAAAAGTACTTCTGATTTGGCCTGATGGTGATTTGATTTGAGATTGCTATCTCACCCGAGTTTTAAGAGGGAGATGAGAGAAATCTCTCTCTAACTCACCCGACTTTATCTTTGTTAAATTGCAAGCAGGAAAAAAAACAATAAATCACCCGAGATGGTCATCTCGACCTATCTCGATTCTTAGTAAATTTACCCCTAAGACCTCTACCAGACTTCAACAGGGATCCCTGCAAGAGGTTATGGGCTTTACTCAGTGAGGTCCCTGGTTACGGCCCAGTGTAGTTGGATCCCACTGTGAAAACAACAGAGTACTTAGCTGGAATGAGGACCCTGCCTGGAAACACAGCCAATGGAAATTTGGGTATGGATGTGCTGTTGTTGAGGAGACCAAACACTGGAGTTGAAACAACACTGGTAGCACACTATTCTGGAAAGTATAGTTCTGAAGCAGGAACATCTGTGAAGACTCAACTTATACTCAGACACTGTAGAAATGCACTGAGCAGGTGTTACAAGTCGCAGACACGACTTGTCTTCCGCTAGCATTTCACCTCCTGACGCTGTTGTTCCAGCGCCGTCGGTTGCTATGTGATCTAGATGTCACAGGATGTTACATGTTCCCCACAACACGGTGTGATTGGTCCCTTCGCCTATTTGAGCATGCTGCACTTTTGCCGCCTCACCGACTATAGCATTCCTGTAGGTTCTCTCGGCTCTGCTGCATGGTCAGCATTCTTTATCTCCTTGTGGCATTGTGTGTCTGGTTCTTCAGCTGAATTGCCTTGCCATTGGCTCCCAAGCCTCTCCATCGGCTTCCCAGCCGCACCAGCAGCCTCTGTACTGCCATCCGCTCCCAAGCCTCTTCATCGGCTTCCCAGTTGCCTCCGTGCTGCCACCAGCTCTCAAGCCTCTCCATTGGCTTCGCAGCCACACCAGCAACTTCCGTGTTGCCTCCGGCTCTCCAGTCTATGCATCGGCTCTCAAAGCCACACCATTGCAACACCAACTGTTACCAGCTCTTGACGCATCTTCGACTCCTAAGACGTATCATTGGCTTTCAAAGCCACACCATCACAACAACTGTTACCGGCTTCTGCCACACCATCGGCTCCTAGGCCGCATCATCATCTCTCAAAGCCGCACCATTGCAATACCAATTACTGCCAGTGGCTCTTGCCGCACCTTTGACTCCTAAGCCACATCATCGACTCCCAAAGCCGCACCATCACAACACTAGCTTCTGTACTGGCTCCTGCCGGACCATCAGCTCCTAAGCCGCATCATCGGCTTTTAAGTCGCACCATTGCTATACCAACATCTGCCACTGGCTTCTGCCGAACCATCGGTTACTAAGCCACATCATCGGCTCTCAAAACCGCACCACTTGTACACAATTTCTGCTGCCGGCTCTTGTCGCATCATCGGCTCCTAAGCCGCATCATCGTACACAGACTTTTGCTCCCGGCTCTTGCCGCACCATTGGCTCTCCAAGCTGCACCACTTACACACAAACTTCTGCTCCCAGCTCTCAGCTGCACCACCGACTCCCAAGTCGCTTCATCGGCTCCCAAGCTGAAACACTGACTGTACCTAATCCTGCTGTTCCTCTCACCATCGGATCCCATAGTACATTCGTGTGAACCACTACTACCCTGAGTATTAAGACCAGGCAGCCAACTAAGTATCAGTGATCGTTTATAGATCTAAGGGAACAACAGGCAGCTGTTAGTGGCAGAAGACCTTGCTAGCCTGGGATCTAGAGGGTTCATACTGAGCGGGCTTTGGGATTCATAACACTATAGTCGGTCCAAAAATATTGGAGAGCAGTCATGGAACAGGCGTAGAATCCTGCCCAGGTGCTTGATGCACAAATCCAAGTCCTCACTCAGAAGATGCAAGAACTCTCCCTGCGCATTGAAAAGGGCCAGTCTCCTGCTGTTTTGGTTCCTCCCAGGTAGCCAAAAATGTACTTGCAGGATCGATTTTCTGGGGATCGCCGACAGTTCCTTAACTTCCGTGAAAGCAAGCCATACTATCCTGCATCCTCAGGGACAGAATCGCAATGAGTGGGACTGGTAATTTCCCTTCTTTAAGGGATCTACAAACTTGGGCGTTTGGGTTGTCCTCAACCCATGCCGCGCTGCAGTCCGTTAATGCCTTTTTTATGACCATGGGCTCATTGTATGTTGACCTTGATAGATCTGCCTTGACCGAGTCAAAATTGCGTTCCCTTAAGAGGGGGCAGAATGCAGTGGAAGACTACTCTGACGAATTCCACAGATGGGCTACTGACTCTGGTTGGAATGATCTGACCTTATGCTTGGACTCTCTGAGGCCATCAAGGACATTCTCGTTCAACATCCCCCTGCTGAGTCCTTGGACGACCTCATGCAGAAGGCCATCAGGATTGACCGACGTCTCCGGGAACGTAGATGGTAACAAAATCTTCCCACAAGGTAGCCCCGCTCTCCCACTTGGGCTCCAGCCTCTGATCCGGAGGAGCAAAAGCAAATTGGTGCATCTCAGTTATCACCCGAAGAGAGACGCAGGAGACGTATCCTAGGCCTTTGTATGTATTTGGAGACAAGGGACATACAGTGAGTAATTGTCTGATCTGGCCAGTAAAAGGCATGGTCTAAATGTGCAGGGGGAATTGCATTTAGGCCTGGCTCTTATTTCCTCCAAGATTTCGGTATCAGTCCTTGTGGCCATCCAACTCACTAACTTCACTCTGACCACTTCGGCATTCCTGGATAACGGGACGGCAGGCAATTTTAAGAATCTTCTTTTCTTCCACTCGTTGGGAGTTCTCACCATTCCTTTAGATCAGGAAGTCCCTATTTGTGGATTAAATGGAGGATTGATTTCTGGTGGGCACATTAAATTCAAAACACCTCCTCTCCCTATGACAGTTGGAGTTCTACATTCGGAAGCTATTTCTTTTTATCTTCTTCAGTGTCCTTTAACCCCAGTTGTTCTCGGTCTCCCTTGGCTCAGGGATCATAATCCCATTATTGATTGGTCTTCCGTGAAAAAAATGGATGGAGTCCTACCTGTCAAACTCATTGTTGGGCTATTCCTTTTCGGTCAGTTCAACCTATGGTTGCCGAAGCTCCTCCGGCCATCCCAGTCCAATACTGAGATTTTGCCGATGTCTTCTCCAAGCAGCTGGCATATGTTCTTCCTCCGCATCAGTCATACGACTGTGCTATTAACTTAGTGCCAGGAGCCAAACTACCTAAAGGCCAATTGTATTCTCTTTCCGTTCCAGAGGACAAGGTGATGAGAGATTGCATCAAGGATGCATTGACAAAGGGTTTTATCTATCCCTCTATGTCAGCGGTGGGGGCTGGCTTCTTCTTTGTGGAAAAGAAGGACGGGTCCCTCTGTCTGTGTATTGATTATAGAGGTCTGAACAACATCACCATCAAGAACTCCTATGCGCTACCTCTCATCTCGGTACTCTTTGACCAGCTGTGCCAGGCCAACATCTTTTCAAAGATTGACCTACGAGGAGCATACAACATCATCTGAATTAGGCCTATCCAATGCTCTGACGGTCTTCCAGGATCTCATCAGCGACGTCCTTTGGGAATTCCTGGGAAAATTTGTTGTCCTATATCTGGGCAACATACTCATCTTTTCCCAGTTGCTGGACCAACATCATCAGCATGTACTCCTAGTTCTACAGAAATTACGAGAGAATCACCTCTACACTAAGCTTGAGAAATGTGATTTTGATGTCACCCAGATTTATTTCCTAGGCTATCTCATCTCTTCCCAGGCATTCTTCATGGATCCGAGTAAAGTTGAAGCTATACTGCAGTGGGTACCAGCTGACTTCCCGCAAAGCAGTCCAGCACTTCCTCTGCTTTTCTAACTATTACCGCAGGTTTATTAGATCTTTCTCCACCATCATTGCATCCATTGTTGAATTGACCAAAAAAGGAGCAGACACCTCTAATTGGTCAGATAAGCCTTCTGGTCTTCTATTTGTTCCAGAAAAATTCAGGAGATCAGTCTTACTGTATTTTCACGCTCGCCAAGCTTTTGGTCATCCGGACATCAGTAAGGTCTTAGAGTTTCTCTCCCGCTCAGTCTGATGGCCTTTCTTGACCAAAGATTTGCGCAAGTTTGTCCTGGCCTGTGAGATCTGTGCCCAAAATAAGACACCTCAGACAGCTCCTTCAGGTCTGTTACTTCCTCTCTCCATACCTAGGAAACCCTGGACTCACATCGCCATGGATTTTTCTCATTGATCTTCCAGTATCTGCTCAATGTTCTGAGATCTGGACTGTGGTGGACCATTTTAGCGAAATGGCACACTTCATATCTTTTCCTAAGCTACCCTCTGCCAAAGAACTCTCCAGCCTGTTCCTCCAACATATCTTTTGCCTGCATGGCTTACCGATGGATATTGTGTCGGATCAAGTATCGCAATTTGTGGAACAGTTCTGGAGAGCCTGCTGTGCTTCCTTCGGCATTGACCTCAGCCTTTCTTCAGGGTACCGTCCACAATCTTATTGGCAAACTGAGCATGTCAACCAGTGTCTGGAGCAATATTTACACTGTTACGTCTCCAAGTATCATAACGTCTGGGTGTCCCATCTGCCTCTTGCTGAGTTTGCTTTTAACAACTCATGCATCTTCAGTGCATGGGCCAACACCCCAGAGCAAATTCTTTTGACTCCAGTTCACCAGTTTCGCCTTCTGTCTCTCGGCTCCGTCATATTTGGAGCAAGGTTCATAAAAGCCTTCGGAAGGTCTCTCTCCACTGCAAAAAGTCTGCTGACAAACATCGGAGGTCGTGTATGTTTAAGAAGGGCGATTTGGTTTGGCTCTCCACAAACAACATTAAGCTTTGCCAGCCTACTCAGAAGTTGGGTCCAAGGTTCATTGGCCCATTTTGCATAATTTCTCATGTGAATCCTATAGCTTTCAAGCTTCAATTACCCAAGTCTTTCCATATCAACAACACCTTCCACTGTTCCTTGATCAAACTGGTCTTCAGTTCAGTCAAGTTGTCCACGGTCAATGCGAATTTGTGGTTGAAAAGATCGTGGACTCTAACATTTCCAGGGGTCGTTTGCATTTCTTGGTCCACTGGAAGGGCTATGGTCTGGAGAAGCGCTCCTGGGTTCCTGAAGGTGCTCTAGATGCTCCCAGACTGAGACTTTTATTCTGGGATTTTGCTGATAAACTGGGTTCTGGGAGTTCTTCAACCCTGCGTCAAGAGGAGGGTACTGTTACAAGTCATGCTCACGACTTGTCTCCCGCTAGAATTGTACCTCCTACTGATGCTGTTGTTCCAGCGCTGTCGGTTGCTAGGTGATCTAGATGCCATAGGATGTCACATGTTCCCCACAACACGGTGTGATTGGTCCCTTCGCCTATTTGTGCATGCTGGCCTTTTGCCACCTCGCCACCTACAGCGTTCCTGTAGGTTCTCTCGGCTCTGCTGCATGGTCAGCATACTGTATATCTTCTTGGTATCGTATGCTGGTTCTCCAACTGAATTGCCTTGCCACCAGCTTCCAAGCCTCTCCGTCGGCTTCCCAGCTGCGCCAGCAGCCTCCATGCTGCCATCAGCTCCCAAGCCTCTTTGTTGGCTTCCCAGCTGCAACAGCAGCCTCCGTGCTGCCATCAGCTCCCAAGCCTCTTTATCAGCTTCCCAGCTGCACCAGCAGCCTCCATGCTGCCACCAGCTCTCAAGCCTCACCATTGGCTTTCCAGCCGCACCAGCAACTTCCATGTTGCCTCTGGCTCTCCAGAATCTGCATAGGCTCTCAAAGCCGCACCATTGCAACAACAACTGTTACTGGTTTCTGCCGCATCATCAGCTCCTAGGCCACATAATCAGCTCTCAAAGCCGCACCATCGCAACACCAATTACTGCCACTGGCTCTTGCCGCACCTTTGGCTCCTAAGCTGCATCATCAGCTCCCAAAGCCGACCATCACAACACCAACTTCTGTACTTGCTTCTGTTGTACCATTGGCTCCTAAGCCACATCATCGGCTGCCAAAGCCGCACCATCACAACACCAACTTCTGTACTGGCTTCTGTCATACCATCGGCTCCTAAGCTGTGTCATCAGCTTTTAGCCGCATCATTGTTACACCAACTTCTACCACCGGCTTCTGATGCACTATTGGCTCCTAGGCCACAGCATCGGCTCTCAAAGCCACACCATCGCAACACCAACTACTGCCACTGGCTCTTGCCACACCTTCAGCTCCTAAGCTGCATCATCGAATCCCAAAGCTGCACCATCACAACACCAACTTCTGTATTGGCTCCTGCCACACCATCGGCTCCAAAGCCGCATCATCGGCTCTTAAGCTGCACCATTGCTACACCCAACTTCTGCCACCAGCTTCTGCTGCACCATCAGTTCCTAAGCCGCATCATCGGCAATCATAGCCACACCAGTTGTACACAATTTATGCTATCGGCTCTTGACACATCATCGGCTCCTAAGCAGCATTATTGGTTCTCAAAGCCGCACCACTTGTACACAAACTTCTGTTCCCAGGTCTTGCCGCACCATCGGCTCCTAAGCCACATCATTGTCTCTCCGAGCCACACCACTTGCACACAAACTTCTGCTCCCGGCTCTCAGGCACATCACTGACTCCCAAGTCGCTTCATCGGCTCACAAGCCACATCATCGGCTCCCAAGCCGAAACACCAATTGTACCTATTTTTGATGTTCCTCTCACCATTGAATCCCATAGTACATTCATGTGAACCACTACTAACCCGAGTATTAAGGCCAGACGGCCACCTAAGTACCGGTGATAGTTTATAGATCTAAGGGAACGGGTGTCTGTTAGTGGCGGAAGACTTCACTAGCCTGGGTTCTAAGGGGTTCACATGGAGCGGGCTTTAGGATTTATAACAGCAGGTTTATATAGTGGCTGGCTGATGGGAAATTCCCTGCTTGAGTCATCAGGAGGTGATGACTGGCAGTTATTGATGACACTTGAGAGAGGTGTTATGTCATATGAAGCTGTACCCAGCCTGGTTCTGTTAATGTTGGAGACAGGCCAGTGATGTCTAAGATTACTGGTACAGACACAAAATATCATCATAAGACTTTAATGTAGGTTTTTGTTGACATGTAGTTAAATGATTAAATGCTATGTGCTGTCTCTTTAACTATGTGTTATCGACTGTGCATGATTCATCACCTACAATGACATCACATGTCACATGTTTGAGTCACCAGACTTAAAGATCAGGCTAATTAAGACTGCAGATGCAAGACTTGTTTATTTGGCTCTATAAAAGGGTCTGCATGTGTCCAAGCCTGGCACTGTGTTATTGGAGGCGACTCAGCAGTGTGCAGCAGCTGGCGACTTGCAAGCTGCAAGGAATTTTGGGACTTGTAGTTTCACCCAAGCACGTGGAGCGGCGAAACCCCTCTCAGACCCAGGCGGTATGCTTACTGGTGGCTGGCTATACTATCACGGGATTGCCGCAATCCTTAGCATCGCGGCTCATCCTAGTCAGTCTTCCCTTCCCCTCTGTGTGGACCTTCCACTGGCATTTGTGGAAATAGCTTTGTATAACATTTGTTTTTCAATTTTTTGCCATGTTGCTTCATGTTGGTATTCTATAATGTATTATTATTATTATTACTGGTAATAGCATTCTGAACAGTGAAGGGCAGCACACACAAGTGTTGCAGTGCCTGCTCTGACAGTGAGGGCGTCATCTTCAGGATCCCAAAGAGATTTCTACTGGGAGAAGCAGAGGTTACCAGAGGTATAAACCATAATACATATCTGATCGGGAAAATAATCTTCTGATACGCTATTTACTAATATCCATCCGATACACATATTATCAGCTTTATTATATCCCAAGGTAACAATAATTACTACACTATTAGGCACTTGCTCTCCCCCCACTTGTTACAGATTTCTTCGACGTTCTACCAGTCGGCATATTGATTAGCTGAGCTGCCACCCACGGATGGAAGTGTGGAGCGTGACTGAATTGACGTGTATATATGAATTGACTGTTTTTCCAGGTTACCTGTGAGTGACTACAGCCACCAATTTATCATTTGGGAGTGGCGCCCATACTCATACAAGTACTTTTTGTTTTACATCAGCATAACAGTGTGGGCTACTTTAAGAATACACACAAAATTATACAATACATTTACATTACCAACAGATAAGCACAATAACAATAATACTCTAACCGCCAACTAATGCATCATTCTCCAACTACCCTATAGCCCTCACAATAGCTTGCTATTGCCTTTGTATGCATCATTTCCTTCATAAAATGTGTAATGTTTTTCATCAGGACATCTCCTGTGCCCCACAGTACTCTGTAAATGAGCTATAAGCATGTCTATGGTCATTGGTTACAAAGGGGACCTTTCTCATTATATTGCATTTAACTAGACATTCACAGTTGATGAAATCTAAATGTGACATATTGTATTAGTAAATAGGTCTATTGTATAAATGACCTCTAAGTTTGTGGCTCAATGTAGAGCAAAAAAATAACCACAGCCCTAATTACCATAGATATTCTTTGAAAAAGCTTCTGTAAACCCAAGATTTACAGATTTAAATACATAGAATATGCATACTAGCATTGTATTATCATATTATGTAGGCATAAACAAAGCCTGTTAAGATCCATTTATCTTCGGACTAAGGGCCTGATTCAGAGCTGAACGCTCTGACTAGAGCGCTCGCTCTGAATCAGGGCCCTCCTACCTTTTTTTGGAGCGTCCTCATGGATGCTCACATAGCTGTGGGTTACCACCCACAGCTATAGCGAGCGTCCATGATGATGGTCGCGATGGTCTTGACCATCGCGACAATCGGGCTTGCGACGGAGACCCTGCGGTAGGGTCTTGCTGCCGCAAGCCCTGGAGTGATTTTGGCTCTATCAGAGACAAAATCACTCCCACTGACATCACTAGTGATGTCAGTGGGGCCGGCTTGAGATGGTAGGCGTTCCCATGGGAACGCCTCCATCTGGCAGGCACGCCCCCGGCACGCCAACCAAAGGGGGCGTGCTGTCAATCAACATCGACAGCACGCCCCCTTTGATGCGAGACCCGGAGTGATGGTGAGCCCGTCGCTCACTGGGTCTCGCGCATGCGCACAACGGAGCTCCCTCCATCGTGCGCATGCGCAGTGGGGAACATCGACCCGCTTGCGAGCGTCCTGCCGCTCGCGAGCGGGTCTGAATGACCCCTAACTGGTTTTAAACTGATTCACAATAAATCGTAATAAAAAATACACAGCTACAGTAAATTACTTACTTGATTAGCTCACATGTTTGAACCTAATTAATCTCCATATTTTAATTAGAAAATTACCTATGGCTACAATAGCCATTAAACATTAATCGATTCCTACTACTGTAAATCTCCTTATCAGAAGATGTGAATTATTATTATATAGTTGTAAGAATGATTAAAATGTAAGCTTCCATAAATCATTACAAGCAATCAAGGGAGAGTTTAATTATTTGTGTGTTGCTAATAATTACACTTATCTGCCTTTGCTTCCTTGTCTCCTGTAACTGTGACTAATTGTTTCATTATTTATTTATTATTATTTATTTATTAACAGTTTCTTATATAGCGCAGCAAATTCCGTTGCGCTTTACAATTTGAATCAAGATTAACATTATACTGGGTTGTAAAAGACATACATACATACATACATGACATACATAAGGGTAAGAGGGCCCTGCTCACAAGCTTACAATCTATAGGGAAATAGGTGTTGATACACAAGGAGAGGTGCTATTGCAAATTGGTCCCACCTAACCTTTTATAGCTCCCTATCTAACTCTCTTCTTATAGTAAACACCTATCACATCTTCTCTTTCTTCAGTTGAACATCCTCCTAACCCTAGGCCAACTTTCCAGTGTGATTGGATTATACAGCACACCAAGAATATCTGCAATTGGGCTGGACCAATTTGCAATAGCACCTCTCCTTGTGTATCAACACCTATTTCCCTATAGATTGTAAGCTTGTGAGCAGGGCCCTCTTACCCTTATGTATGTCATGTATGTATGTATGTCTTTTACAACCCAGTATAATGTTAATCTTGATTCAAATTGTAAAGCGCAACGGAATTTGATAAATAAATAATAATAAATAAATAATGAAACAATTAGTCACAGTTACAGGAGACAAGGAAGCAAAGGCAGATAAGTGTAATTATTAGCAACACACAAATAATTAAACTCTCCCTTGATTGCTTGTAATGATTTATGGAAGCTTACATTTTAATCATTCTTACAACTATATAATAATAATTCACATCTTCTGATAACTGTAAACATTTATTCACCCCGGGCTTCCCGTAGCTCCATCCCCAACACTGCAAAAGCTTGTAAGTCTGCCCAGCGGAACCTGCTGTCAAGGTCTCAGCTGGGTCCTTCTGCCTCCCACATTCTTCCCTGCGGCACCGGGCGGTGTCCGCAGGGTCCTAAAGCCTGGTAGTAGCCTTAGCTGCCGGGTATCATACATATCTTAATCATATATTAAGTTTAATTCTAAAGCTAGCTACACACGTTTGCGATCATTCTTTCGATGCAATGATTCAATCGACTTCACTGTAGGGATGTGCAGGCTCGGATAGGTTCGAGTTTGCACGTGGAGTTCGGATTTTTCCCTCCAAAAAAACGGAACTCAGAACGAGGCAAAACGTCATCTTACATGGACGAACATCATCATTCCTGGTCTTTTGTCCAGGAATGATGATGTTCGTCCATGTAAGATGACGTTTTGCCTCGTTCTGAGTTCCGTTTTTTTGGAGGGAAAAATCCGAACTCCACGTGCAAACTCGAACCTATCCGAGCCTGCACATCCCTACTTCACTGCCAATTGGAGGTGCCGGTACGTGCGTACACACTTTTACAATCATACTTGCGACCTTCGATCCCCGACTGCCAAAATACTGCAAGAAAATTAGAGTACCACCCACAGAGGCGGCGCTGCTGCTGGTGTAGAACTGCAAAGACAGTCAGAAGAACGGTTGAAGGTATGTCTGACCAGTATTCTTCCAACAAAACATGATTGAAGGTGTGTACACACTCTTGCAATATAGCATGAATGGGTCAAAATAGAAAAAAAGGCCAGACTATTGTATAGTTGTGTATCTAGCTTTATGTGATAGCTGTTGCCATGTTTATAATTCTGAAT
The DNA here is from genome assembly GCA_031769625.1 of Taudactylus pleione. Classification (NCBI taxonomy): domain Eukaryota; kingdom Metazoa; phylum Chordata; class Amphibia; order Anura; family Myobatrachidae; genus Taudactylus; species Taudactylus pleione. Next base: position 5,128,367 of record JAUIMM010000364.1, on the reverse strand, counting down.
GATTAAGGACTTGCATAAAATTGGGGTCCCTTGACTGCGGGCTCAAATAACTACTTTTGCATAATTTGGGCCTGTGACTTAGCAGTAAAGAGGGTTGCGTCAGTGGAAATGCCATGCCCCCATTTTCATAATGTTCGGGGCTTGCCCAGTGCTTCGGAAGCTGCTTGACAGCACCCAGCCTCTTCCAGAGCTACACATTGTGAGTGAATGCGCGCATCAGAGCAGTGGTGTCAGAGTGTCCCCCCAACCCCTCCCCCGCCTGCGGGACACTGTGGACCGCCGATGGGACAATGTGTTCAAAAAGTAGGACTGTTAAGAGGTGTGAAAATATATAATATATATATATATATATAATACTGAAATAGGACGGCACTCGGAGGCTTTTATACAAACTGCCAAACTTCAGTGATTTATTGTCGTCATCATCAACGTTTTTGGGGTACGGATCCCCTTCATCAGGATATAAACAAGTGCAACACACAAAGCAAAACAACTTAACTACAGTCAGCTTACCTCCAGCTTCCGGTGTATGCACTTCGGATCCGGTCCCACCGTAAATGACACCACACCACCTCAGCGAGTAGTCATGGCAGTAGTCATGGTTTCTAAAGATTTATGATGTATTATTTAAGTTTGTTTATTATTATCGGCTGTTAAGGTCATGGTTATGATGGATTATATTGTCACTATGACAATAAGTATCGCTGTTTGTTTATTCACAGCATTGCCATGACTACTCGCTGAGGTGGTGTGGTGTCATTTCTGGAGGGTCCGGAGCTTTCGGTCCCGGAAGTGCATACACAGGAAGCCAGTTCGACGTGGTCATGGTGCACGCATGGGGAATGTTGGAGGTAAGCCTATTTAAGTTGCTTTGCTTTGTGTGTTGCACTTGTATATATCCTGATGAAAGGGATCCGTACCCCGAAACGTTGATGATGACTACAATAAATCACTGAAGTTTGCCAGCTTGGGTAAAAGTCTCTGAGTGCCGCCCTATTTTAGTATTCTGTATGTGGAGGTGATCATTTATTCCAAAGGAAGGCTCTGAAGCAAGATAGTCCCCTGAGTGCCGGGTTCATTGGTCTCTCTCTCTATCTCTATACAGTAATGTGCAAAAGTTTCAGGCAGGTGTGGAAAAAATGCTGTAAAGTAAGAATGCTTTCAAAAATAGAAGTGTTAATAGTTTATTTTTATCAATTAACAAAATTCAAAGTGAATGAATGGAAGAGAAATCTAAATCAAATCAATATTTGGTGTGACCACCCTTTGCCTTCAAAATAGCATAAATTCTTCTAGGTACACTTGCACACAGATTTTGAAGGAAATCAGCAGGGAGGTTGTTCCAAACATCTTGGAAAACTGACCACAGATCATCTGTGGATGTGCGCTTGCTCACATCCTTCTGTCTCTTCAAGTAATCCTAGACAGACTCGATGTTGGGATCAGGGCTTTGTGGGGGCCATATCTCACTGCCAGGCAGGGCCGGTTCTGCCATTACGCATGGTACGCAGCTGAGTAGGGCGCCACATAGTGGAGGGCGCCTCAGCTGCGACCATGCAGGCCGCGGGCAGACTGTGTCTCTGTGACACAGCTGCACCGCGCGTGTAGCGCTGACCAGACGGAGTTCGGTCAGCGCTACACAGTGACAAACACACAGCCGCCGGCGCCAGCAGCTGTGTGTTTGTTTTGATTAGCAACCAATGAGAGTCAGTCAGACTCTCATTGGCTACTGCGCCCACTGCCGGAGCCGGGCTGGAGCTTTCCGGCTCCCGCAGTGGGTAATGGGAGAGACGTCATGACGTCTCCCCCATAATGCAGAGCGGCCTGGCCCGGGAGGACGGACTGAGGAGCGGATGGTGGCGGCCGGAGCGGGGATTCACGTAAGTGTTCTTATTTTTATTACATGTGTGTCTACTCATGAGGGGGGTTTACTACTGGGGCACTGCATGGGGGGGAACCTCCACTGGGGGCACAACAAGGGGGGGACTACTACTAGGGGGTGGCTACTACTTGGGCACTGCATAGGTGGGGAACCTCCACTGGGGGCACAACAAGGGGGGGATTACTACTGGGGCACTACAAGGGTGGGGACTACCACTGGGGGCACTGCATCGAGTGACCAGTACTGGGGGGACTATATAAAGGGCAATACTGGGGCACTGCATATGGGGGGGAACCTCCACTGGGGGCACAACAAGGGGGTGGCTACTACTGGGGCACTGCATAGGGGGGGAGCCTCCACTGGGGGCACAAAAAGGGGGGGTGAACTACTAGGGGCACTACAAGGGGGGACTACCACTGTGGGCACTGCATCGAGGGACCACTACTGGGGGCACTATATAAAGGGCAATACTGGGGGTACTGCATAGGAGGGGAACTACAACTGGAGCCACTGTTTATACGGCACTGCATGAGGAGTACCACTATTGGGGGCACTATATAAGAGGCACTGCATAGGGGTACCACTACTGGGGGCACTGCATAGGGGGGAGTACTACAGGGGGCACTGCATAGGGGTACCACTACTGGGGGCACTGCATAGGGGGACTACTACTGGGGGCACTATATAAGGGGCTTACTACTGGGGGCACAAGGGGGACCACTACTGGGGGCACTGTAAAAGGGGCACTGCATAGGGGGGCGTCAAAAAATATACTCGATTACCAAAAAATTTGGGCTAGGGCTGGCCCGGCTGCCAGGACTCCTTGTTCTTCTTTACACTGAAGATAGTTCTTCATGACATTAGCTGTACGTTTGGGGTTGTTGTCCTGCTGCAGAATACATTTGTAGCCAATCAGACACCTCCCTGATGGTAATGCATGATGGATAAGTACCTGCCTGTATTTCTCAGCATTGAGGACACAATTAATCCTGACCAAATCCTTAACTCCAAATCGCGAACATGACATAGTTGTCACTTACTCATTTATTCAAGACTTAAAGCCGCTGGGAGGTAGTGAGGAGGCGGAGGAGGGATCTGCTCGGATCCCTCTTCGTATCACCGGAACTCCTTTCCATAGAAAGGAGCGTGGCTACGAAAGCAAGCGCCGTCTGAAGATGGCGCTTGTTCTCGGCAGCAAACTTTCAGTTTTTGGAGTTTGCTGAATAGCAAGGGGGTCCTATCGGACCCCTGACGGTGAATGGCCCGGTAACTTAAATATGTGGAAACTAGCGTTTCCGCATGGTTAACGGGGCATTTATCGTTTGATGAATAGGCCCCTTATTCTCATCTATCTATCTATCTATCTATCTATCTATCTATCTATCTATCTATCTATCTATCTATCTGTCTGTCTGTCTGTCTGTCTGTCTGTCTGTCTGTTTAACACAGTAAAGCTTTTTTTTTCAATTGTATAAAACAATTTTTTTTTTAAATGTCCTCAAAATTGTAGATTTTTTTCTAGCAGCTTGTGTAAACAATAGCTATTTACATTTGAGTCAGTATAATTTTATTAACAAATTTGCATATTTAAATAGCAGTTGTTTACATAATTTGCTGATAATTGAAAAAAAAAAAATCACAATTTTGGAAAAAATTATTTGTCAGTTAATTGGTTAAACATAACCGCTGCCCTAATTAATATTAATATGATGTACTGCAACAACACACTCTGCCCAATGTTGTGCAAATACACAAATTTGCACAATGCCCAGTTCTTTCTTCATCAAAGCTTGCAGCAATTATTAGCTGTGATTTGTGTTATCTGCCTGTTTTTTGTAACAACACTTTTCTTTTGTACATTACATGATGCACAGCTGTGCAGTTTTTGCTTAATAGAGCCCTAAGGAGTTTTGCATAGGTGTGCCCACGATAACAGGAACAGGTTAAACAAAGAACATGAAAACTGATCCCTTTCACCTCCTCCTATTGCCTTCCTAAACCAGTCAGACTTGTTCCTTACTTTTCACAATTCATTTGGCTTGTAGTCTTGCATGCGCATTCTTACAGCTGTGGATATAGTATGACAGCAGCAATGGCTTCTAATGCCTTAGAACGCTGCAGACTTGCCCTCATTTTCGCTGTTTTGATGGACCTGATTGGAGTGGTTTCTCTGCTGGTTGGGATCTTTGCAGAACTGCAGCTTAATGGCCAGGATTTTGGTGATCTGCTGATCTACACTGGAGCGATCCTGGTCTTTCTGAGTTTGATTGGATGGATTTTCTGGTACACAGGTAACATTGAAATATCGTTGGAGGAGTTACAGCAGGACTACATGGCTAAGGATGGGACCCTTGCTCGGTTAGCACGTAAGATCTCCCGTCACCTCTCCCACCATGAGGTGAGCCATGGAAACAGGAGATGGAAGGGCGAGTCGCAATCAGGATCAGGCAAGCCGGACACACTGCAGCTGTCAAGAACAAAAGTGCCCAAAAAAGACTTATTAACAGGAGCAGCTCATCCATAACCTGTAAGTTGAGCTTCTTATTAAGATGTAAAAACTAAGGGCCTGATTCAGCATGGATCGCAATTGCAAAGCTGCACATTTGCTTTGCAACTGCGATCCTTGCTATTATGCAAATGCAGCAGGAGGTGTATGACACCCCCTGCTGCATTTGCGATCCCAGCACTGTGACGGAGGTCGCAGGCAGAAATCACCATCGCAACCATCGATGGTGGACGGCCCCAGGCCTCTGTCCAGCTGAGTAAGCCTCAGCTTACTCAGGCTGGCTGGCTTGCGAGCCTAGGACACTGCAATGCACATCCTGGGCTGGCCACTCCCGGAGAACTGGGCGGACACGCCCTTGCTTCCGGGAACGCCGGCCGACCACGCTCCCAAGCCGCCCCTTAAATTCTTCTGCCTGTAAATCAGGCAGAGGAATTCAAGGGTCTGTGTGCGACTACGCAGGACCCATCCTGCGCACGCGCAGATTCCTGACAGATTCCGACACTGCTGAATCAGGCCCTAAGTCTTTGAAGATAAAAAAAAATAAAAACATAACAATGTAAATGGACGGAGATTTCCATCCATTATCGTTAATGCATACTTGCTTAATTTTGAAAAAGCATTTCAGTGAGATTTTGAAAGCAACACCTATGAGAGCGGAGGTAAAGTGGGCGTGTACTGCTACATCTGAGAGGCGTGCCTTAAAATGGACTTTCATCCAAATGTAAAAGCAGTTAGTTAGATCTACTTGTTGATGAAAACACACTAGGGGCTCTATTTACTACAATCCGCATATTGAATGCAGATTGTAGTGTGATATTAACTACTGAATTCGCATTGCGAATTCAGGCAATTTCACAGGGATTTACTACAAATCCCTTACAGGGACAGAGCCTGCAAAAAAGCTCTGTCCCTGCGAATCCCCTCTGCACAATAGTCACGGTATTTTTGGAAAAAATACCGTTACAAAGTGCCGTCTCTGCTACCCTCTCGGTGCTAAACCCCGCCCCCGCGATCGCGGACCCCCCCGCGACCCCCCCCTCCCTTAAGTACACTAACCTGCATGATCCGGGCCTCCGGTGATGTCCTCCATGTCCTCCGTTCAGGTGATATCCCATACTGCACTGGGACCCGATCACCTGATGACCGGGCCGCAGTGCACTATGGGAGACCAGCTGACCGGAGGGAGGACATCACCCGGAGCCCCGATCACCGGTCCCTGGAGTCAGTTAATATTTTTTTTACTATTTTTTTTTTTTACAATAACCAGCTTGCGGTCTGTTTAGACCACACAGCTGATTACTGGGACCGACTCCCGGCTCTGCTCTCCCCGTTAGAGCTGAGCAGGAGTCCGGTAACCGGGGGAGACCCTGGATAACGCCACCTCCAGGTGGCTTTATTATCACAGGGCTTTCCCCGGTATTTTTTTACAATTTATTTGTTGTAACTTTGGTCGGATCACATTTCCCATTACAATTATGGGAAATGCGATCTGCTTACTAAAAATAAGTGATACTTAGGGCATACATGCCTACCCTCCCGGTTTTCACGGGAGGCTCCCGATTTTTCGGGTAATCCCCCGCACCCCCGGAAGGGTAGGCATTTCTCCCGCATTCTGCCCACTTCCTAGTGAAGTGGGCAGAATGAGGAGAATACCCGCGGCGATCGCGGGTCTCCGTGAAGGGGGCGGGGCTTAAGATGTGATTCTGCATGAATCACAGCATTTGGCCCTGCCCCCTGTGTAAATTTTACCCAATTGCGGCAGTTTTGCCGCGGGGGGCGGGGCTTATTGACATAAATCATTAGGCCCCGCCCCCATCGGCCCCCTGCTGCTTCTCTAACCCGGGCTTCTCCCGAGAAGAGATTTTTAAAAGTAGGTAAGTATGACTTAGGGGTTGGAGTAGAATTTTACCAATTCTACTCCAATTGCCTTTAATAACTATAGGTGATACTAAAATAATGTGAAAAGGATGTGAAAATACCCTTTTTCACTTTATTTTAGTCAAAATATTGTTAATAAATAGAGCCCCAATACTTTTTACTTCATGGAGATTGCTAGAGTCTTCAGGGAGACAGGGAGATTGCTACTATTTCAGGGAGTCTCCCTGACAATCAGGGAGAGTTGGCAAGTATGCGTTAATGTCAGCAGCGTAATTATTTCACTGGTATACTCTGCTGTGATGGTGGCATCCTAACGCTGCCGGCGATGGGTTACTGACAAATGCGCGACTTCCATCTGCAGATGTGCATAGTGCTTCGACCCATTGGGGACTTAGCAATCCTAGAAAGCTTGGATGAAGCTGGGAAGGCTTTGCAGGGTCACCATTGCAGGTTCTGTGGCTGGTTGAGTTCAAACCTGCATTTCACCTAGTTTTAACCAGCCGCGGAACCTGCATAACTCAAATGTGTTCCTGAACAAAGGGATATTACAACAACCTTATCTATAGATGGTGTAAGGGTTTATTCAGAAACATTGGTAAGCTAACTTTATTTCTGTTTGCTAAATATAGGGTTGCAGTCATAACCCCTTTGGCACTTGTTTCTGATGCAAAAAAGGGTTATCACTAGGGGAGAGCGGGTTCGGATTTCTGAAATCCGACCCCCCCCCCCCCGATCCGAGTCAGGCTCGACTTTTCCCGCCTGACTCTGATCTGAAATCGAGGCACAACGTCATCATCCCGCCTTCCGGGTCTCGCAGGATTTGGATTCTATATAAGGTACCCGCGTCGGCGCCATTTTCTCACTCGGCTGTGGACAGTGAAGAGAGAGGGTGGGAGTTAGGGCTGGCTGGGCTGTGTAGTGTAGTATAGTGTAGTGCAGTGTAGTGTTGTGCTGCGCTGTGCTGCTGTTGTCCATAGGGGCTGTGTCCACTCCTCCAAAGTCCATAGGGGCTGGCTATGTTGTGCTGTGCTGCTGTTGTCCATAGGGGCTGTGTCCACTCCTCCAAAGTCCATAGGGGCTGGCTGTGTTGTGCTGTGCTGCTATTGTCCATAGGGGCTGTGTCCACTCCTCCAAAGTCCATAGGGGCTGGCTGGACTGTGTTGTGCAGTCAGTTGTCCATAGGGGCTGTGTCCACTCCAAAGTCCTGTGCAGTGTCCCAGTCTTAAAGGGGTGCTGTAGTGTTGTCCAGGGGGTGCTCTGTCCATCAGGGGTGCTCCCCCCAAGTGCAAAAAAAATATATATTTTTTCTGTGTTTGTGAATCGTGTGCGCAGTAGCCGCACGTGCATCAACAAAGTAGCGCCAAGCGTGCGCCTGTGTCATAAGTAAAGAGCAGGCTGGCTTGACCATTAAAGGGTGCTGTAACCCCCAAAGAGCACTCCAAACCAAATAAAAAAATATTCCCTGTGTTTGTGAATTGTGTGCACTGTGGCTGCACGTGCATCAACAAAGGAGCAGCGCCAAGCGTGCGCCTGTGTCCCATAAGTAAAGGGCCGGCTGGCTTGTCCATTAAAGGGTGCTGTAACCCACAAATTGCACTCCAAAAATTTTTTATATTTTTGTGTTTGTGAATTGTGTGCGCAGTAGCCGCACGTGCATCAACAAAGTAGCGCCAAGCGTGCGCCTGTGTCATAAATAAAGGGCCGGCTGGCTTGACCGTTAAAGGGTTCTGTAACCCCCAAAGAGCACTCCAAACCAAATAAAAAAATATTTTCTGTGTTTGTGAATTGTGTGCACTGTGGCTGCACGTGCATCAACAAAGGAGCAGCGCCAAGTGTGCGCCTGTGTCCCATAAGTAAAGGGCCAGCTGGCTCATTTCTTAAAGGGTGGTGTAACCCACAAAGTGCACTAGTCTCCAACAAAAATAAAAAAATATTTTCTGTGTTTGTGTGCGCCTTAGCCGCACGTATATATCAATATAACATAAATGGAGGACCAAACTTTCTCCGATAAAAATAAAATAGGGAAAGATCAAGAACCACTTCCTCCTAGTGCTGTTGCTGCTGCTGGGAGTTGTTCATCATCCCAGAGAGGAAGTAGGAACACCAATACTTTTACTAAACAATTGACCCTCCAACAGTCCTTAGCGAGGAGGATGAAGTACGACAGCAGTCATCCTGACTGCTATGTTGGTGTTAGACGTGTGTCCGGTATCCACCATTAGTGCAGTGGGATTTAGACAATTGATGGAGGTAGTGTGTCCAAATCCCGTCTAGATTCCACTTCACTAGGCAGGTGATACCGAGACTGTACAGAAACGTCAGAAAAAGTGTCCTCAGTGTCCTGAAAAATGCGGTTGTACCCAATGTCCACTTAACCACGGACATGTGGACAAGTGGAACAGGGCAGACTAAGGACTATATGACTGTGACAGCCAACTGAGTTAATGAATCACCTTACGCAGCAACAACAGCAGCGTCACCAGTAGCAGCATCTGAGAAACGCCAGCTCATTCCAAGGCAGGCTACGCTGTGTATCACCAGTATCAGTAAGAGGCACACCGCCGACAACTTCTTAGAGAAACTGAGGGAAATCATCGCCCAGTGGCTTACCCCACTTAGACTCTCCTGGGGATTTGTGATATCTGACAACGCCACCAATATTGTGCGGGCATTACATCTGGGCAAATTCCAGCACGTCCCATGTTTTGCTCACACAATAAACTTGGTGGTGCAGAATTTTCTGAAAATCGACAGGGGCGTGCAGGAGATGCTTTGGGTGGCCCGAAAAATTTCTGGCCACTTTTGCCATTCAGCGACTGCGTGCGCCTGTGTCATAAGTAAAGGGCCGGCTGGCTTGTCCGTTAAAGGGGGCTGTAACCCCCAAAGTGCACTCCAAACAAAATAATTTTTTTTTTTCTGTCTTTGTGAAATGTGTGGGCTGTAGCCGCACCTGCATCCTCAAAGCAGCAGCGACAAGCGTGCATCTGTCTGTTAAAGGGTGGTGTAACCCTCAAAGTGCGCTCCACAAACAATAAAAAAATCTTTTTCTTCTGTATTTGTGAATTGTGTGCACTGTAGCTGCACGTGCCTCAACAAAGGAGCAGCGCCAAGCGTGCGCCTGTGTCCCATAAGTCTGTTAAAGGGTGGTGTAACCCCCAAAGTGCTCCAAAAAATAAAAAACAATTTTTTTCTGTGTTTGTGACTTGTGTGTGATGTAGCCGCACGTGCATCAACACAGTAGCAGCGCCAAGCGTGCCCCTGTGTCATAAGTCAAGGGCCGGTTTGGACATCTGGTCCGGACTGAAGGACGTGCCAACAATTTCTGACAAGTCTACTGTCACTGCATATGATACTGTCCTCAAAGCAGCAGCGACAAGCGTGCGTCTGTCTGTTAAAGGGTGGTGTTACCCCCAAAGTGCGCTCCAACAAAATAAAATAATCTTCTTTTTTTCTGTCTTTGTGTGTGAAATGTATGCGCAGTAGCCACACCTGCATCCTCAAAGCAGCAAAGGAGGATTACATCGGTGACAGCATCCAAGTAGGCATGTCAGACAGTCCGTACCTGTACTGGCAGGAAAAAGAGGCAATTTGGAGGCCCCTGTACAAACTGGCTCTATTTTACCTGAGTTGCCCCCCCTCCAGTGTGTACTCCGAAAGAGTGTTTAGTGCAGCCGGGAACCTTGTCAGCGAAAAGCGTAGGAGGTTGCTTCCACAAAATGTGGAGAAGATGATGTTCATAAAAATGATTTATCAACTCTTCCAGGGAGACCAGCCTCCAGAGCGTACAGAGGGACCTGTGGTTGTGGATTCCAGCGGGGATGAATTAATACTCTGTGAGGATGAGGATGTACACAACACTGAAGAGGGTGAGGAATCGGTGGATGAGGACGACATCTTGCCTCCGTAGAGCCAGTTTGTGCAGGGACAGATTAATTGCCAGCTTGTTTTGTGGAGGCCCAAACGAACCAATCATTTCAGCCAAAGTCGTGTGGCAGACCCTGGCGCTGAAATGATTGGTTTGTTAAAGTGTGCATGTCCTGTTTATACAACATTATGGTGGGTGGGAGGTCCAAAGGACAATTCCATCTTGCACCTCTTTTTTTCTTTGCATTATGTACTGTTTGGGGCCTAGTTTTTCAAACTGCCATCCTCTGCCACTGCAGTGTCACTCCTAGATGGACCACGTGTTTGTGCTGCCCACTCGTGTCGCTTAGCATAGTCATCCAGCTACCTCGGTGCAACCTTTTGGACATAAAAACACTATTGTGAGGTGTGAGGTGTTCAGAATAGACTGGAAATGAGTGGAAATTAATGTTATTGAGGTTAATAATAGCATAGGAGCAGAAAAACCCACAAATTCTGTGATTTTAGCTGTTTTTATTCTTTTAAAAAAAAAAATACAGATCCAAAACACAAAACCCAGAACCCAAAACACGTAAGGGTGGTTTTGGCAAAACCAATTCAGATCCAAAACATGAAGAAAGATCCAGATCCAAAACCAAAACACGAAAAGTGGCCGGTGCACACCCTTAGTTATCACTTGTTCCAATATAAGGCTCATAATCAGTATATACAGCATCAGCACAGTATAGTGCATTAAATGGGCCCACACTTCTTTCTAAGTGAACATTGCCAATGTATGAACGCCTCACATATGATTTATACCCTAACTTATCATACTTGTTAAAGTATTATATAACTGTGTATATGCATGTACAGTATATATATATATATATATATATATACACAGTGCTTAAAGTGGTCCTAGAGAGGTGGTGGAACTCACCGCCCCCTCTGCATTTTTTTTAAAGGTAAAGGACAGCGCGCGCCGGCAGTGTGCTCTGACAAAGGGGCATGGTATTTAAAAGGGGCGGTCACACAATAATATTCCCAATTCAAATTACGCCATACAGTAGCACAATCTTGATTTATCTGATTCACATTACACCACATAGTAGTGTCCCTTATTCATGTATGATACACAGGAGTGCCCCTTTTACACAATGCCCACATTTGTGCCCCTTATACACAATGCCCACAGTAGTAGTGCCCCTAATACACATAATGCCCACAGTAGCAGTGCCCCTTACACATAATGCCCACAGCAGTAGTGCCCCTTACACATAATGTCCACAGCAGTAGTGCCCCTTATGCAATGCCCTTTGTAGCAGTTTCCATTATTCAGTGCCCACAGTAGTGGTATTGCCCCTTATGCAGTTCCCCCAGTAATGGTAGTGCCCCCAGTAGTGGTGCCCTTTATGCTGTTCCCCCAGTAGTGGTAATGCCCCTTATGCAGTGCCCACAGTGGTAATGACTCTTATGCAGTGCCCCCAGTAGTGGTTGTGCCCCTTATCCAGTGCCCCCAGTAGTGGTAGTGCCCTTAATGCAGTGCCCCCAGTAGTGGTGCCCCTTATGCAGTGCCCACAGTGATAATGCCCCTTATGCAGTGCCCCCTGTAGTGGTAGTGCCCCTTATTCAGTTCCCCCAGTAGTGGTGCTCCTTATGCAGTGCCCCCAGGAGTGGTTCCCCCAGAAGTAATGCCCCTTGTAGTAGTGCCAATAGTAATGCCCCCTGTAGTAATGCCCCAAATAGTAATACCCCCAAGTAAATGCCCCTAAGTAAATGCCTCCAGTAGTAGTGCCCCAGAGTAAATGTCCCCAGCAGTAGTGGCCCAGAAGTTATGCCCCCAATATAGAAGCCGCTTAAACACAAAAAAAACAATACTTACCTTAAGCCACGTTCCTGCGTCCGTCCATCCGCTACTTGAAACTATGAGTGGGACATCATGACGTCTCTCCCATAGTGCACTGCGGGAGCCCGAAGCCGGAGCTCAGGTGTGACAGACTCTCATTTGCTGCTGCGTCGTCCGCGGAGGGAGCCGGCTGGAGGTCACTAATGAGCTCTGTGTGCCGGCTCCCTCCCGCAGCATGTGATGGGAGAGACGTCATACGTCATGACGTCTCTCCCATCCAGGAGAAGAGCGGGCGGGACTCAGAGCGGACAGTGGCAGTCGCGTCAGGAGCGGGGATCAGGTAAGTTGAATTTTTGTTCTTTGTGTGTGTGTTTGTGTGTGTAAGCCTGGCACTACAGGGGGGGGCACTGAAATAGGGGGTGGCCGCTACTGGGGGCACCTTATGGGTGGGTGCCCACTACTGGGGGGCACTGTATAGGAGTGGCCACTACTGGGGGCAATTTATGGGGGTGGCCACTACTGGGGGCAATTTATGGGGGTGGCCACTACTGGGAGCACTGTATAGGGGTGGCCACTACTGGGGGCAATTTAGGGGGTGGGTGGCCACTACTGAGGGCACTGTATAGGGGTGGCCAATACTGGGGGCAATTTAGGGGGGTAGCCATTACTGGGGGTACTGTATAGGGGGGACTACTACTGGGGGCACTGTATAGGGGGGGACTACTACTTGGGTCTATTACTGGGGGGCACTGTTTAGAGGGGGCTACTGTTGAGGGCACTGTATAGGGAGGGCTACTACTGGGGGCAATGCAGCATAGGGGGGATTACTACTGGGGGATTACTATTGGGGGCACTGCATAGGGGGGGTGGTGTCAGTCCATTACATTGCCAGGGGCGCTTGGATCACTAGATACACCCCTGGTGGCAGACACCAATGCACTGGAGGAGAAAAGCAGCGGCCTTGCAAGCCTTACTTTCGTCGCTACTAGTTACACTGCTGGGCACAGCAAGGGCCGGAGGAGGTGGAGAGATCAGAAAGGATTTCTCTTCACACTCTGGACTACTTCCAATAGAAAGGAATGTTGCTCAGTGGGCAAATGCCATCTGAAGATGGATTCAGTTCCCGCAGTCAAGCTACTTGAGGAATTGACAGCGACCACATGGACTGCAATGGTTAATGGGTCTGTTATGTAAAACATGCGGGGAAAAAACCTTTCCGCTTATATAATGGCCCCATTTACCTTGATGAATAAGCCCCCAGGAAAGATGTTATGCTCAAAAGTGATGGCTTAGAAATGACAGAATAAACTTTGCCACTTCATGATTATCTGCCATTAGAAATAACAGTTATGTATAGATGAAATTGCATTGATGTCAACAGATTCAGATGCCAATTTGTCATTTTTTATTTGTGGGATATCCCCCTGAAAACACCAGTATTCAAGGGATACCCGCAAATCAATAAGTATCCCCTGCATATATGTGCAGAGGACCACAGCGGATATCAGAAATATCTGCTGTAGTCTCCCGTTTGTGCTCACAAAAGCTGCCCCGATGGGCAGTAGTGTGCATGGCGCCTGAGGGATCGGCTCCTTGTCCCTGCAGGTGTATTTTAATACATTCATTCAGGCAAAACCTAATTGCTTATATTAATAAATATGCCCCTCTGTGTTCCAGTTGATATGGTAGCTTCCGCACAGATTGATGCATGCAAACACATATTACAATTAATCAAATCTATGGATTTATAAAGCATCTTTATGTGCACACATGCATCTATTGTCTGAATAGTTTATTCCATTAAGCATGTCCACTTCACAGTTTTTGAAAACAATCATGTAAAATAAATTTGCACCTAGTTTTGCAGCTGCTATTTATCACTGTATTTGTTTAAAGCACTATGTAGTAGAGATGTCCGCGGACCCTCGTGTTTTGGTTTTGGTTCTAAATGAACCATCATGTTTTGGTTTTAATTTTGCTTCTGGCAAAACCACCCTCAAGCTCGGATTCTGGGCCTGATTCAGAGCCGGATGCTCTGACCAGAGCGCTCGCTCTGAATCAGTGCCCTCCTCCCTAAAAATGGAGCGGCCTCTTGGACGCTCGCATAGCTATAGCTATACAGCTATAGCGAGCGTCCATGATGATGATGACCATCGCGACCATCGGGCTTGCGACGGAGACCCTGCGGTAGGGTCTCGCTGCCGCAAGCCCTGGAGTGATTTTGGCTCTACCAGAGCCAAAATCACTCCCACTGACATCACTAGTGATGTCAGTGGGGCCGGACCCAGACGGTAGACGTTCCCATGGGAACGCCTCTGTCTGGCAGCCACGCCCCCGGCATGCCCACCACATACTTGCCTACCCTCGCGATTTGGTCGGGAGCCTCCCGAAAATCGGGTGCCGCTCCCGACCTCCCGGGAAGGCAGGCAATTCTCCCGGCTGCCGCTAACCCCTCCTATCCCCCCCTCTATAACCCCTGTAACCCCCGCAGCGGGGGGCGACCGGTGACGCGATTCACGTCATTTTGGCCCCGCCCCCTGCTGCACAATGCCTATTTTATCGGCATTGCGTAGCGGGGCCAAAATGACGCGAGCACGTGACTCCGCCCCCGCCACGCCCACAAGTGACATCACCCACCCGGCCACTCGCCCTTGTCTCGGCCACGCCCACCCCGTCCTGCCGATCTGGCTGCTCCCTCCCGGAAGGAGCAGCCAGAATGTCGGCAGGTATGGCCCACCAAAGGGGGCGTGCTGTCACTCACCATCGACAGCACGCCCCCTTTGGTGCGAGACCCCGAGCGACGTACTCCTCGTCGCTCGCTGGGTTTCGCACATGCGCACGACGGAGCTCCCTCCGTCGTGTGCATGCGCATTTGCCCAACATCGAGCCGCTTGCGAGCGTCCTTCGCTCGCGAGCGGGTCTGAATGACCCCCTCTGTTTTGGATTCCTTAATAATCAATGGAAATTTATTAAAAATCAATAAAAATTTGATAAAGCAGCTAACATCATGTCATTTTGGACATGCTTAGATGCAATCCAAAGCCCGAGCTCGGTTTTTAAAATCCGCGTTCCGAACAGACTGCGGAACTGTTCCGAGATTCGGTTCGTCTCGAACCCCGAAGTGATTCCTAACTAGGAGCGTTCATGTGTGTTTATATTTCAGGAATATGGAAGCACACATCTCTACTACGTAGTACGCTGGCACAAGTGAATGGTGAAAAAGAAGTGAACCTACCGCTGTTAATTTCCACAGGAAAGTAACTGGAAATGTGCTAAATATATCCGCACATCCTATATTAATTATAAAGATGAGGGCCTGATTCAGAGCCAGACGCTATTTGCGGACGGTCGTTCCAAAAAAGAAGCCGGCTATTTAAATTGAGCACTCGCTCTTTGCGGTTTGTTGATGCCTCTATGTCTGAGCGAGCGCAACGAAAAATGCGCTCGCTATTTTGTAAAGACGCCCCTTTGCCGTTCGCATCACATGTCATCTCTGGTATTTATTAGATTAATCGGGTACATCGAAAGGCATCTGAACTGCTCGCAGTGCTTGTGGTAGGTTTTTCTTACCGCTATCACTGCGAGCAGTTCAGGGTAAAAGACAACCAAGTGACGTGGTCGATGACGCTCCTTTACTAATTATGCACTCCCATTAAATGCCCTTTTGACCGTTAGGCACGCCTGCGTTCGGATCTCCACTCCTCCGTTTTCAAGCACCTTCCCCTGTTACCACCCACAAACGGTACATTCTGTCACTCAAATTAGCAGCCCCTCGCTGTTTTGCGAGCGCACGATTTCCGACCGCAATGACTGGTTTGCGCATGCGCATTACGACCCATACGCATGCGCAGTTGTGCGAACATCGCTCAGAGCGAACGAGTGGCCGCTTACGAGCGGCTCTGAATCAGGCCCACGATATGCAGGACCTCTGAGGTCCTGGCTATTTTAAGACTTTTTGATGTGTTGGAAAAAAGTTTGTGTGTGCTCCCACAAAGATAGGAATGTCCTTGTAAATGTTACTTCTTTATCTCAGAGAGAAATAATCCTATCCCACAGGATAAAGGGGTAAATTTACTAAAGGTCGATTTGGCATTTTGAGTGATTTGAGGTGCGATTTTCATTCGATTTGTATTCGATTTTGCTTTTGGGTATGTACTAAAGGCCATATCGAATGTAAAATCAAACTTCAAATCAAATTTTTAGTCAAATCGACCTCAAATCGACCATCGGAAAAACATTGGTACTTTTACATAGCCCAACACACAAAACCCTTATTTACTATCATTCGATTTGAAATCGACCTCAAAATCGGACTTCAAATCGAAGTTCAAATCACCAATAGAATAGATTATGCTTTCGATTTGAGCATGAGCAGGTCGGATTGACACAGATACAATGCAGACATCAGTTAAAAAAAGTAATTAAACAGTTAAAAGTTTAAATAAATTGACGTGAGGTCTCCCCCCAAATCAGAACCAGCCCCAGACTGTTCAAACCCAGGTCTGGTTGACTAAGTACAGGGAAAAAATTACGTAGGGTCTCCCTGTACTCAGTACAACCAGCACTGGGCTGGTTCTGGATTTACAGGGAAAAATTTGCGTAGGGTCTCCCTGTAAATCACAGAACCAGCCCTGGACCCTTTCTAATGGGGGACTGATGCCACAGCCAGGGGGGCCCTATCACCGGGCCCCCCAGCTGCAGCATCAGCCCTGACTGCTAGTCAGCCCAGGCCAGGGATCGGGTCTCCCTCTCCAGGGCACCCCTAGCCTAAGCTGATAGCCTGGGTCTATCTCCGTCACCCCTGGGCTGTGGGTGGCGGATTGATTGTGTGAGTGTTGTGTAAAAATAAAAGTATAAAAACATTGTCTTTTCAGTAGAACTGCAGGTCCCAGCAAGCCATACATGCCTACCCTCCCGGTTTTCGCGGGAGGCTCCCGATTTTTCGGGTAACCCCCCGCACCCCCGGAAGGGTAGGCATTTCTCCTGCATTCTGCCCACTTCCTAGTGAAGTGGGCAGAATGAGAATACCCGCGGCGATCGCGGGTCTCCGTGAAGGGAGCGGGGCTTAAGAGGTGATTCTGCATGAATCACAGCCCCCTATGTAAATTTTACCCAATTGCGGCAGTTTTGTCACGAGGGGGCGGGGCTTAATGAAGCAAAAGGTTAGGCCCCGCCCCCATCGGCCCCCTGCTGCTTCTCTTACCCGGGCTTCTCCCGGGAAGAGATTATAAAAGGTAGGTAAGTATGCAGCAAGCCTCCCCCGCATGCTGGTACTTGGAGAACCACAAGTACCAGTATGCGGGGCATTAAGAGCCCACTGTGACCTGTAGTTCACCTGTAAAAGAAATGTTTAAAGAAAAACACACACACCTTACACAGTATAAGTTTAATACATACATACTAGGGGTGTGCACCGGCCACTTTTCGTGTTTTGTGTTTTGGTTTTGGATCTGGATCTTTCTTCGTGTTTTGGATCTGGATTGGTTTTGCCAAAACCACCCTTCCGTGTTTTGGGTTCTGGGTTTTGTGTTTTGGATCTGTATTTTTTTGAAAAAAAGCATAAAAACAGCTAAAATCACAGAATTTGTAGGTTTTTCTGCTCCTATGCTATTATTAACCTCAATAACCTTAATTTCCACTCATTTCCAGTCTATTCTGAACACCTCACACCTCACAATAGTGTTTTTATGTCCAAAAGGTTGCACCGAGGTAGCTGGATGACTATGCTAAGCGACACGAGTGGGCGGCACAAACACGTGACCCATCTAGGAGTGACACTGCAGTGGCAGGCAGGATGGCAGTTAGAAAAACTAGGCCCCAAACTGTACATAATGCAAAGAAAAAAAGAGGTGCAAGATGGAATTGTCCTTGGGCCCTCCCACCCACCCTTATGTTGTATAAACAGGACATGCACACTTTAACAAATCAATCATTTCAGCGCCAGGGTCTGCCACACAACTGTGGCTGAAATGATTGGTTCGTTTGGGCCCCCACAAAACAAGCTGGCAATTAATGTGTCCCTGCACAAACTGGCTCTACGGAGGCAAGATGTCATCCTCATCCTCCTCATCCACCGATTCCTCACCCTCTTCAGTGTGTACATCCTCATCCTCACAAAGTATTAACTCGTCCCCACTTGAATCCACCACCACAGGTCCCTCTGTACCTTCTGGAGGCTGGTCTCCCTGGAAGAGCTGATAATTCATTTTGATGAACATCATCTTCTCCACATTCTGTGGAAGCAACCTCCTACGCCTTTCGCTGACAAGGTTCCCGGCTGCACTAAACACTCTTTCGGAGTACACACTGGAGGGGGGGCAACTCAGGTAAAATAGAGCCAGTTTGTACAGGGGCCTCCAAATTGCCTCTTTTTCCTGCCAGTACAGGTATGGACTGTCTGACATGCCTACTTGGATGCTGTCACCGATGTAATCCTCCACCATTCTGTCAATGGTGACAGTATCATATGCAGTGACAGTAGACATGTCAGAAATTGTTGCCAGGTCCTTCAGTCCGGACCAGATGTCCAAACTTGGTCCTGCCTGCCCTGCATCACCGCCAGCGGGTTGCTTAGGATACCTAAGTTTTTTCCTGGCAGCCCCAGTTGCGGGAGAAAATGAAGAAGGAGCCGTTGACGTGTCACGTTCCGCTTCAGCTGACAGTGTGTTCACCAGCAGGTCTTTGCACCTCTGCAGGCTTGTGTCGGCCGGAAAGAGAGACACCACATAGGCTTTAAACCTAGGATCGAGCACGGTGGCCAAAATGTAGTGGTCTGATTTCAACAGATTGACCACCCTGGAATCCTGGCAAAGCGAATGAAGGGCTTCATCCACAAGTCCCACATGCCGAGCGGAATCGCTCCGTCTTAGCTCCTCCTTCACTTTCTCCAGCTGCTTCTGCAAAAGCCTGATGAGGGGAATGACCTGACTCAAGCTGGCAGTGTCTGAACTGACTTCACGTGTGGCAAGTTCGAATGGCTGAAGAACCTTGCACAACACGGAAATCATTCTCCACTGCGCTTGAGTCAGGTGCATACCCCCTCCTTTGCCTATGTCATAGGTGGATGTATAGGCTTGTATGGCCTTTTGCTGCTCCTCCATCCTCTGAAGCATATAGAGGGTTGAGTTCCACCGCGTCACAACCTCTTGCTTCAGGTGATGGCGGGGCAGGTTCAAGAGTGTTTGCTGGCGCTCCAGTCTTCGGCACGCAGTCGCTGAATGGCGAAAGTGGCCAGAAATTTTTCGGGCCACCCAAAGCGTCTCCTGCACGCCCCTGTCGCTTTTCAGAAAATTCTGCACCACCAAGTTTATTGTGTGAGCAAAACATGGGACGTGCTGGAATTTGCCCAGATGTAATGCCCGCACAATATTGGTGGCGTTGTCAGATATCACAAATCCCCAGGAGAGTCTAAGTGGGGTAAGCCACTGGGCGATGATTTCCCTCAGTTTCTCTAAGAGGTTGTCGGCGGTGTGCCTCTTACTGAAACCGGTGATACACAGCGTAGCCTGCCTTGTAACGAGCTGGCGTTTCTGAGATGCTGCTACTGGTGACGCTGCTGCTGTTGCTGCGTAAGGTGATACATCTACCCAGTGGGCTGTCACAGTCATATAGTCCTTAGTCTGCCCTGTTCCACTTGTCCACATGTCCGTGGTTAAGTGGACATTGTGTACAACGGCATTTTTCAGGACACTGAGGACACTTTTTCTGACGTTTCTGTACAGTCTCGGTATCGCCTGCCTAGTGAAGTGGAATCTAGACGGGATTTGGAACCGGGGACACACTACCTCCATCAATTGTCTAAATCCCACTGCACTAATGGCGGATACCGGACGCACGTCTAACACCAACATAGCAGTCAAGGCCTCAGTTATACGTTTTGCTTCAGGATGACTGCTGTCGTACTTCATCCTCCTCGCTAAGGACTGTTGGAGGGTCAATTGTTTAGTAAAAGTAGTGGTGTTCCTACTTCCTCTCTGGGATGATGAACGACTCCCAGCAGCAGCAGCAACAGCAGCAGCGGCAGCAGTAGGCGTAGCAATGCAGGATCCTCCGGAGGAATCCCGGATAGGAGAGTCAGTCATGCCAGTGATATGGCCTGCAGGACTACTTCCGATCCTGACTAAGGAGGAAATTGACGAGGAGGGAGTTGACGGTGTGGTTTGCAGGCGCTTGGATACAACAGGACAACGGGATTTAGGTGTCCCTGGACTGCTTACGGTCTGAGCCAAAGTTTCTGAACTTGACAGTAACTTTTTATGAACGCGCTGCAGGTGCCGTATAAGGGAGGATGTTCCTAGGTGGTTGACGTCCCTACCCCTACTTATTTCACCTTTACATATGGTACATATGGCAAGACAGTTGTTGTCCGGATTTGGATAGAAATATTGCCAGACCAAAGAGGTGGAATGTTTGGTCTTCTGCCCAGGCATGACCGTGATGGGCTTTTTCATCCCACGGACAACAACTGTCTCCCCCGGAGCCTGATTTAAACAAACCACATCACCATCAGAATCCTCCTCGCCAACTTCCTCCTCAGCGCCAGCTACACCAGTATCCTCATCCTGTTGTACTTCAACAGTGACATCTTCAATTTGCATATCAGCAAGTGGACTGTGGGTGCTCCTTTCAGCACTTGCAGGGGGCGTGCAAATGGTGGAAAGAGCCACCTCTTCCCGTCCAGTGCTGGGAAGGTCAGGCATCGCAACCACCACCACACTTGGACTCTCTTTGGGGATTTGTGATATCTTCTTAGAAAGCACAGTTCTTCGCTGTGCTTTTGCCAGCTTAACTCTTTTGATTTTTTTAGTGGGAGGAGTGCTTCCATCGTCATGTGAAGCTGAACCACTAGTCATGAACATACTAGGGATCGACCTTAGCCGTTCCTTGCCACTCCGTGTCGTAAATGGCATATTGGCAAGTTTACGTTTCTCTTCAGCTGATTTAAATGTCTTTTTCAAGGTCATTTTCCTGAACTTTGCCATTTGGGATTGTATGTGCCCTCTACTATGACATTGGGCATCGGCCTTGGCAGACGACGTTGATGGCATGTTATCGTCTATGTCATGACTAGTGGCAGCAGCTTCAGCACTAGGAGGAAGTGGTTCTTGATCTTTCTCTATTTTATTTTTATCGGAGAAAGTTTGGTCCTCCATTTATGTTATATCGATTTGATATATACGTGCGGCTAAACACAGAAAATAAATTTTTTTTTGGTTCGGACTGGAGTGTACTTTGTGGGTTACAGCACCCTTTAACGGTCAAGCCAGCCGGCCCTTTACTTATGACACAGGCGCACTCTTGGCACTACTTTGTTGATGCACGTGCGGCTACTGCGCACACAATTCACAAACACAGAAAATAATTTTTTTTTGGTTTGGACTGGAGTGTACTTTGGGGGTTACAGCACCCTTTAACGGTCAAGCCAGCCGGCCCTTTACTTATGACACAGGCGCACGCTTGGCACTACTTTGTTGATGCACGTGCGGCTACTGCGCACACAATTCACAAACACAGAAAATAATTTTTTTTTGGTTTGGACTGGAGTGTACTTTCGGGGGTTACAGCACCCTTTAACGGTCAAGCCAGCCGGCCCTTTACTTATGACACAGGCGCACGCTTGGCACTACTTTGTTGATGCACGTGCGGCTACTGCGCACACAATTCACAAACACAGAAAATAATTTTTTTTTAGGTTTGGACTGGAGTGTACTTTCGGGGGTTACAGCACCCTTAACGGTCAAGCCAGCCGGCCCTTTACTTATGACACAGGCGCACGCTTGGCACTACTTTGTTGATGCACGTGCGGCTACTGCGCACACAATTCACAAACACAGAAAATAATTTTTTTTTTGGTTTGGACTGGAGTGTACTTTCAGGGGTTACAGCACCCTTAACGGTCAAGCCAGCCGGCCCTTTACTTATGACACAGGCGCACGCTTGGCACTACTTTGTTGATGCACGTGCGGCTACTGCGCACACAATTCACAAACACAGAAAATAATTTTTTTTTGGTTTGGACTGGAGTGTACTTTCAGGGGTTACAGCACCCTTTAACGGTCAAGCCAGCCGGCCCTTTACTTATGACACAGGCGCACGCTTGGCACTACTTTGTTGATGCACGTGCGGCTACTGCGCACACAATTCACAAACACAGAAAATAATTTTTTTTTGGTTTGGACTGGAGTGTACTTTCGGGGGTTACAGCACCCTTTAACGGTCAAGCCAGCCGGCCCTTTACTTATGACACAGGGGCACTCTTGGCACTACTTTGTTGATGCACGTGCGGCTACTGCGCACACAATTCACAAACACAGAAAATAATTTTTTTTTAGGTTTGGACTGGAGTGTACTTTCGGGGGTTACAGCACCCTTAACGGTCAAGCCAGCCGGCCCTTTACTTATGACACAGGCGCACGCTTGGCACTACTTTGTTGATGCACGTGCGGCTACTGCGCACACAATTCACAAACACAGAAAATAATTTTTTTTTTGGTTTGGACTGGAGTGTACTTTCGGGGGTTACAGCACCCTTAACGGTCAAGCCAGCCGGCCCTTTACTTATGACACAGGCGCACGCTTGGCACTACTTTGTTGATGCACGTGCGGCTACTGCGCACACAATTCACAAACACAGAAAATATATTATTTTTTTAGCACTTGGGGGGAGCACCCCTGATGGACAGAGCACCCCCTGGACAACACTACAGCACCCCTTTAGGACTGGGACACTGCACAGGACTTTGGAACTGACTGCACAACACAGTCCAGCCAGCCCCTATGGACTTTGAAGTAGTGGACACAGCCCCTATTAACAACAGCAGCACAGCACAACACAGCCAGCCCCTATGGACTTTGAAGTAGTGGACAACAGCAGCACTACACTACACTACACTACACAGCACTAACTCCCACCCTCCCTCTTCACTGTCCACAGCCGAGTGAGAAAATGGCGCCGACGCGGGTACCTTATATAGGATCCAAAACCCGCGAGACTCGGAAGGCGGGATGATGACGTTTTGCCTCGATGTCAGATCCGAGTCAGGCGGGAAAAGTCGAGCCTGACTCGGATCGGACTCGGATCGGGGGGGCTCGGGGGGGTTCGGATTTCAGAAATCCGAACCCGCTCACCCCTAATACATACACACTCACACATACTCACCTATATTACCTCGAGTGGTCCCCTTGTCCAGTAGGCATCCATGGGTTAAAATAACAAAACGAGAGCACGACCATCGCACTAAGGAATAATCATTCTAACTAGAATGATTATTTCTTCCCAAATGAAGCGTACAGACTCAGCTTCCTCCTTTGAAGCCGCGTCTGTGTGTTCATGGGCTGAGAGAGGTCAGTCCCCGCCTCTCAGCCAATGAACGGCTCGTCCATTGAACTAAAGTTTATCCTGCGGCTCCCACCATTGAGTTCAATGGAGGAGCCGTTCATTGGCTGAGAGGCGGGGCCTGACCTCTCTCAGCCCATGAACACACAGACGCGGCTTCAAAGGAGGAAGCCGCGCCTGTGCGCTTCATTCGGGAAGGAATAATCACTCTGGTTAGAATGATTATTCCTTAGTACGATGGTCGGGTTTCTCGTTTTGTTATTTTAACCCATGGATGCCTACTGGACAAGGGGACCACTCAAGGTAATATAGGTGAGTATTGTGTGAGTGTGTATGCATGTATGTATTAAACTTATACTGTGTAAGGTGTGTGTGTTTCATTAAACATTTCTTTACAGGTGAACTACAGGTCCCAGTGGGCCCTTAATGCCCTGCATGCTGGTACTTGTGGGAGACTTGCTGGGACCTGCAGTTCTACTTGAAAGACAATGTTTTTATACTTCTATTTTTACACAACACTAACACAATCAACCCGCCACCCACCGCCCAGGGGCGGCGGGGATAGTCCTGGGCTATCAGCTTAGGCTAGGGGTGCCCTGGAGAGGGAGACCCCTTTTTTTGGAGGGGTCTCCAACTCCCCAGGGATCCCTGGCCTGAACTGACTAGCGGTCAGGGCTGATGCTGCGGCTGGGGGGCCCGGTGATAGGGCTCCCCTGGCTGTGGCATCAGTCCCTCATTAGAAAGGGTCCATGGCTGGTTCTGTGATTTACAGGGAGACCCTACGCAAATTTTTTCCTGTAAATCCAGAACCAGCTCTGCTTCCCATAGCCCAGTGTTGGTTGTACTGAGTACAGGGAGACCCTACGTAATTTTTTCCCTGTACTTAGTCAACCAGACCTGGGTTTGAACTGTCCGGGGCTGGTTCTGTTTTGGGGGGGGGCCCTCACTTTTTTTTTTTTGTAATTTTAACTCTTTAGTCACTTTTTCCAGTCAGATACATGCAGGCATCTCACTGATGTCTGCATGTATCTGTGTGAGAACGAACTGCTCATGCTGAAAGTGAAATCATGAAGCAGTTCTATGGTGTCGGGGATTTGCAGTTCGTTTTGAAGTGTGATTTGCCATTCGTTTTGTACATGAACAGCAAATCACTGTTCAAAACCGACTCAAATCGAATTTGTTTTGCAAAACGCAAAAAACTAATCGAATAATAGTAAATGCAGTGAAAAAACGATTTTCATTGCATTCGATTTGAGAAGAGCTAAATCACTTCTCAAATCGACCTGCAAATCGACCTTTAGTAAATTTATCCCCAAATCTCCTTTATTCAGGGCAGTACAAAAACATGATGCAACTAATCAGCACTTATCCATTTTCTTCATCAGCAACTGTGCAGTTTTACACTATTGCTGTTCAAACATGAGGACCCTCAAGTTGGGTACACACTTGGCCAACCCGCCGACCTATCTAACGATTGGTAAGTGTATACACATTACACACTTACAAATCATTCTGGTGATGTGTCTGTGCAGTTAGCTCTGACATCACAAATGGGCGGGCATTTTTCATTTACTCGCCCAGTTGAGCTGTCACTCACCGCCGGGTCCCTGCAGCATGTGTACAGGTGAGCAGCTGGTCACCCATATACACCAGCAGATGAAACGATATATCTGCAAGATATATATCTTCATCTGCTGTGCTGCACAGCAGATTGGATATGTCTGTGACCTATGTCATTCGCAGACATATCCCCTGTACACACCAGCAGATGCACCATAGATATATCGCCCCTTCTCTGGAACGGGCAATATATCTATCAGTGTGTACCCTACTATATTGTTTGTAGCTAGTGATATTTTATAGTAAACTGTACATACTGCAATTAAACAACCATGTTACTTATGATTTAAATCATAAAAAGATTTGTGGCCTTAAGCTGGGTACACACTGTGCCGACAGATCTGCTGATGGGTGGATCCGCCGACACAGCAGCCGATCAAGTAAGCTATACAGACTTACTGATCGGCCACTTCACTGTGTTTCCTGACATCACAATCACAACGTCGTTCACAGACATATCGGGTTACCCGTACCATCGCGCCCGCAATATATCGGTCGTCCATTTGAACGGCCGATATATCGTCCAGTGTGTACTCAGCTTTACATACTTAGCAAATTTGCAGACCTGGCATCCAGGAGATCTGAGGAGGTCCAAGTGGGAGGGGTGCAAGCATGGCACCAGCAACTACTCCTGCCTCTATTTCCTGAGGGGTCTCCCGGTCTGAAATGTGTGCATGCGCACAAATCAACAAGCAGGCCTCTAAGGATTGCATCCGCTGCAAACCCTGGAAGCCAGATAGAGCTAGCTGCCATTATAGCAACGGAGTGGTTCCCTTTGGAAGTGCTCTTTCTGCTATCGCAGTCCGGACTGGTAGTCCCAGGGAGAGAAAACACCTCCCCTGGGACAGCCTGTCCATTATGTGGTCATCCGGGATTGCCTCTAGTGGGAAGCCACTGCCACTGCCAAGCTGTCACTGGGATGGCGGATTTTACTGGGGCGGCACCATTAAATAAATGTATCATCACTACACGCCCCCTCATTATATAATGCTGCAAGTCGCTGGAATTTGTGTGTGTGGGGGAGGGGAAGGGCAGTGTAGTGGTGGCACCTTTTATAGTGAATTGCATTATCGCAACCCCCAACCTTCTCTCCAGAGAAGTGGCTGGAAGTGAGAGGGAAGAAGGACTTAGGTGGCTTTGTGCTCCCTAAACTGTTTATTTTTTTTCTTAATACTATATAAACTCTCTGTAAATCAGGTACAGTTAAAGCTTTCAGCATTAAAGTTTACATCATATTTACCTACTTTTTAAACGTACTCCCCTGAGAAGATGACCAGGTGCGTGGGGTACAATTTTGCAGTGGAGGACAGGACCCAGGGCCGAAGCAAGGTTTCTTGGCACCCTAGACATAGCTTCAGCCTAACGCCCCCCACCTCTTCACTCGGAAAACTACACAAGCCCTTATACAGTGCCACCAGTAGTGCCCCTTATACAGTGCCCCCAGTAGTGGTCCCCCCTATACAGTGCCCCCAGTAGTGGTCACCCTATGCCGTGCCCCCAGTAGTGGTCCTTCTATGCTGGGCCCCAGTAATGGTCCCCCTTTGCAGTGCCCCTTATACAGTGCTCCCAGTAGTGCCCCGAATACAGTGCCGTCAGTAGTGACCCTTATTCAGTGCCCCCTGTAGTGGTCTCCCTATGCTGTGCTCCCAGTAGTTGTCCCCCTATGCAGTGCCCCCAATAGTGCCCCTTATACAGTGCCCTCAGTAGTGCCCCTTATACAGTACCCTCAGTAGTGCCCCTTATTCAGTGCCCCCAGTAGTGATGCCACTATGCTGTGCCCCCAGTAGTGGTCCCTCTATGCAGTGCCTCTTATACAGTGCCCCCAGTAGTGGTCCCCCCTATGCAGTGCCCCCAGTAGTGGTCACCCTATGATATGCCCCTTATACAATGCCCCCAGTAGTGGTCCCCCTATGCAGTGCCCCCAGTAGTGGTCCCCCTATTGCAGTGCCCCCAGTAGTGGTCCCCCTATGCAGTGCCCACAGTAGTGGTCCCCCTATGCAGTGCCCACAGTAGTGGTCCCCATATGCAGTGCCCCCAGTAGTGGTCCCCCTATTGCAGTGCCCTCAGTAGTGGTCCCCCTATTGCAGTGCCCCCAGTAGTGGTCCCCCTATTGCAGTGCCCCCAGTAGTGGTCGCCCTATGCAGTGCCCCCAGTAGTGGTCCCCGTATGCAGTGCCCCTTATACAGTGCCCTCAGTCGTGCCCCTTATACAGTGCCCTCAGTAGTGCCCCTTATTCAGGGCCCCCAGTAGTGGTCCCCCCCATGCTGTGCCCCCAGTAGTGGTCCCTCTATGCAGTGCCCCTTATACAGTGCTCCCAGTAGTGCCCCTTATACAGTGCCCCCAGTAGTGGTCCCCCCTATGCAGTGCACCCAGCAGTGGTCACCCTATGCTGTGCCCCTTATACAGTGCCCAAAGTGGTAATTTAGAGGTGGGGATATGGAGATTGAATCTCCCCCCGCCCCTATGGGCCCCTGCTTCCATATCACCCCATTGTACTTCTGACCCCCCTCACACTTCTCCCTGCCTGCTGCCCTCTCTCACACCCTGCCCTTACTGATTCCCTCTCTCTTTCACCCCCTACAATAGCTAGCCTAACTCTGTCAGCCCCTCTCTCTATTCCCTCTCTCACACCCTCTAATTCTCTCTTACCTGCGCTGCTGGAGTGGAGCCACCGGGATCCTCGGGTCTTCACTGCAGTTTATCTGGCGCCGCTGCGAACCAATGAGAAGCTGCCATTTGGCAGCTTCTCATTGGCGCTGCTGCGAGCCAATGAGAAGCTGCCATTTGGCAGCTTCTCATTGGCTGGCGGCTGCGAGCCCTGCGATTGGCTGGCGGCCGCGAGTCCCGCGATTGGCTGGCGGCTGCGAGCCTCGTGATTGGCTGGCAGCCGCGGCCGCCCAGTACATGGTGCTTACAGTGCAGCCGGGACCAAGTACTTCATCCCGGCTACATGTCAGCACCTCCACTGCCCCGATTGAGATGTGTCCCCTGCGGGACACATCTTAACACATTGCCGCCGCTGTTCCAGCGCTGGGATCCCATACTGGATCCCAGCGCTGGTGCATTCTCTTCTACATCTAAAATGAAGTGGGGCCGGGAAGTGGCGGTATGTCATACCGCCGTATACCGCCCCACTTCGACCACTGGTACCCACAGTAGTGATCCTCCTATGCAGTGCCCCCAGTAGTGGTCCCCCTATGCAGTGCCCCTAGTAGTATCCCTTATCCAGTGCCCTCAGTCGTACCCCTTATACAGTGCCCTCAGTAGTCCCCCTTATTCAGTGCCCCCAGTAGTGGTCCCCTATGAAGTGCCCCCAGTAGTGCCCCTTATACAGTGCCCTCAGTAGTGCCCACCTATGCAGAGTCCATTATACAGTGCCCCCCAGTGGTGGTCACACCTATGCAGTGCCCCATACACATAAAACAGACACACAGATAGACATTATACTTAACTGAATCCCCGCTCCTGCGCCCGCCGCCGAACGCTCCTCTGTCCTCCTGCTCTGCACTATGGGAGAGATGTCATGACGTCTCTCCCTTCACCCACTGCGGGAGCCAGAAGGCGGAGCTCATGAGTGAGCTCCAGCCCAGCTCCAGCAGTGGGCGCAGCAGCCAATGATAGTCTGTCTGACTTTCATCGGCTGCTAAAACAAACACACAGGGCTCTATTTACTACAATCCGCATATTGAATGCGGATTGTAGTGTGATATTACCGAGTGAATTCGCATTGCGAATTCAAGCAATATCACAGGGATTTACTATAAATCCCTGGCAGGGACAGAGCTTGCGATAAAGCTCTGTCCCTGCGGATCCCATCCGCACTCTAGTCGCGGTATTTTCGGAAAAAATACAGCGACTAAGAGCCCGCGCATGCGCCAACCCACCGTCGCTGCTACCCCCCACCAACGCTAAGCCCCGCCCCCGGTGCTAAGCCCCGCCCCCCACGATCACGGACCCCGGTGACCCCCCCTCCCCCCCCCCTCCCTTCATTACACTTACCTGCATCCTCCTGGCCTCCGGTGATCTTCTCCGGGCTTCCCGATCAGGTGATCTCCCATATTGCACTGGGGCCCGATCACCTGATGACCGGGCCCCAGTGCACTGTGGGAGACCAGCTGACCGGAGAGGAGCCATCACCGGAGGCCCGATCACCGGTCCCTGGATTCAGGTAAGTAAAAAAAAAATGTTTCATTTTTTTTTTTCTTTTTTTTACAGCAATCAGCTTGCGGTCTATTTAGACCACACAGCTGATTACTGGTACCGGCTCCCGCCTCTGCTCTCCCCGTTAGAGCAGAGTGGGAGCCCGGTAACCGGGGGAGACCCTGGATAACGCCACCTCCAGGTGGCGTTATTATCACAGGGCTTCCCCCTGTATTTTTTTACAATTTATTTTTAGTAACTATGGTCGGATCACATTTCCCATTACAATTATGGGAAATGCGATCTGCTTTACTAAAAATAAGTGATAATTAGGGGTTGGAGTAGAATTTTACTAATTCTACTCCAATTGCCCTATAGTAACTACAGGTGAAACTAAAATAATGTGAAAAGGGTGCGAAAACACCCTTTTTCACTTTACTTTAGTAAAAATAATGTTAATAAATAGAGCCCAGTGTGTGTTTGTTACTGTGTAGCGCGGACCACTCTACACTTAATAAAACAAGCGGCGGCCACTGGAGGGCAGCTGCCTAAGGTAGTGCCGGCCCTGACGGGGCCTCAATTACATAATTTAACACAAATGATGTCATGAAGCCATTGGACTCCAGGATAGTTCGGGATAGCTCTTCAAAATTCAGGAGGCAAGTATGGTTTACCTGTCACCTACATAAACAGATGTTAAGGGGGCCTTGAGACACGCCCCATTTTCAGAGATGCAGGGCTGCTCCCAAGCTCTCCCCGCAGTGTGAATAGATGCCAGGCGAATGCTCACGGCACCTATTCACTTGTTGGTGATTGCTTCAGGGAGCTGCCATACCTTTCCCTGGGGCCGCTGCTGGCCTGTCTGACATTGATTACTTCAAACTGACTGGTCCCTCCGGAGGGACCAGTCAACCTATCACTGGGCTCAGAGTGGGCTGCATCAGCCCTCCTCTTCCTGCTCATCGGATGACTCATTGCCTGAGGCTGTGCGTGCCTCCTCTGCATCCCCTCCTCATCACACTGACTGGCCTAGGCAGCTCCCTGCTCTTTACACAGGAGGACAAGGTAGGAGGAAGAAACAATTTACTTGTACAGCCACATGAAGGATGGTGTAATTGCTGGAGCTCATGGGGCTGAAACACTGAAAACACCCATGTGTTAAGATCATACATGCCTACTCTCCCGGGAATCGCGGGAGGCTCCCGATTTTTCGGGTAACCCCCCGCGATCCCGGTAGAGTAGGCATATCTCCCGCATCCCACCCACTTCCTAGTGAAGTGGGCAGGATGGGGAGATTTTACCTGAAATTATCGGGTCCGTCGGGAAGGGTCAGGGCTAAATTAGGCAAATCATGTCATTTAGCCCCGCCCCCTCCTCACGGACCCGCAAATCACGGGGGTTTTCTGTAAAGGGGGCGAGGCCTAATGCCGTCTATCGTCTGGCCCCGCCCCCCGAAGAGGAGAGCAGCAGGTCCCCTCCTGCTGCTCCCGGAAAGCTGCCCAGCAATGTAGGTAAGTATTGTTAAGATGCATACACACGTAAAGATTTTCTGTCCAACCATCCAACTAGTTGATTGGTTGGAATGAAAACCTGGTAAGGTATGAAAGCAAATGACAATCAGCAATTTGCTCCAAACGCCGGAAAATGGACAAAAACTGTTGTTTGAACAAATTGTTTAGATCAAACATTTAACAAACTTGTCTGACGACCATTTTCATCTGTTTTCTGGCATTTAGGAGCAAATTGCTGATCCTCAGTTACTCCCATATGTTACCAGACTTTCATTCCAACTAGGGGTGTGCACCGGCCACTTTTCGTGTTTTGTTTTGGTTTTGGATCTGGGTCTTTCTTCGTGTTTTGGATCTGGATTGGTTTTGCCAAAACCACCCTTCCGTGTTTTGGGTTCTGGGTTTGGTGTTTTGGATGTGTATTTTTATTTTTAAAAAGCATAAAAACAGCTAAAATCACAGAATTTGTGGGTTTTTCTGCTCCTATGCTATTATTAACCTCAATAACCTTAATTTCTACTCATTTCCAGTCTATTCTGAACACCTCACACTTCACAATAGTGTTTTTATGTCCAAAAGGTTGCACCGAGGTAGCTGGATGACTATGCTAAGCGACACGAGTGGGCGGCACAAACACGTGGCCCATCTAGGAGTGACACTGCAGTGGCAGACAGGATGGCAGTTTGAAAAACTAGGCCCCAAACAGTACATAATGCAAAGAAAAAAAAGAGGTGCAAGATGGAATTGTCCTTGGGCCCTCCCACCCACCCTTATGTTGTATAAACAGGACATGCACACTTTAACAAACCAATCATTTCAGCGCCAGGGTCTGCCACACGACTGTGGATGAAATGATTGGTTAGTTTGGGCCCCACAAAACAAGCTGGCAATTAATCTGTCCCTGCACAAACTGGCTCTACAGAGGCAAGATGTCGTCCTCATCCTCCTCATCCACTGATTCCTCAGCCTCTTCAGTGATGTGTACATCACTAATTCGTCCCCGCTGGAATCCACCACCACAGGTCCCTCTGTACGTTCTGGAGGCTGGTCTCCCTGGAAGAGTTGATAATTCATTTTTATGAACATAATCTTCTCCACATTTTGTGGAAGCAACCTCCTACGCCTTTCGCTGACAAGGTTCCCGGCTGCACTAAACACTCTTTCTGAGTACACACTGGAGGGGGGGCAACTCAGGAAAAATAGAGCCAGTTTGTACAGGGGCCGCCAAATTGCCTCTTTTTCCTGCCAGTACATGCCTACTTGGATGCTGTCACCGATGTAATCCTCCACCATTCTGTCAATGGTGACAGTATCATATGCAGTGACAGTAGACTTGTCAGAAATTGTTGGCACGTCCTTCAGTCCGGACCAGATGTCCAAAACCGGATATTGACTTATGACACAGGCGCACGCTTGGTGCTGCTGCTGTGTTGATGCACGTGCGGCTACTGCACATACATTTCACACACAAACACAGAAAAAAAGGAATTGTTTATTTTTTGTGGAGTGCACTTTGGGGTTACACCACCCTTTAACAGACTTATGGGACACAGGCGCACGCTTGGCGCTGCTCCTTTGTGAATTGTGTGCACTGTATGTGCATCAACAAACACAGAAGAAAATGTTTTATTTTTGTTGGCGTGCACTTTGGGGGTTACACCACTCTTTAAAAGACAGACGCACGCTTGTCGCTGCTGCTTTGAGGATGCAGGTGCGGCTACAGCCCACACAATTCACAAAGACAGAAAAAAAAAGAATTTTTTATTTTTTGTGGAGCGCACTTTGAGGGTTACACCACCCTTTAACACACAGACGCAAGCTTGTCGCTGCTGCTTTGAGGATGCAGGTGCGGCTGCTACGCATACATTTCACACACAAACACAGAAAAAAAATAATTTTTTATTTTTTTTGGAGTGCACTTTGGGGGTTACAGCACCCTTTAACGGACAAGCCATCCAGCCCTTTACTTATGACACAGTAGCACGCTTGGCGCTGCTCCTTTGTTGATGCACATGCAGCCACAGTGCACACAATTCACAAACACAGAAAATAATTCCTCCACCATTCTGTCAGTGGTGACAGTATCATATGCAGTGACAGTAGACATGTCAGAAATTGACATTGTTGGCACGTCCTTCAGTCCGGACCAGATGTCCAAAACCGGATCTTGACTTATGACACAGGCGCACGCTTGGAGCTGCTGCTGTGTTGATGCACGTGCTACTGTGCATACATTTCGCACACAAACACAGAAAAAAAAGAATTGTTTATTTTTTGTGGAGTGCACTTTGGGGGTTACACCATCCTTTAACAGACTTATGGGACACAGGCGCACGCTTGGCGCTGCTCCTTTGTTGATGCACGTGCAGCCACAGTGCACACAATTCACAAACACAGAAAAAATGTTTTTATTTTGTTTGGAGTGCACTTTGGGGGTTACACCACCCTTTAACGGACGAGCCAGCTGGCCCTTTACTTATGGGACACAGGAGCACGTTGGCGCTGCTCCTTTGTTGATGCACATGCAGCGACAGTGCACACAATTCACAAACACAGAAAATATTTTTTTATTTTGTTTTAAGTGCACTTTGGGGGTTACAGCACCCTTTAACGGTCAAGGCAGCTGGCCCTTTACTTATGACACAGGCGCACGCTTGGCGTTACTTTGTTGATGCACGTATGGCTACTGCGCACACAATTCACAAACATAAAAAAAAAATGTATTTTTTTTTTGGAGTGCACTTTGGGGGAGCACCCCTGGTGCACAGATCACCCCCTGGACAACACTACAGCACCCCTCTAGGATTGCAGCCTTTATGGGACACTGCACAACACAGTCCAGCCAACCCCTATAGACTTTGGAGTGGACACAGCCCCTATGGACAACTGACTGCACAACACAGCCCAGCCAGCCCTAGCTCCCACCCTCCCTCTTCACTGTCCACAGCCGGAGTGAGAAATGGCGCCGACGCGGGGACCTTTTATAGAATCCAAAACCCGCGAGATCCGGAAGGCGGGATGATGACGTTTTGCTTCGATTTCAGTTCCGAGTCAGGCGGAAAAAGTCGAGCCTTACTCGGACACGACTCGGATCGGGGTGTTCGGGGGGGTTCGGATTTCAGAAATCCGGACCCGCTCATCCCTAATGCCAACCAATCAACTAGTTGGATGGTTGGACAGAAAATCTTTACATGTGTACCCTGCTTTACAGCTATGCCTTACAGAACTATTAGAAATAAATTAAATATTTAAAAAATGTTAATAAAATTTAAACATGTACAGTATATGTAAAAGTTTCCATACCATGACTTGGTTTGTCTGACTTTACATTCAAATATTATGTGCAGTGTGATGTACTATTCTCAGCCATTGCCTGTAACATATGGGTAAAAAACTGTGCTCAGTGGGCCTGATTCAGCAGAGGACGCAATGCCGATATTTACGTAGAACGAACATTTGTTTACTATTGTGCATACGCACACGCTCCACTGCGAATGCACAGCAATTGCAATGTGATTATGTTTGCATCCATCCAAGTGAATGACACGTCAGCATTTGGGGAGATAACGGGTTGAAAAATGCAATAGTGCTGGACCGTTTGAACGCCGTTTCATGGGTGTGCATAAATTAGCCATTGCGATCGTCTTCATAGCGAGATCTCTTAAGTGTCGGGAGAGCTGCAGTGTTTACGGCTGGCTGTTCAGACTTGACTGACATGCTGCGTGACTGATTGATGTGCGATGATGGTACCAATGTTTACGCTGTT
This sequence comes from Taudactylus pleione, assembly GCA_031769625.1. Taxonomy (NCBI): domain Eukaryota; kingdom Metazoa; phylum Chordata; class Amphibia; order Anura; family Myobatrachidae; genus Taudactylus; species Taudactylus pleione. The sequence continues at coordinate 5,094,040 of JAUIMM010000364.1, read as the reverse complement.
GCACATCGTACGGATATGAGAAGGCAGCAGTGGGCGTCCCTATGCTCATCTAAGCTTTGGAAGGCATTAGCATATTTTAGTAACTGTGATCCGTCAGAGATTGCAGCTGCGATTGCATTTCCGTTCTCTGCTGAATCGAGCCCAGTATTCTTCAATGAGACAACTGACTTTCCCTACCAAGGTCTCACATTTCTTTTAAATATCATTAGTTCTGATAAGTGAAAGTTTTCTGCATGGGATGTGGATTGAAAGATCTACAGTATAAAGGTAGACAATGTCTAGATAGACACCAGATGTTAGACAGGCAATAGGTCGACAGGAACAAAAAGTTGACAGGAACAAAAGGTCGGCACACTAAAGGTCGAAATGTAAGAAGGTTGACAGGTACAAATGGTCGACAGGGTCAAAAGGTCGCCATGAAAATGGTCGACACGTGATTGTTTTTTTTCTAACTCTAAACTTCACCCTAACCCTCTCTCCTGGTGCAGGCTTGCCTACCCTCCCGATTTGGCCGGGAGCCTCCCGATTTTCGGGTGCCGTTCCCGGCCCCCCGGAAAGGCAGGCAAGCCTCCCGGAAGCCTGCGATCCTCCCGACCTACCCCCAGAAAAAACTAGAAACCCACGTAGCAGGGGGGGCGGCGACGCAATTCACGCTGAATCGCGTCATCGTGGCCCCGCCCCCTGCTTCACAATGCCGAAAATAACGGCATGGTGAAGAGGGGGCGGAGCCACGATGACGCGATCGTGCAGCCCCGCCCCCGGCTCCACCCTTAATGTGGCATCACTGACCGTCCCCGCCCCGGCTCCGCCTCAGTATGACGTCACTGGCTGGCCCTGCCCCCCGCTGTTAGCCGACAATCAGCTCCCTCCTGGAAGGCTGGAGCTGATTGTCGGCAAGTATGTCCTGGTGCCTAACCCTAACTATCGGGATACACTCAGAAAGCCCTCTCAGGTTTACCGCATCCATTATCTGGTACTGTATATAAGACAATAAAAATCCAATCCCTTCCTCGGGTTTATATTCCGAATGACCTAAGTGAAGCATTGAAGCATTCTTTTGCTGGCTATCTGTAAGGCTGGGTGCACGCCATGCAATCCATTGCACAATATATCGTTCCAACACGGAATGGAACAATTTATTGCGCAGATCGCAAAGTCTATACACCTGATCGACCATGCCCATGGATCGTTCATTGCTTTGTTCCATCAGGGGCTTATTTGCCAATGCTATGCTAGCTTTTAACTTTTATTATATACGTGTGATACATCCTAAGTAACCAATTTTGCTTTCACACTATCTGTGCCCCGTATTCCTTGATGTCTTTGATATTATAGATGCTGCCCTTGAGGAAGGGTCAAGAGAGGAGCTCTGTCCAATAACGTGGTTATTGGACATTATGCTGGACTATGATTATATTCAGTAGCTTTAGACCAGAGGTTCCCAAGTGTGGTCCTCATGGCACCCCAAACCAACAGATCAGGTTTTAGAGATATCTATTTAGATAATTTATCTAAATCTTATAAGAAAATGATACATACATTTACTGTACACGATATAGTACGTTGCTGCATGTTTGGTGTGATGTTCACCATAAAGTCACACCAACTAACTACTAACATATCATTGCCCAGCAGAATGTTTATTAATGGTTTTTTTTTTGGTAATTGCTATTTTCTATTTCTTGCACCTCTAAATGTTTAGAATGAGTGAGATGAGCAGATAGGAGGGACTGACATTATGTAAATATGTATCTCCCTTTTGTAGTCATGTTATAAAGCAAGCACCACTATAGCATAATATACAGAATTATGGCCCTGATTGTGAGTCAGGCGCAGTGGCGATGTTGGAGGCATTGGAGTGATGTTTTTCCTCTGCGCATAAATCCCGAGAGTGTTCGTACCGTGTCACAGTACAGATTCAGACACATGCTCTACGTGTTTTAGATATGTGTTGGGAGTCCGTGGGCAGCTACAGGTGGTTGGGTAATCAGATGTAGCATAGTATGGTGTGTTATTGGAGTGACATGGGAGCGTTGCTGAAAGTAGTTGCACACAGAGACACCGAATCGCTGAAATTGGTGGCCATACTCAGATGGATGATCTGTACCTAGCATACAGTAGGTGCACATTCAGACGTATGGATGTACACCAGGGAAGGGCATTGAAGCAGCACTAGCATGAAGTCGCAGGCACCAGTGCAGCAAAAGATGCAAGGGTGGGCACGACTCAGAACTCAGAATCAGGCCCTATCAGGAAGGAGTATCCCACCCCCCTCTACAGACCTCACCCCCTCACCAAACCCCAATGTCCCGGGCTAGTTTTCCATCTCAGTCCGTCCCTGCTCCACTTTATCACTCTTCAAGGTTTAGTACATCTTCCCCTTAATATGTAGAATCAAGTGTGCCTTCCACATAGTTTTGCACGTGCAGATCCATCAGAAAGCGCAGCTCCGCATGAACTGGGTGCACCTCTGGATCAGGCCCTTAATGAAATTATCTATTTGGATTTACACTCAGTTGACAGAAACCTGACAATGAGGAGTGTAGCCACAGTGATTTTCTTCTGGGGCTCCTCGATTTCTATGAACAAGACCCAGCTTACTTGGCTGGCAAAACGTTTTGCAGCTTTATGTTGATCTGTGTGGTAACACCCCTTTAGGTTGTATGTGCAGCAACAGCTAGATAAGTAATTACACACAAGAGGTCAGTAAAGAGGGCAACAGGTGTGGGGCCAGTACAGTGGCTGGCAACATGTTATCACTGGCTCTCCTCACTCTTACAGGACTGGCCTTTATTAGTTTAGGTCGGAATTAGCCTTTAATGCTTGCTACACATTCCCTGAATATCTCATTCAGATGCAGTGGACCTTTTCATTGTATTGTTCCTCACACCCAGTCACTGGGAGATTATGTTACAGTGTAATACAAAGAACTTCCAGATCCCATTATTCAAAACGTAACTTCCCCTCTTTCAACATATTAACATATTACAGCACCTAAGTAAAGGATTAGAACACTGTACTTCATGTACTTTAACCATCAAGATAATCTCACTCACAGTCCAATAATTCTAGGGCCGTTATTGTACTTTTTTTGAGCTGCAAGTATTACACTTTTTGTCTTATTTTGCACCTAACAAAGTGGGATATTTTTGGCCACCCGTTAATGCCCACTTAAATACTATACACCGTTACTTTTGGTGAGACCACAGATAGCCCAGTTGCCCTTATAGAAATGCAGGTTTTGTTTGTGCATTACTTAATGGACCTTTAATAATCATAATATAAATGATAAAAATAGAAATGTAGATAGAGGAAATATAGCGCAAATAAAGAGGGAGGTGCTGCTAGAAAAATGTACTGGAGTATACACCCAAAATACTCAATGAACATATATTTAACAGAAGTAGTACATAAAATCCAAAAAGCGCTCCCCACTCAACATGTATACCAAATAGAACACCACTGTGTTTTCACACAAACAAAGGGAACAATATGGAAATATCTTAAGGAAAATCGATCAAGCACCTCAATAGAGAAGCTTAAAAGTGGATATCCTGAATTTTGGAATTTCAAATATACCATTATTATTGGTGATTATTGTTCCCTTTGTTTGTGTGAAAACACAGTGGTGTTCTATTTGGTATACATGTTGAGTGGGGAGCGCTTTTTGGATAAATGCTAAAAATAACAGAGCCAAGGATGTTATAAGCTTAAATGACTGGTTGAATACAACAGAGTATCTGTATCCCCATCATCTATGTATTTTCTATTTCATAGATCGAGCACAACGGGAATTATGCAAATTTAAATGCAAATCAGCCATGAATGTCCTGCAGTGCGCCTGCTGCCTGGTTGGTGCCAGTCACTGCCTACTGTGTGCACTCACCATACTACTGGGTGCAATAAATAATCATTTCCACAACAGTCTCTGGATGAGGAAGCGTAATACATAAACATGTAGAAAAAAACAAACAAATATATTCAGTGCTCACCTAGAGGCCCATGTATCAATAATCACATACTGAATGCGATCTGGGTGTGATTATACCGCCCGGCTGTATTAAAGAGTAACCACAGGGACAGCGGCTCTGAAAGTAGCCCGCCCCTACAATGTGCTGGGAGTGAAGTGACCACGTCAATAGTCTCCTCACTCCTGTGCCGGGACGCCTAAACATGCACGGTCTTGTAAGGATTGTAGGGATTGTAAGCTCTATTGCAGGGGTTCCCAACCACGGTCCTCAAGGCACTCTAACAGTCCAGGTTTTAAGGATAGCCATAGTTGAGCACAGGTGACTTAATTAGTACCTTAGTTATTTTGATTTAGTTATTTTAGTTAGTTATTTTGATTTAACCATCTGTGCTTAAGCCTGGATATCACTAAAACCAGGATTGTAGGGATTGTAAACTCTATTGCAGGGGTTCCCAACCACGGTCCTCAAGGCACTCTAACAGTCCAGGTTTTAAGGATAGCCATAGTTGAGCACATGTGACTTAATTAGTACCTTAGTTATTTTGATTTAGTTATTTTAGTTAGTTATTTTGATTTAACCATCTGTGCTTAAGCCTGGATATCACTAAAACCAGGATTGTAGGGATTGTAAGCTCTATTGCAGGGGTTCCCAACCACGGTCCTCAAGGCACTCTAACAGTCCAGGTTTTAAGGATAGCCATAGTTGAGCACAGGTGACTTAGGCCCTCATTCAGAGCCGTACGCTCTGAGCAGAGCGCACGCTCTGAATGAGGGCCGCCCTCCATAATTATGGAGCGTCCTCCTGGACGCTCGTATAGCTGTGGGTCACCACCCACAGCCTATACGAGCGTGCAGTTTGATGGCCGCGATGGTCTTGACCAACCACGGTCCTCAAGGCACTCTAACAGTCCAGGTTTTAAGGATAGCTATAGTTGAGCACAGGTGACTTAATTAGTACCTTAGTTATTCTGATTTAACCATCTGTGCTTAAGCCTGAATTTCACTAAAACCAGGACTGTTAGTGTGCCTTGAGGACGGAGGTTGGGAATCACTGCTTTATTGGGACAGGGACTGATGGCAAATATTCTCTGTAAAGTGCTTCGGGAATATGTATGCACCGTATCAATAACTGGTAATAAATAAATATGACACAGATGTAACTTGGAACTGTTTGTTGTCTTTTGATATATTTAAAAAACTGTATGGAGGCATTTCATGTCTCATTAACAAAAGTATCACTTCTGATAAGTTGTTCTTTTTGCGGAGTCAGCTTTTCAGAGAAGTGATACTTTTCCCGCTACACCTGCAGTGTACCTATGGATTTCCCCACAGCTGGTGCCCCCCCCATCCTTTCCCCGATGTCCGCTCTGTCTCCCCATGTCCTCTCTCCCTCCCCTGTTGTTGTCTCCCCTCCCCCGCATTCTTTCCCTGGCACAGTGACTGCTCTGTCCCATCCCCCCTGTCCTCTCTCCTCCCACTGCCGCTGTCTCCTGTGCACCGCATACATTCCCAGGAATAGTGTCCGCTCTGTGCCCCCCCCCGTGCTGCCGCATCCTCTCCCCTTCTGCCGCCATTGTATCCTCCCCCCCCCTCTCCCCCCCTGCTCCCTCTCACCTGTCGATGAATCGAGTAGAAGCAGTGTGCACACAGGTCTGCGGTGTCCCGGACCTCTCAGCGCCCGGGGCTCTGCAGTGCAGACACAGCAGGGAGGAGTCTGAATAGATCCCTCTGCTGGCTGTAGTGGCTGCTATGTAAATCTTCACAGGCTGCCGTGAAAACGACAGCCAGTGAAGATTTTTGGGGGCTGTTCACCATCTTAGGATGTCGTACAGTAACACCACCAAGTTCCTAAAAAAAATTTTTTTTTTTCAGAACGTGATGAATAGTGCTGACACTTAATTTATACAAAAGTAGGGGTGAGCGGGTTCGGATTTCTGAAATCCGAACCCCCCCGAGCCCCCCCGATCCGAGTCCGATCCGAGTCAGGCTCGACTTTTCCCGCCTGACTCGGATCTGACATCGAGGCAAAACGTCATCATCCCGCCTTCCGAGTCTCGCGGGTTTTGGATCCTATATAAGGTACCCGCGTCGGCGCCATTTTCTCACTCGGCTGTGGACAGTGAAGAGGGAGGGTGGGAGTTAGTGCTGTGTAGTGTAGTGTAGTGTAGTGCTGCTGTTGTCCACTACTTCAAAGTCCATAGGGGCTGGCTGTGTTGTGCTGTGCTGCTGTTGTTAATAGGGGCTGTGTCCACTACTTCAAAGTCCATAGGGGCTGGCTGGACTGTGTTGTGCAGTCAGTTCCAAAGTCCTGTGCAGTGTCCCAGTCCTAAAGGGGTGCTGTAGTGTTGTCCAGGGGGTGCTCTGTCCATCAGGGGTGCTCCCCCCAAGTGCTAAAAAAATAATATATTTTCTGTGTTTGTGAATTGTGTGCGCAGTAGCCGCACGTGCATCAACAAAGTAGTGCCAAGCGTGCGCCTGTGTCATAAGTAAAGGGCCGGCTGGCTTGACCGTTAAGGGTGCTGTAACCCCCGAAAGTACACTCCAGTCCAAACCAAAAAAAAAATTATTTTCTGTGTTTGTGAATTGTGTGCGCAGTAGCCGCACGTGCATCAACAAAGTAGTGCCAAGCGTGCGCCTGTGTCATAAGTAAAGGGCCGGCTGGCTTGACCGTTAAGGGTGCTGTAACCCCCGAAAGTACACTCCAGTCCAAACCTAAAAAAAAATTATTTTCTGTGTTTGTGAATTGTGTGCGCAGTAGCCGCACGTGCATCAACAAAGTAGTGCCAAGCGTGCGCCTGTGTCATAAGTAAAGGGCCGGCTGGCTTGACCGTTAAAGGGTGCTGTAACCCCCGAAAGTACACTCCAGTCCAAACCAAAAAAAAATTATTTTCTGTGTTTGTGAATTGTGTGCGCAGTAGCCGCACGTGCATCAACAAAGTAGTGCCAAGCGTGCGCCTGTATCATAAGTAAAGGGCCGGCTGGCTTGACCGTTAAAGGGTGCTGTAACCCCTGAAAGTACACTCCAGTCCAAACCAAAAAAAAATTATTTTCTGTGTTTGTGAATTGTGTGCGCAGTAGCCGCACGTGCATCAACAAAGTAGTGTCAAGCGTTCGCCTGTGTCATAAGTAAAGGGCCGGCTGGCTTGACCGTTAAGGGTGCTGTAACCCCCGAAAGTACACTCCAGTCCAAACCAAAAAAAAAATTATTTTCTGTGTTTGTGAATTGTGTGCGCAGTAGCCGCACGTGCATCAACAAAGTAGTGCCAAGCGTGCGCCTGTGTCATAAGTAAAGGGCCGGCTGGCTTGACCGTTAAGGGTGCTGTAACCCCCGAAAGTACACTCCAGTCCAAACCTAAAAAAAAATTATTTTCTGTGTTTGTGAATTGTGTGCGCAGTAGCCGCACGTGCATCAACAAAGTAGTGCCAAGAGTGCGCCTGTGTCATAAGTAAAGGGCCGGCTGGCTTGACCGTTAAAGGGTGCTGTAACCCCCGAAAGTACACTCCAGTCCAAACCAAAAAAAAATTATTTTCTGTGTTTGTGAATTGTGTGCGCAGTAGCCGCACGTGCATCAACAAAGTAGTGCCAAGCGTGCGCCTGTGTCATAAGTAAAGGGCCGGCTGGCTTGACCGTTAAAGGGTGCTGTAACCCCCAAAGTACACTCCAGTCCAAACCAAAAAAAAATTATTTTCTGTGTTTGTGAATTGTGTGCGCAGTAGCCGCACGTGCATCAACAAAGTAGTGCCAAGAGTGCGCCTGTGTCATAAGTAAAGGGCCGGCTGGCTTGACCGTTAAAGGGTGCTGTAACCCACAAAGTACACTCCAGTCCGAACCAAAAAAAAATTTATTTTCTGTGTTTAGCCGCACGTATATATCAAATCGATATAACATAAATGGAGGACCAAACTTTCTCCGATAAAAATAAAATAGAGAAAGATCAAGAACCACTTCCTCCTAGTGCTGAAGCTGCTGCCACTAGTCATGACATAGACGATAACATGCCATCAACGTCGTCTGCCAAGGCCGATGCCCAATGTCATAGTAGAGGGCACATACAATCCCAAATGGCAAAGTTCAGGAAAATGACCTTGAAAAAGACATTTAAATCAGCTGAAGAGAAACGTAAACTTGCCAATATGCCATTTACGACACGGAGTGGCAAGGAACGGCTAAGGTCGATCCCTAGTATGTTCATGACTAGTGGTTCAGCTTCACATGACGATGGAAGCACTCCTCCCACTAAAAAAATCAAAAGAGTTAAGCTGGCAAAAGCACAGCGAAGAACTGTGCTTTCTAAGAAGATATCACAAATCCCCAAAGAGAGTCCAAGTGTGGTGGTGGTTGCGATGCCTGACCTTCCCAGCACTGGACGGGAAGAGGTGGCTCTTTCCACCATTTGCACGCCCCCTGCAAGTGCTGAAAGGAGCACCCACAGTCCACTTGCTGATATGCAAATTGAAGATGTCACTGTTGAAGTACAACAGGATGAGGATACTGGTGTAGCTGGCGCTGAGGAGGAAGTTGGCGAGGAGGATTCTGATGGTGATGTGGTTTGTTTAAATCAGGCTCCGGGGGAGACAGTTGTTGTCCGTGGGATGAAAAAGCCCATCACGGTCATGCCTGGGCAGAAGACCAAACATTCCACCTCTTTGGTCTGGCAATATTTCTATCCAAATCCGGACAACAACTGTCTTGCCATATGTACCATATGTAAAGGTGAAATAAGTAGGGGTAGGGACGTCAACCACCTAGGAACATCCTCCCTTATACGGCACCTGCAGCGCGTTCATAAAAAGTTACTGTCAAGTTCAGAAACTTTGGCTCAGACCGTAAGCAGTCCAGGGACACCTAAATCCCGTTGTCCTGTTGTATCCAAGCGCCTGCAAACCACACCGTCAACTCCCTCCTCGTCAATTTCCTCCTTAGTCAGGATCGGAAGTAGTCCTGCAGGCCATATCACTGGCATGACTGACTCTCCTATCCGGGATTCCTCCGGAGGATCCTGCATTGCTACGCCTACTGCTGCCGCTGCTGCTGTTGCTGCTGCTGCTGGGAGTCGTTCATCATCCCAGAGAGGAAGTAGGAACACCACTACTTTTACTAAACAATTGACCCTCCAACAGTCCTTAGCGAGGAGGATGAAGTACGACAGCAGTCATCCTGAAGCAAAACGTATAACTGAGGCCTTGACTGCTATGTTGGTGTTAGACGTGCGTCCGGTATCCGCCATTAGTGCAGTGGGATTTAGACAATTGATGGAGGTAGTGTGTCCCCGGTTCCAAATCCCGTCTAGATTCCACTTCACTAGGCAGGCGATACCGAGACTGTACAGAAACGTCAGAAAAAGTGTCCTCAGTGTCCTGAAAAATGCCGTTGTACACAATGTCCACTTAACCACGGACATGTGGACAAGTGGAACAGGGCAGACTAAGGACTATATGACTGTGACAGCCCACTGGGTAGATGTATCACCTTACGCAGCAACAGCAGCAGCGTCACCAGTAGCAGCATCTCAGAAACGCCAGCTCGTTACAAGGCAGGCTACGCTGTGTATCACCGGTTTCAGTAAGAGGCACACCGCCGACAACCTCTTAGAGAAACTGAGGGAAATCATCGCCCAGTGGCTTACCCCACTTAGACTCTCCTGGGGATTTGTGATATCTGACAACGCCACCAATATTGTGCGGGCATTACATCTGGGCAAATTCCAGCACGTCCCATGTTTTGCTCACACAATAAACTTGGTGGTGCAGAATTTTCTGAAAAGCGACAGGGGCGTGCAGGAGACGCTTTGGGTGGCCCGAAAAATTTCTGGCCACTTTCGCCATTCAGCGACTGCGTGCCGAAGACTGGAGCGCCAGCAAACACTCTTGAACCTGCCCCGCCATCACCTGAAGCAAGAGGTTGTGACGCGGTGGAACTCAACCCTCTATATGCTTCAGAGGATGGAGGAGCAGCAAAAGGCCATACAAGCCTATACATCCACCTATGACATAGGCAAAGGAGGGGGTATGCACCTGACTCAAGCGCAGTGGAGAATGATTTCCGTGTTGTGCAAGGTTCTTCAGCCCTTCGAACTTGCCACACGTGAAGTCAGTTCAGACACTGCCAGCTTGAGTCAGGTCATTCCCCTCATCAGGCTTTTGCAGAAGCAGCTGGAGAAAGTGAAGGAGGAGCTAAGACGGAGCGATTCCGCTCGGCATGTGGGACTTGTGGATGAAGCCCTTCATTCGCTTTGCCAGGATTCCAGGGTGGTCAATCTGTTGAAATCAGACCACTACATTTTGGCCACCGTGCTCGATCCTAGGTTTAAAGCCTATGTGGTGTCTCTCTTTCCGGCCGACACAAGCCTGCAGAGGTGCAAAGACCTGCTGGTGAACACACTGTCAGCTGAAGCGGAACGTGACACATCAACGGCTCCTTCTTCATTTTCTCCCGCAACTGGGGCTGCCAGGAAAAAACTTAGGTATCCTAAGCAACCCGCTGGCGGTGATGCAGGGCAGGCAGGACCAAGTTTGGACATCTGGTCCGGACTGAAGGACCTGGCAACAATTTCTGACATGTCTACTGTCACTGCATATGATACTGTCACCATTGACAGAATGGTGGAGGATTACATCGGTGACAGCATCCAAGTAGGCATGTCAGACAGTCCATACCTGTACTGGCAGGAAAAAGAGGCAATTTGGAGGCCCCTGTACAAACTGGCTCTATTTTACCTGAGTTGCCCCCCCTCCAGTGTGTACTCCGAAAGAGTGTTTAGTGCAGCCGGGAACCTTGTCAGCGAAAGGCGTAGGAGGTTGCTTCCACAGAATGTGGAGAAGATGATGTTCATCAAAATGAATTATCAGCTCTTCCAGGGAGACCAGCCTCCAGAAGGTACAGAGGGACCTGTGGTGGTGGATTCAAGTGGGGACGAGTTAATACTTTGTGAGGATGAGGATGTACACACTGAAGAGGGTGAGGAATCGGTGGATGAGGAGGATGAGGATGACATCTTGCCTCCGTAGAGCCAGTTTGTGCAGGGACACATTAATTGCCAGCTTGTTTTGTGGGGGCCCAAACGAACCAATCATTTCAGCCACAGTTGTGTGGCAGACCCTGGCGCTGAAATGATTGATTTGTTAAAGTGTGCATGTCCTGTTTATACAACATAAGGGTGGGTGGGAGGGCCCAAGGACAATTCCATCTTGCACCTCTTTTTTTCTTTGCATTATGTACAGTTTGGGGCCTAGTTTTTCTAACTGCCATCCTGCCTGCCACTGCAGTGTCACTCCTAGATGGGTCACGTGTTTGTGCCGCCCACTCGTGTCGCTTAGCATAGTCATCCAGCTACCTCGGTGCAACCTTTTGGACATAAAAACACTATTGTGAGGTGTGAGGTGTTCAGAATAGACTGGAAATGAGTGGAAATTAAGGTTATTGAGGTTAATAATAGCATAGGAGCAGAAAAATCAACACATTCTGTGATTTTAGCTGTTTTTATGCTTTTTTTCAAAAAAATACAGATCCAAAACACAAAACCCAGAACCCAAAACACGGAAGGGTGGTTTTGGCAAAACCAATCCAGATCCAAAACACGAAGAAAGATCCAGATCCAAAACCAAAACACAAAACACGAAAAGTGGCCGGTGCACACCCCTATACAAAAGTAGTGAAAATGTTAATTTTAAAGTTGCCATGATCCTGATCCATGATCATGCGTACAGCAGCTACTGTGTGAAAATATGCTAATGCTGTAGCCGCCTGGAAATGTATTGAGACGCCCACCGGTGGCTTTACACATCCAAGCAAGTGTGTAGACACACATAGAGGTGGTCGCAGACAGGGGCAGATTGGGAATTTAAAGTGGCCCTGAAAAATTCTCCTAAAGTGACCGTGTACCCAAAAAGGTGTGTGGTCTTGTGCTTGTAAGCCATTTTCCCTCAGTTCCGCTATGGGAGCTTGTGGGCATGTCCTCAGTACCTCTCCCCAGTGAATAAATGGAGCGAGCATGTGAATGAGGGGTCTATTTACTAAGCTGTGTTAGGAGACAGAGTGAAAAGTGATAAGGTGCCAGCCAATCCGCTCCTAACTGCCATCTCACAGGCTGTGTTTGAAAAGTGACAGTTGGGAGCTGATTGGCTGGCACCTTATCACTTTTCACTCTGTCTCCTAACACTGCTTAGTAAATAGACCCCTGAGTATTTTATTACCTATATGATTTATCTGGGGAACTTCTGGACAGGCAGCGTCTTGAGTCGGTAGTCACTACTCATGCAGGAGATCACATGGCCTGGAAGCCGACTGTTTGTGTAGGAATAAAACCAATGTCATCAACATGTAGTGGCTATAAAGTCAATGTTCAATAAAGGAAGAAAGGGGTACCATGAGATGCTGGAGGACTAGAAGGCGAGTATGAGGGGAGTGCTATTCCTGGTACAGGTCGCTACAGCACATTTTGCCAGTACAGAATGGTAAAAAACGGAACTGCATGGCCAAAATGGCACATTTGGAGGGTACTTTTTTTTGCAATATTTCCAAAATAAAAATTCTGGACACATTTGGATCCCGCCGGTGCAGTAAACCTGTGCCGCACTCTATTACAGGACGTATAATACACCTTAGTTTACACCAGCCAAAACATCTGGCAGACCACACACAGACTGGAGCAGGGTGTAGAACATAAATGCTGTAATGATATACTACAGGTGGAGGAAATGTTTGGCAAACCAGCTGCATTGGTACTACCAGGGGCGGATTGGGAATTTAATGTGGCCCTGGAAAACAATCTTGAAAGTGGCCCCATATGCACGCGGAAGGCGCGCACCTGAAAAAATGGGTGTGGCCTTGGAGCTATGGGTGTTGCCGCGTGTGAAATGCTATGTCCGCAAGCTACTCCCCTAGTTTTCATCTTGCTGGAGGCATGCCCACTGCTCTGGGAGCTGATGGATATGCCCCCAGCTCCTCTTTCCAGTGAATAAGCACAGCATGTGAATAAGTGTTTTCATACCTATATGATTTCTCTGCAACAAGGAACTGCTGAAGAAATTGATCCTCCCTGGACAGGCTGTGTCTTGGCAGTTGTCGGTTTTCACTATTCATGCAGGAGATCACATGGTCCGGAAGCCGCCTGTAAGCGTAGGAATAAAGCCAATTTCATCAACATGCAACAGAGGTTCCCGCCAGCAACATCTCCCTGTATCTTCCCCCTGTCACTCTCCAATACCATCCACCTGGGTCTCTCCAATACTTCCCACTGTCCAGCTCTAGCTCCTCTTTGCCTCTATTGCCATCTCCTTTTTGCCCCATCTTCTCTGTGCCCACAGCACAACCCTCTTCCCTCACAGCACTCCTCACAGTCCCCTTCAGCACAGCCCCCTCATCACAGCCCCCTTATCACAGCCCTTCACACCACAGTTGTCCTCAACACAGTCGCCCACTTGACAGCCCCCTTCATAGCACTGCTCCTCACAACGCAGCCCTTCATAACACAGCCCTCCTCATCAAAGCCCCCCTCATCACAGTCGCCCTCATAGTGGCGTAAGTTCATCCCAGACGCCCGGAGGCAAGTTATAATTTGGTGCCCCTCCTCACAGCCGCTGAAACTGTAACATAGCATTTCATAACCAGATACACCTGCAGTTGCACCCAGAATATAGGTATGCCATGGACAGGGCCGCAACTAGGGGGGGGCTAGAGGTGCACGTGCACCGGGTGCCGGAATGCAGGGGGTGAAAAACAGATGACTCACGGTGGCTTGGGGGCTGCAGAGTTAGAAAACGGCCATCCAAAAATGGCTGCCGCCAAGGAGGAGACAGACACTAGAGGTCCTACTGGACTTCTAGTGTCTGTAAGGCCAGCGTAAGAGCCGGGAGAAGATGCTGAAAGCTACATCTTCTCCCTTTAAACCCCATGGCAACGAGCATAAACCCCACGGCAACGAGCATGTAAACCCTGGCAACGAGCATGTAACCCCTGGCAATGAGCATAAACCCCATAGCAATGAGCATGAATCCCCCTGACAACAAGCATGAAACCCCCTGGCAACGAGCATGGAACCCCCTGGCAACGAGCAGGTAATTTTAAAGTAATTAGAAGCCTTACTGTGGGGCATAAAATGGTGTCGGGCAAATATGTAAGTGGCACTTTGGTAATAGGCATTACAGTGTGTGGCATAATGTGTAATGGGCATTATGGTGTGTGGAATAATGTAAGTCACTATAGCAGGGACGTTTGACTAGTGCACTGCCTTATGGAGGAGCAAGGACAAAATCCAGGTACAGGAAGGGAGGGGGTGCAAAATTGCTACCTTGCACCGGGTGACAGATATCCTAGTTTCGGCCCTGTCATGGAGGAGTGAGACAGAGAGTTGTGTGTGAGGGTGGCGCCTCACCCACAGAAACTGCTGAGGAGGAGCAACATCAATGAATAGGGACAGGATATAGATATACAGAGGCAGCAGGTGAAGGTCTGATACAGAGCTCTCCACTAGTGTATAGTGGCTTCTCAGGTGCTGGGAAGAGGTGCCATGTATTGGGCAGCCGTGACGGTACACTCCGGGGACATAGTTAAAGCCCTAACTGCGGTGAATATATGGTAAGCAATGGAGGAGGTGCCCCTTCAGTGCTGGAGCCCGGCGGCAGGTGCCTCCATTGTCTCCCAAAGTTCTGCCCCTGCTCATAGTACAGACCTCCACAGCTCAGCCCCCTCATCACAGCCCTTCACATCAGTCCTCCTCAGCACAGCATCTCACGGCAAAATCGTCTGCATAGCACAGACCCTCTTACAGCACAGTCCCCCTCATATAACAGCCCCTCAGAGCACAACCCCTCACAGCATAGTCCTCAGCAGGCCCTTAGCACAAAATAACACAGCTCCATAGACGGCTTCAGTATGATTTACCGCATGGCTGGCGTTCAAATCCCGACAGCGGCATCCCGGCAGCAGTGAAAATCCAGATTGTCGAAAGGTATGTATTGACTAACCTATTCTACCCCCTAATCCTAACCCTCCCTTAGGGGTGCCTAACCCTAACCACCCCCAAAGTACCTAACCCTAATCCCACCTCTAAGTGCCTAAACCTAATCCCCCCCTTCCCCGCCGCCTAACCCTAACCTCCGCCCGGGGGTGCCTAAACCTAACCTCCCGGGGGGGTGCCTAACCCTAAGTCTCCCCCAGAAACCCTAAACCCGCGGCTGTCCGTGACCGGCTTACCTTCGATTGGCAAGCCGGGTGACGGGCTCCCAGCGTAGGGAAAATGACAGGCATCGGGATTTCGACACCTGTCATTTAACCCTTGCTGGGATTAGACAGTCGGGAAGCCGACGGTCAGGATTCCATCCATCGGCTTCCCGACTGCTTCCCCCACAGACAGATCATCTCTCCCTAGTTCGGCAGAACCCCCCTCCCACAACAGACAGATCATATCTATTCTCTAAGTACAGAATACCCCACCCCCTTCAGGTCATCATGATACCTATTTGCAGACCAAGGCCCCCATTTATTAATGATCGCAATTACAATGCAATCTGGGCATGACATTACCGTCCATGATAACATTGCAAAATGTGATCATAGCACCGGCATGTACCATCCGGAACATTCAGGGACAGGGGCTCCGAAAGGAACCCATCACTGCCATGTGCTCGGAGAGCTACAGGGGCTGCTGCGCATGCGCAGTCCCGCTGACTGCATATGCACTGCTGCCATTGCCGGGGGAGTGTTCCGGAGGAACCCTCCGCCGGCTAATTATGCACGGTGCAGCCCATAGGCTACAGCGGCTGAAGCCATCTTCTGGTGGCGTCAGCTGCGGGGGCCAATATCCGAATGTTGGTAAATTTGGCAACATGGGGGAAGCGGCTGCCAGAAGGAATGGGGGAAACTAAATATTTGCAGCTACCCCCGAAAACAAGTGTTTTCAGGGATATAGTTGCAAATATAGAATGATAAATGGGCCTCGAGCGACTGATAAAATGTAGACACATGATTCACACATTGCAATAATGACAGCTCTCTCCCCCCACACACATACAGCACTCCAGCCACACAGATCCCCCCCCGCACACACATACAGCACTCCAGCCACACAGATCCCCCCCACACACACACATACAGCACTCCAGCCACACAGTTCCCCCCCCCACACATACAGCACTTCAGCCACACAGATACCCCCCACACACATACAGCACTCCAGCCACACAGATACCCCCCCCACACACACATACAGCACTCCAGCCACACAGTTCCCCCCCCACAAACATACAGCACTCCAGCCACACAGATACCCCCCCCACACACACATACAGCACTCCAGCCACACAGTTCCCCCCCCACAAACATACAGCACTCCAGCCACACAGATACCCCCCCCACACACACATACAGCACTCCAGCCACACAGATCCCCCCCACACACATACAACACTCCAGCCACACAGATCCCCCCCTCACACAGATCTCGACCCCCCCCACACAGACACTCTCTCCCCGCTCACTCAGACCCCCCAGACAGCTCTTTACTCCCCTCCCTCAGGACCCCCTCACACACACACAGCGCTTAACTATACATAGATCTCCCCCCTTACACAGATCTCGACCCCCCCCTCACACAGACACTCTCTCCCTGCTCACTCAGACCCCCCCAGACAGCTCTTTACTCCCCTCCTTCAGCTCCCCCCCTCACACACAGCGCTTAACCATACATAGAATCCCCCCACTAACACAGATCAACTACCCTCTGTACACAGATGTCCCCTCCAGACCTCACCATAGATGTCACCCAGCCGCGGGGTGAGGGGGTGGGGGGGGGGGCGGCAATCATCTGCTGAGCTGGCTGCAACACATTGAAGAGATCAGTGCTTCCATAATGGGGGCGTGATATGGGCGTGGCTGCAGCATCGAGTACGGCTCTGCCCATACCAAGCCCCCTGTCTGAACGCACTGATCTCTTCAATGTGTCTCAGCAGGTAATCCCCACCGAGCCCCCATCCCCCACAACTGACACCGGACAGGCTGCCTATACTGTATGTGCAGGGCTGGCAAATTTGTGGTCAGCAATAAGCACTGAGCACATCCCTTTGGCAGTTGCCACTGCTGTCAGTCGCCCGCGGACCCGCACCACTTCCTCACCCCTCGTCCCTCGATGACGCAGACGGCAAGCTGGGTGGGTGGAGCTTTAATAGGCTGGCCTCTCTTCTCGCAAGAGAGGCTCAGCCGCAGTCAGGCACACTGGCAGCCGGGCTGCCTGTGTAAAAAACAGATTGTACAGGGGCCGGGTATAGCGGACCCACAACCAATCGGCCCACTGGGATTCTTCCTGCAAAAAGTAATGGCCAATCCGCCCCTGGGTACTACACATGCCATGCAACAGTTTTGCTGCTAGAACAACCTAAATCTGTGGAAAGATTAGGATGTGCAATTTCACAACAGCTGAGTGCCACACATGGGTTAGGTATGGGTGCCGGTGCTCGGGATCCCGGCCATCAGAATCCCGGCGCAGGGATCCCGACAGGGTTAGGATACCAACTTGTCGGTCAGTATCCTAACCCTCCCCCTCTCTCTACCCCTAATCTTTCCTTCCCGATGCCTAAACCTAACCTCCCCCTCCCTGCAGCCTAAACTTAACCCTCCACCTAACCCCAGTACTTACCATCAGGATGCCAGTGCCAGGTTTCTGACAGTTGTTGGGATTCTGGCATCCCGACTGTCGGGGACTGACCGCATCCCTACACATCGCTTTCCCCTGATTTAGAATTCTCAGCTTAGGCAACATGTGTCTCTCCATCTGCAATGGAACTACAAGTCCAGCCATGCCCTCGAAAGAGCTTTTGAAAGTGTGCTGGGACTTGTAGTTCCACAACAGGGAAGTTAGACATGTGACTTACCTCATTCACCTTCTCATCCTGCTCAGACTCCTCATCCTCTGTAAGCAGAATCCTCCTCTTCTTCCACCATGTGCTGGTCCTGGGGCAGTGCACACCTCTCAATGCTGGATGACATGTTGCTGCCGCTGCTGCTGACTCCTGTCCCTGCCTCCTCCCGGCCAGCCTGCATTAGGGATGGCCATCGACCATCAATGTTTTCAAAACATTGATGGTGGCTGGCCAACGTTAACTAGTTCTGCCATCGATGGCAAACCAATGGTTCTCTGCCATCGATGGATGACTGGGAGCCAATGTTTTTTTTTCTTTCTCTTTACAGGACGGAGCTTAGCCCCGTCCCCGGTGGCCGCTAAACTCCGCCCCCATTTGGATTGGTCCATGGCCCGGCATTCCCCAGCAATGGTGGCAATTGAGGGGGTGCAAAAGATCGATGGTTTGAGTACCATCAATGGTTACCACTGATGGGCCCATTGATGGTAACCATCGATGGCCATCCCTAGTGTGCATATAGAGAGAGTGAAACTGAATGTAAACTGTAAGCTCCCCAGACTGTACCATCAGTAACCAGATGAAGGGGGAAGGGCGGGGGGCATTCTCACACTGGGCTGCTTTGTCTCTGTGTCTAAGCACACTGATTTATAACTCAAAACTAGTGATAAATATCACTTTTTATGATAAATGGTGCTCCAGCCAATCAGCTCCCAACTGTCATTTTTCTAACAGTTGACAGTTGGGAGCTGATTGGCTGAGCACCATTTATCAGAAAAAGTGATATTTATCACTAGTTTTGAGTTATAAACTCGTTGATAAATGAGGCCCTGAGTCTGGCTGATGTCTCATCAGTGATCACTATAAGGAGAGCGCTCTCACACAAGGGTACACAGTGGGTCGGTTATGGCTTGGACTCCTCATTAAGGCAGACCCCCTTCCCCTGTAGTGGAGAGGGTCAGTCCTCTGAGCCAGTGTACTCAGAGATGCTTCTGCTTCTTCCGGCTTCAGTGACAGCTGCGGCTGCCCTCCACCCCATGATACCAGTACATTGCGCAAAGTCAGACCCAATTCCAGGGCCTATAGCAACCCTATCTGCTCCACTGGAAATCTTCCAGGTAAATATTATGGCCAATCCGCCCCTGGTCGTAGATCCTTTGATAATTGACCGTCTGAGAAACCCTAAGGTCATGCAGAATGGCCACGAGAACTTAGACGCTGGTGCCATATATTCTGTGTACGGGATCGCAGTAGTATGCTGAAACGCGCCTGCATTTTTGCCGCCACTCCCCATAACCGCCCCCAATCTGTCCATGAATGTCAATCACTTTGCAAAGAGATCCTTACTGCAAGCGGCATTGCTAAGGCATCTTGGCGCGTGCACAGTGCGCCCATGCCGCATTGCAGTCAGATGGTAATCGCTCAACTGCATAAATATCAGCACTGCGTCCACATCTGAATCAGACCAAGTAAAATGAATAACAGTAATATCTTATTATTTGTCAATAACTGTAACTATTCCATTGTTTTTTTTAGATTCCAAAGTTCTTCCAATCAATTTTATCTGTAAGGCAATTAAATGTCACTAATTACTGGGAAACATTCAGCTCTGAAAGATCTGCAGTGGAAACATAAAAGAATGGATGTATTCCTCAGAATGGCAGCCTACACTCCTCCTTCTAACAAATTATATTTGTGTTTATACTTTATACTCAGCTTGGCTACCATCATCTTTTAAGACTGAACAAGCTTTTGACAGTTTACATAACAAATGGACAAAATAAAATGGATTAGAATTAGATCATGCTCATTTTGCTAAGGAGATCTATTATTCAAGATTACAGTTTCTGAGATAATCAAGTCTAAAATCATTTGGAATGGATGCAGTTTAGTTCTCTGGCTACAGCTTATCTTTGAACTGGATTGTTTTGGGAGAATTAGCTTGTTTACTTTTGGAGAAAAAGGAGAATGGATCACACAGGACGAGAATCAATGAAACAATGGAGCGATATTGGATATTGCCAGGAATAGCTAATACTCTTCGAAAACCATATAAACTGTTGTGGCAAATACAGAGAACTGAATATCAAGTTATTTCCAGACTTGATCAGGTGGAGATATATCATTCAGAAATACAACTTGTTTGTGACGTTTTAACTGATTATTTTATACATTCCCTTATGGAAGAATTGTAGACTGAGTAAAGATGTGCAGCTTGGTTCTCCAGAAATCTGAATCCACCCGAATTTCATGAATCCGGACTGATCCAAGTTACAATTCTGATCTCCAGAACAGATCCGAGTCGTGGTTCTGATCTTTCCGTGGTTAATGTGTGTGTGAGGGTGGTGGTTTTATTGAGTGCTGACAGGGTAAATGTATGTGTAGGTTCAATGAGTGCTGGCAGTGTGAGGTGTGTGTGTGGGGGGGGTCAATGAGTGCTGGCAGTGTGAGGTGTGTGTGTGGGGGTGGTGGTTTTATTGAGTGCTGACAGGGTAAATGTATGTGTAGGTTCAATGAGTGCTGGCAGTGTGAGGTGTGTGGGTGGGGGGGTCAATGAGTGCTGGCAGTGTGAGGTGTGTGTGGTGGGTCAATGAGTGCTGGCAGTGTGAGGTGTGTGTGTGGCGGGTCAATGAGTGCTGGCAATGTGAGGTGTGTGTGTGTGTTTATCGGTGGTGGTTTTATTGAGTGCTGACAGGGTAAATGTATGTGTAGGTTCAATGAGTGCTGGCAGTGTGAGGTGTGTGTGTGTGTGGGGGTTCAATGAGTGCTGGCAGTGTGAGGTGTGTGTGTGTGTGGGGGGTCAATGAGTGCTGGCAGTGTGAGGTGTGTGTGTGTGGGGGGTCAATGAGTGCTGGCAGTGTGAGGTGTGTGTGTGTGGGGGGTCAATGAGTGCTGGCAGTGTGAGGTGTGTGTGTGTGGGGGGTCAATGAGTGCTGGCAGTGTGAGGTGTGTGTGTGAGGGTGGTGGTTTTATTGAGTGCTGACAGGGTAAATGTATGTGTAGGTTAAATGAGTGCTGTCAGTGTGAGGTGTGTGTGTAGTGGGGGGGTCAATGAGTGCTGGCAGTGTGAGGTGTGTGTGTGGGGGGGTTAATGGGTGCTGACATGTAATGGGGCACAGATGTGTGGCATAAATATACAGTATATTGGGGCATCGATGTGTTTTATTGAAAGCCAATAAAGATTTCAATTCTGTATTAATAACGCGATTATGTTGCATAAAGTAATAATTAGAGCAATGCATGCTGTGTGTTCTGAGCCCTCCCAATGGTCACAGCAGGGTGCAGTTGAAGAAATGTGCCCCACTTGACATGGCAGGGAAGATGGTGAGTGGGGCACAGCCTGGCATTGCAGGGAGATGAGGGGAGCATAATGGTGCACCTCCTGGCCTTCCTAGGAAGGGGGTACAGCTGGTACAGATGGATGTATATTATGGCAGTGTGTGGTATCAGGACAGCCCAGCGACACTCTCCTCCTGCTCAGCCCCAGACTCCATGATCACATCTCCACTGGAAAGGTTGCAGCGGCCCCTGCGCCAGCAAGCTGAGGTTACTGCCATCCTGCTCCTCCCAAGGGAAACCAGCCTTCGCTCGCCTCCCCCTCCCCCGGCACACACCCTGCTACACCCGTCAGATGCTGCCACCTTTATCAGGGGCGTGCTCTGTGAATTCCAAGTGCTGTCCTCTCATGCTGTCCAGATTCCCTACGGGGCAGTGAGGAATCCAGGGGT
This sequence comes from Taudactylus pleione, assembly GCA_031769625.1. Classification (NCBI taxonomy): domain Eukaryota; kingdom Metazoa; phylum Chordata; class Amphibia; order Anura; family Myobatrachidae; genus Taudactylus; species Taudactylus pleione. The sequence continues at coordinate 5,072,491 of JAUIMM010000364.1, read as the reverse complement.
TTTAATTACCTTTCCGAGGCAGCGGGAGACTCTACATTGAATCAGGAGTCTCACGCAGGATTCAGAAGGTTTGGAAAGTATGCTTTTGCTATAAAAGAAACCTATCGGTCACCTGTGCTCAAGCAGGGCAATCCTTAAAACATGGATTTTCTGGGGCGCAGTATTTACATCCTGCTTTTACATCACAACTGCTAACACATGACAACGCTAATCAATGCGAACTACCCGCTAAATAGAAAATGAAGAATAAATGAAAAACAGCATTAAGAAACATAATTTTGAATGAACACAGCCAGGTTATTTCACAAATGATCAGCCGACACACAAACGTAGCCAACCACTTTGAAAAAAATGCAAACTTTTTGTGCAATACAACAATATGTAAAATACACTGCCTGCAACCTATTCTCAGCAACAACTGCCAAAACCATAAATGTAAAAATATTTATAAACACCCTATCGGCAATTGACACTAGTATATTAATTTATGCATATATAAACACTTCCAAACATGAATTAATAATAATAATAATAATAATAATAATAATAATGACACGGAGACAGATGTGGCGTTTAAACTGGTCGTCCTTTTTATTAATTATCAATCAATTAATAACTTAAACTATGGTGGTGACCGAAAGAAACAGCAGCCATCAGAGGTCAGTGATTACCAAATCAGATGACTAGAAAAACTTGCAGGGCCAATTGCCCACTCAGCAAGTCCATAGGTAAAATGAGACTCTCCCATACCTTCCAATGCACGATTTGCCAACTAAGGCTGCTGACTCCAGCAGGGACAATCAGCCAAAAGGTATATCAATGGGGAGTGATCTATTAATCCGCTCACTGACCTCCTGGCTGCAGCTCTTTCCCACCTTTGCGAGACACCGACCAGGAGCCAAGGCCGCCACCATAAACTCAAACTAAACAACCTGTAACCCTAAAAAACACGCTCCTAAAATTGACAAACCCCAACTCCTTAAGATGGACCCCAACCTGTAAATAGGAACACTACCACTGCACCAGCAAGATCAACCCCATGTATAAAGAGAGTGGAAACTCACACCAACCTACTGAGCCATCTGAACAGTAACCAAGTAAAGTGAGACCCCAAACTAGCAGGGCCAATTACCCTTCACCACAGTAAGTAACTAGGGTCCCACAAACACACTGGTAAGGGCAATTGCCCTTTTAAACAGCAAATAGTAGGTTCTAAGCCCCCTCAATACACCATCTAACACCAACCAGACAGCCGGTGCTGCTGACCCCAAGAGGGTGAAATCAGCCTACCCGACTCCTCTATCTAAGTGAAACAAAAGTCCCTACCCATGGAGGGAAAGGAGGGGGGAAAAGGGGAAAGGGGGGTGGGTATAACTTGGCCTAAGGTAAAAACCTGCCAGTAGTACCACAGCCAATCAGTCTCCATGGTTCAGGGCAAAATCCCTCGAGACCTCCACCGATAACGGTGACAAGCAGGACGTTCCCAAGTTAATAATTTAGAAAAATGCCAATGTGATCAAGAAATTCAGACAGTGACTAGAATAGTGTAAACTAACAGCGGACCTATGGTGCATCAACACCGCTATCACCGATGACGGAGACCCGCGAGAGAACAAAGTGTAGTCGCCCACCCTGTGAAACAAGGGGAGGGGACATAAACTTTAGGCAAAGCCCAAACGACAGCGCACTGCAATGTAATACAGCACTGAAAGATCCAACCGAACAAAAACCGTGACCAGGGAACCATCAGTATCAACCATGTGTGCTCAACCGGTAAAAAACACCAGCCCGGAACCACACCACTGGGCAATAGCGTAAGTCAACATCGGGAAATGAACAGCCCACTGATCATGACCCAGTCAGTTATGCCCTGGAATGCAGCAACCCGCACCATTACCTGCAGACCCTAGAAAAGGTGTGAAGATTCTCTCGAAACCTGTAACAAAACCCGCCAACGCAACGCTGGAAGACCCAATGAAAATGCAAGATCATGAACAGGGATCCCTCAATGCATCAACCATGCACTCTCAACTGGATATCAGCCCACCAAGAGGCCCAGGTCAGCATCACCCGGCCATCCCGGAGTTAGCACAGCGATGCAGGGAAACCCAACAACCACAACCCAGTCGTTCAGTCCTCAAGCGTAGCAACCAATAGAAACCTCAAGTGACGATTTGTTAACACTCAATGGCCCCAGTACAATAATACGAAATCAATATAGGCCCTCGTCCTGCCAGCAGCAAAAACCCAGCCTGGAACACGACCCGAGCTGAGTGTGTAACCAATCTCAGCGACTACAGCCCCTGGTGAAAATGTGATGAAACTGCGCAAACTGCTCCCATGGCAACAGCAAGCGCAAACGCAGCAGTGAAAGAGAAAATGGATCAAAGTAATATCCACTAGTAGACTACACCACAATGAAAAACAGTGGTGTGGCTGTCATAGTAAACAGCACACTGCCACTGTCTGCACCCCAGCACCAGGAAGTGATGGAACGCAATCTAACAGCATATAACGTCACTCCAATGACCCTCACTGAAGCTGGCAACCACTATAGCCCAACTCCAGGCATGGCAGGACACCAAATATAAAGGCATATGGCAAATAATAAGTGTCAGCCGTTAAACAGTAATTTAACAGAGTAGTATACTACAGTACTTGAGTGAAAAGTGGTATCCACACAAGAAGTGTGTCCATGTCAGCGCAACCGACTTTGTAAGCGCTATACATAGTGACTAACGCAGGGCACCACCGCAAGCTAACTGTAACGCAGGAGCTAACACCCCGTCCAGCCAATTTACAAAGCAATTACCTGAGGACCTCTGACATGGGCCCCAAAAGAGGCAGAAAAGATAATTCGATAGATTTAACACCAAACAGGACACTGCGATCCACATCTGAAAAAGAGGAACAGAAAAGAGACCCCCAGGAGAGGGAGTAGTGACAGAGGAGAAAAAGCAGTACAGGGAAACAACACCTAAAACACTGCTAACACATGCGCACACCACCCGCCAACCTACAACTGTGAACATAAAAGGAGACAGGGCGCCCACTATGGAAGGAAGCAGGCTGACAACGGAACCCAAATGCAGTAGCTACGTGTAACCATGGCCAACAGTGCAGCCCTGTATACAGCAACAACTGCACCTGCAGGGCCGGATTAAAGGGGGGGGGCCACAGGGGCGATTGTCCCTGGCCCCCCACACCTGAAGGGCCCTCACACCCAGCCATCGGGGTTAAAGTGAACCGGAGGAGACAGAACCAGTTCCGCATCCTCTGGACACCTAACCCCGGCGCCGCAGGGAGACATCATTGACCAGGCGCCCGCTGAGATTGTCACCAGCGGGCGCCCGGCTCCCTCCCCGCAGTGGCAGCCAGAGCCGGAGGCTAGAGCTCACGCGTGAGCTCTGGCTTCCGGCTCACGCAGTGCACTATGGGATAGACGTCATGACTCTCCCATAGTGCAGAGGAGCAGCCGGGCGGACCAGAAGGCAGCGGGAGCCGGGCTTAAGGTAAGTATGAGTTTTTTTTCTTTTTAGTGCAAGCGGCTTTTCCATTGAGGGCATTGCTCGGGGGGGGGGCATTACTACTGGGGGGCATTACTGGGGGGGCATTACTACTGAGGGCATTGCTCGGGGGGGCATTACTACAGTAGGCACTACTGGGGGGGGCATTACTTGGCATTACTGCAGGGGCATTACTCGGGAAGGTGCATTACTACAGCGGGAATTACTGGGGGTGCATTACTACTGGGGGGCACTACTACAGGGGGCATTACTGGGGGGGCATTACTACTGAGGGCATTGCTTGGGGAGGGCATTACTGCTGGGGGTCATTACTACAGGGGGCATTACTGGGGGGATTACTCGGCATTACTACAGGGGGCATTACTCGGGAAGGGGCATTACTACAGGGGGAATTACTATTGGGGGCACCATTTCTGGGGGCATTACTATTGGGGACTACTTGAAGGTAGGGCATTACTACTGGGGCACTAGTACAGAGGGAGCATTACTATTAGGGGCACTAATACAGGGGGATTTATACAGAGGTTACTACTACAGGGGGCATTACTACTGGTGCTACTACCACAGGGGGCATGACTACCGGTGGGCACAACTACAGGGGTATTACTACTGAGGGCATTTATACAGGGGGCATTACTATTGGGGACACTACTACTGGGGGCATAACTACTGGGGGCACTGCATAAGGGGCAACTCTCCTGGGGGCACTACTACTGGGTGCACTGCATAAAGGGCACCACTACTGTGGGCTCTGCATACAGGGCACTACCACAGTGGGCACTGACACTACTGGGGTCTCCATTGTGCATACCCTAAGTTCGTCACATTTAATAGGGGCCCCCAGATGTTTGTTGCCCAGGGGCCCCCACATACCTTAATCTGGCCCTGTGCACGTGACCCGCTATCTAACAGAAACAAGGGACACCTGTGTCACGCCCCGCCGCTCACCCCTGGAGCACCACTGTAACCACCAATGCCGCCGGCGCAGAGACTCCAGCAGAACGGGAAGGCCCCCAATCCCGCCAACCTGAGCCGCCAGAGGGCACCGGGAACAACAATGCCTCCTAGGGGGCCTGTGCATAATGGAATTCCCAAATGCAATAAAGGCCGCAAGGCCCACTGTCAACATACATACCAGTTGCCAGAGCAGAGGAGGGAATACACGTAAGCCCTTACAAGAACTGGATAAACAGGGACCCATCCCAGGTAACAAAATTCTCCCAATGATACCTAACAGCCGTGTCATATAATAATACCTGTAGACAATGATTGTGGACAGACACAGAGACAGGGCTGCCATCAGAAATTATGGGGCCCGGGACTGACAAAATAGACAGTGCCCCCACCGGGTAGCGCGGGGGGGGGGTTTAGGGCGTGGCAGAGGTGGCTGGAGCTACACCAGGGGTTAGTACACCAATGTGTTTAAAAATCCAGTAAAAAAAATGCTGTAAAGCAACGTTGCTTTCTGATTTTAAATTAAATATATTTATATATATATATATATCCCAGGGGCTGGCAGACTAGGAGTGGGACATAGAAGGCTGGCTGGACTAGTGGGGGAAGCAGGAAGCACAGTGTAGAGAAGGCTGGCGGGCTGGACAGGGATTGCTGGCAGGACTAGGAGGGAGACAGGGAAGGTTAGCTGGACTAAGGGGGAAAGCACTGGGCAGGGAAGAATGGCTGAAAATGGGGGGGGGACAGGGAAGGGACGGCTGGCTGGACTGGGGGGGAGCACAGGGCTAGTGTACCTGTAGAATGTCTTCAACTGGCTGCGCCAGCACAGCCAGCCAACCAGAATCAGCGCCGAGAGAGAGCAGAGAGAGTCTGAGTGGCTCTGGCAGCAGTGTTACATCGGTGACGGCATTTCAAATATGGCGCCTGCTGTGAGCCAATCACAGCTCGCAGACCATCAGCCAATCAGGAGCAGCCGCTTCTGATAGGCTGCCGTACCACGAGCTCTGGCCAGCTCGCGGCCCTGTATTTATAATTTCAATTATAGGTGGCTGACAGCGCAGCACCACTGCGTCCGGGCCCCCCTCTCCTTCAGTTTTCTCCGGGCCCGGGACTCGAGGCCCAGCGGTCCCCCCCGATGGCGGCCCTACACACAGACGACAGATTTAAACACCATGAGGCATAGGAAAAAGGCGCAAGCAGCCAGAAACCCACAATGTAGCATTATGCATAGAAAACCAGAGGGTGGCAATGAATGGAGGAAAGGAGTATAGAGGACAGGCATAGATGCATATAGCTGGTTAATGCAGATAGCCAGTTAATTATTTATTTACAGATATTTAAATAGCGCACACATATCGTTAGACAGATTACAGGGAAACAATGACATAATGGAGGGACTAAATACACAATGCCCGTAATTCTCGTAAAATTGACAGACCCAGCACACAGGTGACACTGATATGACTATGGGCCCCAGGGCAGGTGTGCCAGCAATGTGACCAGTGGAAGGGGACAGTGCAAAGTGACAAATTCCAGATCGACCTCTGACCATAGATTATAACACCACAATGCAAAAGAATTAATCTATCCCACCCAATCACATCCCAGAACAAGAAATGACAAAGGCCGTACGATGAGACAAAATAATAGGACAGCCATAAATTAAAGGAATGGGAAACTGGCGGCAGAAGCTCTAGGCTAATAGTTTAGTAAATAAAAGCTAGCCCAGGAAGGAAATTAACAAATGACAAAACCCCCAATTGGAAACAGGTAACAAGATACGCACACGGCATCACAAATACAAACTACATACTGCTAGGGACAGGATGGGGATAAAGACCATGACTACCACGGCGTGAGCCATAGAGCTAGCCAGACCAATGCGGTGCTAGGCAGTAAAGCTAACCATTACATGATAGATGCTGCAGAGAGAAATGCTGAGCAAATGTGCTTAGGAATTTAAATAAACATCACCGAGAAGGCAAAAAACCTGTATAAGCAAAATAACACAGCACGCACCAATGAAGCCCTGCACATCTACCAATCCACCGTATACAAACGCCCATAGAGAGACCACAAGCCAAAGAACATACAAACAAAAACACTGCACCGATACATAAAAACCGTACAGTATGACAAACACAGAATACAATGTGAGCATCAACGCAAATGAAACCACGCCCAAGCTATTAAATTACAGCTCAAGCCATAACATTAATCCATGACGCAAATACGGAAAGCGTAAAAACATAACTAGTGACCGACAGCACCATAGCCATGTGCTAATCCTACTGCAACCACAGACTAAAGCCCTACACTGAAATATGAAAATAGCTACACACTGTACAGACATATGAAACAGAAAAAGAAAAACCAGCGCTAGAACATTATAATGATACTGGATGGATGGTTTTAAATGTAAAAAAGTACCAAATGGAAAGTTATATAAGCTAAAATAAGCACTTAAAAGAATGCAATAGATGTAAACTAGGGGTGTGCACCGGCCACTTTTCGTGTTTTGGTTTTGGATCTGGATCTTTCTTCATGTTTTGGATCTGGATTGGTTTTGCCAAAACCACCCTTCCGTGTTTTGGGTGCTGGGTTTTGTGTTTTGAATCTGTATTTTTTTGGAAAAAAGCATAAAAACAGCTAAAATCACAGAATTTGTGGGTTTTTCTGTTCCTATGCTATCATTAACCTCAATAACTGTAATTTCCACTCATTTCCAGTCTATTCTGAACACCTCACACCTCACAATATTGTTTTTAGGCCAAAAGGTTGCACCGAGGTAGCTGGATGACTATGCTAAGCGACACAAGTGGGCGGCACAAACACGTGGCCCATCTAGGAGTGACACTGCAGTGGCAGACAGGATTCAAAGACTCAGCCTCTTTGTTTCTGGAAACCTCCAGCCCAGGTGTCAGGGAAGTGATCTGTGCTTTTCATTGTATACAGTAGGGATGTGCACCGGACACTTATCGTATTTTGTGTTTTGGTTTTAGATCTGGATCTTTCTTCGTGTTTTGGATCTGGATTGGTTTTGCCAAAACCACCCTTCCGTGTTTTGGGTTCTGGGTTTTGTGTTTTGGATCTGTATTTTTTTTAAAAAAAGCATAAAAACAGCTAAAATCACAGAATTTGTAGGTTTTTCTGCTCCTTTGCTATTATTAACCTCAATAACATTAATTTCCACACATTTCGAGTCTATTCTGAACACCTCACAATAGTGTTTTTATGTCCAAAAGGTTGCACCGAGGTAGCTGGATGACTATGCTAAGCGACATGAGCTGACGCAGGGTCCTTTTATACAGGGGCGTATCTACCCATTGGCCAGGATGGTGTCGCCAGGGGCGCCGGCCAAAGAGGGGGCGCCGTCCTGCAGTGCCACCAGCAGCCAATGGGTGGACTAACCCAGGGGCTTGAACTAGCCCCGCTAGTCCCCTGGGCCCCAAGTGTAGGGCAGACCGCAGTGAGAGCGGTCTGCCGTACACAGTGACAAACACACAGCCGCCAGCGGCGGCTGTCTGTTTGTTATAGCAGCCAGCCAATGAGAGTCAGACAGACTCTCATTGGTTGCTGTGTCGTCCACGATGGGAGTTGGCAGCAGTTCACTCATGAGCTCCGTCTTCCGGCTCCCTCCACAGCGTGTGATGGGAAAGACGTCATGACGCCTCTCCCATCCCATAGTGCAGAGAGAGAGTGGGCCCGGACGAGTGGACAGCAGTGGTTGTCGGCAATATCGGGATCAGGTAAGTTGCTTTTCTTTTCTGGCATAGCACAGGGGGGGTGGCCGCTACTGGGGGCAAGCTATGGGGGGGATGGATGCTACTGGGGGCACTGTATTGTGGGGGCCACTACTGGGGGCACATTGGGGGGGATGGCCGCTACTGGGGGCACTGTATAGGAGGGACTACTACTGGGCGGATTACTACTGGGGCAATGCATAAGTGGGACTACTACTGATGGCACTGTATAGGAGGACTACTACTGGGGGAACTGCATAGGGTGGACTACTACTGGGGGCACTGCATACGGGGGACTACTACTGGGGGCACTGCATAGGGGGGACTATTACTGGGGGCACTGCATAGGGTGGATTACTATTGGGGGCACTGCATAGGGTGGACTACTACTGGGGGTACTGCATAGAGGGGACTACTACTGGGGGCACTGCATAGAGGGAACTACTACTGGGGGCACTGCATAGGGGGGACTACTACTGGGGGCACTTCCTGAAATTATGGGGGAGGGGGCGCCAGTCCATTACCTTGCCAGGGGCGCTCAGATCCCTAGATACACCCCTGCTTTTATAGAATCCAAAACCCGCGAGAATCCAATAGCGGGATGATGACGTGTTACCTCGATTTCAGATCCGAACTAGGCGGGAAAACCCGAGCCGGACACGGTTCCCGGCTCGGATCGAGGAGGCTCGGGGGGGTTCGGATTTCAGAACTCCGAACCCGCTCATCCCTAGTTTAGAGAAACAAGTTGGTCTGTTGCACACTGGACTGGGTAGTACAAGGTAAATAAGTGGGTGGGGTGGGCTGCACTTATGGAGAAGGGTGTCTATCCTTCTAACAGTAATACATAATAGGGTAATAAATGCGCTCCACGAAACCCCTAAGTGTATATATGGAATGGAATACAGGGATATTAGATCTCAAAAATGTAGTATTTATTTCTGGATACCAGGTAAAAGGATAAAAAGATAATTGAATCAATGTCTCTGTGCACAGTCGTAGAAGTAAACATCCACTATGCAGAAGCAGATGTTATCCACCGTGATGTATTTAGTCACTTTAGGTGTTTGGTGTGCTTCCCAGTCTTAGTAGGGCTGGATATGCACAGGTTGTTGTGCAATCCCTCAGTGTAAACACCGAAGATGGATGGTGAATTTAGATCATCGCCATCCAAGCGCACGATCAACACCGTAGGCCGACCAAAAATTTGCACCGTAGACATCAGACGCCCCAATAAAAGTATTGAAGAACCCACAACTTTCAAACCACACCATGCACACTTGCAAACCGCAGACAGGACAACATAAAACAACAATAACGATGTTAGTGACAAACACAAGCATGCTAAACCAGGCTGGAGGTAAAAACAAAACCTACTAGGATCTTAGGAAAAATAAAAATCCCTCCAAACCCCTGAAAGCGAGTAGTCTATACGTATGTTTTTAATGTTTTTGTGCACTGAGAGCCGGATCCATGCTTTACAGATAAATAGTGGCATTAGGTCCTATGAATTATTCCATCTGTGTATTTTGAGTAAATTTATAGGTCTTAATTGTGAAATATGTAATAAATTATAATATTACTCAAACCAACAGCCGTTCACAAGCGCTCTTATTTTCTATATTAGTGAGGCAATGGAACCTGTTGCACCACAGGTGCAGCATCACCTGGTGAATGCGGCCGTGGCAAAAACACGTGAATTGCGTAAGCGCGCCCACCGCACACTTTGTACTAATGGTGGGGTGTAGGTGTAACCCAGCATTAAGCGACCCCCACTAGTGGCAAACGAAGGATTTCTAAAGGGGAGGGTCTCCCAATGCTTGATTTTACAGTGAATGTGACCAGACGCTGAAGAGAGAATAAGTAGCACTTATCCAGCTTTAATATGTGTCATGCAAAATATTTTGAGTGTCCATTATTTCCATCATATACAGGACCATTAATCACAATAAGCCACTAGATTCGGCAGTAGTGCCATCCTGCCTAAACTAAATGTACATATTTCGGACGTGGGCACCATTCCAGATCATTGAAGCAGTCTGGGGAAACAGCAGAAGGACCTAGCACTGCCCTGTACATAGCTGGACATAGTGGCTCTATAGCAGCTCATCTCTAAACGGAGCATGGTTTCTAGATCTCCTAGCTGGTGCACATGATATTTATTACTGGCTGATACATGTTAAAAGGAGGCGCTAATTATTTCATGTGTGACACTAATAAGAAGAACATGCAGCACCAAAAGCAGCTCTCAGCAGTGACCAGAGACCCTGCATCATAGCCTGCACTAGCATCGGGGAGAAGCGTAAGCACCGCTGATCCTGCCACCGTCATGTGGGAGGCCTCCAAGGAAGCGCCCGCAGCAGCTGCGCGGGTCACGTCCCTCAGGAGCATGCAGCGCGATAGAGCCCGTCGCCGCTACGCAAAACTGCTGGGGGCCAGGGCTGCTAACTCAGGGCCTGATTCAGACCCGGTCGCAAGTGGCCGATCGCTCGTCCGCCGTACGAGCGGAAATATTTAAATGCAAGCGCTCGCTCGTATGTTCGCTCGTAGCTAACCTTCCGCCCCATATTCTCCCAAGCTAGTGAACGTTCAAAATAGAGAGCGTCCGTCTCCTCTTTGGTTGCAGGGAGCGCTCGTACAAGTCAAGTCCGGAAGTGGCCCTGTCAGTTTTCGATTGCCTGCTATTTCATTCTGCAAACATACTTGAATCGATTAATGGCAATCACTATATTAATTACCTTAATTGTTATTCACATGTTTGCAATCCTGGTTTTTTTTTCAATGTCAATAAACTTTATTCTTGTTAGTGTGTGTCATTTCTTCCGCAGAATTACGTACGGTTTGACCAAGGGGATGGTTTTTCTAAATTAAAAGTTTGTTTGAATGCTACTAATCTTTTGCGTTTTTTTCATAGGCAGATTTTACTAGTTTCATTTTTATATTTAAATTAGCTTACGCATGTCACTGCATCAAGCCTATGATAACTCATATTTGTGAGGGTGTAGGTCACATGACTCATACAATAACCAATAGAATGGTTCCTGTTAATTTACAAAGTACATTAGCCAATCAAATTTTTTCTAGGACCTTTATTAAAACTGTATTGTGTAAAAAAAATCATTGCCATCATGAGAGCCAACGCTTTCTGTAGGCGCGAACTAATGATCCTCACTGAGGTGATGGACGAGCGCATTACAAACCATCCGCCCCCCCATCACCAATCTCCGCAAGCGGAGGGCCTACGCGGAGGTGCGTCGCCGCCTGCGTTCCCTCGGCTATCGCCGAAATATCGGACAGCTGGAACGCAGGTGGTCGGATCTGAGGTGCAGATCCCCACGCCTGCTGGACCTTTTGCGCCGCCAGATTGGGCAAAGTAAGTGTTTCTGTGTATGTTTATATATATATATATATTTTTTTTTTTTCTCATACCTGCGTGTGCATGTTTACAGTATAGCCCTGTTTGTTTATTTTGGACATACCTGCGTGTGCATGTTTTCAGTATAGCCCTGTTGTTTTTAAATAAAAATTTTTTCTCATACCTGCGTGTGCATGTTTACAGTATAGCCCTGTTGTTTTGTTTTGCAAAAAAAAAATAAAAAAATAGGAAATTTGTAATTAAAAATGTTTTTCTCCATCATTTAGGGGCAGAGCGGAGAGTCAGACGGCGCCGACGTGTGGCTCGTCCCCTATCCCCCACTCCCACCCAAACATCCCCTGCCCACTCTTCCCCAAATTCCCCCTCCACCCCAGACCTTGCCGTCCCTCAGTCCCCTCCCTCTCCTCACATTATCATCCCTCCAACTTCCCCTCCCCTCAAACCCCCCCTCTCTTTTCCTCACCCTCCACTTCCTCAAACATTACCCCACCTCCTTCCATGAGCCACTGGCCCACCTCAGATGAGGAGGAATTCGGGGCTCCAGGCCCAGTCAGCAGTGTGACCGGTATGTTTACATTTTAAACTATGGTTTTTTTAAATAATATTTTAATTTGGTTGATGTTGTCCTTTTGCCTGTGCAGTTCAAAATAGTAAAGTAGTTCAAATGTTTTTTATATATATCTTTGTGAAACAATGTCAAGGATGTTTTCCCCTTACACATATGACACATGTCCAAGCACTCACACTTGTGTCTTTCTTGTTTATGGTACCAACAAATGTTGTAGTTTTGCTTAGGTTTAATACATATGTTTTTTTTGTTATTTCTTCTTTTTGGGCCCTTATTTGTTTTAAATCTTTTTGTTTGCATTCCTTTTTTTTTGGACATGTTTTTGTAACTGATGTTTGTTTTTTGTATAGTCAGAATTTTTTGTGGGTTTTTAAAATCTAAATGAAGGTGTCATTTTAGTAAGCCGCACATTTTTTTTCCCCACAGAGGACCAGAGGCGTAACGAGGCAATTGCTGCCGGATTGCTTGATCTCTGGGGCCATGCCATTGCCATGCTGGTGGCATTGGACCACCTTTTGGCGATCCTGCGCCACTAAGTTTTTTCTTTACCAAAAATAAAAAAATAAAGTTTATTTTGAATTATTTAAGTCTCATTCCTTGTCTGTAAATCTTAGATTGTTGAACCTTACATAAGTCTACTATTTGTCCCTGTGTTTTTAAGTAATGTAAATTTGTTTGTAGAAAGGTCAAGTAAGTATGTAAGCTTTCACATTAAACACATAACAATACCAATAGGTTTGTAGAATTAACGTCAAAAAACGAATAATTATTTTTTGGGGTAATGTAAAAATTAAAGCTACCTGCTTAGGCCTAGAATTGAAAACATACTGATTCAGCATAATACCTTTGGTGTTTGTTTTTAGCAACAAAGCAGTGTACAAAAGTTTAGAAATTAAGAAATGACAGTATTAGGCATTAAGCAAGTTTGCATTTTTTTTAACAGGTTACACTTGGTTGTAATTTACGAAGGAAATGGTTGGTTAACGAAAACATTTTTTTTATTGCACACAAATAATAAACACCAAGTGAATTGACAAAATAAATTCACACATTGAAAACACACACAAAAGTCCAAACAACACCAAAATCCCCCCCAAAAAATAAAAAATCAGGAACTGTTTGAAGAAGTAGCATGCCAACACGAATCCACAAATGAGGAGAAGAAATCATTGTTCCCGAAGTCATATCCAACGTGTCCACATAAAGTCATTTGTGTTGATCAGGTAGTATGCATGGATTTTTATGGTCATTTTAGGGAATAAAACAAAAACAAAAAAAGTTAAAAGTGTACATTAAAATATTACATGTCTACATTGTGTCAATTACATTAATTTGTGGAAATAATTACCTAAAAAATCTGCAACAATTTGATCGCGTATGGCCCCCCACATACTGCCCTCCGACCAACCTCGGGGGGGTCGTCCTCAGGCAAGGCATCCTCTGCCTGCATTGGGACACCACTCCTTATGGCGATGTTGTGAAATATCCCACACAGGACCACAATTTTCGAAACCATAGCCGGCAAATACATGAGGTCGCCACCAGAGCGGTGGAGGCATCTGAATCGGCCTTTTAAAAGGCCGATACAGCGCTCCATCACCTGCCTGGTGGCTGTAAGTGCAGAATTATACTGACTTTGTGGCCCTGGTGTGGGAACCAAATAAGGAGTGAGCAGACAGGGCATGCAAGGGTAACCACTGTCTCCTGTGAAAATATAAAAAACAACATCAGGACCATTGTGTACCAAGCTTTGCATTGGTTTCAACAGAAGGTGTCAACTTACCCAGAAGCCACACATCACCAGCTTGTAGGTTGTTTAATTTGTGCCAAATCCCTGATTGCCGGATGACGAAGGAATCATGTGCACTGCCTGGGAAATTGGCATTCAGGGACAGGATCTGGAGGGAGGCATCACATACCACCATTACATTCATCGAATGAAAGTGCTTGCGGTTCCTAAATATTGCCTCCAGCCTTGCTGGAGGCTGAAGTGGTATGTGAGTGCCATCTACAACCCCTATGATGTGTGGGAAGCCAGCAATTTGGTAAAATTTATCTTTCACCACATTAAGGGAACCCATATCCAATGGCATTATAATAAAATGATGGAGGTGTTTAAATAGTGCATCCATCACTGCCCTCAGGATCCTTGAAAAGGAGGATTGGGAGATTCCTGCGACTATTCCCACGGTGGTTTGAAAGGATCCTGAGGCACAAAAATGTAACACCGACATTAATTGCGTAAGTGGTGGTATTGCTGTAGGACTGTTCAAAAGATGAAGCGATAAAAGCGCATGTGTGATATCTATAAATTATATATAAAAAAGTAGTGTGGATATCTTCATAAATACACAATTTATTATACACAATAAACACTAAAAATTATATATATATATATATACATCTGTGTATGTAATATAAATGCACAATAAAGAATAAAATTGCTAATTAGCATATATGCAATAAAGCATGAATGTTCTTTCTCAGAGGTACATCTCCCACAACATTGGTTTTAGGAATATGATGATAACGTGTATAGTTCCATATATTTGCCGGTTTTACCACTCTTGTATTATAGATGAGATATGGGATGTGTCCAAGGTGGGTTACTAATATCCTGCAACCTGTGCAGTCCCTTTTTCCTTTGATCTCCAAAGTCACAGTTCGTAACAACGTTTGCCGTTCAAGATCACTCTCTATTAATGAGAGAGTGTCTATGATGATTTTTGGCGGCAGACGGTAGCGCCTTAACACCTCATCATCTGGCATTCCAAAAAGGGTGACACATGTTCTATATATCTGGGGCCTTGCACGCCTACGAGGCCTATGCCTGGGACGAAGTTGAGGTTGGTCGGGTTCTGGAGCCATGGCCAATATAATACGACCAACATCAACCTGAAATGTTAAGCCAGGTAGTTATTGTTTTAGACAAATGTGTTAAGAAAAATATACTTATCTTTTGAAAGAAAACCAAAGATTCTTACAGGCCTGGGTCGTGTCATGTGAAAATCCACCTACATTTCAAAAGTAGAAAATATTTTTAAGATTAATTTTATAAACTAGGAATTAAACCAAATATAGTTTTCTAAAATTTAGAGAAGGGAGCACACATTAGTTCGCAAAATAGTACGCTACATTTAGAGTTAAGACATGATTTTACACAGAACAAGCACACACTAGTTTGCAAAATAGTACGCTACATTTAGAGCTAAGACATGATTTTACACAGAACAAGCACACATTAGTTCGCAAAATAGTACGCTACATTTAGAGTTAAGACATGATTTTACACAGGACAAGCACACATTAGTTCGCAAAATAGTACGCTACATTTAGAGTTAAGACACGATTTTACACAGAACAAGCACACATTACTTAGCAAAACATATGCTAAGACCAACACATCTAATTTGTTAATTAATAAAACCAAAAGGTCACTTGGGTTCCAGCCAAAATAACTTTAAAAAAAAAAAAAAAAAAACAATATAAAAATTTATCCACAATTTATTAATAAATGTTTATGGGATTTATTGAAATACTTACTCAAAAATATAAATAAAAATAGCAAATAAAAATACGCAAAAATGCTAAACAAAGAAAGTAAAAGAAAACGCTCCTTCAAAAAATAAAATAAAAACTCCTTCACGTTCCACCAACCAAACAACAAAACACTCTACAACGAAATACCTCCAACAATCCAAAAATGCCACCTCGAATGGAGTCACACCAAGCCATAAATAGTTTACATTTTCCCGTTCAAATTAAGGACGGACAATAGGAGCGCACAATGAATGATGCGACCGAATAATGCTGACGCATGTATAAAAACGTCACTGAAGGCCCAAATTGGTCTGCTGCATTGAGAAAAAACACAATGAGTACAGAGCAGCAAAGTACTAGCCAAGAGGCGCCATGTAAGTATTTGCTTTTTTAAGGGAAAATGCTTATGTTTAACATTACATTTTGAAACATTTTACATTAACATTTTTTAATCCATTTAAAAAAAAGTGTGGAGGATGCCATGGAAGAGGCTGCTGGGCCTAGTAGGCAAACTAGGGCCAAAAAAAAAGGCAGCCACAATTCACAAGGAAGGAGATGGAGGTTTTGGTGCAAATGTGCAACGACAACCTGGCACAGGCACCAAGGAATATGGGTGCAACCCAGAGATGGAAACTGTGGGCCGACATGGCCAGTGCTGTCAATGGGGTGGGTGAGTTTGAACGTTCAACCCGGGAGGTCAAACGCCGGTACGCAAAAACTCCATTTGACTAAAAAGTGTTTACAGGTCCAAATACTGCAGTAATAATGCCAACTTTTTAACCAACAGATGGAGCGTTGGTTAAACACGTGACCGCCAGCCACACAGGGCACGGGGGGGGGGGGGGGGGGCAAGCAACAGGAGGACATTTAGGAAGGGAGAAGAACACGAAAATGAAAAGGTAGAAAGAAAGTAAATTGAAGGACAGCAGCATAGTCTGGGATATAAAGGAGGAAGGAGAGAATAGATTTAAGCTAAGAAAAAAAAAAAAACCAAGAAAAGACAGACAATGCACACTTTATACTAGGGATGAAATCCGAACCCCCATGAGCCCCCCCGATACAAGTCGGGAACCGAGTCCGGGTCGGGTTTTCCTGCCTGACGGAACTGAAATCGAGGCAAAACGTCATCATCCCGCTGTCGGATCTCGCGGGTTTTGGATTCTATAAAGGGTCCCCGCGTCAGCGCCATTTCTCACTCCGGCTGTAGACAGTGAAGAGGGAGGGTGGGAGTTAGGGCTGGCTGGGCTGTGTTGTGTTGTGCCGTACTGCTGTTGTCCATAGGGGCTGTGTCCACTCCTCAAAGTCCTTAGGGGCTGGCTGGGATGTGTTGTGCTGCTGTTGTCCATAGAGGCTGGCTGGGCTGTGTTGTGCTGTCAGTTGTCCATAGGGGCTGTGTCCAGTCCAAAAGTCTATAGGGGCTGGCTCGGCTGTGTTGTGCTGCTGTTGTCCATAGGGGCTGGCTGGACTGTGTTGTGCTGCTGTTGTCCATAGAGGCTGGCTGGGCTGTGGTGTGCTGTCAGTTATCCATAGGGGCTGGCTGGGCTGTGTTGTGCTGTCAGTTATCCATAGGGGCTGTGTCCACTCCAAAAGTCTATAGGGGCTGGCTGGGCTGTGTTGTGCAGTGTCCCATAAAGGCTGTAGTCCTAAAGGGGTGCTGTAGTGTTGTCCAGGGGTGATCTGTCCATCAGGGGTGCTCCCCCAAAGTGCAAAAAAAACATTTATTTCTGTGTTTGTGAATTGTGTGCACTGCAGCTGCATGTGCATCAACAAAGGAGCAGCGCCAAGCGTGTGCCTGTGTCATAAGTAAAGGGCCGGCTAGCTCAAAGGGTGGTGTAACTCCCAAAGTGCACTCCAAAAAAAATAAAAAAATCTTCTTTTCTGTGTTTGTGTGCGCCTTAGCCACACGTATATATCACTATAACATAAATGGAGGACAAAACTTTGTCCAATAAAAATAAAATAGGGAAAGATCAAGAACCACTTCCTCCTAGTGCTGAAGCTGCTGCCACTAGTCATGACATAGACGATAAAATGCCATCAACGTCGTCTGCCAAGGTCGATGCCCAATGTCATAGTAGAGGGCATATAAAATCCCAAATGACAATGACCTTAAAAAAAACATTTAAATCATCTGGGGAGAAACGTAAACTTGCCAATATGCCATTTACGACACGGAGTGGCAAGGAACGGCTAAGGTCTTTCCCTATGTTCATGACTAGTGGTTCAGCTTCACATGACGATGGAAGCCCTCCTCCCAGTGCCAGATTAAGGGCCTGATTCAGAGCCGGACGCTATTTGCGCTTGCTCGTCAAGAAAATAGGGGTGGCTATTCAAATGAACCGTTCGTTGTTTGCGGTCTGTTCACGCCTCTAGGTCTGAATGAGCGTAAAAAACTTGCGGTCGTTTTTTGGGAAACTACGCCCCCTGGCCGCTCGCATCCTACGTCATGTCTGCTATTTATTACATTAATCGAGTACATCGAACAGGGTATGAGTTGCTCGCTATTCCTGTGGTTGGTTTTTGCTACCACAATTTTGCGAGCAGTTCTGGCAAAAAAAAAACCCGTGACGTTGTCAATGACGCTGAAGTTTTAATTATGCACACCCATAAAACGCCCGTTTTGACCTTTAAGCACGCCAGCGATCGGATCTCCACTCCCCGTTTTCAAGCACCTTCCCCTGTTACCACCCACATACGCCTCATTCTGTCACTCAAAATAGCAGGCATTCGCTATTTTGCGAGCACACGATTTTCGGCCGCACTGAGTGGTTCGCGCATGCGTATTACGATCCGTACGCATGCGCAGTTGGGCAAACATCGCTCGGAGCGAACGAGCAGCCACTTGCGTCCGGCTCTGAATCAGTGCCTAAGGTCCTCATGGGCCTGGAGCTGAAATTTATGAAGGTCCTATTGTGTTCTGCCGTAAGGGGTGTGCCTACTGCTATGGCGGTGCGACCAGTGATGTGGGGGTGTGACCACTGATGTGGGGGTGTGGCCTGTGCCATGGGGAGTGGCTAGCATTACGGAGGTTATAGCTACCCACCTACATTCAACCATCTCAATCTCCCACCCCTATTTGCAGACACCAAGTGTTCTATATAAAAAAAACCCACAAACTATGGTTTATTAATAAAATGTAACAATTTTTATTAATAAAGTTCTTTAATAGAAACATACTGTACCTGAAAATCATAAAGTGGTTTATGCCATCTGGGGATGATGTTAACCAATGGGGGGGTTAGCGTTAGAGTTAGGCAGTAGAAGGAGGGTTAATTGCCTCACACACAAAGCGATATAGTGGCCGATCCAACAGTTTTGAACAATATTGCCGCTATATCATTCCGCGTGTGGGCATATCGTCCACTGCTCACTCCCGTGGGGTTGTCCGTCGCAGATCTTTCTGCTTGTTCGATTGATATGGGGAATCGACGAACAATCCCATGCAGCACTATGCGTGTGAGAGAGGGAGGTGCCAGCATATCGGGCGGTCGGCCATCGCATCGCAAGGTGCATATCGCACCGTCTATGGGGCCCTTTAGGTTTAGGAACCAGGGAGGGAGGGTTAGGGAGTCGGGGAGGGTTAGGATACTAACTGATAGGTGTCAGTACCCTAACCCTGTCGGGATGCAGGCATCGGGATTTTGACCGCCGTGATCCCGAGCGTCGGTATCCCGTACCCAACCCTTTCAATTTATAATATATACACATATATTATATACAGTAGATACTTATTTATAAACATATATACATTATATATAGCTATGCATACATATATAGATATACATATAAATTATATATATATAGATACATATACACACATACATATACTACATATATGCACACACAGAATATATATATATATATATATATACAGTATATAAGTTTATTATATACAGACATACACACACACAGTATATATACTGTGTGTATGTATGTATATAATAAACATATATACTGTGTGTATTAGGGGTGTGCACCGGCCACTTTTCGTGTTTTGTGTTTTGGTTTTGGATCTGGATCTTTCTTCGTGTTTTGGATCTGGATTGGTTTTGCCAAAACCACCCTTCCGTGTTTTGGGTTCTGGGTTTTGTGTTTTGGATCTGTATTTTTTTTAAAAAAAAGCATAAAAACAGCTAAAATCACAGAATTTGTAGGTTTTTCTGGCCCTATGCTATTATTAACTTCAATAACCTTAATTTCCACTCATTTCCAGTCTATTCTGAACACCTCACACCTCACAATAGTGTTTTTATGTCCAAAAGGTTGCACCGAGGTAGCTGGATGACTATGCTAAGCGACACGAGTGGGCGGCACAAACACGTGACCCATCTAGGCGTGATACTGCAGTGGCAGACAGGATGGCAGTTTGAAAAACTAGGCCCCAAACTGTACATAGTGCAAAGAAAAAAAAGAGGTGCAAGATGGAATTGTCCTTGGGCCCTCCCACCCACCCTTATGTTGTATAAACAGGACATGCACACTTTAACAAACCAATCATTTCAGCGCCAGGGTCTGCCACACAACTGTGGCTGAAATGATTGGTTCGTTTGGGCCCCCACAAAACAAGCTGGCAATTAATGTGTCCCTGCACAAACTGGCTCTACGGAGGCAAGATGTCATCCTCATCCTCCTCATCCACCGATTCCTCACCCTCTTCAGTGTGTACATCCTCATCCTCACAAAGTATTAACTCGTCCCCACTTGAATCCACCACCACAGGTCCCTCTGTACGTTCTGGAGGCTGGTCTCCCTGGAAGAGCTGATAATTCATTTTGATGAACATCATCTTCTCCACATTCTGTGGAAGCAACCTCCTACGCCTTTCGCTGACAAGGTTCCCGGCTGCACTAAACACTCTTTCGGAGTACACACTAGAGGGGGGGCAACTCAGGTAAAATAGAGCCAGTTTGTACAGGGGCCTCCAAATTGCCTCTTTTTCCTGCCAGTACAGGTATGGACTGTCTGACATGCCTACTTGGATGCTGTCACCGATGTAATCCTCCACCATTCTGTCAATGGTGACAGTATCATATGCAGTGACAGTAGACATGTCAGAAATTGTTGCCAGGTCCTTCAGTCCGGACCAGATGTCCAAACTTGGTCCTGCCTGCCCTGCATCACCACCAGCGGGTTGCTTAGGATACCTAAGTTTTTTCCTGGCAGCCCCAGTTGCGGGAGAAAATGAAGAAGGAGCTGTTGACGTGTCACGTTCCGCTTCAGCTGACAGTGTGTTCACCAGCAGGTCTTTGCACCTCTGCAGGCTTGTGTCGGCCGGAAAGAGAGACACCACATAGGCTTTAAACCTAGGATCGAGCACGGTGGCCAAAATGTAGTGGTCTGATTTCAACAGATTGACCACCCTGGAATCCTGGCAAAGCAAATGAAGGGCTTCATCCACAAGTCCCACATGCCGAGCGGAATCGCTCCGTCTTAGCTCCTCCTTCACTTTCTCCAGCTGCTTCTGCAAAAGCCTGATGAGGGGAATGACCTGACTCAAGCTGGCAGTGTCTGAACTGACTTCACGTGTGGCAAGTTCGAAGGGCTGGAGAACCTTGCACAACACGGAAATCATTCTCCACTGCGCTTGAGTCAGGTGCATACCCCCTCCTTTGCCTATGTCATAGGTGGATGTATAGGCTTGAATGGCCTTTTGCTGCTCCTCCATCCTCTGAAGCATATAGAGGGTTGAGTTCCACCGCGTCACAACCTCTTGCTTCAGGTGATGGCGGGGCAGGTTCAAGAGTGTTTGCTGGCGCTCCAGTCTTCGGCACGCAGTCGCTGAATGGCGAAAGTGGCCTGAAATTTTTCGGGCCACCCAAAGCGTCTCCTGCACGCCCCTGTCGCTTTTCAGAAAATTCTGCACCACCAAGTTTATTGTGTGAGCAAAACATGGGACGTGCTGGAATTTGCCCAGATGTAATGCCCGCACAATATTGGTGGCATTGTCAGATATCACAAATCCCCAGGAGAGTCTAAGTGGGGTAAGCCACTGGGCGATGATTTCCCTCAGTTTCTCTAAGAGGTTGTCGGCGGTGTGCCTCTTACTGAAACGGGTGATACACAGCGTAGCCTGCCTTGGAACGAGCTGGCGTTTCTGAGATGCTGGGAATGGTGACGCTGCTGCTGTTGCTGCGTAAGGTGATACATCTACCCAGTGGGCTGTCACAGTCATATAGTCCTTAGTCTGCCCTGTTCCACTTGTTCACATGTCCGTGGTTAAGTGGACATTGGGTACAACGGCATTTTTCAGGATACTGAGGACACTTTTTCTGACGTTTCTGTACAGTCTCGGTATCGCCTGCCTAGTGAAGTGGAATCTAGACGGGATTTGGAACCGGGGACACACTACCTCCAGCTATTGTCTAAATCCCACTGCACTAATGGCGGATACCGGACGCACGTCTAACACCAACATAGCAGTCAAGGCCTCAGTTATACGTTTTGCTTCAGGATGACTGCTGTCGTACTTCATCCTCCTCGCTAAGGACTGTTGGAGGGTCAATTGTTTAGTAAAAGTAGTGGTGTTCCTACTTCCTCTCTGGGATGATGAACGACTCCCAGCAGCAGCAACAGCAGCAGCGGCAGCAGGAGGCGTAGCAATGCAGGATCCTCCGGAGGAATCCGGGATAGGAGAGTCAGTCATGCCAGTGACATGGCCTGCAGGACTACTTCCGATCCTGACTAAGGAGGAAATTGACGAGGAGGGAGTTGACGGTGTGGTTTGCAGGCGCTTGGATACAACAGGACAACGGGATTTAGGTGTCCCTGGACTGCTTACGGTCTTAGCCAAAGTTTGTGAACTTGACAGTAACTTATTATGAACGCGCTGCAGGTGCCGTATAAGGGAGGATGTTCCTAGGTGGTTAACGTCCCTACCCCTACTTATTCCACCTTTACATAAGGTACATATGGCAAGACAGTTGTTGTCCGGATTTGGATAGAAATATTGCTAGACCAAAGAGGTGGAATGTTTGGTCTTCTGCCCAGGCATGACCGTGATGGGCTTTTTCATCCCACGGACAACAACTGTCTCCCCCGGAGCCTGATTTAAACAAACCACATCACCATCAGAATCCTCCTCGCCAACTTCCTCCTCAGTGCCAGCTACACCAGTATCCTCATCCTGTTGTACTTCAACAGTGACATCTTCAATTTGCATATCAGCAAGTGGACTGTGGGTGCTCCTTTCAGCACTTGCAGGGGGCGTGCAAATGGTGGAAAGAGCCACCTCTTCCCGTCCAGTGCTGGGAAGGTCAGGCATCGCAACCACCACCACACTTGGACTCTCCTTGGGGAATTGTGATATCTTCTTAGAAAGCACAGTTCTTCGCTGTGCTTTTGCCAGCTTAACTCTTTTGATTTTTTTAGTGGGAGGAGGGCTTCCATCGTCATGTGAAGCTGAACCACTAGTCATGAACATACTTGGGATCGACCTTAGCCGTTCCTTGCCACTCAGTGTCGTAAATGGCATATTGGCAAGTTTACGTTTCTCTTCAGCTGATTTAAATGTTTTTTTCAAGGTCATTTTCCTGAACTTTGTCATTTGGGATTGTATGTGCCCTCTATTATGACATTGGGCATCGACCTTGGCAGACGACGTTGATGGCATGTTATCGTCTATGTCATGACTAGTGGCAGCAGCTTCAGCACTAGGAGGAAGTGGTTCTTGATCTTTCTCTATTTTATTTTTATCGGAGAAAGTTTGGTCCTCCATTTATGTTATATCGATTTGATATATACGTGCGGCTAAACACAGAAAATATTTTTTTATTTTTGCTGGAGAGTAGTACACTTTGTGGGTTACACCAGCCTTTAAGAAATGAGCCAGCTGGCTCTTTACTTATGGGACACAGGCGCACGCTTGGCGCTGCTCCTTTGTTGATGCACGTGCGGCTACTGCGCACACAATTCACAAACACAGAAAATATATATTTTTTTGGTTTGGAGTGTACTTTGGGGGTTACAGCACCCTTTAACGGTCAAGCCAGCCGGCCCTTTACTTATGACACAGGCGCACGCTTGGCACTACTTTGTTGATGCACGTGCGGCTACTGCGCACACAATTCACCAACACAGAAAATAATTTTTTTTTTGGTTTGGAGGACTGGAGTGTACTTTGGGGGTTACAGCACCCTTTAATGGTCAAGCCAGCCAGCCCTTTACTTATGACACAGGTGCACGCTTGGCACTACTTTGTTGATGCACGTGCGGCTACTGCGCACACAATTCACAAACACAGAAAATAATTTTTTTTTTGGTTTGGAGGACTGGAGTGTACTTTGGGGGTTACAGCACCCTTTAACGGTCAAGCCAGCCGGCCCTTTACTTATGACACAGGCGCACGCTTGGCACTACCTTGTTGATGCACGTGCGGCTACTGCGCACACAATTCACAAACACAGAAAATAATTTTTTTTTTGGTTTGGACTGGAGTGTACTTTGGGGGTTACAGCACCCTTTAACGATCAAGCCAGCCGGCCCTTTACTTATGACACAGGCGCACGCTTGGCACTACTTTGTTGATGCACGTGCGGCTACTGCGCACACAATTCACAAACACAGAAAATAAATTTTTTTTTGGTTTGGACTGGAGTGTACTTTGGGGGTTACAGCACCCTTTAACGGTCAAGCCAGCCGGCCCTTTACTTATGACACAGGCGCACGCTTGGCACTACTTTGTTGATGCACGTGCGGCTACTGCGCACACAATTCACAAACACAGAAAATAATTTTTTTTTTGGTTTGGACTGGAGTGTACTTTGGGGGTTACAGCACCCTTTAATGGTCAAGCCAGCCGGCCCTTTACTTATGACACAGGCGCACGCTTGGCACTACTTTGTTGATGCACGTGTGGCTACTGCGCACACAATTCACAAACACAGAAAAGATATTATTTTTTTAGCACTTGGGGGGAGCACCCCTGATGGACAGAGCACCCCCTGGACAACACTACAGCACCCCTTTAGGACTGGGACACTGCACAGGACTTTGGAGTGGACACAGCCCCTATGGAGAACTGACTGCACAACACAGTCCAGCCAGCCCCTATGGACTTTGAAGTAGTGGACACAGCCCCTATTAACAACAGCAGCACAGCACAACACAGCCAGCCCCTATGGACCTTGAAGTAGTGGACAACAACAGCACTACACTACACTACACAGCCCAGCCAGCCCTAACTCCCACCCTCCCTCTTCACTGTCCACAGCTGAGTGAGAAAATGGCGCAGACGCGGGTACCTTATATAGGATCCAAAACCCGCGAGACTCGGAAGGCGGGATGATGATGTTTTGCCTCGATTTCAGATCCGAGTCAGGCGGGAAAAGTCGAGCCTGACTCGGATCGGACTCGGATCGGGGGGGTTCGGATTTCAGAAATCCGAACCCGCTCACCCCTAGTATGTATATATATATATATATATATTCTGTGTGTGCATATATGTAGTATATGTGTATATATATATATATATATACATACACACACATAAATATATATATATATATATATGTGTGTGGGAATGGGTATGAAATACCGCCGGCCACATGGTTCAATTCCCGTCAGCGGCAGCCCGACAGGAGCAGAGTGCGACGCAGCGGAAGCCCGACAGTGCTGGAAATCCCGATCGTGGATAGGTAAGTATCCACTAACCTAACCTAACCCCCCTAACCCTAACCCTCCTTAGGGGTGCCTAACCCTAACTTCCCCCCAATGACATAGGCAAAGGAGGGGGTATGCACCTGACTCAAGTGCAGTGGAGAATGATTTCCGTGTTGTGCAAGGTTCTCCAGCCCTTCGAACTTGCCACACGTGAAGTCAGTTCAGACACTGCCAGCGTGAGTCAGGTCATTCCCCTCATCAGGCTTTTGCAGAAGCAGCTGGAGAAAGTGAAGGAGGAGCTAAGACGGAGCAATTCCGTTCGGCATGTGGGACTTGTGGATGAAGCCCTTCATTCGCTTTGCCAGGATTCGAGGGTGGTCAATCTGTTGAAATCAGACCACTACATTTTGGCCACGTGCTCAATCCTGGGTTTAAAGCCTATGTGGTGTCTCTCTTTCCAGCCAACACAAGCCTGCAGAGGTGCAAAGACCTGCTGGTGAAAACACTGTCAGCTGAAGCGGAACGTGACATGTCAACAGCTCCTTCTTCATTTTCTCCCGCAACTGGGGCTGCCAGGAAACAACTTAGGTATCCTAAGCAACCCGCTGGTGGTGATGCAGGGCAGGCAGGACCAAGTTTGGACATATGGTCTGGACTGAAGGAATTGGCAACAATTTCTGACATGTCTAATGTCACTGCATATGATACTGTCACCATTGACAGAATCCAAGTAGGCATGTCAGACCCTTGTACAAACTGGCTCTATTTTACCTGAGTTTCCCCCCCTCCAGTGTGTACTCCGAAAGAGTGTTTAGTGCAGCCGGGAACCTTGTCAGCAAAAGGTGTAGGAGGTTGCTTCCACAAAATGTGGTGAAGATGATGTTTATAAAAATTAATTATCAACTCTTCCAGGGAGACCAGCCTCCAGAACGTACAGAGGGACCTGTGGTGGTGCATTCCAGCGGGGATGAATTAATACTCTGTGAGGATGAGGATGTACACAACACTAAAGAGGGTGAGGAATTGGTGGATGAGGAGGATGAGGACGACATCTTGCCTCCGAAGAGCCAGTTTGTGCAGGGACAGATTACTTGCCAGCTTGTTTTGTGGGGGCCCAAACAAACCAATCATTTCAGCCACAGTCATGTGGCAGACCCTGGCGCTGAAATGATTGGTTTGTTAAAGTGTGCATGTCCTGTTTATACAACATAAGGGTGGGTGGGAGGGCCCAAGGACAATTCCATCTTGCACCTCTTTTTTTCTTTGCATTATGTACTGTTTGGGGCCTAGTTTTTCAAACTGCCATCCTGTCTGCCACTGCAGTGTAACTCCTAGATGGGCCACGTGTTTGTGCCGCCCACTCGTGTCGCTTAGCATAGTCATCCAGCTACCTCGGTGCAACCTTTTGGATTAAAAACAATATTGTGAGGTGTTCAGAATAGATTGGAAATGAGTGGAAATTAATGTTATTGAGGTTAATAATAGCAAAGTAGCAGAAAAACCCACAAATTCTATGCTTTTTAAAAAAAAAATACAGATCCAAAACACAAAACCCAGAACCCAAAACACGGAAGGGTGGTTTTGGCAAAACCAATCCAGATCCAAAACACAAAGAAAGATCCAGATTCAAAACCAAAATACGATAAGTGGCCGGTGCACACCCCTACTTTATACAATGAAAAGCACAGATCACTTCCCTGACACCTGGGCTGGAGGTTTCCAGAAACAAAGAGGCTGAGTCTTTGAATAACAAACCTAATATACCAGCAAGGCCCAAGCCCCAAAGAACCCTATATTCTAAGACTAATGATTGACACCAACATCAAAGTCCTTGAAGGTATACTGCTACCATAACCACGGGGTTTAACCTGGCTCAGTCAGATTGCACCTGCCTTACGCTGTCCTTCTTTACTTCCTGCTTCTGTCCCCAGCGCCTGTACTGTGCATGTGCCAACGCTTGCAGATCCTTCTCTGGAACAAATCATAGTCTACAGTAGCTACCAGGGCAAATCTCCTGGCAAATTTATCATTATTAAATTCATCATTGAAGCAGCTCCCCAAACTATGGTGATTGCGTTTGTGACCGAAACAGGGAACCACAGCAGATATCTCCCCTGTAAATACAATAAGGTGATATGTAATCTTTGCAGATACCCCCATCCCACTTGGGAAAAAAAATCCAAGATGGAATACGCCCTATAAATACTAGTTTTACAGAAACTTGAATAGCAGCACACAGTGCCAGACAGTGGCCAGAAAGATAATAAGGTGAATAAAATTACACAGATTGGGATATTCCCCCCCAAACCCCACCTTGCCAATGTTTTCTTCACCGCACTTGTTAAAATGCAATCATTTCCATTTTTAAGTATGAATGCTTACTGTCCATAGAATGCCTACAGATAGACTATAGTGATGATTGTATGAATATATACAGAATTAGAGGGATCTTATTCTGCAGTTGGTCATTCATGACAAATATGGACATTTGCAGGGATTTAAAAAGTTAGAGGAAAATCCTTGGAACCTTAAACTATATATAGTAATTAGGGACAGATGATAATCACGCATTTTAAATGAATCTACATGGAATAATATTATTCACAACTTTACAGTTAATTGACCACCAAATTATGTATTATTATCATTTATTGGTTGTAAGCAGCATCTGTACTGTACTTTGTTTGCTTTAAGCTAGATTTAAACATTTATTTTAGATGCAGTGGAATTTTTTTAGCCCTCTTTTCTGGTACTTTATCAGGCTCTTTCAGGAGCTGAAGCAAAAATGTAAGTAAGTCATCTCTCTTCTTTGTTTCCACTTCCTTCTTCCTGTTTCTTATATTCTGTATTCGCCTACAAAATAAGAATTTAAATATGTCTAACCATTCTAAAATATAGTAACGTCTTGCTGTTCTAGACAGTACTACTTTTCTGAACAGAAAGGGCATTTGACCTGAAGCATAGTAACTATGTATTGTTACAATGATAGAGCATCTATTAGATAACAGCCTTAAATGTCTGTGCAGTGAGAGCTGGAGGGATGACCTAACCCCTCCAGCTCTCACTGGCTGCCTAGAGCCCAGACATAGCCCTCACCCCTTGTTGGAGGAGAAGATCCTGCACTGTCTGGTTGCCACTCCTCTAGTTGTGGCTGCATGATTGAAGACCTTCCTGCATGTCCCCTGACTGTTTTGCTATGTCATACTCCTCTTTGTATGTGTAATTTCTCATCACTTGCCAACACCTTCTGCACTCCTGCCACCTTGCCGATGTGACAGGGATGGACAAGACATTGCCTGCTGCTGCAGGTCACCTGGAGCAAAGACTCTGAGCACTGGTGACGGTAGGTAGCGCAGTCCACACTGGGCCTGGCGCCAGGAATTTTTGCAGCCTGATCTCTTGATGTTGCAATGCTGAAGGGGAGGGGTTAAGCAGACAGCCAGTATTTCAGACTGAGAGGTTGGGAACTGGCTGGACAGACACTGGAATGAGGCTGGAGAGAACTTTGAGGGATAGGGCTGGAGAGACACAGGGGGATGAGGCTATATGGTAGCCACCAAAGCTAGGGACATGGTGAATGATAATTTTGGACCTGCAAAATACTAGAATGATTTACACACTGTATATTTTAATAAAAAATATGGCTATAGTGTGTACCCTCTAACAAGTTTGTCATGGGAAGTTGTTCCATCTGTAAACCACTCTACATTTCCAACTCATAATTGAAATCATGACATGTACTAAGATCTGAAGATCCAAACCAATACCAATTACTAGAATTCAGCGCAGTCCAAAATTCAAATAGGGGAGCCACACCAATTGCATTTTCCAAATGCTGCCAAACATCGCCGCCTGGGAGTCACTGGCAGTTGGGGTGGCTCCCCTATTTGAATTATGGACTCTGCTGCAGCTCCACCTCTGGAGCCGCCACTGCTAGAATTACTTAATTACAAGGCTACCAATGTAAAACAGTCACCAACTCTGCTTGCAAAATAGATATGCAAGCATTGCAACCTAAGGAACCCTTAGAGGCCTCACTTCCGCTGATTCCAGAAGCTGGGACACATAGTAGCCATTTGGTGTGTTATTGCAATAGCTATGCCCTTAGTGTGTGGAGCTGTTCACCAGGGCCAGATTAAGGGGGAGGCGATAGGGGCGGTCATCCCGGGCCCCCACACACAGAGGGGCCCCCACACAGGGGTGACGTGACCCTGCCGAGAACAGGTGTCCAGCTGGACACCTGTTCCCACCTCAGCAGCTGCGGCTATTCTACCTACTGCAGCAGCACAGTCAGTGCTGCTGCATTAGCTTTCATCTAGGGGGTTAAGGGACTGGCTCCACACACAAGCGGATGCAGGGGGGGTTCTGAGTACCTAGAAACCCCCGCGACACACCAATTCCTCCCTACAGTGACTGGCTGCATTGGGGCGGAGCTAATTTGACAAGCCCTGCCCCCACACACCCGCGAAGCGTGGCATTACATCACGGGGGCGGGGCCTAATGAATCGAGGTGCCCGGCCCCTGTTGCAACCAGGACTGGTCCTATAGCAGCTGCTGCATCAAGTGAAAGTTTGTTTGTGTACTGTTTCAGTGTGTGTGTGTATGCATGTGTATGTATGTAATTCTGTGGGTATATGTGTCATGGGGTATATGTGTTATTTGTACACTGTGTATATGTTAGTGTGTAAGTATAATGTGTATATATATATATATATATATATATTTATATACACATTAACAATATATATAAGTTAGTTGGGGCCCCCATAAGCCTTAATCCGGCCCTGCTGCTCACAATTACATTTTAAAACAAAAATTGTTACTTATCTGCAGCCGACTTTGACATTGTACATATACTGCATTTCCCTATAATTGCTTTTCTGGAGATTAGATTGTCAGGCTGTTGATCCGGGACTCTATTGGGCATATTTATCAATATTATTTTTACAAAAATATTTTGAAAACACCCGTTTTCACATAATTTTAGTATCTTTTAAATGTATTAAAGAGATCTTGGAGCAGTTTTCATAAAAACTACTCCAAGTCCCTTAAATTTGCATTCCTTTAGTAAGCAGATCACATTTCCCATACTTGTAATGAAAAATGTGATCTGTTTCAGATTTTCTAAAACAAATTGTGAAAAAATACTGGAAGGGAGCCCTGCAATAATAGCGCTGTCTGGAGATGGCAGGGTCCCCCCTCCCCGCCCTCTATTTCACCTACTCCAGCTCAGCCTTCGCTGCCTGCGGACAGGGAAAGCAGAGCCCGGAGTAGGCTTATGTGATCAGCCTGTGTGTCTGATTGACCATATGCTGATCACAAAGAAAAAAAATTAGAATAAACAAAAAAAATAATCACATTTACCTGCACATGGGGCTGGTGATTGGTGAGCTCCTCCGTGACTCTGGACAAATGATCGTTGGGCTCCTGCTCCATGACCCCAGTTAGCTGATCTGTGCTGTAAACTTTGATGCTGGTTCACAGCACAAAACAGCTGACCAGAGTCACAGAGGAGATCAACGATCACCATGCAGGTAAGTGTAGCTAGGGGGGATTCACAGGGAGGGAAGGTATCACTGGAGAATTGCATGGGGGTGGGTAATGGGGGGGTAGCCATCGGAGCATGCGTAGCTGTGTGCCGCCAATGATGGTGACACTCAGGACGGCTAGAAGAATTCACACAGAACCCCAAAAGGTTTCAATCATTTCAGAACTCTTTAAGAAGTTCTTTCATCCGGAATACATATTCGGAATCGTAACAGAAGGTGTCTGTGTGTGTGCATGTCTGTGTGTGTGTGTGTGGTGGGGATTATGGAATCTAATGTTAGTAGTCATGCTAGCTGCCAATAGACCACTAATATGAGTGACATAACGCAGAGATGCATGGGAAGGCTGGATCAGCAGCTCAATTTGATGCCGGCGCTCGGGATCCTGGTGGTCAGAAACCCGATGCCGGCATGCCAACATGGTTAGGATACCGACACCTCTCGGTCGGTATCCTAACCCTCCCCCCCTCCCGAACCCCTAACGCTAATCCTCCATCCCCGGTGACTAAACCTAACCTCCCCCTAGTGCCTAAACCTAACCTCCCCCTCCCCACATCCTAAACCTTACACTCCCCCCTTAGTGCCTAACCCTCCCCCTAGTGCCTAAACCTAACCCTCCCCCTACTCTCACTACTTACCTTCAGTATGCCAGCGATTGGGATGACAAGTGTTGAGATTCCGGCACTGGTATTCTAAGCGCCGGCATTCCATGTGCCGTGATATTTACTGGATCCCTTTGAAAACACCATTCACACTGACGGCCAGGTATATAGTAATCAGGTGTCCTGAACCCAATCTAAATGTGGCATGGCCTGTAGGAGGGTGTCAAACACAGCCTGGTTTCAACACAACAGTCAACCACCTCCATCTTCTATGCCTGTGGTTCTCAGAGTTAGGGGGGTATATTTTTCAAAGTTCGATTTTGCATTTGATTTTATGTTCGATTTAGCTCACCTGAAATCGAATCAAATCGAGTGTAGAGATCACTGTCAAAATCCCACATTTACAAAAATTCGAATTCGATGTGGTTCAACTTTTACTAGTGATTTGTTTTTCGATTTTGGATACCAATCAAACACCAAATCGAACACAAAATCGAACTTAAAGTCCCCAAAATAATAGACCTGCTTCATGCTGGCAATTTTAGCATGAGCAGGCACCAGTTACACAGAAACATGCACAGATCTGTGAGATAAAAAGATAAAAACTATAACAAGTGTAAAATAAAAAAAAACAATGTGGGACCCCCCTAAATGCACAACCAGCACTGGGCTTTTCTGAGCTGGTCCTGTTTGTGAAAATGTGGAGGAGAAAAGACATAGGGTTCCCCATATTTTCTACAACCAGCACCAGGCTCAGTGAATCAGTCCTGGTTTTGGAAACACGGTGGACAAAATGAGTAGGGGTCCCCCATATTTTCCAAAACCAGCACCAGACTCTTTGTAGCAGGGGTATAATGCCACAGCCGGGGTACCCTTTCATCGGGTCCCCCAGCCAAAGCATTATACCTGACCACTAGTCAGCCCAGGCAGGGGATCCCTGTGGAGGTGGTTCTCCAAGTACCAGCATGCAAGGAAGGCTTGCTGGAACCTCTAGTTCTCCTGTAAAAGACAATGTTATACACAATCAACCTGGCACCCACCGCCCAGGGGTGTTGGAGATAGCCCTGGGCTATCAGCCCAGGCCTTGGGGTGCCCTGAAGAGGGGGAACCCCTTCATTACAGGGTCCACACCTCCCCAGGGATCCCCAGCCTGGGCTGACTAGTGGTCAGGTGTAATGCTTTGGCTGAGGGACCTGGTGAAAAGGCTGTGGCATTACACCCCCACTAGAAAGAGTCTGGTGCTGGTTGTGGCTAATATGGGGGACCCCTACCCATTTTATCCCCCGAATTTCCACAACCAGGACTGGCTCACAGAGCCCAGAGCTGGTTGTGCAAAATATCGGGGACCCATACATCTTAATTTCCCCACATTTTCACAACCAGAACCAGATCAGAAAAGCCCGGGTTCTGGTTGTGCTTTTAGGGTAGAACCCCATGTAATTTTCTTAAAAATTTTTAACACTTTTCCATGTTTTTACATACAGAAACATGCATGGATCTCACTGATCTTTGCATGCATCTGTGTAATTCATACTTGCTCATGCTAAAATTGTCAGTATGAAGCAGGTCTGTTATTTTGGGGATTTTATGTTCGATTTGGTGTTCGATTTCAAATCGAATATTAGTAAATCAGGGATTGCTATGTTGGTCTATGTAAAAGTACCGATGTTTACACAATATTTGATTTTGAAAGGGATTCGGTTTTATATTCGATTTCACATTTGAGTTTGACTTTAGTAAATCTCTGATGCCCAAAGTCGAATGCAAAATCACCCAAACACAAAATCGACCAAAATCGAACTTTGATAAATATACCCCTTAATCTGCAAGTACCATCAATAGGTCATGTAATCTTGGTTTCTTTAATCATGCACAGGTGAGTTGATCTATTTTGCTGGGTCAGTAATTATCCCTCCTGATTCCACAGACAGAAACCCATTTGCCATTTATAACCATAGCTTCTTATGCTGGCCATACACAGTGCGATTTGTAATCGTATCTGATGTCGCATATGATTTCCCTTGAAAACTCTTCCCTTCAGATTGTGGGCCTGATTCTGACCCGCTCACGAGCGGGTCGATGGTGCCCAAGTGCGCATGCACACGACGGAGGCGGCTCTGTCGTGTGCATGCGCGAGACCCGAATAACGACGGCCAAGCCGTCGTTAAGGGTCTCGCACCAAAGGGGGCGTGCTGTCGATGGTGATTGACAGCACGCCCCCTTTGGTGGGCGTGCCGGGGGCGTGGCTGCCCAGACGGAGGCGTTCCCATGGGAACGCCTACCGTCTGGGTCCGGCCCCACTGACATCACTAGTGATGTCAGTGGGAGTGCTTTTGGCTCTGATAGAGCCAAAAGCACTCCTGGGCTTGCGACAGCGAGACCCTACCGCAGGGTCTCGTCGCAAGCCCGATGGTCGCGATGGTCTTGACCATCGTGACCATAATTTTGACCGCTCGCTATAGCTGTGGGTGGTCACCCACAGCTATGCGAGCGGCCAGGAGGCCGCTCCAAAAAGGAGCAGGGACGGCCCTGTTTCAGAGCGAGCGCTCTGTCAGAGCGTCCGGCTCTGAATCAGGGCCTCTGTACGATTTGTGTTTAAAATGCAACGATTCCACATAAGACCATACGATTTGATCTATCGTACACGATTTGAAATGGTGGCGGGGAGTGGCCAGAGACATCACAGATCCTACATCGGCTTGCAGATGAAAAAAAGTACATAAGATGTGTGTCACATCGTACATGATCGGTTGAGATCTCTCTTCAAAACCATCAGATCTGCGAACCAACTAGAGGACGGTGAGACGTGCATCAGGGTCGCAGAACACACAAAATTCACCTATTTTCATACGATTGGTCTGTACAACCTGTTGAAACTGTCCATATTGGGTAAAAAATCGTACCATGTATGGGCACCATTAGGCTTCAAGAACTGATTAATTAATGACTGAATGACTATGGACGCTTTAGCTGCTCACACTTACCTAATCACGCAGAATGATATAAGCAGGACAACTGCTCCACAGGCTGCTGCCACATACAGGATATGTTGACGTTGTTTGGATTCTGTTTAAGAAAATCAAAGGATTCAAAATAAGCAGTAAACAATTAAGACACATTAGTCATTCTTGATTGAAACTTGAGCCTATGAAATGGATTCAGGTACATAGAAATATCCTGCGCTCCTAATCTAGCTTTGCTAATACCCTTTTTACACCAGAGCTAAAACCCGAGTTATTGCAGGGTTAACCCGGGTAGCTCCTTGGTGTAAAAGGGGACAGGGTTGGATTCCTGGGTCGAGTGACCCGGCAATCCAACCCAGGTAATGCTGCCCATCCGCTAGGCAATTAAACCTAGCGATGGAGCGATAACGACGGTCGTTATCGCTCCATCGCTTGGTAATCACCTGCAAATCGGGCAGTAAAATGTTAAAAGCGACCAGCGATGTGTGCGCCCGCTGGTCGTTTTTAACATCAATCATCGCCCGAACATGACGGTCAACCTGACGAACGCCGTCAGGTTGCCATGTTCGGGGATGATTGATCTGCATACACTGAACGTCTGTATGTCCAGTGTATGCACTTCACCCCGCGGAAGACGACGGCGTCGTAATTGTGCCGTCGTCCCCGCATCGTGTAGTGGATAAGCAGCTTAATTTGCAGGGTTTAACACGGGAATGACCTGTGAAACCCTGCAGTGTAAACGGCGCGATTCGGATGACCTGGAGCGCGCCCATGCCGGCTGATTCACCGGCTTCAGTGGCGCTTGGAGATGATGTCATCTCCAAGCGTCCACTCCCACGCTGGAATAGCCGGGTCACTGCAGACCTGGCTCCAGTGTGAACGGCGCAGACTCGGGAATATCTTGGGTCGGCGCCGGCTAAATTCTGGGTCTGATCCGGTTTGGAACCCTGGGCCTGATTCACACCCGCTCGCTAGATGCGTTCACACGCAGCCGTCAGCTGCCAAAGTATGCAATTCCCACGATCACACGGCAAGACATTAGCACGCCCAACATTGTCTTGGTGTGCGATCGCGGTGTGTATTTAGACGCCCACTTTCCCTTAGTAATACACATCATCTCCAGAAAGTGTATACAACAATCGCTACCCATACACAACACTTGTGGCTGACCATACCCTATCGCAAGCACTGCGAGTGCTTCAGTGTGTATTTCAGCCATGCCACGTGTATAATAATGTCGCTGCATCTTAATTATGCACGCCTCTAAAACGGTATTAAGATGCACAGACACGCCTGCATTTGCATCACCACAACCTGTTTCCATCGATCAACCCCCGTCACCACCCACAAACGACTCGTCCTGTCACTCATTCTAGCGAGGCGTCTATGCACAAGGGGCGATCGCTTTGCGCATGGACTGGTTTGCACACATGGGCACTGCGTCTTATGCGCATGCGCAGATTGTGAACATCGGCAGGCTGTGTGCGAACGCATCCTAGCGAGCGGGTCTGAATCGGCCCCCTGTTCCAACCTCTGGGTCAGACCCGGAATTTAGGTATGAAAGTGGTATAACTTATAGAATGACTGCTAAATGCTTATAAAGTACATTGGGCCTGATTCAGACCCACTCGCGAGCGGCTGTCCGCTCGCAAGTGGGTCGATGTTCTGGACGGAGCATGCGCACGACGGAGGGAGCTCCGTCGTGCGCATGCGCCAGACGCGACGAGCGAAGGAAAGTCCTTCGCTCATTGTGTCTGATCAAAGGGGGCGTGCTGTCGATGTTGATTGACAGCACGCCCCCTTTGGTAGGCGTGCCTCCCTGACGGGGGCGTTCCCACGGGAACACCTCCCGTCAAAAGCCGGCCCACTGACATCACTAGTGATGTCAGTGGGAGTCATTTTGGCTCTGATAGAGCCAAAATCACTCCGGAGCTTGCGGTTGAAAACCTCAACCGCAGACTCCGGCTCGCAGTTTCGATGGTCGCGATGGTCACGACCATCGCGGCCATCAAAATGCACGCTCGTATAGCCTGTGGGTGGTGACCCACAGCTATACGAGCGTCCAGGAGGACGCTCCATTTTCATGGAGACCGGCCCTCATTCAGAGCGTGTGCTCTGCTCAGAGCGTACGGCTCTGAATGAGGGCCATTGTCCTCAGCTGCCGTTTGTCTTTTAACTAGGGGTGTGCACCGGCCACTCTTCGTGTTTTGTGTTTTGGTTTTGGATCTGGATCTTTCTTCGTGTTTTGGATCTGGATTGGTTTTGCCAAAACCACCCTTCCGTGTTTTGGGTTCTGGGTTTTGTGTTTTGGATCTGTATTTTTTTGAAAAAAAGCATAAAAACAGCTAAAATCACAGAATTTGTAGGTTTTTCTGCTCCTATGCTATTATTAACCTCAATAACCTTAATTTCCACTCATTTCCAGTCTATTCTGAACACCTCACACCTCACAATAGTGTTTTTATGTCCAAAAGGTTGCACCGAGGTA
The DNA here is from genome assembly GCA_031769625.1 of Taudactylus pleione. Taxonomy (NCBI): domain Eukaryota; kingdom Metazoa; phylum Chordata; class Amphibia; order Anura; family Myobatrachidae; genus Taudactylus; species Taudactylus pleione. Next base: position 5,035,590 of record JAUIMM010000364.1, on the reverse strand, counting down.
GCTGGATGACTATGCTAAGCGACACGAGTGGGCGGCACAAACACGTGACCCATCTAGGCGTGAAACTGCAGTGGCAGACAGGATGGCAGTTTGAAAAACTAGGCCCCAAACTGTACATAATGCAAAGAAAAAAAAGAGGTGCAAGATGGAATTGTCCTTGGGCCCTCCCACCCACCGTTATGTTGTATAAGCAGGACATGCACACTTTAACAAACCAATCATTTCAGCGCCAGGGTCTGCCACACAACTGTGGCTGAAATGATTGGTTCGTTTGGGCCCCCACAAAACAAGCTGGCAATTAATCTGTCCCTGCACAAACTGGCTCTACGGAGGCAAGATGTCATCCTCATACTCCTCATCCACCGATTCCTCACCCTCTTCAGTGTGTACATCCTCATCCTCACAGAGTATTAATTCGTCCCCACTGGAACCACAGGTCCCTCTGTACGTTCTGGAGGCTGGTCTCCCTGGAAGAGTTGATAATACATTTTATGAACATCATCTTCTCCACATTTTGTGGAAGCAACCTCCTAGGCTTTTCGCTGACAAGGTTCCCGGCTGCACTAAACACTCTTTCAGAGTACACACTGGAGGGGGGGCAACTCAGGTAAAATAGAGCCAGTTTGTACAGGGACCTCCAAATTGCTTCTTTTTCCTGCCAGTACAGGTACGGACTGTCTGACATGCCTACTTGGATGCTGTCACCGATGTAATCCTTTAACAGACAGACGCACGCTTGTCGCTGCTGCTTTGAGGATGCAAGTGCGGCTACAGCCCACACAATTCACAAAGACAGAAAAAAAAAGAACAATATTTTTATTGTTTGTGTAGCACACTTTGAGGGTGTCACCACCCTTTAACAGACAGACGCACGCTTGTCGCTGCTGCTTTGAGGATGCAAGTGCGGCTACAGCCCACACAATTCACAAAGACAGAAAAAAAAAAAAGAATATTTTTATTGTTTGTGGAGCGCACTTTGAGGGTTACACCACCCTTTAACAGACAGATGCACGCTTGTCGCTGCTGCTTTGAGGATGCAAGTGCGGCTACAGCCCACACAATTCACAAAGACAGAAAAAAGAAGAACAATATTTTTATTGTTTGTGTAGCACACTTTGAGGGTGTCACCACCCTTTAACAGACAGACGCACGCTTGTCGCTGCTGCTTTAAGGATGCAGGTGCGGCTACAGCCCACACATTTCACAAAGACCGAAAAAAAAAGAACAATATTTTTATTGTTTGTGTAGCACACTTTGAGGGTGTCACCACCCTTTAACAGACAGACGCACACTTGTCGCTGCTGCTTTGAGGACAGTATCATATGCAGTGACAGTAGACTTGTCAGAAATTGTTGGCACATCCTTCAGTCCGGACCAGATGTCCAAACCAGCCCTTGACTTATGACACAGGCGCACGCTTGGCGCTGCTACTATGTTGATGCACGTGCGGCTACATCGCACACAAGTCACAAACACATTAAAAAAATAGTTTTTTATTTTTTGGAGCACTTTGAGGGTTACACCACCCTTTAACAGACAGACGCACGCTTGTCGCTGCTGCTTGAGGATGCAAGTGCGGCTACAGCCCACACAATTCACAAAGACAGAAAAAAAAAGAACAATATTTTTATTGTTTGTGTAGCACACTTTGAGGGTGTCACCACCCTTTAACAGACAGACGCACGCTTGTCGCTGCTGCTTTGAGGATGCAAGTGCGGCTACAGCCCACACAATTCACAAAGACAGAAAAAAAAAGAACAATATTTTAATTGTTTGTGTAGCACACTTTGAGGGTGTCACCACCCTTTAACAGACAGACGCACGCTTGTCGCTGCTGCTTTGAGGATGCAGGTGGAATCTAGACGGGATTTGGAACCGGGGACACACTACCTCCATCAATTGTCTAAATCCCACTGCACTAATGGCGGATACCGGACGCACGTCTAACACCAACATAGCAGTCAAGGCCTCAGTTATACGTTTTGCTTCAGGATGACTGCTGTCGTACTTCATCCTCATCGCTAGGGACTGTTGGAGGGTCAATTATTTAGTAAAAGTAGTGATGTTCCTACTTCCTCTCTGGGATGATGAACAACTCCCAGCAGCAGCAATAGCTCTAGGAGGAAGTGGTTCTTGATCTTTCCCTATTTTATTTTTATCGGAGAAAGTTTGGTCCTCCATTTATGTTATATTGATATATACGTGCGGCTAAAGCGCACACAAACACAGAAAATATTTTTTTATTTTTGCTGGAGAGTAGTGCACTTTGTGGGTTACACCACCCTTTAAGAAATGAGCCAGCTGGCTCTTTACTTATGGGGCACAGGCGCACACTTGGCGCTGCTCCTTTGTTGATGCACGTGCAGCCACAGTGCACACAAGTCACAAACACAGAAAATATATATTTTTTTGGTTTGGAGTGTACTTTGGGGGTTAGAGCACCCTTTAACGGTCAAGCCAGCCGGCCCTTTACTTATGACACAGGCGCACGCTTGACACTACTTTGTTGATGCACGTGCGGCTACTGCGCACACAATTCACAAACACAGAAAATATTTTTTTTTTTGGTTTGGACTGGAGTGTACTTTGGGGGTTACAGCACCCTTTAACGGTCAAGCCAGCCGGCCCTTTACTTATGACACAGGCGCACGCTTGGCACTACTTTGTTGATGCACGTGCGGCTACTGCGCACACATTTCACAAACACAGAAAATAATTTTTTTTTTGGTTTGGACTGGAGTGTACTTTGGGGGTTACAGCACCCTTTAATGGTCAAGCCAGCCGGCCCTTTACTTATGACACAGGCGCACGCTTGGCACTACTTTGTTGATGCACGTGCGGCTACTGCGCACACAATTCACAATCACAGAAAATATATATTTTTTTGTTTGGACTGGAGTGTACTTTGGGGGTTACAGCACCCTTGAGCGGTCAAGCCAGCCGGCCCTTTACTTATGACACAGGCGCACGCTTGGCACTACTTTGTTGATGCACGTGCGGCTACTGCGCACACAATTCACAAACACAGAAAATAATATTTTTTTTGGTTTGGACTGGAGTGTACTTTGGGGGTTACAGCACCCTTTAATGGTCAAGCCAGCCGGCCCTTTACTTATGACACAGGCGCACGCTTGGCACTACTTTGTTGATGCACGTGCGGCTACTGCGCACACAATTCACAAACACAGAAAATAATTTTTTTTTTGGTTTGGACTGGAGTGTACTTTGGGGGTTACAGCACCCTTTAACGGTCAAGCCAGCCGGCCCTTTACTTATGACACAGGCGCACGCTTGGCACTACTTTGTTGATGCACGTGCGGCTACTGCGCACACAATTCACAAACACAGAAAATATTTTTTTTTTTGGTTTGGACTGGAGTGTACTTTGGGGGTTACAGCACCCTTTAACGGTCAAGCCAGCCGGCCCTTTACTTATGACACAGGCGCACGCTTGCCACTACTTTGTTGATGCACGTGCGGCTACTGCGCACACAATTCACAAACACAGAAAATATATATTTTTTTGGTTTGGACTGGAGTGTACTTTGGGGGTTACAGCACCCTTTAACGGTCAAGCCAGCCGGCCCTTTACTTATGACACAGGCGCACGCTTGGCACTACTTTGTTGATGCATGTGTGGCTACTGCGCACACAATTCACAAACACAGAAAAGATATTATTTTTTTAGCACTTGGGGGGAGCACCCCTGATGGACAGAGCACCCCCTGGACAACACTACAGCACCCCTTTAGGACTGGGACACTGCACAGGACTTTGGAGTGGACACAGCCCCTATGGAGAACTGACTGCACAACACAGTCCAGCCAGCCCCTATGGACTTTGAAGTAGTGGACACAGCCCCTATTAACAACAGCAGCACAGCACAACACAGCCAGCCCCTATGGACCTTGAAGTAGTGGACAAAAGCAGCACTACACTACACTACACAGCCCAGCCAGCCCTAACTCCCACCCTCCCTCTTCACTGTCCACAGCCGAGTGAGAAAATGGCGCAGACGCGGGTACCTTATATAGGATCCAAAACCCGCGAGACTCGGAAGGCGGGATGATGATGTTTTGCCTCGATTTCAGATCCGAGTCAGGCGGGAAAAGTCGAGCCTGACTCGGATCGGACTCGGATCGGGGGGGTTCGGATTTCAGAAATCCGAACCCGCTCACCCCTAGTGTGTATATATATATATATATATATATATATATTCTGTGTGTGTGCATATATGTAGTATATGTGTATATATATATATATATATACATACACACACATAAATATATATATATATGTGTGTGTGGGAATGGGTATGAAATACCGCCGGCCACATGGTTCAATTCCCGTCAGCGGCAGCCCGACAGGAGCAGAGTGCGATGCAGCGGAAGCCCGACAGTGCTGGAAATCCCGATCGTGGATAGGTAAGTATCCACTAACCTAACCTAACCCCCCTAACCCTCCTTAGGGGTGCCTAACCCTAACTTCCCCCCCAATGACATAGGCAAAGGAGGGGGTATGCACCTGACTCAAGTGCAAGGTTCTCCAGCCCTTCGAACTTGCCACACGTGAAGTCAGTTCAGACACTGCCAGCGTGAGTCAGGTCATTCCCCTCATCAGGCTTTTGCAGAAGCAGCTGGAGAAAGTGAAGGAGGAGCTAAGACGGAGCAATTCCGTTCGGCATGTGGGACTTGTGGATGAAGCCCTTCATTCGCTTTGCCAGGATTCGAGGGTGGTCAATCTGTTGAAATCAGACCACTACATTTTGGCCACGTGCTCAATCCTGGGTTTAAAGCCTATGTGGTGTCTCTCTTTGCAGCCAACACAAGCTGCAGAGGTGCAAAGACCTGCTGGTGAAAACACTGTCAGCTGAAGCGGAACGTGACATGTCAACAGCTCCTTCTTCATTTTCTCCCGCAACTGGGGCTGCCAGGAAACAACTTAGGTATCCTAAGCAACCCGCTGGTGGTGATGCAGGGCAGGCAGGACCAAGTTTGGACATATGGTCTGGACTGAAGGAATTGGCAACAATTTCTGACATGTCTAATGTCACTGCATATGATACTGTCACCATTGACAGAATCCAAGTAGGCATGTCAGACCCTTGTACAAACTGGCTCTATTTTACCTGAGTTTCCCCCCCTCCAGTGTGTACTCCGAAAGAGTGTTTAGTGCAGCCGGGAACCTTGTCAGCAAAAGGTGTAGGAGGTTGCTTCCACAAAATGTGGTGAAGATGATGTTTATAAAAATTAATTATCAACTCTTCCAGGGAGACCAGCCTCCAGAACGTACAGAGGGACCTGTGGTGGTGCATTCCAGCGGAGATCGAATTAATACTCTGTGAGGATGAGGATGTACACAACACTAAAGAGGGTGAGGAATTGGTGGATGAGGAGGATGAGGACGACATCTTGCCTCCGAAGAGCCAGTTTGTGCAGGGACAGATTACTTGCCAGCTTGTTTTGTGGGGGCCCAAACAAACCAATCATTTCAGCCACAGTCATGTGGCAGACCCTGGCGCTGAAATGATTGGTTTGTTAAAGTGTGCATGTCCTGTTTATACAACATAAGGGTGGGTGGGAGGGCCCAAGGACAATTCCATCTTGCACCTCTTTTTTTCTTTGCATTATGTACTGTTTGGGGCCTAGTTTTTCAAACTGCCATCCTGTCTGCCACTGCAGTGTAACTCCTAGATGGGCCACGTGTTTGTGCCGCCCACTCGTGTCGCTTAGCATAGTCATCCAGCTACCTCGGTGCAACCTTTTGGATTAAAAACAATATTGTGAGGTGTTCAGAATAGATTGGAAATGAGTGGAAATTAATGTTATTGAGGTTAATAATAGCAAAGTAGCAGAAAAACCCACAAATTCTATGCTTTTTAAAAAAAAAATACAGATCCAAAACACAAAACCCAGAACCCAAAACACGGAAGGGTGGTTTTGGCAAAACCAATCCAGATCCAAAACACAAAGAAAGATCCAGATTCAAAACCAAAATACAATAAGTGGCCGGTGCACACCCCTACTTTATACAATGAAAAGCACAGATCACTTCCCTGACACCTGGGCTGGAGGTTTCCAGAAACAAAGAGGCTGAGTCTTTGAATAACAAACCTAATATACCAGCAAGGCCCAAGCCCCAAAGAACCCTATATTCTAAGACTAATGATTGACACCAACATCAAAGTCCTTGAAGGTATACTGCTACCATAACCACAGGGTTTAACCTGGCTCAGTCAGATTGCACCTGCCTTACGCTGTCCTTCTTTACTTCCTGCTTCTGTCCCCAGCGCCTGTACTGTGCATGTGCCAACGCTTGCAGATCCTTCTCTGGAACAAATCATAGTCTACAGTAGCTACCAGGGCAAATCTCCTGGCAAATTTATCATTATTAAATTCATCATTGAAGCAGCTCCCCAAACTATGGTGATTGCGTTTGTGACCGAAACAGGGAACCACAGCAGATATCTCCCCTGTAAATACAATAAGGTGATATGTAATCTTTGCAGATACCCCCATCCCACTTGGGAAAAAAAATCCAAGATGGAATACGCCCTATAAATACTAGTTTTACAGAAACTTGAATAGCAGCACACAGTGCCAGACAGTGGCCAGAAAGATAATAAGGTGAATAAAATTACACAGATTGGGATATTCCCCCCCAAACCCCACCTTGCCAATGTTTTCTTCACCGCACTTGTTAAAATGCAATCATTTCCATTTTTAAGTATGAATGCTTACTGTCCATAGAATGCCTACAGATAGACTATAGTGATGATTGTATGAATATATACAGAATTAGAGGGATCTTATTCTGCAGTTGGTCATTCATGACAAATATGGACATTTGCAGGGATTTAAAAAGTTAGAGGAAAATCCTTGGAACCTTAAACTATATATAGTAATTAGGGACAGATGATAATCACGCATTTTAAATGAATCTACATGGAATAATATTATTCACAACTTTACAGTTAATTGACCACCAAATTATGTATTATTATCATTTATTGGTTGTAAGCAGCATCTGTACTGTACTTTGTTTGCTTTAAGCTAGATTTAAACATTTATTTTAGATGCAGTGGAATTTTTTTAGCCCTCTTTTCTGGTACTTTATCAGGCTCTTTCAGGAGCTGAAGCAAAAATGTAAGTAAGTCATCTCTCTTCTTTGTTTCCACTTCCTTCTTCCTGTTTCTTATATTCTGTATTCGCCTACAAAATAAGAATTTAAATATGTCTAACCATTCTAAAATATAGTAACGTCTTGCTGTTCTAGACAGTATTACTTTTCTGAACAGAAAGGGCATTTGACCTGAAGCATAGTAACTATGTATTGTTACAATGATAGAGCATCTATTAGATAACAGCCTTAAGTGTCTGTGCAGTGAGAGCTGGAGGGATGACCTAACCCCTCCAGCTCTCACTGGCTGCCTAGAGCCCAGACATAGCCCTCACCCCTTGTTGGAGGAGAAGATCCTGCACTGTCTGGTTGCCACTCCTCTAGTTGTGGCTGCATGATTGAAGACCTTCCTGCATGTCCCCTGACTGTTTTGCTATGTCATACTCCTCTTTGTATGTGTAATTTCTCATCACTTGCCAACACCTTCTGCACTCCTGCCACCTTGCCGATGTGACAGGGATGGACAAGACATTGCCTGCTGCTGCAGGTCACCTGGAGCAAAGACTCTGAGCACTGGTGACGGTAGGTAGCGCAGTCCACACTGGGCCTGGCGCCAGGAATTTTTGCAGCCTGATCTCTTGATGTTGCAATGCTGAAGGGGAGGGGTTAAGCAGACAGCCAGTATTTCAGACTGAGAGGTTGGGAACTGGCTGGACAGACACTGGAATGAGGCTGGAGAGAACTTTGAGGGATAGGGCTGGAGAGACACAGGGGGATGAGGCTATATGGTAGCCACCAAAGCTAGGGACATGGTGAATGATAATTTTGGACCTGCAAAATACTAGAATGATTTACACACTGTATATTTTAATAAAAAATATGGCTATAGTGTGTACCCTCTAACAAGTTTGTCATGGGAAGTTGTTCCATCTGTAAACCACTCTACATTTCCAACTCATAATTGAAATCATGACATGTACTAAGATCTGAAGATCCAAACCAATACCAATTACTAGAATTCAGCGCAGTCCAAAATTCAAATAGGGGAGCCACACCAATTGCATTTTCCAAATGCTGCCAAACATCGCCGCCTGGGAGTCACTGGCAGTTGGGGTGGCTCCCCTATTTGAATTATGGACTCTGCTGCAGCTCCACCTCTGGAGCCGCCACTGCTAGAATTACTTAATTACAAGGCTACCAATGTAAAACAGTCACCAACTCTGCTTGCAAAATAGATATGCAAGCATTGCAACCTAAGGAACCCTTAGAGGCCTCACTTCCGCTGATTCCAGAAGCTGGGACACATAGTAGCCATTTGGTGTGTTATTGCAATAGCTATGCCCTTAGTGTGTGGAGCTGTTCACCAGGGCCAGATTAAGGGGGAGGCGATAGGGGCGGTCATCCCGGGCCCCCACACACAGAGGGGCCCCCACACAGGGGTGACGTGACCCTGCCGAGAACAGGTGTCCAGCTGGACACCTGTTCCCACCTCAGCAGCTGCGGCTATTCTACCTACTGCAGCAGCACAGTCAGTGCTGCTGCATTAGCTTTCATCTAGGGGGTTAAGGGACTGGCTCCACACACAAGCGGATGCAGGGGGGGTTCTGAGTACCTAGAAACCCCCGCGACACACCAATTCCTCCCTACAGTGACTGGCTGCATTGGGGCGGAGCTAATTTGACAAGCCCTGCCCCCACACACCCGCGAAGCGTGGCATTACATCACGGGGGCGGGGCCTAATGAATCGAGGTGCCCGGCCCCTGTTGCAACCAGGACTGGTCCTATAGCAGCTGCTGCATCAAGTGAAAGTTTGTTTGTGTATTGTTTCAGTGTGTGTGTGTATGCATGTGTATGTATGTAATTCTGTGGGTATATGTGTCATGGGGTATATGTGTTATTTGTACACTGTGTATGTGTTAGTGTGTAAGTATAATGTGTATATATATATATATATATTTATATACACATTAACAATATATATAAGTTAGTTGGGCCCCCATAAGCCTTAATCCGGCCCTGCTGCTCACAATTACATTTTAAAACAAAAAATTGTTACTTATCTGCAGCCGACTTTGACATTGTACATATACTGCATTTCCCTATAATTGCTTTTCTGGAGATTAGATTGTCAGGCTGTTGATCCGGGACTCTATTGGGCATATTTATCAATATTATTTTTACAAAAATTTTTTGAAAACACCCGTTTTCACATAATTTTAGTATCTTTTAAATGTATTAAAGAGATCTTGGAGCAGTTTTCATAAAAACTACTCCAAGTCCCTTAAATTTGCATTCCTTTAGTAAGCAGATCACATTTCCCATACTTGTAATGAAAAATGTGATCTGTTTCAGATTTTCTAAAACAAATTGTGAAAAAATACTGGAAGGGAGCCCTGCAATAATAGCGCTGTCTGGAGATGGCAGGGTCCCCCCTCCCCGCCCTCTATTTCACCTACTCCAGCTCAGCCTTCGCTGCCTGCGGACAGGGAAAGCAGAGCCCGGAGTAGGCTTATGTGATCAGCCTGTGTGTCTGATTGACCATATGCTGATCACAAAGAAAAAAAATTAGAATATACAAAAAAAATAATCACATTTACCTGCACCAGGGGCTGGTGATTGGTGAGCTCCTCCGTGACTCTGGACAAATGATCGTTGGGCTCCTGCTCCATGACCCCAGTTAGCTGATCTGTGCTGTAAACTTTGATGCTGGTTCACAGCACAAAACAGCTGACCAGAGTCACAGAGGAGATCAACGATCACCATGCAGGTAAGTGTAGCTAGGGGGGATTCACAGGGAGGGAAGGTATCACTGGAGAATTGCATGGGGGTGGGTAATGGGGGGGTAGCCATCGGAGCATGCGTAGCTGTGTGCCGCCAATGATGGTGACACTCAGGACGGCTAGAAGAATTCACACAGAACCCCAAAAGGTTTCAATCATTTCAGAACTCTTTAAGAAGTTCTTTCATCCGGAATACATATTCGGAATCGTAACAGAAGGTGTCTGTGTGTGTGCATGTCTGTGTGTGTGTGTGTGGTGGGGATTATGGAATCTAATGTTAGTAGTCATGCTAGCTGCCAATAGACCACTAATATGAGTGACATAACGCAGAGATGCATGGGAAGGCTGGATCAGCAGCTCAATTTGATGCCGGCGCTCGGGATCCTGGCGGTCAGAAACCCGATGCCGGCATGCCAACATGGTTAGGATACCGACACCTCTCGGTCGGTATCCTAACCCTCCCCCCCTCCCGAACCCCTAACGCTAATCCTCCATCCCCGGTGACTAAACCTAACCTCCCCCTAGTGCCTAAACCTAACCTCCCCCTCCCCACATCCTAAACCTTACACTCCCCCCTTAGTGCCTAACCCTCCCCCTAGTGCCTAAACCTAACCCTCCCCCTACTCTCACTACTTACCTTCAGTATGCCAGCGATTGGGATGACAAGTGTTGAGATTCCGGCACTGGTATTCTAAGCGCCGGCATTCCATGTGCCGTGATATTTACTGGATCCCTTTGAAAACACCATTCACACTGACGGCCAGGTATATAGTAATCAGGTGTCCTGAACCCAATCTAAATGTGGCATGGCCTGTAGGAGGGTGTCAAACACAGCCTGGTTTCAACACAACAGTCAACCACCTCCATCTTCTATGCCTGTGGTTCTCAGAGTTAGGGGGGTATATTTTTCAAAGTTCGATTTTGCATTTGATTTTATGTTCGATTTAGCTCACCTGAAATCGAATCAAATCGAGTGTAGAGATCACTGTCAAAATCCCACATTTACAAAAATTCGAATTCGATGTGGTTCAACTTTTACTAGTGATTTGTTTTTCGATTTTGGATACCAATCAAACACCAAATCGAACACAAAATCGAACTTAAAGTCCCCAAAATAATAGACCTGCTTCATGCTGGCAATTTTAGCATGAGCAGGCACCAGTTACACAGAAACATGCACAGATCTGTGAGATAAAAAGATAAAAACTATAACAAGTGTAAAATAAAAAAAAACAATGTGGGACCCCCCTAAATGCACAACCAGCACTGGGCTTTTCTGAGCTGGTCCTGTTTGTGAAAATGTGGAGGAGAAAAGACATAGGATTCCCCATATTTTCTACAACCAGCACCAGGCTCAGTGAATCAGTCCTGGTTTTGGAAACACGGTGGACAAAATGAGTAGGGGTCCCCCATATTTTCCAAAACCAGCACCAGACTCTTTGTAGCAGGGGTATAATGCCACAGCCGGGGTACCCTTTCATCAGGTCCCCCAGCCAAAGCATTATACCTGACCACTAGTCAGCCCAGGCAGGGGATCCCTGTGGAGGTGGTTCTCCAAGTACCAGCATGCAAGGAAGGCTTGCTGGAACCTCTAGTTCTCCTGTAAAAGACAATGTTATACACAATCAACCTGGCACCCACCGCCCAGGGGTGTTGGAGATAGCCCTGGGCTATCAGCCCAGGCCTTGGGGTGCCCTGAAGAGGGGGAACCCCTTCATTACAGGGTCCACACCTCCCCAGGGATCCCCAGCCTGGGCTGACTAGTGGTCAGGTGTAATGCTTTGGCTGAGGGACCTGGTGAAAAGGCTGTGGCATTACACCCCCACTAGAAAGAGTCTGGTGCTGGTTGTGGCTAATATGGGGGACCCCTACCCATTTTATCCCCCGAATTTCCACAACCAGGACTGGCTCACAGAGCCCAGAGCTGGTTGTGCAAAATATCGGGGACCCCTACATCTTAATTTCCCCACATTTTCACAACCAGAACCAGATCAGAAAAGCCCGGGTTCTGGTTGTGCTTTTAGGGTAGAACCCCATGTAATTTTCTTAAAAAATGTTAACACTTTTCCATGTTTTTACATACAGAAACATGCATGGATCTCACTGATCTTTGCATGCATCTGTGTAATTCATACTTGCTCATGCTAAAATTGTCAGTATGAAGCAGGTCTGTTATTTTGGGGATTTTATGTTCGATTTGGTGTTCGATTTCAAATCGAATATTAGTAAATCAGGGATTGCTATGTTGGTCTATGTAAAAGTACCGATGTTTACACAATATTTGATTTTGAAGGGGATTCGGTTTTATATTCGATTTCACATTTGAGTTTGACTTTAGTAAATCTCTGATGCCCAAAGTCGAATGCAAAATCACCCAAACACAAAATCGACCAAAATCGAACTTTGATAAATATACCCCTTAATCTGCAAGTACCATCAATAGGTCATGTAATCTTGGTTTCTTTAATCATGCACAGGTGAGTTGATCTATTTTGCTGGGTCAGTAATTATCCCTCCTGATTCCACAGACAGAAACCCATTTGCCATTTATAACCATAGCTTCTTATGCTGGCCATACACAGTGCGATTTGTAATCGTATCTGATGTCGCATATGATTTCCCTTGAAAACTCTTCCCTTCAGATTGTGGGCCTGATTCTGACCCGCTCACGAGCGGGTCGATGGTGCCCAAGTGCGCATGCACACGACGGAGGCGGCTCTGTCGTGTGCATGCGCGAGACCCGAATAACGACGGCCAAGCCGTCGTTAAGGGTCTCGCACCAAAGGGGGCGTGCTGTCGATGGTGATTGACAGCACGCCCCCTTTGGTGGGCGTGCCGGGGGCGTGGCTGCCCAGACGGAGGCGTTCCCATGGGAACGCCTACCGTCTGGGTCCGGCCCCACTGACATCACTAGTGATGTCAGTGGGAGTGCTTTTGGCTCTGATAGAGCCAAAAGCACTCCTGGGCTTGCGACAGCGAGACCCTACCGCAGGGTCTCGTCGCAAGCCCGATGGTCGCGATGGTCTTGACCATCGTGACCATAATTTTGACCGCTCGCTATAGCTGTGGGTGGTCACCCACAGCTATGCGAGCGGCCAGGAGGCCGCTCCAAAAAGGAGCAGGGACGGCCCTGTTTCAGAGCGAGCGCTCTGTCAGAGCGTCCGGCTCTGAATCAGGGCCTCTGTACGATTTGTGTTTAAAATGCAACGATTCCACATAAGACCATACGATTTGATCTATCGTACACGATTTGAAATGGTGGCGGGGAGTGGCCAGAGACATCACAGATCCTACATCGGCTTGCAGATGAAAAAAAGTACATAAGATGTGTGTCACATCGTACATGATCGGTTGAGATCTCTCTTCAAAACCATCAGATCTGCGAACCAACTAGAGGACGGTGAGACGTGCATCAGGGTCGCAGAACACACAAAATTCACCTATTTTCATACGATTGGTCTGTACAACCTGTTGAAACTGTCCATATTGGGTAAAAAATCGTACCATGTATGGGCACCATTAGGCTTCAAGAACTGATTAATTAATGACTGAATGACTATGGACGCTTTAGCTGCTCACACTTACCTAATCACGCAGAATGATATAAGCAGGACAACTGCTCCACAGGCTGCTGCCACATACAGGATATGTTGACGTTGTTTGGATTCTGTTTAAGAAAATCAAAGGATTCAAAATAAGCAGTAAACAATTAAGACACATTAGTCATTCTTGATTGAAACTTGAGCCTATGAAATGGATTCAGGTACATAGAAATATCCTGCGCTCCTAATCTAGCTTTGCTAATACCCTTTTTACACCAGAGCTAAAACCCGAGTTATTGCAGGGTTAACCCGGGTAGCTCCTTGGTGTAAAAGGGGACAGGGTTGGATTCCTGGGTCGAGTGACCCGGCAATCCAACCCAGGTAATGCTGCCCATCCGCTAGGCAATTAAACCTAGCGATGGAGCGATAACGACGGTCGTTATCGCTCCATCGCTTGGTAATCACCTGCAAATCGGGCAGTAAAATGTTAAAAGCGACCAGCGATGTGTGCGCCCGCTGGTCGTTTTTAACATCAATCATCGCCCGAACATGACGGTCAACCTGACGAACGCCGTCAGGTTGCCATGTTCGGGGATGATTGATCTGCATACACTGAACGTCTGTATGTCCAGTGTATGCACTTCACCCCGCGGAAGACGACGGCGTCGTAATTGTGCCGTCGTCCCCGCATCGTGTAGTGGATAAGCAGCTTAATTTGCAGGGTTTAACACGGGAATGACCTGTGAAACCCTGCAGTGTAAACGGCGCGATTCGGATGACCTGGAGCGCGCCCATGCCGGCTGATTCACCGGCTTCAGTGGCGCTTGGAGATGATGTCATCTCCAAGCGTCCACTCCCACGCTGGAATAGCCGGGTCACTGCAGACCTGGCTCCAGTGTGAACGGCGCAGACTCGGGAATATCTTGGGTCGGCGCCGGCTAAATTCTGGGTCTGATCCGGTTTGGAACCCTGGGCCTGATTCACACCCGCTCGCTAGATGCGTTCACACGCAGCCGTCAGCTGCCAAAGTATGCAATTCCCACGATCACACGGCAAGACATTAGCACGCCCAACATTGTCTTGGTGTGCGATCGCGGTGTGTATTTAGACGCCCACTTTCCCTTAGTAATACACATCATCTCCAGAAAGTGTATACAACAATCGCTACCCATACACAACACTTGTGGCTGACCATACCCTATCGCAAGCACTGCGAGTGCTTCAGTGTGTATTTCAGCCATGCCACGTGTATAATAATGTCGCTGCATCTTAATTATGCACGCCTCTAAAACGGTATTAAGATGCACAGACACGCCTGCATTTGCATCACCACAACCTGTTTCCATCGATCAACCCCCGTCACCACCCACAAACGACTCGTCCTGTCACTCATTCTAGCGAGGCGTCTATGCACAAGGGGCGATCGCTTTGCGCATGGACTGGTTTGCACACATGGGCACTGCGTCTTATGCGCATGCGCAGATTGTGAACATCGGCAGGCTGTGTGCGAACGCATCCTAGCGAGCGGGTCTGAATCGGCCCCCTGTTCCAACCTCTGGGTCAGACCCGGAATTTAGGTATGAAAGTGGTATAACTTATAGAATGACTGCTAAATGCTTATAAAGTACATTGGGCCTGATTCAGACCCACTCGCGAGCGGCTGTCCGCTCGCAAGTGGGTCGATGTTCTGGACGGAGCATGCGCACGACGGAGGGAGCTCCGTCGTGCGCATGCGCCAGACGCGACGAGCGAAGGAAAGTCCTTCGCTCATTGTGTCTGATCAAAGGGGGCGTGCTGTCGATGTTGATTGACAGCACGCCCCCTTTGGTAGGCGTGCCTCCCTGACGGGGGCGTTCCCACGGGAACACCTCCCGTCAAAAGCCGGCCCACTGACATCACTAGTGATGTCAGTGGGAGTCATTTTGGCTCTGATAGAGCCAAAATCACTCCGGAGCTTGCGGTTGAAAACCTCAACCGCAGACTCCGGCTCGCAGTTTCGATGGTCGCGATGGTCACGACCATCGCGGCCATCAAAATGCACGCTCGTATAGCCTGTGGGTGGTGACCCACAGCTATACGAGCGTCCAGGAGGACGCTCCATTTTCATGGAGACCGGCCCTCATTCAGAGCGTGTGCTCTGCTCAGAGCGTACGGCTCTGAATGAGGGCCATTGTCCTCAGCTGCCGTTTGTCTTTTAACTAGGGGTGTGCACCGGCCACTCTTTGTGTTTTGTGTTTTGGTTTTGGATCTGGATCTTTCTTCGTGTTTTGGATCTGGATTGGTTTTGCCAAAACCACCCTTCCGTGTTTTGGGTTCTGGGTTTTGTGTTTTGGATCTGTATTTTTTTGAAAAAAAGCATAAAAACAGCTAAAATCACAGAATTTGTAGGTTTTTCTGCTCCTATGCTATTATTAACCTCAATAACCTTAATTTCCACTCATTTCCAGTCTATTCTGAACACCTCACACCTCACAATAGTGTTTTTATGTCCAAAAGGTTGCACCGAGGTAGCTGGATGACTATGCTAAGCGACACGAGTGGGCGGCACAAACACGTGACCCATCTAGGCGTGAAACTGCAGTGGCAGACAGGATGGCAGTTTGAAAAACTAGGCCCCAAACTGTACATAATGCAAAGAAAAAAAAGAGGTGCAAGATGGAATTGTCCTTGGGCCCTCCCACCCACCCTTATGTTGTATAAACAGGACATGCACACTTTAACAAACCAATCATTTCAGCGCCAGGGTCTGCCACACAACTGTGGCTGAAATGATTGGTTCGTTTGGGCCCCCACAAAACAAGCTGGCAATTAATCTGTCCCTGCACAAACTGGCTCTACGGAGGCAAGATGTCATCCTCATCCTCCTCATCCACCGATTCCTCACCCTCTTCAGTGTGTACATCCTCATCCTCACAGAGTATTAATTCGTCCCCGCTGGAACCACAGGTCCCTCTGTACGTTCTGGAGGCTGGTCTCCCTGGAAGAGTTGATAATACATTTTATGAACATCATCTTCTCCACATTTTGTGGAAGCAACCTCCTACGCCTTTCGCTGACAAGGTTCCCGGCTGCACTAAACACTCTTTCAGAGTACACACTGGAGGGGGGGCAACTCAGGTAAAATAGAGCCAGTTTGTACAGGGACCTCCAAATTGCTTCTTTTTCCTGCCAGTACAGGTACGGACTGTCTGACATGCCTACTTGGATGCTGTCACCGATGTAATCCTTTAACAGACAGACGCACGCTTGTCGCTGCTGCTTTGAGGATGCAAGTGCGGCTACAGCCCACACAATTCACAAAGACAGAAAAAAAAAGAACAATATTTTTATTGTTTGTGTAGCACACTTTGAGGGTGTCACCACCCTTTAACAGACAGACGCACGCTTGTCGCTGCTGCTTTGAGGATGCAAGTGCGGCTACAGCCCACACAATTCACAAAGACAGAAAAAAAAAAAAAGAATATTTTTATTGTTTGTGGAGCGCACTTTGAGGGTTACACCACCCTTTAACAGACAGATGCACGCTTGTCGCTGCTGCTTTGAGGATGCAAGTGCGGCTACAGCCCACACAATTCACAAAAACAGAAAAAAGAAGAACAATATTTTTATTGTTTGTGTAGCACACTTTGAGGGTGTCACCACCCTTTAACAGACAGACGCACGCTTGTCGCTGCTGCTTTAAGGATGCAGGTGCGGCTACAGCCCACACATTTCACAAAGACCGAAAAAAAAAGAACAATATTTTTATTGTTTGTGTAGCACACTTTGAGGGTGTCACCACCCTTTAACAGACAGACGCACACTTGTCGCTGCTGCTTTGAGGACAGTATCATATGCAGTGACAGTAGACTTGTCAGAAATTGTTGGCACATCCTTCAGTCCGGACCAGATGTCCAAACCAGCCCTTGACTTATGACACAGGCGCACGCTTGGCGCTGCTACTATGTTGATGCACGTGCGGCTACATCGCACACAAGTCACAAACACATTAAAAAAATAGTTTTTTATTTTTTGGAGCACTTTGAGGGTTACACCACCCTTTAACAGACAGACGCACGCTTGTCGCTGCTGCTTGAGGATGCAAGTGCGGCTACAGCCCACACAATTCACAAAGACAGAAAAAAAAAGAACAATATTTTTATTGTTTGTGTAGCACACTTTGAGGGTGTCACCACCCTTTAACAGACAGACGCACGCTTGTCGCTGCTGCTTTGAGGATGCAAGTGCGGCTACAGCCCACACAATTCACAAAGACAGAAAAAAAAAAGAACAATATTTTAATTGTTTGTGTAGCACACTTTGAGGGTGTCACCACCCTTTAACAGACAGACGCACGCTTGTCGCTGCTGCTTTGAGGATGCAGGTGGAATCTAGACGGGATTTGGAACCGGGGACACACTACCTCCATCAATTGTCTAAATCCCACTGCACTAATGGCGGATACCGGACGCACGTCTAACACCAACATAGCAGTCAAGGCCTCAGTTATACGTTTTGCTTCAGGATGACTGCTGTCGTACTTCATCCTCATCGCTAGGGACTGTTGGAGGGTCAATTATTTAGTAAAAGTAGTGATGTTCCTACTTCCTCTCTGGGATGATGAACAACTCCCAGCAGCAGCAATAGCACTAGGAGGAAGTGGTTCTTGATCTTTCCCTATTTTATTTTTATCGGAGAAAGTTTGGTCCTCCATTTATGTTATATTGATATATACGTGCGGCTAAAGCGCACACAAACACAGAAAATATTTTTTTATTTTTGCTGGAGAGTAGTGCACTTTGTGGGTTACACCACCCTTTAAGAAATGAGCCAGCTGGCTCTTTACTTATGGGGCACAGGCGCACACTTGGCGCTGCTCCTTTGTTGATGCACGTGCAGCCACAGTGCACACAAGTCACAAACACAGAAAATATATTTTTTTTTGGTTTGGAGTGTACTTTGGGGGTTAGAGCACCCTTTAACGGTCAAGCCAGCCGGCCCTTTACTTATGACACAGGCGCACGCTTGACACTACTTTGTTGATGCACGTGCGGCTACAGCGCACACAATTCACAAACACAGAAAATATTTTTTTTTTTTGGTTTGGACTGGAGTGTACTTTGGGGGTTACAGCACCCTTTAACGGTCAAGCCAGCCGGCCCTTTACTTATGACACAGGCGCACGCTTGGCACTACTTTGTTGATGCACGTGCGGCTACTGCGCACACATTTCACAAACACAGAAAATAATTTTTTTTTTGGTTTGGACTGGAGTGTACTTTGGGGGTTACAGCACCCTTTAATGGTCAAGCCAGCCGGCCCTTTACTTATGACACAGGCGGACGCTTGGCACTACTTTGTTGATGCACGTGCGGCTACTGCGCACACAATTCACAATCACAGAAAATATATATTTTTTTGTTTGGACTGGAGTGTACTTTGGGGGTTACAGCACCCTTGAGCGGTCAAGCCAGCCGGCCCTTTACTTATGACACAGGCGCACGCTTGGCACTACTTTGTTGATGCACGTGCGGCTACTGCGCACACAATTCACAAACACAGAAAATAATATTTTTTTTGGTTTGGACTGGAGTGTACTTTGGGGGTTACAGCACCCTTTAATGGTCAAGCCAGCCGGCCCTTTACTTATGACACAGGCGCACGCTTGGCACTACTTTGTTGATGCACGTGCGGCTACTGCGCACACAATTCACAAACACAGAAAATATTTTTTTTTTTGGTTTGGACTGGAGTGTACTTTGGGGGTTACAGCACCCTTTAACGGTCAAGCCAGCCGGCCCTTTACTTATGACACAGGCGCACGCTTGGCACTACTTTGTTGATGCACGTGCGGCTACTGCGCACACAATTCACAAACACAGAAAATATTTTTTTTTTTGGTTTGGACTGGAGTGTACTTTGGGGGTTACAGCACCCTTTAACGGTCAAGCCAGCCGGCCCTTTACTTATGACACAGGCGCACGCTTGCCACTACTTTGTTGATGCACGTGCGGCTACTGAGCACACAATTCACAAACACAGAAAATAATTTTTTTTTTGGTTTGGACTGGAGTGTACTTTGGGGGTTACAGCACCCTTTAACGGTCAAGCCAGCCGGCCCTTTACTTATGACACAGGCGCACGCTTGGCACTACTTTGTTGATGCACGTGCGGCTACTGCGCACACAATTCACAAACACAGAAAATAATTTTTTTTTTGGTTTGGACTGGAGTGTACTTTGGGGGTTACAGCACCCTTTAACGGTCAAGCCAGCCGGGCCTTTACTTATGACACAGGCGCACGCTTGGCACTACTTTGTTGATGCACGTGCGGCTACTGCACACACAATTCACAAACACAGAAAATATATTATTTTTTTAGCACTTGGGGGGAGCACCCCTGATGGACAGAGCACCCCCTGGACAACACTACAGCACCCCTTTAGGACTGGGACACTGCACAGGACTTTGGAGTGGACACAGCCCCTATGGAGAACTGACTGCACAACACAGTCCAGCCAGCCCCTATGGACTTTGAAGTAGTGGACACAGCCCCTATTAACAACAGCAGCACAGCACAACACAGCCAGCCCCTATGGACTTAGTTTGAAGTAGTGGACAACAGCAGCACTACACTACACTACACAGCCCAGCCAGCCCTAGCTCCCACCCTCCCTCTTCACTGTCCACAGCCGAGTGAGAAAATGGCGCCGACGCGGGTACCTTATATAGGATCCAAAACCCGCGAGACTCGGAAGGCGGGATGATGACGTTTTGCCTCGATTTCAGATCCGAGTCAGGCGGGAAAAGTCGAGCCTGACTCGGATCGGGGGGGCTCGGGGGGGTTCGGATTTCAGAAATCCGAACCCGCTCACCCCTACTTTTAACCTACTGTTATTGTGCCAGAAATGAAGGTTGAATAGTTAGAAACGTGTACGCTGTTATTAGTCTTTTTCCCAAAAAGCAAAGACAACTTTAAGCACCATCTAATATGTGTGAGACATACAGCTTCTGGTGTTGAATATGAATCATGACCTTCACTTGCACTGTATGAATATAATGGTGTTGTTTGTGGGGAGGAAGACAGCAGCTGTGTTTATGGAAAGAACAATCAGGTCACAGGCTGTTCCAGGGCAATACGAGACATTACATTGTGTGTTGTCACCATTTAAAGGGAAAACCTAGTTTTCATGGTGCTTCGCAGCAAAACCTTCCTTTCTCCAAATTAGTAAATCTGCCAAAGTCTCTTCCCTGGGAACACAGCAGTTAGGGGCCCATTTATCAATGATCGCATTTGCAATGCAATCTGGGCATGACATTGCCGCCCATGATCGCATTGCAAAATGCGATCATAACGCCTGGATGTATCACCCGGCAAATGCAAGGACAGAGGCACTGAAAGGAGCCAGTCTCTGCGATGTGCCCGGAGTGCTGTCGGGGCTGCTGCGCATGTGTGGACGTCATTGCATTCCGGGAAAGTTGGTAAATTTGGCAACATTGCATCCCCCATAGAAACCTAGGGTGGTGCGGCCAGTACCGCCGCACAGAGCACAGGATGCCCTGTGGCGGAACCTGCCGCCACCACACATGTCACTTGCGGTGCGTCCGGCTTCTTCCATGCTGTCTGGATCTCCGCATCCCAGACAGATTCCTGGACCAATGGCAGCAGTGGGCAGAGGCCAACAGAGCCAGCCCTAGCCAATTTGGTGCCCTAAACTAGATTTAGGTTGGTGCCCCCTAGCAGATAATCCCACCACCAATACATATATTTTATACAATATATACATATATACGCACACACACACACATATATACACTGGTGGCCAAAATTGCGGACACATTTTGAAATTTTAATGTTTTTCAACTTTTAATGCTTATAAAAACTGTTTCACTTCACGCAGTGCAATGATTCATATATCAATGAAAGGAAATTTATTTAATGCTGAATTCAACACATTAAAAAGGAGGTCAAATATTTGCATTACAACAAGGGTTATGCCACTTTCAGTTAGACAAAGAAGCACAGACGTGTGAGATTCAAAATGCGGATTGCAGTAACAGCTACTACCAGCCCAGTGGCGGGCTAGGCCGGGGGGCAGGGAGCCATGTGCCCCCCGGGCCGCAGCGTCATGCGGGCCGCGGGCAGTCTGTGTCACTGTGACACAGACTGCACCGTGTGTGTGTAGCAATGACCGGACGGAGTTCGGTCAGCGCTACACAAGTGACAAACACACAGCCGCCGGCACCAGCAGCCGTGTGTTTGTTTTGATCAGCAGCCAATGAGAGTCTGTCAGACTCTCATTAGCTGCTGCTGCGTCCACTGCAGGAGCCACTCCATCTTCCGGCTCCCGCAGTGGGCAATGGGAGAAGCGTCATGATGTTTTGACGTCTCTCCCATAATGCAGAGCGGCCCGGCCTGGGAAGGACAGACGGGGGAGCAGATGGCGACGGCGGGAGCGGAGATTGAGGTAAGGTTTTTTTTTTAATTACGTGTGTCTACTGGGGGAGGGGCAGGCACTACAAGGGGGAGACCACTACTGGGGGCCCTACAAGGGGGGGACTACTACTACTGGGGGCACTACAAGGGGGGGAACCACTACTGGAGCCACTGCAAGGGGGGACTACTACTACTGGGGGCAATACAAAGGGGGACTACTACTACTGGGAGCACTACAAGGGGGGGACTACTACTACTGGGGGCACTACAAGGGGGGAACCACTACTGAAGGCAATACAAGGGGGAGACTACTACTACTGGGGGCACTACAAGGGGGGACTACTACTACTGGGGGCACTACAAGGGGGGGGACTACTACTACTGGGGGCACTACAAGGGGGGAACCACTACTGGAGGCAATACAAGGGGGAGACTACTACTACTGGGGGCACTACAAGGGGGGGACTACTACTACTGGGGGCACTATAAGGTGGGAACCACTACTGGAGGCACTGCAAGGGGGGGACTACTACTACTGGGGCCAATACAAGGGGGAGACTACTACTACTGGGGACACTACAAGGGGGGACTACTACTACTGGGGGCACTACAAAGGGGGAATCACTACTGGGGGCACTACAAGAGGGAGGGACTAATACTGGGGGCACTACAAGAGGGAGACCACTACTGGGGGCACTACAAGGGGGAGATCACTACTGGAGGCACTACAAGGAGGGGAGTGACTACAGGGGGGGGCACTACAAGGGGGGACCACTACAGGCGGCACTGCAAGGGAGGACCACTACTGGTGGCACTGGAAGGTGGAGACCACTACTGGGGATTATTACTTGGGGCACTTCAAGGGGGGGACTACAACTGGGAGGACTACTACTGGGGGCACTACAAGGGGGGACTACTACTACAAGGGGGAACTACAAAGGGGACACTACAATGGGGGGACTACTACTACTAGGGGCACTACAAGGGGGGACTACTACTACTAGGGGCACTACAAGGGGAGGGGACAACTACTAGGGGCACTGTATAGGGGGGAGGGGACTACTACTAGGGGCACTACATAGGGGGAGGGGACTACCACTGGGGGCACTGCATCAAGGGACCACTGCTGGGGGCTCTATTAAAAGGGCAATACTGGGGGTACTGCATGGAGGAAGACTACAACTGGGGCCACTATTTAAGGGGCACTGCATAAGGGTTACCACTATTGGGGGCACTGCATGGGGGGTGGACTGCTACTGGGGGAACTATATAAGGGGCTTACTACTGGGGGCACAAGGGGCACTGCACAGGGGGGACCACTACTGGGGGCACTACTGGAGGCCTGCATAAGGGGGTCCTCTCCTGGGGCACAGGGGGACACTGTATATGGGCACCGCGACGGGGCTGCCCCTAATCTTTATTTTTACTTAACATTAATCCCATATGGACCCGCCTCCTCCCTGGAACACTTGAGGGGGGGGCGCCGTAGCACGCACGTTCTTCGGGCACCCTGGCTACACGCTACTGCTCTGCCAGGGCCGCCTGCATGCATTTGCCCTCCAGGCTAAAAGTTGCCAGCCAGCCCCTGTACCAGCCAATCGGAATCATTGTTGACCAATCAGCTGTCATTTATGAGCAGGTGCAAGGTCATGTTCAAAGGTGGGAAAGGTCAGTTTGGCTGTTTCATTTTGCAGAATAAAGTTGGTTACTGAAGTGCAATTACAGTTGGATGTTTGTGTGTATTGTTTAGTGCTATTGACGGTGTAAAAAATAAATACAACAATGTCGTCCAGGCAAAATGGTGACTGGTCACCCAGGAAGAGATCCAGGATTGTGGTGTTACGTGAGAATGGTCTTTCGTATGCAGCAATTGCAAGAGAAGTTGGTGGGAAAGGGACAACATCAGTAATATGAAAGTTTTGTTTATGCCATCAGGAAACACAATCTATACAAAACAAAGAAGGAAAAGAACGGAAAAAGTGCACAACAGCTGTTGATGATAAGAGAATAAAACTAATTTGCGTCAGGTACAGATGGATGTCATCTGCGGCCACTAGCAGTGACCTGAGTGCAACTGGTGTTTTTGTCAGTGCAAGAACAGTACGGAGAAAGACTAACGGAGGTTGGCCTAAAAGGTAGGATTCCCCGAAAAAAAACATTGTTGAATAAAAAACAGTGGCAGAAACGAATACAGTGGGTAAAAGAACACATTGCATGGACAGAAGGTCAGTGGAAACAAGTGATATAGAGTGACGAAACTAAGATATCGATATTTGGTAGTGATGGGAGAAGATATGTGAGACGTCGCATCGGGAAAGAGGTACATCCAGATTGCATTCAAGCGACAACAAAGAATCCTACAAGTGTTTTGATCTTGGCATGTATGACAGCAGATGCTGTAGGCTGCCTTTATGTCATAGATGGCACACTGAACAGCAGAAAGTATATTGACACCATCCTACAACCAAAACTTCTACCTTCTATCAGGGATCTTTTCCCAGATAATGCCCCATTTTTTTTCACCAGGATTCAGCTCCCTGCCACACTGCACGGACATGCAAATAGGGGTTCATGGAGAATGACATACAGGTGCTGGGATGGCCAGGAAACAGCCCAGACCTGAACCCCATAGAACATTTGTGGTTTTGTTTGAAAAAACTGGTACATATGAGGCGTCCATCCAATAAAAGACTGGCTATAATTGTCTCATGGAACCACATAATAAAGAAGGAACAGCTCCAAACATTGGTTGCTCAATGCCACGTCGCTTTGCTGCTGTCTTGAAAAATAAAAGATACTCAACGAAATACTGATAAGATAGTAACATCATAAGTACACAGGGCTTTTCACCATAAGTGTTGTTTTCACTTTAATTTTTCCTTTAATTAAATTTGCAAAAATCTCAAAAAACTTTTTACACATTGTCATTATGGGGTATTGTGTGTAGAATTTTGAGGACAAAAATTATTTATTCCATTTTGGAATAAGGCTGTAACATAACAAAATTTGGAAAAAGTGAAGCACTGTGAATACTTTCCGGATGCACTGTATATTACTAATGTGACCACACTACAACAATACTGTTTCCTCAGTATCCAAAATGCGACTAAATAAACGTTCTGGTGCTAGTACTGAACACACCTAGTACAAGTAAAAACTACAGTGTATGAAACTATTTGAAGCAGCTCATCCACCCCAGCTTTACCTTATTGCACCCCAAGGGGGTAAAGATACCCCTTGTTAAGAACCCCTGTGCTATGAAGTACAAAGGTTAGTTCTTACCACTAATAAGATTAAAAACTTTATTTTTACATTTTAATATTGCAGACAATAAATAATTGTTTCAATTTATAACTTTCTGCAAAAATGTTAAGTAAAACTTGTTTCCTTTGGCTTTCCCCAACCATCACCCCATGACTGGTTGCACTGCACAGTGACTGGCTCAGCAACATGTCCTCATAGAGAGGCGCTATGGGTTATAGATGTCACAAGCAGCTCAGTTACTGTCTCTGCATGCCCGCCCACACCCCTCTCCCATACAGCAGCACCCTCAGTATCACCTCCCAACCACATACCGAAAAAGCAACACCTTCAGTATTCTCATACCCCCCAAGATCACACCCACCCTGAACAGCAGCACCTTCATAAACTTCACGCCCACAACCCCTCTTGCGATCGCCCCCTCCCCCGCAATCACCCCCTGAACAGCAGTTTCAGTATCTTCCTGTCCCATCCCCCCCTCACGATCGCACCCCCCCTCTCAGTCAACCCCCCTTCCCTGGCAGCAGGCAGCAGCACCTTCAGTAACTCCATGTGGTGTTATTCTTATTTATACATTTTCCAATATAACAGTATACACTGTCCTCGCCGCACTATAACCCTATAATTACTGTTGTCCTGGTTGCACTAAAGCCCAGTGTTATTATCTTTTATTTATATGACACTATTATGTGGCATAATGTGTATAAGGGCATTAATTTGTGGCGTAATGTGTAAGGGGCATTACTGTGTTGCATAATGAGTATAAGGGCACTACTAATGTGTGGCATTATGTATATAGGGGGCACTATTACAATGTGGCATTATGTTTATAAGAAGCATTACTACTGTGTGGCAAAGCGTGAATAAGTTTGCACTGCTGTATAGTGTGATTTGAATTGATACTATTGTGTGACCACACCCCCACGTGGTGTCCCTGTTTAAAGTATGGGTGGGGGCACCGAAATATCTAGTTACGGCTATGGTGGGCCCTCCTCCTCCCTGGCTAGTTCTGTCCCTTCTCCCTAGCAGTTGGAAGGATGCAGATTATTATGTAGGTATATAATAGGTATTACATTGTGTGCATAGCTTATTTTCACAAAACATATTATACAGTTTTCCCTCCTTAGTGAACGCTGTTCAAATAAATCAAATAACAGAACAATGGGACTCATAAACTCGGCGCTCTATAAACAATAAAAATACATAGGTGCATAAAAAAAAAATACATCCCTTCTGCTGGTGGTTGAGGGATGATGCGTGCCTCACAAAAGGTCCTTCTTTTCACTCAAAAAAAAAAAAGAAGAGTGAAAAGAAGGACTTTTTGTGAGACACGCCTCATCCCTCAACCACCAGCAGAAGGGATGTATTTTTATGCACCTATGTATTTTTATTGTTTATAGAACGTCGAGTTTACGAGTCCCATTGTTCTGTTATTTGATGTGTTATTTTAAACTTTGGTGAATGTTTTTGTGGTGAATCTGAGATAGGCAGACTCTTTTTGCGCCAAACACTAGGGATACATTTGTTGTTTACAGCTGTTCAAATAAATGTATTTCAGCTATATCTTAATCTCCTCCACCCAATGTCCCCTTAGTGGTGTAATATAATCAGTTAATTTTTTTTTCCCATTCATGTACTTCAAATACTTTTTAGGATTAGACTTAGTTGCTTAATCAGTCAGATTTCAGTTTCTATTTTTGCAATTCTGAATTCTATTTTGTCATTTAGCTGATTTGCTAGTATGTACTGAATGCCTCTACAGTCCCTTTTAGTTTTAATGTCATAAAAGGGTTCTTTTTGCACATAACTTCTAATTTTGTCTTATTTATCCATATTAGTTTCTTTTGTCTTAAAAATGTACTTCCATAGCTTTTGCCACAAGGTCACTGACCCCTTTGCCTTTCCTACTAACAGATCTAATTATTAAACTGCAAAAAGCCCTATGACTAGGGAATACAGGTGTAAAATTAGAAGAGGGGTTTGTCCTATCCATGAAGGTTTTGCTAACATGAGAAGCCCTGCTGGCCAAAATGGCAAATACTACTGCTGGCTAAGCATAAGGAAGCAATATAACAATGATAATGGTTGTACAAGTACTTCCACAATCCTCATTGTATAGGACATAAAAGAAATATGTCTGTGGAAATTATAGGACAGCTTAATCCAATGTGATTTGAGTGGTTTGTTTCTCCAATTTGTTATTTCATTTTCTGGAAATTGTAAGTAACGATGTTATTCTCTTCCAGGAAGGAGCTGAAAGTCTGTGCACAGCGGGAGGCGTGGCCGGGTAATGATGCAGATTTGGGGGCAGGGCTGGGGTCGGGGCCACGTGATCATGTCATCGTGGTTCCACCCCCTCTTCACAATGCCGAAAATATTGGCATTGTGAAGCAGGGGGCGAAGCCATGATAATGCAATTCAGCGCAAATCGCGTCATCGAGCCCCCCGCTGCTGGGGTTTCTTGTAGTAGTCGGGGAAGGGGGCAGGCGGCAGCCGGGAGGCTTGCCTGCCTTTCCCAGGGGTCGGGAGCGGCACCCGATATTCGAGAGGCTCCCGACCAAATCTGGAGGGTAGGCAAGCCTGAGACAGAGTGAAAAGTGATATGCTGCCAGCCAATCAGCTCCCAACTGTCATTTTTCAAACACAGCCTGTGAGATGGCAGTTAGGAGCTGATTGGCTGGCACCTTATCACTTTTCACTCTGTCTCCTAACACTGCTTAGTATATAGACCTGTAAATGTTAAATAATGGCAATAGGTGGTTTTCTATGACAGTGATAATCATACTGTACCCAGCCCTACGAGTATTGCGATGTATTAGCAAATAGCTCCATTAGTAATCTAATGGATCCTAGATCTTGGATACTGTTGTTGAACTGAAAATGCTACATGCAAGGTGATACTGACTGTCTATATATCCTGTGAAGCATGATGGCTGTTTGTAGCAGCAGTCACTTGCAAGGCAGTCTGTCTCATTCTTCGTTTTGATTGGGCATGTGATATTTCCGAGTAAATTGCAATCTGGAACCACAAATGCAAAGACTTAGCTTTATTTCTAGCACACTCCTTACTATATATTATAACAGATATTAGAAGTCACTTTGGAGATTATGGGGGAGATTTATCAAAGCTTGGAGAGAGATAAAGTGGAGAGAGATAAAGTAACAACCAATCAGCTCCTGTCATTTTTCAAACACAGCCTGTCAAGTGACAGAAGCCGATTGGTTAGTACCTTATAAAATCTGTTATGGCTCATACACACTAGACCATGTGCTGTATGAACGATATTGGTATTCCCTTGAACTTTCTGTAGTGCAGGACAATGATATTGGGTGTACACACTGAATGATATCTTTCAGTGAAGTCATCCTGCCACATCTCTAAGCGGGCAATTCTTGACGACATCATCAGATTGGCCTGCATGTACGGACGACACAAGACATCGTTAACGACCCGTGGGAGCGCGCATAGGTTGGTCGTTCACTGCATACACACCGAATGATATGAATTATATATCGTTGAACGATATCGTTATCGCCCATATTGTTCATATAAATCGTCTAGTGTATATGTGACCTTTAGTTTATCTAAAACACAGAATGTTCAGTACACAAGAAAAAGTCCAATTTCATCCACAATTTGGAATCTTATATGCTAATTCAATTGGTACCAATAAAAGATTTTAGGTCATTGACACACAGCTGCCATATTCACATATTGAAAAGGCAACATTATTAGTATTGATTCATGGTAACTTCTGGTGTTAGCCTGAACAAATGGAATACAGTGTTCCAGATAAGTAGACAAGCACATTACTCTACAACTGATAATAAAGATATAAGCATACCGTCCTCTATCTTTTTAAAGCATTTGGGTTCCTGAAAGCAACAGCCTTGATTCAAACAATAGTCTTCATTTATTAGCTGTCCAGTGATAATTGTGCCACAAACAAAATTATTGGTTTTGTTACAAACTGAAAGATAGAAAAACATAACAAGTGATTATTGCTATATATTTTAGGACAATACAGTAAAATCCCAACATAGTGCTAACCTACAAAAGTGGACCGCCTCCAATTGCCAGATATCATATACAGTTAAAAAGCAAATTAAATTGTATCCTTGGTTGTGGAGAAATGCCTTAAACAAACAGTAGTTCATATGAATGGTATTACACATATTAATAGTGTTTTTCTAAATTCTATTTTGTCCAGACCCCACAACATGACCCCATCCACAGGTGCAAAATGCTTTGTTCTTGAATTTCTCACTTATGTATCCAGTTTACACTGTGAAGCTCCTTTTGTATTTGGTGGAGTTTGAAGTTGAATAAAGTATAACATAAAAGAGTGTAGCAGGATCACACATTTATCATGGCGCAGGGCACCGCAGGGCAGGGGGCGCTGTTTGGGCCTGTCAATTTTCCTGATTATTACCATTCTCACTTGTAGCTCCTCTTCTTTTATCCCCAGCATCTCCTGGCCTCCACTATCTCTTCCCTGACCCTTCCCCATGAGGCATTGGCCCTTTTTCATGTGCACTATCTTATGTCCCTATTTAAAAAATGAAGGGGGCGGAGGCGCCAATGCTCTCTCTGGCACAGGACACCAAAAAGTCTAGTTATGGCTCTGCTGGGGAGGTACACATGGAGATGGGTCTGAGTGCTGGTAGTCTGTCTCACCCCCTACTCACTGTAACTCTCCCTCTCAATACACTAAGCTTCAGTGTCCATTGGGCACATTTCGGGAAGTGGAAGGTCTGGGCGGCCAATGATGCAATTCACACTGAATCACTTCAATGTGGTCCTGCCCCTTTTTCACGTAAGCCATCATGGCCCCCCCATGCTTCACACTTACCCCTCGAGTTGCCGACCTGGCTGCCTCATTCCGGAGGGACAAGCCCAAAGTTCTGCAAATATTTATAAAGGACGGAACACAACTGCTGCACATACCTGGTGGCAGCAGCATCTCCTGTGTGTGTGAATCTGAGGGCTCAGTCAGTGAACTGGACCAGAGAGATCAGAGAGCAGCTGCCAGCAATAAGAGACATGAATCTTATCATGATGTGGGAGAATGTGCGCTTAGAAATCTCAGTTTTGTCTCCTATTGGTTATTATATTATGTATGCATATCTAATTTGGGATCATTAACCTTTGTATGACCAGGGGTTAAAGTGGGTTGGAACTGCGTTCTGTCACTTCTATTTGGAGACGGAACCAGTTCTGCCTCCACCGACTCACCTCAGCCGGGCGCCACAGGGAGGCTCCATTTGCCAGGCGCCTGCTGAGATTTTGTTACCAGCGGGCACCCGGCCCCCTCCCGGCTGCACCAGAGGCAGCCGGAGGCTGGAGCTCACTCCTGATCTCCAGCTTCTGGCACCCGCAGTGTGCAGTGCATCATGGGAGAGGCGTCATGACGTCTCTCCCATACTCAGAGGAACAGCCAGGTGGACTGGAGGCAGCAGATGCAGGAGCGGGGCTTAAGGTAAGTATTGTTTATTTTTTTTTTCAGTGTAAGCGTAAGTGGCTACACTAATGGTGGCATTACTTCTGGGGCACTACTACTGGGGGCATTACTATTGGGGCACTGCATAGGGGTACTACTCCTGGGGGCACTGCATAAGGGGCACCACTACTGGGGGCACTGCATAAGGGGCATTACAACTGTGGACACTGCACAAGGGGTACCACTATTGCGGTCACTGAATAAGGGACACTACCACTGTGGGCACTGCATAAGGGGCACTACCACTACTGGGGTCACTGCATAAGCGGCGCCACTCCTGGGGGCACTGCATAAGGGGCACTACCATTACTGTGGGCTCTGCATAAGAGGCACCACTACTGGGGGCACTGATTAAGGGCCACCACTACTAGAGGCACTGCATAAGGGGCACTACTACAATGGGCATTGCATAAGGGGCACTACTGCTGTGGGCATTATGTGTAAGGGGCACAACTGTTGTGGGCTTTGTGTAAGGGGCACTTCTACTGTGGGCATTGTGCATAAAGGGCACAAATGTGGGCATTGTGTAAAAGGGGCACTGCTGTGTGTCATACATGAATAAGGGACACTACTATTTGCAGGGCCTGTGCAAGGATGCTAGGCAGAACTTCAGCCTATTGCTTCCCCTCCAAATGTGTGTTGTGTGTAAGTGTAATGGTACTGTAGAAAGTATATTATATACTGTCTACAGTACCATTACAATTACTGACACACATACACAACAGAAAAAACAAACAAGAAAGGAAAAACTCTGTGATCTGAGCACTCTTTGAAAATGTAAATTAATTAAAACATAACTTTTATTAGAAAACCATTCAAATAAAATAGATTGTGCCAGCAGCTACATACAACATATCAATAATGATACGGATTTAACAGAATAAATATCACATATAAACCAGTTGATAAAATTTGAGAAAGCAAAATATGAAAAAACAGGAATATAGATACTAGGGATGAGAGTACGGAGTCCTGAATACAGTCATCTCCTATAGCTCCACCCTATGAGTCAACATTGGATCAAAAAAATAATAAAATTATAACACTGTTCATACACCTAGGGCAAGATACATAAAGACATATATATAAACTTTATACCGTAGGTGATACGCAGAATAAAATTGCTGTTAATAACTCTCCTATATCTCGCCTGATCCAAAATTACCAGCACATAGACTGGAAGATAAATATAAATATTCCTAGTTGAAAAAGTGGTGGATCAGGTGTAAGGTATCAGTACTCACTGGTTGAAAAGAAAATGTCTATATCACAGTGTGTGCCCTCAAAAACATACATCAGACAATACATTAAAGGCGAAATATTGAGAAAATGAAAATAATTCACATATAAAGCCTATGGCATAATTAGAAAAAGTACCAGTTTGTACATATTATACACTCATTTAGATGAAATACCAAGATGGTCAGGGTAAAGACACTGTTGCTCTTAATTCTGCTTCTCCTTACTTGGCCATAGGCCATCGATAAGGAGTGAGAGATCACTCAAGAACAGTTTGGTCCTTAGAAACAACAGTGTAACCGCAACGTTTCTCAATATTTTGCTTCTGCTGTTGGGGTTCTTACAAGAAGCATTGGACCCCCAATGAGAGAATTACTCTGATTGAGATAGTTGTCAGTTAATAGAGAGGATACAAAGAAATAAAGAAAAGTAATGCACATCAATAACAGTTAGAGCTGTATAGCGGCACACATAAAAGAATTGATATAAATAATGAGCAATAAATTCCAATATAAATCATAATATAGTATACATATGTCCTCTTGATTCATTTTTAGGACATACGAATTGTAGAGCAAGCATCAGTTATAATAGGCCATTAAGTTGAACTCCCTGAGCATTCAACTGTCTATATAAAAGATGATGGATATGTGTCCTCTTAGTTGTTTATAAATTGTATAATAAACACCAATTCTAGAATATCATTATGCTAGATTCCTTGAACATTCAGCTGTCTGCATATGCTATCTGTGTAAAAAACATATCTGATATTAAAATAGCCTGAGACAATACTATTTAATGGCTACCTTAAATTGTTCATGCGTGTTAAACACAGGAGTTTTCAAAACAGCAAGGCAAATCTAAGTATGAACACATATTGTTAAACCTATACAGTATATCTACTGATTAAGCATGCTTGATATCCTCAAGTATACATCTATAAACACCATAAATTGTATATAGATATGTAGTTAAATGGTACGCAGTGTAATCCCTGAGCTTTTAATTGGTACACCTGTGGGCATAAAGTTAATATAACCAGCAAAAAATGCTCACACTCAAAGATACTATTACAGGTAGTTGGTAAGACCCATGTAAGCCCATACAATCAGCACAATGTTAAATGATACTAACTAACTGACCAGTGCCCGCTGTCTGCTGCCTGTCTCTCTGTTGGCTCTCACCTGCCCTGCGACTCGGTCTCACTCCGCTAAGGCAGGGAATGCTGGGAAGGATCGTGATGTCAGACCCGTTCCAGCCCAGAAGGCGTGGCCAGCGCGAGGGGTTTGGGGAGGGAGCTGATGGATCCACCTGACACTGCCGCCTGGGTGGCGGCCTGGGAGTGAGGAGAAGATAGTGTGCAGCACTGACGCTGCAGCCACACAGTTTCCTTACATAGCGCGGTGGTCGTGGCCAGCTTTACAAATGCCGTGGCCACCGCACGGACACTATAGGGGTGGACGGACAACGTGGACTGTTGGACAACTAGCGGTTGCCGCGGCTGGCTTTACAAGTTCCACGGCCTCCACTCAGAATTTACACAGAGGCCGAACATACACTAACATAACAGGGCAGCGAGCAGCACCCTCCAGTCGCCGGCGCCCCTAGGCAGCTACCTAAAGCTGCCTAATGGTGGCGCCGGCCCTGACTATGTGGTGTAATGTGATTCAGGGGTGAATCAAGATTGTGCTACTGTGTGGCGTAATTTGAATTGGGAATACCATTCTGTGTCCACGCCCCTTTCATTTGAGACCACGCCCTTTTTTCGACACTCGCGCTGTCCCTTTTTTTAAAAAAAGCGCAGAGAGGGTGGTGAGTTCCACCACTTCTCTAGGACCACTTTAAGCACTGTGTATGACTACTTATTTATATGAGATAAATTTATTTGACAAAAAAAGTTTGTTTTTTTAGACTCTCTCCCCTACAGCCGATACTATAGAATCTTAGTCCACATGGACCACTCAGAGCTTTGGGGGGCTACAGGGCACTTAAGACTAGTGGGGCCCTAAAGAGTAGGGGGTATTGCATTATGATACACCCCCATTTCCATCACTCTGAGGGCGTTCAAAGCACTCTTGGAGATACTGGTCTGGCCCCAGGCTCTCCCCAGATAGCATTTATTCACCCCCCAACTCCCTCCATGGGAGACTGTGACTGTGGGTGGTTTGGCGGGACCAGGGGCTGACTGGCAACTTTTGGCCTGGGGGGCAGACACAAGTAAGTGGCCCGATTTCTCCACCAGCGCATTGCAATGGATAAAAGACACATTATAATAGCCTAATTAGGTGTGCCTAATGTGGGTGTGCTTTAAATAATGTAGAGAGGTTTGCAGTGACAGCCAGATTAGGGAGCATCACAGTGACTGCCCTATAATGCAGAGAGGTTCGCAAGGACCATCAGATCAGGGAGTGTCGCAGTGACTGCCATATAATGCAGAGAGGTTCGCAAGGACCATCAGATCAGGGAGTGTCGCAGTGACTGCCATATAATGCAGAGAGGTTCACAAGGACCATCAGATCAGGGAGCAACGGAGTGACTGCCCTATAATGCAGAGAGGTTCGCAAGGACCATCAGATCAGGGAGAGTCGCAGTGACTGCCATATAATGCAGAGAGGTTCGCAAGGACCATCAGATCAGGGAGTGTCGCAGTGACTGCCATATAATGCAGAGAGGTTCGCAAGGACCATCAGATCACGGAGTGTCGCAGTGACTGCCATATAATGCAGGGACGTTCTCAGTGACCACCTGATCAGGGAGCGTTGTAATGGCTGCCAGATAACGCAGTAATCACCAATTATGCAGAAATAATCAGTGACCCACATATAACACAGGTATTATGAATATACAGTAGCCCTCACACACAATAATAATACCCCCCCCACATTCACACACATTATTACATCACCCCCAGCACTGACAGTATTAAAACACCCCATCCCCCCAAAGATAGAAAATAACTACAGCCCCCCATTGCATAAGTCTTCCAAACCCCCCCCCCTTCCCTCTCAAATGTCATGTAAACATGTAGTCCTCCACTGGCACTTACCTGCCTGGAAGGCTGCTCTGTTTCTGGTCCCTGTGGAGCT
Source organism: Taudactylus pleione (assembly GCA_031769625.1). NCBI lineage: Eukaryota > Metazoa > Chordata > Amphibia > Anura > Myobatrachidae > Taudactylus > Taudactylus pleione. Next base: position 5,000,646 of record JAUIMM010000364.1, on the reverse strand, counting down.
CCAGGGTACAGGAAGAGATGACACAGACAGGATAGACTAAAGAAAGGGTGGAGACTCGGGGTGAGGGGGCGGGGTCTTCAGCAGGGACAGGAGGAGATAGATTAATATAGTCAGACAGGATAAGAGAGGGGGCGGGGCCTCCCGGAGAGGGGGCGGAGCCTTAGCCAGGGAGAGGAAGGAGCCCTGGGAAGGGACAGAGGACACAGAAGTAGGTGCACAGCCCCTGCAGCAGAGCGGCTTCGGAAGGAGTGCTGCTCAGTGTGCAGCCACAAGCTACATAGGGTGACATACAGCCCGGTAACAGGCAGAGAATGCTGCCCAGCCGCTCTGATGCTCCTATAGTCGGAGCGACTGAGAGCACTTTCTGCCTGTCACCCGGCCATCAGTCATGCCTGTGCACTAGTGATACCAGCCCTCACTGAGGCAAAAGTCTACAGGCCCTGGAGGCATATGGCACCCTGCCCCCCGGCCCAGCCCGCCACTGGACAGTTCCAGAAAAGTGGGATTGTCCCACCCAAAGCCCAAAGTGGGACAGTTGGGGGTATGCAACTAGGAGATTTGGAAAACTTGCACTGTTATGGGTTCCTGCGGACTGAGCTTGGGAATCACTGCAGTGATCCATCCATAGTGTTAATTATTAATACTGTATTACATTGCAAAGCCACATATAATGTTCTGCTGAATCATGAGAAGGTGCCATAGGGTAGGAGAGCCAATTTGTTCGTGGTGGTCCTTGTTAGGTGGTGTCCCTGGGACTAGCAGTCCTACTGCCCACCTATTGCCAAACCACATCTGTTTGCGGTGAACCTTTTATTAATTCCACTGTGTGCTGGTAATTGTCTGTCACTGCAGACAACAAAATCAAGTCAGTTACTTATCCTCACACTTGTCGTGCACTCTGGTTTCTCATTGCTTCCAAGTAAGAATATTGGAGAAGAGAGTGTGCTTTAAAAATTGAGCAGCAGGAAATACTGTATTAAATCTAAGGATAGGCTATACGCAGAGGCATTTCTACAGAGGAGGGGGCCCGTGTGCATTTGTAAAATTATCTGTAATAGTCAAGGTTGCCAGATCATTCCTTAATAAATGACTCTGCCCCATCTCACCTGGCCCCAGCCTGTGTATATAACATTCTTCTCTCATTAATGGGATGAGTTAGCAACCAAAGGTGGTAAGGACACAGGTACAGTATAAAAGCTGAACCATCTTTCAGACAGGACAATCCTGGGTGCAGCAGTGATAAGCTTCTATTCTCACCTGGCCCTCAGGGCAAAGTAATTTTGGGTGTGTATCTGTTTATGTATATGAGGCACAACCAAACACAAGCATGCAAAAGGAAAGTATGACCTCAACATGAGGCGTCCTAGCTGGTAATGATCCACTAATGAACATGTTTGCAATAAACAGAAAATGATCAGTGTAACAGACATATTATATTACGTATTACACTCTCCAGTCTTAATGATCTGCATGTATTAAAGTTCTAGCTATCAGTATCTAGCAGAAGGGCTGATTCAGAGTTGTACGCAAACCCAAATGTTTGCGTACAACTCCAATGGTGTCCAATCAGTGCATGTGCAGAATCTGTACTGCGCGTGTGCCGATCGGTGCCTGTAAGTTTACTCACAGTTCCTGGATGCCACAGCCTGATTGACAAGATACGGCCATTTAGGGGTGGAGCGGGAGCAGTGTCCCAGAAAATGGGGGGAGGGGGGAAAATGGTCCAGTTTTCCGGGCGTGCTGAAATCAGTGGCTGCATCCTTGAAAAAGGCTTCACTGGCTTCAGCTGCATGATTTCACCAACCAGATGACCGATTGCCACACAGAGTGATCAGATGTTGCGTCTTTGGATGCAGCAGGGGATCACAGAAGCCGACAGGAGACGTCTAATTACACAAGACGCCTCCTGCAGCATTACCATATTTTTGCATCGTTGCTGTGTCCAATTACACAACTGTTGTGCTAGTAGTGTACAACTCTGAATCAGGCTCACATCTCCCCACATCTGAATATTAAACCAGTGTCCAATTGGTGACAGGTTCTCTATAATACAGATTTCATTCTAAAATGTATCCCTGTTTTCTTAGCTTGGACACAAACACATACATTGTTCTATGTCATCTCTGGTACTGAACAGGTCTTTTCCCACTTACCATATATTCTAATTTATTCCCCGAAAATTAAAACCTTTTTTATATAGGGTAATTCAGACATTCCTTACAACAACCAGCAGGGGGAACTGAAGCTCTGCATTTACTGAAGTCACACTATGATTTTGTGGATTGTCTGCTCAAATTTGTGAGTTCAACATTGTGATCCAAATTGCCGGCTACACATTAGGAATCAGTTAGCTTGAGATGATCATTATCATCAGCCTTTATTTGTACGTTGTCAAAAAACGTAACAATTCCTGGCAGTCTGTGTGAGAAGTGAACTAAGGGCCTGAATCAGCTTGGATCGCAAGTCTGCAATCGTATGCATCCGCTCGCTGCGAAAATATGCAAATGAATGCGATCGCAATGTGACCGCCGCACAATATGAAGATGTCCACCAGCTTATAAAGCCGCCCACCTCCCATTACATACACCCGCAAGTCAGCGAAAACATCAGTGACATCGAGCAACATCGGACCCATACGCACAGTTGTGGTTGAGCTTGACCTGACTCACAAACTGCAAAACTTCCGGTCACCATCTACATCTCTGGCTGCGTATGCTGTCGCAGGGGCTTAATTATGCACGCCACTGTAACTGCGTTCAAATGCACAGGCATGTCTGTGGTTCTTCGACCACCCCCCCTTTCCACCCGTAAACGCACTTCCTGTCAATCAATTATTGATGACTCTGCATATCCGCTGCATTCGCCTTCGCGATCGCAACGGCCGTAAGGTGCGGTAGTCTCACAATTTTTCAGATAGTCCCATGCACCCGCGGAAGAGTTTGTGATTCTTCCACATCCCGCCCACTTCCTAGTGAAGTGAGCAGGTTTGGGAGATAATACTGGAAATTATGGGTCTGTATAAATGGGGCAGAGATAAAATGACGTGATTCTCTTAATTTTAGCCGCACCCCTTCCCCATGGACTTGTGATTAATTTAATTTGATGTGAGAGCCAGGCCCTGCCCCCAAAATGGTCAGCTGCATCTCCTCATGTATGCCATGTTTATAGCATTATGATTTCTTTGCAAAATATGCTTCTCTAATATGTCATAGACAGGGCCGGATTAACGGGGAGGTGACAGGGGCGGTTGTCCCTGGGCCCCCACACATTAAGGGCCCCAACACCCACCGGGGTTAAAGTGGGTTGGAACGGGAGACAGAACCAGTTCCGCCTCCGCTGGCCCACCTAATCCCGGCGCCACAGGGAGGCTCTGTTTGCCAGGCGCCTGCTGAGATTTTGTTATCAGTAGGCGCTCGGCTCCCTCCTCACAGTGGTAGCTGGAGTTGGAGGCTGGAGCTCACTCCTGAGCTCTGGCTTCCGGCTCCCGCAGTTAACTATGGGAAAGACATCATAGTTCAGAGGAGCGGCCAGACGGACCAGAAGGCAGCAGACACGGGAGCGGGGCTTAAGGTAAGCATTAGTTTTTTTTTGTGTGGAAGCGGCTTCATTATAGGGGCACTACCACTAGGGGCACTACTACTGGGGGCAATAATTTGGGGGGCATTACTATTGGAGGCACTACTACTGGGGGAATTACTTAGGGGGCTCTACTACTGGGGGCATTTATACAGGTGGCACTACCATAGGGGGCATTACTACAGGGGGTATGACTAATGGGGCACTACTAATGGGGGCATTGCATAAGGGGCACTGCATAAGGGACACCACTCCTGGGGCACTGCATAAAGGGCACCATTACTATGGGCTCTGCAAAAAGAGCACTACCATTGTGGGCACTGTCACTACTGGCGGCACTGCATAAGGGGCACTACCACTACTGGGGGCACTGCATAAGGGGCACTACTACTGGGGGTACTGCATAAAGGCCATGACCACTACTGGGGGCACTGCATAAGAGGCACCACTACTGGGTGCATTGCTTAAGGGGCATCACTACTGGGGGCATTGCATAAGGGGCACTACCACTACTGGGGGCACTGCATAAGGGGCACTACCACTACTGGGGGCACTGCATAAGGGACACCACAACTGGGGGCAATGCATAAGGGGCACTATTGTTGTTGGCATTGTATAAGAGGCACTAATACTGTTGGCATTATGTGTATTAGGGGCACTACTACTGTGGGCATTGTGTAAAAGGGGCACTACTGTGTGTCATAACATAAATAAGGGGCACTAGTACTATGTGGTGTAATGTGAATCAGGGGCACTATGTGCAGTGTAATGTGGATAAGATTGTGGAACTGGTGAGTAATATTTAATGTGGGTGACTATATGTGTTTTTTCCCTGTGGGTGTATATTGTGTGTTTTTTTCTTGTGCGTGCTTGCAGTTTGATTTCTCTGGGGAGACAGTGCTAAAGGGGTTATGTCACTCACTAAATGTCCTCCTTTCAGTATTTAACAAACAGTGGTAAGCTTAGCTTATTGCTATTTGTCCCGAGCACCAAGCAGCATCAGCTCTGTGTTCACTTACAGCCAAACACAAGTATTGCACTGGTGCTGGTATGTGTATGTCACCATCATCACCTGGTATGTGTACCTGTCCTTTTCACCAATAATACTGCTTTCTCAGGGATATATATGAGCCTGTTTGCTCAAACACACAGCATTACCTTACTCTGCCTACATCAGAACACCCCATCCCTCCACCATTCCGCCTCTCCGAGTGTAGGCTGGCATGGGTGCCAGAATCAAGCTAATCCGTGAGGGCAAAGGCATGTGCAGAGCAACTTCCCACAAGATACTCAATACAAACTGGAATATTTCCCATTTTGCTTAAGGCCCTGGGACTGTAGCTGGTAGCAGTAACACGTGGGGTAGGACAGACTATAGTGAAGAGGGGGATTTACAGGAGCACTTGAAAGCCTGAAGGTTGTGCAGAGTCTGGTCAGGTAGAGAAGGATAATTACATTGTTGGGGACAAGAGAAGTTTTGGAGGTGGAAGTGAGAGGTGATATTTAGTGAGGGGATGGGGAGCAGGTCAGAGGCAGATGTAAAAGGCAGAGAGTGAGTGTAGTGTACCTTGTGATCAGGTCAATGGAGGTGCTGGTGAGGGCTATGAAGAAGAGAATCAGTGATTTGTACAGTGATGCAGCACATGTGGAGTGGCGAGAGAGGACACATTAAGATTCTGTTGTCACCTCTATAGAAGTTGTTTCAGAGGCTGAACGACAGAAGTACAGAAAGAGAAGAGGTATTTAGAATCAAGAGGATTAAGCATCATACAACACTGAAGGAGTGTTTACAGAGGTAGGAGAGAAGAGTGTTGTAAATGCCAAGGGAGTGTGATGGGCAGGGCTGCCATCAGAAATGTAGGGGCCCGGGACTGACAAAATAGGCAGCCCCCCCCCCTCCCCAGGTTTTTAATCCAGTCTCTGGCCAGCATTTTTTTCCCCACTCCCCCCCCACGTTATTAGATCCAGTATCTTGCCAGCATTTTTTTCCCCACTCCCCCCCAAAATTAGATCCAGTATCTTGCCAGCATTTTTTTCCCCACTCCCCCACCCATGTTATTAGATCCAGTATCTTGCCAGCATTTTTTTCCCCACTCCACTCCCTCCCCTTCACCATTTATTAGATCCAAGCTTTTTTGTCACTTACCTTATTTCCTTGAAGTCTTTGGCTTCTTCTCTGCCTCGTCCACAGCACTGCAGACGCTGGTCCAGCTCCTCTCGATCCGCGGCTCCTCAGACTCTCCCTCCAGCGGCACGGCGCAGCGCGGCATGACGTAATGACGTCACGTGCACCGACTTCAAAATAGAGCAAACTTTATTGACATACGGCTGGGGCAGGCAAGTGTTGGTTGGTGGAGGAGCGGCCCGAGTGCTGCCTCTTCCATTAATGGGTACCGGGGTGGCGGCCGGTAACAGCGGCGCTGGCGGCTGGGCCCCTTTTCTTCTGATCACGGGTTGTGCAGTCTTCTGACTGCAGGCTGTGCAGTGGCAAAAGCAGGCAGGCCCAGGTGGGCCCCCCCTCCTTCAGCCAGGGACCGGGCCCGGGACTCCAGTCCCGGCAGCCCCCCCCTGACGGCATCCCTGGTGACGGGTGCCCAGGAGAAGACATAGTCAACTGTATATTTCTCTGAGAATAAAGTGTATTTGCATGCAATTTTGCAAACATATAAAATAATACCTTTTTAGTATTTAACAGTATACTTTCAAGAACCTGGGACTCATAGACTCATAGAATACAAAGGCCACCGATACACATACACAATACTGTGCAAAAGTTTTAGGCAGGTGGGGAAAAAATGCTGCAAAGTAAGAAACTTTAAAAAATAGAAGTGTTAATAGTTTATATTTATCAAGCAACAAAATGCAAAGTGAATGAACAGAAGAGAAATGTAGCTCAAATCAATATTTGGGGCTCTATTTACTACAATCCGCATTGGTAATGCAGATTGTAGTGTGATATTACCGAGTGAATTTGCATTGCGAATTCAGGCAATATCACAGGGATTTACTACAAATCCCTTGCAGGGACAGAGCTTGCAATAAAGCTCTGTCCCTGCTAATCCCCTTCGGAGGCTTATCACGGTATTTTCGCAAAAAATACCGTGATTAAGTGCCCGCGCATGCACTGACTGCACCTACCCCCCCGGCGCTAAGCCCCATCCCCGGTTCTAAGCCCGCCCTGGTGTTAAGCCCTGCCCCCCGCGATCGCGGACCCCCCTCTCCCTTACTTACACTTGCCTGTATGCTCCAGGCCTCCGGTGATGTTCTCCATTCCTCCGGTCAGGTGATCTCCCATACTGCACTGGGGCCCGATCACCTGATGAACGGGCAGCAGTGCACTGTGGGAGACCAGCTGACAGAAGGGGAGTCATCACCGGAGGCCCGATCACCGGTCCGTGGAGTCAGGTAAGTAATTTTTTTTTTTACTATTTTTTTTTCTTTTTTTTGCAGTAATCAGCTTGCGGTCTGTTTAGACCACACAGCTGATTACAGGGACCGACTCCCGGCTTTGCTCTCCCCGTTAGAGCAGGGCAGGAGGCCGGTAACCGGAGGAGACCCTGGATAACGCCACCTCCAGGTGGCGTTATTATCACAGGGCTTTCCCCGGTATTTTTTTCACATATATTTTTAGTAACTATGGTCAGATCACATTTCCCATTACAGTTATGGGAAATGCGATCTGCTTTACTAAAAGTAAGTGATACTTAGGGCTTGGAGTAGAATTTTACGAATTCTACTCCAATTGACCTGTAATAACTATAGGTGATACTAAAATAATGTGAAAAGGGTGTGAAAACACCCTTTTTCACATTATTTTAGAAAAAATAATGTTGATAAATAGAGCCCTTGGTGTGACCACAATTTGCCTTCAAAACAGCATCAACTCTTCTAGTTACACTTGCACACAGTCAGGGATTTTGTAGGATTATAGTCAGGTGTATAATTAACCAATTATACCAAACAGGTGATAATGATCATCATTTTCATATGTAGGTTGAAACACAGTCACTTACTGAAAGAGAAACACCTGTGTAGGACGCGTAAAACTGGGTGAGGAACAGCCAAACTCTGCTACAAAGGTGAGGTTGTGTAAGACAGTTTCATGTATCAAACCATAATGCAGTTATCCTAAGGCGAGCTCTGGTAGGACAGAAAGCTCACTTGATCTTGATTTTAAGTATGAATACAGGACCTGATTCACAGCCGCTCGTAAGCGGCTGCTTGTTCGCTCCGAGCGATGTTCGCACATCTGCGCATGCGTTTGGATCGTAATGCGCATGCGCCAACCAGTCAGTGCGGTCGGAAATCGTGTGTTCGCAAAATAGCGAGTGCCTGCTAATTTGAGTGACAGGATGAGCCGTTTGTGGGTGGTAACAGGGGAAGGTGCTTGAAAACGGGGAGTGGAGATCCGAACGCAGGCGAGCCAACGGTCAAAACGGGCATTTTAAGGGTGTGCATAATTAACAAAGCAGCGTCATCGGCCACGTCACTTGGTTGTCTTTTAGCCTGAACTGTTCGCATGATTGCGGTAGGAAAATCCAACCACAAGCACTGCGAGCAGTTCAGACGCCTTTCAATGTACTCGATTAATCAAATAAATAGCGGAGATGACGTAGGATGCGAGCTGCCAGGGGGCGTCTTTACAAAATAGCGAGCGCATGTTTCGTTCGCTCACTCAGACATAGAAGCGTTAACAGACCGCAAAGAGCGAGCGCTCAATTTAAATAGCCGGCCCCTTTTTCTGAACGAGCGAACGCAAATAGCGTCCGGCTCTGAATCAGGCCCACAGATCTGGATCTTTCTTCGTGTTTTGGATCTGGATTGGATTTGCCAAAACCACCCTCCCGTGTTTTGGGTTCTGTGTTTTGGATCTGTATTTCTTTGAAAAAAAGCATAAAAACAGCTTAAATCACAGAATTTGTGGGTTTTTCTGCTCCTATGCAATTATTAACCTCAACAACCTTCATTTCCACTCATTTCCAGTCTATTCTGAACACCTCACACCTCACAATATTGTTTTTATGGCCAAAAGATTGCACCGAGGTAGCTGGATGACTATGCTAAGCGACACGAGTGGGCGGCACAAACACGTGGCCCATCTAGGAGTGACACTGCAGTGGCAGACAGGATGGCAGTTTGAAAAACTAGGCCCCAAACAGTACATACTGCAAAGAAAAAAAAGAGGTGCAAGATGGAATTGTCCTTGGGCCCTCCCACCCACCCTTATGTTGTATAAATAGGACATGCACACTTTAACAAACCAATCATTTCAGCGCCAGGGTCTGCCACATGACTGTGGCTGAAATGATTGGTTCGTTTGGGCCCCCACAAAACAAGCTGGCAGTTAATGTGTCCCTGCACAAACTGGCTCTACGGAGGCAAGATGTCGTCCTCATCCTCCTCATCCACCGATTCCTTGGATAAAACAGGAAAAAGGGATTTAGGTGTCCCTGGACTGCTTACGGTCTTAGCCAAAGTTTCTGAACTTGACAGTAACTTTTTATGAATGCGCTGCAGGTGCTGTATAAGGGAGGATGTTCCTAGGTGGTTAACGTCCCTACCCTTGCTTATTTCACCTTTACATATGGTACATATGGCAAGACAGTTGTTGTCCGGATTTGGATAGAAATATTGCCAGACCAAAGAGGTGGAATGTTTGGTCTTCTGCACAGGCATGACCGTGATGGGCTTTTTCATCCCACGGACAACAACTGTCTCCCCCGGAGCCTGATTTAAACAAACCACATCACCATCAGAATCCTCCTCGCCAACTTCCTCCTCAGTGCCAGCTACACCAGTATCCTCATCCTGTTGTACTTCAACAGTGACATCTTCAATTTGCATATCAGCAAGTGGACTGTGGGTGCTCCTTCCAGCACTTGCAGAGGGCGTGCAAATGGTGGAAAGAGCCACCTCTTCACGTCCAGTGCTGGGAAGGTCAGGCATCGCAACCGCCACCACACTTGGACTCTCCTTGGGGATTTGTGATATCTTCTTAGAACGCACAGTTCTTCGCTGTGCTTTTGCCAGCTTAACTCTTTTGATTTTTTTAGCGGGAGGAGGGCTTCCATCGTCATGTGAAGCTGAACCACTAGTCATGAACATAGGGAAAGACCTTATCCGTTCCTTGCCACTCCGTGTCGTAAATGGCATATTGGCAAGTTTACGTTTCTCTTCAGATGATTTAAATGTTTTTTTTTTCTTGATCTTTCCCTATTTTATTTTTATCGGAGAAAGTTTGGTCCTCCATTTATGTTATATTGATATATACGTGCGGCTAAGGCGCACACAAATACAAACACAGAAAATAATTTTTTATTTTTGTTGGAGACTAGTGCACTTTGTGGGTTGCACCACCCTTTAAGAAATGAGCCAGCCGGCCCTTTACTTATGGGACACAGGCGCACGCTTGGCGCTGCTCCTTTGTTGATGCACGTGCAGCTACAGCCCACACAATTCACAAACACAAAAAAATATATTTTTTTATTTTGTTTGGAGTGCCCTTTGGGGGTTACAGCACCCTATAGCGGTCAAGCCAGCTGGCCCTTTACCTATGGGACACAGGCGCACGTTTGGCGCTGCTCCTTTGTTGATGCACGTGCAGCCACAGTGCACACAATTCACAAACACAGAATTTTTTTTTTTATTTTGTTTGGAGTGCCCTTTGGGGGTTACAGCACCCTTTAATGGACAAGCCAGCCGGCCCTTTACTTATGACACAGGCGCACGCTTGGCACTACTTTCTTGATGCACGTGCGGCTACTGAGCACACAATTCACAAACACAGAAAATATATTTTTTATTTTGTTTGGAGTGTACTTTGGGGGTTACAGCACCCTTTAACGGTCAAGCCAGCCGGCCCTTTACTTATGACACAGGCGCACGCTTGGCACTACTTTGTTGATGCACGTGCGGCTACTGCGCACACAATTCACAAACACAGAAAATATTTTTTTATTTTGTTTGGAGTGTACTTTGGGGGTTACAGCACCCTTTAACGGTCAAGCCAGCCGGCCCTTTACTTATGACACAGGCGCACGCTTGGCACTACTTTGTTGATGCACGTGCGGCTACTGCGCACACAATTCACAAACACAGAAAATATTTTTTTTATTTTGTTTGGAGTGTACTTTGGGGGTTACAGCACCCTTTAACGGTCAAGCCAGCCGGCCCTTTACTTATGACACAGGCGCACGCTTGGCACTACTTTGTTGATGCACGTGCGGCTACTGCGCACACAATTCACAAACACAGAAAATATTTTTTTATTTTGTTTGGAGTGTACTTTGGGGGTTACAGCACCCTTTAACGGTCAAGCCAGCCGGCCCTTTACTTATGACACAGGCGCACGCTTGGCACTACTTTGTTGATGCACGTGCGGCTACTGCGCACACAATTCACAAACACAGAAAATATTTTTTTATTTTCTTTGGAGTGCCCTTTGGGGGTTACAGCACCCTTTAACGGACAAGCCAGCCGGCCTTTTACTTATGGGACACAGGCGCACGCTTGGCGCTGCTCCTTTGTTGATGCACATGCAGCCACAGTGCACACAATTCACAAACACAGAAAAAATATATATATTTTTTGCACTTGGGGGGAGCACCCCTGATGGACAGAGCACCCCCTCGACAACACTACAGCACCCCTTTAGGACTGGGACACTGCACAGGACTTTGGAGTGGACACAGCCCCTATGGACAACTGACTGCACAACACAGTCCAGCCAGCCCCTATGGACTTTGAAGGAGCGGACACAGCCCCTATGGACAACAGCAGCATAGCACAGCACAACACTACACTGCACTACACTACACAGCCCAGCCAGCCCTAACTCCCACCCTCCCTCTTCACTGTCCACAGCCGAGTGAGAAAATGGCGCCAACACGGGTACCTTATATAGGATCCAAAACCTGCGAGACCCGGAAGGCGGGATGATGACGTTTTGCCTCGATTTCAGATCCGAGTCAGGCAGGAAAAGTCAAACCTGACTCGGATTGGCCTCGGATCGGGGGGGTTCGGATTTCAGAAATCCGAACCCGCTCACCCCTAATATATATATATATCATCCAAGAATTGAGGCGGCACCTAGAGACTTATACTTCGTGTACCCCAACAGAGTGTTTATTAGACTCAACATTTCAGGGTTCTAGTCCCCTTCCTCAGGACAACATAGTTCAGGTGAAATCCATCATAACATTATAACACAATGAAGGAATTCATATAATAGAGTTTCAATATGAAGGGGAAGATTTTTAATGGACACATCTACCAATACTTGGTAGAGTATCTTTGAGTCATCATATACTAGGATCCAGTGCTCTAACCGTATACCCACTACAAAACATAAAAGTATTTGTCACAAAGCTCATATTAAGTGAGTCCTGAATCAGACCATCAAGCACATAATTACACTTAAACAACGTATACCACATATAAACAACAGCTGATCTGATCAGCTAGTATCCCAGGTTACAGGTCCCTCCCATGGGATACAACACACAGGGCCGTAGCTAGGGTAGTGCTGTTTTGAAGGCAAATTGTGGCACCACAGGTCAGGGGGCGCTGTTTGAGCCTGTAAAATTTCTGTTTATTATCACTCTTTCTTGTAGCTTCCTCTTATGTCATCCCCAGCTTCTCCTGGCTTCTCCTATCTCTTCCCTGGCCCTTCCCCATGAAGCCATGGCCCTTTTTGGATGCATTATGTCCCTTTGAAAAATGAGGGGGGCACCAATGCTCTTTCTGGCACAGGGCACCAAAAACTCTAGTTATGGCTCTGACAAGACACATCTGACTCACCTATGCTAATATACACGCCCATGTGCTATTACATCATCACAGGACACTCTATTTAAAGCATCCTCCAATAGACCTTTGCATATGTCCCTGAAGAAGGCTACACGGCCGCTACGCGTTGGACGCTCTGAACTACAATTGTGGTACCCCCAGAAATTACAGGGTGCATGACAGCCCACAGTATATACATTAAAAAAATAGATGTATTATCCTATAGCCTGTGAGAACTCACATAGCCCTCCCTGTGCCACTAAAATATGAGTGGTATGCCCCTGGACTGACAGGCACACAAGCACAAAGCCCTCAACTTAGTCTTCCTCCCCCCTCCTCATTGGAAAACTTGGCTGCAGCAGGGGGAGGTGTAAATGAGGGAACAGCCAGCACTCCTCACCTAATTGGATGGAGCAGTAGCAGAGACAGAAAAGAGAACGCTGAGGCAGACTGGGAAGAGCAGCCATTGCTGGTCTGTTCTGTGCAGTGAGAGCAGCAGTGATTCCAGCAGCAAGAAAAGCAGGCTGCAGACTGAAGTGTGCTGATTTCTTCAGTGATATTGCAGAGACATGGGCAGACACAGGAGAGAAATCCTCCATTGGGAGGAAACAGGCAGAGCAGCCAGAGTAAAGCTTCCCCATTACCAGTGACACCCTGCTGCCCATATATGGAGGACTAGGGGCAGTTGCAGTAAGAGAGAGCCCTAAGAGGGGAAGAAACGAATACAGAGCCAGCACAGTGTTTTCAGCAGCCTGTGACAACCCTGGGAGGTGGGTTGGCATGCTTCCAAGGAAAATCCTATACAAGTAAGAAGGGACACTATTCATGCATCTCTTACACACACCTCAGTTGAATTGTTCTGGAGAGTAGGAAGCTCTCATTTTACTCTAAGGCACAGGGTAGCTTATTGTCAGTCAGTAATATTCTTCTGCTATGTCCCAGCACCCAACCTTAGTAAAGGAATAGACCAACTCCAGTACAATCTTTGTCTGCCTGTGACACCCTACAGATCAGTGATCTTTTGGAGTTAGATCAGCAGGAGAAACCTGTAAGAATTCACATGAGCACAGTAAACCCAACAGTGGCAGGGAAGCTAAAACATACAAACTCTCTTTCAACGGCATTGCATCTTATATATATATATACAGTTGAGGACAGACAGTGTGATAACTGGCCAGGAGTGACTCCATGTTTATGAAGGACGGTGCTCTAAAATTGTGCTAGAAAGAGTGATGTAAGAAAAGTGTGGAGGATAGTACCACCTAGCAGACAAAACTAAGACTGCATGTTGGATAATTGTACTGAGCCTTACTCTGCATAACAGCTGTGATAGATTACATCTTGGACTCAAAGAATAGCGTATCGCCCCAGAGTAGCGGAAATATACACAGTTAATATACCGTGTCTCTGGAATAACCTTCTCCACTCAGCGTGCCCACTGCCAGGACAGGAACTTACGCCCACTACGGTGACACGTTTAAAATTAAATATATATGCATATATATCCATACTGGTACACATAAAAGAGGGACTCCAAACCTGTGCACAGGTACATGGACATGCTCTGAGTTAATGTTGATTTACTGAATATATTATTTTCTTGAGTAAGAGAAATTAAGTAAGAGTATTGAGTTATTCAGTCATTTTCACGTATTCACATATGTCAAGTGTTTCCACAAGTTAACCTGACAACTGAAGTGTATACTTGAGTATAGGTGCATTGTTGGTAAGTTGTTCATAAGTGTGTGATTTAGCATATTGATGTCATGTTACCTGGTCAAATAATTGCATCTATTTAACCGTGACAGATGACGTTGGGTCCCACAGTTCCTGTACAATAAACCATTTTTCTACTTCAGGGTCCATAGGGGGTCCACAGGGTTGACCTTGGGGTATAGCTGGATCTGGATCCACGGGCACCATGCAGTTAAAGCTTTGCTGCTCCCAGGATGCACTTGGGTCCGTCCTCTATACCCCGCCCCCGAGCCATAGGCACCTCAGTTTTAGTTGGTGCCCGGCCGGAGTCGGGTCACCCTGGGCAGTGGGGCTGCATAAGCAGCCCCTAAGCTTTATTTTTATTTTTAACAAGAAGATTTTATTTATTTTTACTTCTTAAGAGCGGCAGCATCAGACTGTCCATCTGGACGTCCACGCTGCTGCTCCAACAGCCCCGCTGGCGCTGCAATGCCAGTACTGATCTGGGGATCGCAGCGGGACCCTGGAGTCAGTACTAGCATGGCTCCGGGACCTCCCACAGACTGCTGCTGGACGCACGGGGCCAGGTAAGCCATGTGCAGTGCTTCGTGCTGCGCGCAGGGGAATACAAAGGCAGTCTTCAGCCGCCGGTCTCTGGGGACAGACCGGCAGCGCTAGTAGCGGCGGTGGGCTCCCCCTCTTCAGGAATACCCCACGTGACCACTGGATCCGGGAGGTTGATTGTAGCTGAAGGTGCAGTGAATATAACTTCCTGCATGGTATGTGACTTTTGCTAGTGCTGCCTGTCTGTGCTTATTTCTACTTTCTGTCAGCTTATACCTATCCCTTTCCTTCTCCTACGGCCCGCAGGTGCATGGGGGAGGGGTGTTCTTTCCATGTACCTCACTTATATAGATCTACGTATATGTGAGGTCCGTCACATACAGTGGTGTGCTACTCAGTACCCTATTGTGGGCTGTTTGTGTTGCATACTTGGGAGTGCGCAGGTGTTATACGCCTCACCTCTTTTCGGTGATACATTTTTATTGCAAACGTTTTGTGTCATGGCTGATGAGGAGAATGAGCGCTCCGTGGCTCCTGTGTTGTTTTCCTGCCGACGCTGTTCGGCAGGGGTTGAGGGGGTAGATTTGTCTCAGGACGGTCTGTGCGGGCGGTGCCAGCTGGTACCTGGTCCCTCTAAACCCCCGGTGGTGCAGGATCCTCCTTGGGCGATGTTTACACAAGTGCTAGTGTCGATCGCGGACCGGCTTGCGGTCCCGACTGTGGTCCCTTCTATGACGTTGCCCCAACCTACCATCCCCCATTCCCCGGGTGTTACGCTTCTGGTGCAGTCTCCTCCCGGGTCTCAGACTGTGGGTCCTTATGCGGGATTGCCTGTATACATGCAATCTCCCATGGTGACGCAGCAGTCGATGGTACCCTTTCAGGGGTATCCTCAAACGGTACCCCCTCCCTGGGTGGATGTCTTCTCCAGCTCTGTTCAGAGCCGGGCGGCTTCGTCATCGGCTTTTCAGTCAATGTTGCACAGTGATTTGCCCCCAAATGCGTCCAAGCGACCCGTTTCGGCTTCACTGGCGGCGCAGTTCACGGACACGGATGTGTCTTCGGATGACGGAGAGATCCATTAAGACTCTGACTCCGATGCCAGGTCCCAGGAGGTGGAGGCTAAGTCCTCCATTAATGTGCCGGCATTGGTTAGGGCGGTGCGGGCCATCCTTCATATAGAGGAGGATGCGCCGGCTCCCAGGTCGAAGTTCCCTAATTTTAAAAAGGCCAAAGTAGCTTCAACTGTTTTTCCCCTGTCCGACCAGTTGACGGATCATATGGCGGGGGCCTGGCGGTTGCCCAGCAAGAGATTCCAACCGCAGAAACAGTTTGCTTCAAACTATCCTTTTCCTGAGGCTCATTGCAGGAAATGGGAAACTCCGCCTGCGGTGGATTCCCATGTCACCCGCTTAATTAAAAGCGCTACGTTGCCTTTGCCATCGATCTCCTCCCTGAAAGATCCCACTGACAGGAAAGTGGAGACTTGTTTAAAGTCTATCTACTCTCTCTCGGGGGCGGTGGCCCATCTGTCCATGGCCATCTCTTGGGTGGCTAAGGCCATTGAGAGCTGGGCCAATGCTTTGAAGGATACCTCTCTGGATGATGCTCCGGGGATCCAGAGAGTGTTGATAAGACAAATGAGGGATGCGGCTTCCTACATTGGGGAAGCATCGTTGGATGCAAGCCTGCTGACCTCTAGGGTGTCGGCTGCAGCTGTGTCGGCACGTCGGTCCTTGTGGCTGCAGTCTTGGAGAGCTGACACAGACTCCAAAAAGGGACTGGAGGCCTTACCGTTTAATGGAGAGTTGCTTTTTGGTCCAGACTTGGACAAAATAGTGGATACTCTAGCTAAGTCTAAATCAGCCTTCCTCCCTTCGGCTTCTGCAGCTACCAAGGTACGGAGCTTTGCCTTTCGTTTCTTTCGGGTTCAGGGCAAGGCCAAAGGTCAGTCCATCCCGAGGCAGTCGGCGACCAAAGACGCTTCTAAGCCAAAGAAGCAGGCTTGGAGTGCCAGGCGCCCTTCTTCCAAGCAGGAAGATAAGCCTTCTGCCTGATGGGACGGGCCTCCCTCTGGGGGACCCCAGAGTGGGAGGCTGACTTCTTCTATTTGCCCACCACAGATGCCTGGGTTCGAGATGTGGTCTCCCAGGGGTACGCCCTGTCTTTTTGGCACAGACCACCGCACCAGTTTTTCTGCACGAGTCCTTCTCAATACCAGACCAAGACATTACAGATTCAGGAAGCTATAGAGTCCTTGCTGAAAGCAGGGGTCATTGTTCCTGTTGCTCAATTACAACGAGGGACGGGGTATTATTCGTCTCTGTTTCTAGTGCAGAAACCCAGTGGTTCTCATCACCCTATCCTCAATTTGAAGTCTCTGAACAAATTCCTCAGAGTTCCCAAATTCAGGATAGAAACGTTACGTTCCATCATTCTGGCGATGGAACCTGGGGATCACATGGTGTCCCTGGTTATCCAGGACGCCTACCTCCATGTTCCGATAGCACCTTCGCACCAGCGGTATCTGAGGTTCGCTATCCTTCAACATCATTATCAGTTCCGGGCGCTACCCTTTGGCCTCTCCACGGCACCGAGGGTATTCACAAAGATTATGGCGGTCAAGGCCGCACATCTTCGGAGCCAGAATGTACGGCTGCTGCCGTATCTGGACGACCTCCTGTTGCTGGCGAGCTCCCCGGAGGTACTGCTTCAACATCTCCACCTAACGATCGCTTGCTTGCAAGCGCACGGGTGGTTGATAAATTGGAGAAAGTCCTCCCTGATTCCATCACAGCGGATGGTTCATTTGGGAGCCCTGCTGGATTCTCGTCAGCAAAGGATCTTCCTGACTCCAGAGAAGGTCTCCTCCCTACAGCGGCGGATACGCAGTTGCCTGAGCAGTTGCCGCCTGTCGGTCCATTCGGCTATGAGAGTTCTAGGGTCCATGGTGTCGACATTCGACATGGTGGAATTTGCCCAGTTCCATTCCCGGCCCCTGCAGGGGCTGATTCTATCGGAATGGAATGGGTTACCTCACCGGATCCGCTCTCAGATGCTGGTGTTGTCCCCGGAGGTTCGGCAGTCTTTGGCTTGGTGGCTTCAGATAGCCCATCTGGTCGATGGGCACCCCTTTTGGATCCCAGACTGGGTCCTGCTCACGATGGATGCAAGTCTCCGGGGTTGGGGGGCAGTGACCAGCTCATTGTCGCTTCAGGGTCGTTGGTCTGCGGAAGAAGCACTTCTCCCCATCAACATCCTGGAACTGCGGGCAGTATACAGGGCCCTGCAGTCATCCGGCCCCGCTCTTCACGGAAGAGCAGTTCAGATGCAGTCCGACAACGCCACCACGGTGGCATATATCAACCACCAAGGAGGAACTCGCAGTCGGGCAGCGATGTCGGAGGTGTCTCGCATCCTTGCTTGGGTGGAGTGTCACATTCCAGCGATCTTGGCAGTCTTCATTCCTGGAGTCCTCAATTGGGAGGCGGACTTCCTCAGCCATCACGACGTGCATCCCGGGGAATGGTCGCTTCACCCAGAGGTGTTTCAGCTACTCGTGGACAGATGGGGGCTGCCGGAGCTGGACTTGATGGCTTCCCGTCACAATCACAAGTTGCCCATTTACAGGTCAAGGACAAGAGACGCAGGCGCATGTCTGGTAGACGCGCTGTCGGTGAAATGGACGTTTCACCTGGCGTATCTGTTTTCTCCGATATCCCTACTTCCTCGGGTCCTGAGGAAATTCAAGCAGGACGGCGGCACGCTCGTGCTGGTGGCTCCGGTGTGGCCCAGATGTCCTTGGTACTCCGATCTGAGAAGCCTCTCCATTGACACTCCGTACCTTCTTCCTCAGCATCGGGACCTGTTGTCTCAAGGGCCCTGCCTTTACCAAGATCTGGGTCGGCTGTCTTTAACGGCGTGGCACTTGAGACAGCCGTCTTGAGGTCTCGGGGCTTCTCCAGTTCGGTTATTGGTACCATGCTCAGGGCACGCAAGCCTGCTTCTGCACGGATTTACCACAGGTTGTGGCGCACTTACTTTCAGTGGTGTGAGTCCAGAAGCTATGATCCTCAGGTGTTCCGAGTTTCCAGAATCTTGGAATTTCTTCAATCAGGTTTGGACCTTGGCTTACGCCTTGCCTCTCTGAAGATTCATGTGTCCGCTTTGTCCGTATAGTTCCAATGACGAATTGCTACACTGCCAGATGTTCACACCTTTTTCCAAGGTGTTCTCAGGATCCAGCCTCCCTTCGTGCCTCCTGTGGCTCCTTGGGACTTGGCGGTGGTGCTGCGGGTCCTGCAGGGTCCTCCTTTTGAGCCTCTTGAGTCTGTGGAACTCAAGTGGCTGACATTTAAGACCGTTTTTCTCCTGGCAATTGCTTCTGCCAGTATGGTGTCAGAATTGGGGGCGCTTTCCTGTCGTCCTCCTTTTCTGATTTTTCACCAGGACAGAGCGGTGCTCCGCACTCGTCCTGAGTTTTTGCCTAAAGTGGTCTCAAAGTTTCACATCAATCAGGAACTTGTTGTGCCAGCTTTTCAGTCTCCTGATCTTTCAGCTGGTGAGGCTTCCTTAGATTTAGTCCGGGCGCTTAGAATCTATGTGGACTGGACTGCTTCGGTTAGGAAGTCTGATTCATTGTTTGTCCTCTTTGGTTTTCACAAGAGGGGTTGGCCTGCCAACAAACAGACGTTAGCCCGTTGGCTTTGTTCCATTATTTGTGAGGCTTATGCACAGGAGGGTTTACCTGTGCCAGCCTCTGTTAAGGCTCATTCCACTCGTTCTGTGGGTCCCTATTGGGCTACTAGATGTGGCGCCTCTGCTGTTCAGATGTGTAAGGCGGCCACTTGGTCTTCAATTCAGATGTTTTTGAGGTTTTATGCGTTTGACACCTTCGCCTCTCAGGATGCATCCTTTGGGCACCGGGTACTCCTTTCAGCACAGGAGCATCCCCGCCCTTAGTTGAACTGCTTTGGGGCATCCCCAAGGTCAACCCTGTGGACCCCCTATGGACCCTGAAGTACAAAACAAGAGATATGGTAAGAACTTACCTTTGTTATCTCTGTTGCTATGAAGTCCACAGGGTCCACAGGGCGCCCGCCCTGATGCACCTGGCTTCATATGGGCTGTGTGGTTGGTCACCAGTTTTCCATCTCCCATTTCTGTGAGTATGGTTTCTTGTGTGTTCCAGTCTTCCTTCTCTCTGTTTAGTCTCCTCCTCCGGCCTTGGCTGCTTACCAACTGAGGTGCCTGTGGCTCGGGGGTGGGGTATAAAGGAGGATGGACCCAAGTGCATCCTGGGAGCAGCAAAGCTTTAACTGCGTGGTGCCCGTGGATCCAGCTATACCCCAAGGTCAACCCTGTGGACCCTATGGACTTCGTAGAAACAGAGATAACAAAGGGAAGTTCTTACCATATCTCTTGTTTTTTGTCCTTAAAGTTGTTTATTGAGTGAAAAATATTTGCTTGTAATGAGATTTTAATTTACAGTAATATACCTTTAATCTATAAGTTATTGATGTACTATACCCACTAGTTCCACTAAACTAGCCGGAACTTGAGACTGCTCCCTGAGCTATCATTGGTTGGGACCTGTATTCCTTACCTCTCTGAAGTAGCCTAATCGGGAACCCGAGCTCAGCTGTCAGGTAAAAAGAAACATAACTGCCGTGCACACTCACACTGTGACACACCTACATACATACGTACCTGGGGGATATAACATTTGGCGTCAACTGAACAGGATTCGGAGTCCAAAGTAAGGAAATCAATGATTATTGAAAAACATGTCGACAGAACAACCTCCCTCAGGGGCAGAGCCCAGCGGCGAACACAACAGATCAGAACAAGCTACACCTGCAACGGCACAAATCAATCCAATCACCCTGCAATACTACTTTGGAGCCCCATGGCTCCCAACATACAGTGGGGATGTCCACAGTCCAGAAGGAAACACCTTAACTGATATTTAAAAATAAAATGAAATCTATGTTTCGGCTGTATCCCCTAAGTGACCAACAACAGGTAGAGATATTGATAGGCCAATTAAAAGGATCAGCCCTTAGGGAAGTGAACTCATGGCCATTGGATGAGAGGAAAAATGTAGATCAGGTGTTGAAAAGGCTAGCCACTACCTTCGAAACACGAACACTCCCTGAACTAAAAATGAAATTTTATGCTCTTAAGCAACGATTGGGAGAAACCCTCCGTGACTACGCATTGAACTTACAGGAATCATACGAGCAATACAGGCTGTTGATGCAGAGGAAGTCAGAAACACTGACGAGGCCCTAATAACTCAATTTATCAAAGGGTCCATGGGAGAAAGTATTCGAGCATAATTACAGTTGTTGAAACTGCAGAAGCCAGATGACTCATTTTTGGATTTCAAAGAGGCTGCGATCAGAGTAGTAGGCACTAATACAAACCGAAATGTGGAGTTCCCAGAGATGCCAGGATTCCATGAGTACCCATGTTCTGAGAAAACGTCAAAAAGCAAAGATACCGTACTACAAGGTATTCAAGCTCCATCTACAGACCCAATGTAAACCCTGAAGAAACAACTGGAAGACTTGACGGTGGGGATGGCAGAAATGCGAAAGGAGATGTGGCACATCACAAAGCAGCAAAATACTGGTCCCACCGAACCTAGGTGGAGAACTGAACGAAGGAGTTCCTCAAGCGATTGGTGGGATCCTCCCCGAAGGGGTGGAAGGAGGTCGACTGATCAATTTGATGGGCAGGGCTGCCCGATCTGTAGGCGATGTCAGGGAGCAGGCCACGTAGAGAGGAATTGTAGTCGCTCAGAGGATTTCAACTCCAATTCCCCGAGGGTGGGGGCCGAACCTCGGGGAGAGCAAGCAGAGTAGACCCAGACACTAAAAAGTGGTGGCCCCAGTATATTGGACCGTGCCCGACGATTCCAATACTCATCGATGGTGTAGAGACACTAGCAATGTTAGATACTGGGTCACAGATTACTACAATACAACTCTCAGCCTTCCGACAACACTGGGGGGATAGACAACTACTATTACCTCCGCCAACTTGGCTGCAACTTATAGCTAGTAAGGGCCTGGGAATTTCCAGCATTGGTTACTGGGAAGCGGATGTAAAAATTGGAGAGACTCTTCTGCTACGGCAGGGGTGCTTGGCGACCGAAACAAGCAATGCCAAGTTGGCTCCTATAATTTTAGGAATGAACATCCTACAGAAGTGTCCTGAAGAATTGGTGTCCACTTTGAGAGGAGAGTTGTCTAGAGTGGCTTTGCAGGGACAACATGTCTTGCAGAAAACTATCAAGGTGCTACAAGCACATCAAAAATTTCAGAGTAATGGTGAAGTCGGGAAGGTGCGGCTAACAGATGGCAAACCTATCAAACTGCAGCCAAATTCCGAGACCATCCTCCGGGGTAAAACTCGCTACGGCCCAAATGGGCAGAACTATGATGCTCTGATAGAGTCATGCCTGATCCCAGCTAAACATGATGTAGTGGTGGCAAGCACCTTAGTAACAGTTGAAAATGGAAGGGTCCCAGTGCGAATACTTAACCCCCATAACCGGTCAGTTAAGTTGTATCGGAATCAACCGCTGGCCAAGTTACTCTGGACCACGTTCCAGGATGTTTTGCACCCAACCATCCAAGCTGATCAACTCAACATGACTACAAAGACTGACCTGGTGGGTGAACAGAAGGCTGAGTGGTGGAAGGAGATTCAAATTGGGGATGCCAGTATTTCAGAGGAACACAGGCGAGGGGCTCTCCAAGTAGTAGAGGAAAATGCAGAGACTTTCAGCCAGAGTCCAACGGATCTGGGTGTCGTCGCAGATATACAGCATCGGATCCTCACTGGGGACGCATCCCCTATCAAAGAAAAACATTGTCCACTAGCCCCAGCATTATACCAGCCGGTGCGTCAAATATTGGAGGACATGAAGGCCAATGGGATCATCCAGGAGAGTCATAGGCCATGGGCGGCACCCATGGTATTGGTTCGGAAAAAAGATGGACAACTACGATTCTGTGTAGACTATAGGAAGCTGAATAACATTACCCACAAGGATGCATATCCCCTACCCAGGATCGAGGAGTCTCTCACCGCACTCAAGTCTGCTAACTACTTTTCAACCTTGGATTTGACAAGCGGATACTGGCAAGTACCAATGGCCACCGCCGACCGAGAGAAGACCGCTTTTACCACCCCAATGGGATTATATGAATTTACTCGTATGCCATTTGGATTGTGTAACGCACCTGCAACCTTCCAAAGGGTGATGGAACACTGTCTGGGGCACAGGAATTTTGAAACCGTTCTCCTCTATCTAGATGATATTATCATCTTTTCTGAACACCTTCAACACTTACAAGAGGTCTTTCAGCGATTGGCCAAGTACGGACTCAAATTGAAGCCCTCCAAGTGCCATTTACTGAAGCCCAAAGGTCAGTACCTGGGCCACATTGTAAGCTCTGAAGGCGTCACACACGACCTGGAGAAGATCAGAGCGTTGCTAGACTGGCCCATCCCACAGACCGTTAAGGACGTCCGACGTTTTTTAGGCTTCGTGGGATACCATCGAGGATTCATTAAGGATTTTGTCAAAATCGCTACCCCATTAATGGAGTTACTCTGAGGGATCCCCAAAGATGGATATAGTAAAAGAATACTCATCGAGTGGACAGCGGAACGCCAGATGGCCTTCGACCGACTAAAAGGGATTTTGACAGAAGCACCATTACTGGCTTGCCCGGACTATAGTGAACCTTTTCGCCTGTATACAGACGCCAGTAAGCAGGGCCTAGGGGCAGTCCTCGCTCAAGTTCAGGATGGTCAGGAACGTGTTATAGCCTATGCCAGCCGAAGTCTTCGTAAAACCGAAAGAAACAACGCTAACTACAGCGCTTTCAATCTGTAGTTTCTAGCTTTGGTGTGGGCTGTGACAGAGAAATTCAGGGACTATCTTGCTGCTACCCCTTTTGTTGCCTTCACTGTTTGTAACCCACTGGCCCATCAAACAACTGCCCGTTTGTGAGCGCTAGAACAGCGATGGTCATCACGGTTTTCCAATTACCGGTTTAAGATAGAATATAGGAGTGGCCGCAGCAATGCCAACGCAGATGCCCTGTCCCGACTACCCATGGTTGAGGGAGGCTCAGAGGAGGCTGATCAGTGGGAACAAGTGGAGATACCCAATTTCAGCCCCCGCACCAATACACCCAAGCAACATTTTGTGGCTTCAACTACAACCGAGAGGTGGGGTGACCAAGGAGGGGGAACCAAGGATGAGTGGATTCACTGGCAGAATGAGAGTCCATGTCTGCGACAACTGAAAGAGCGATTGATTACCCCCCAGAGCGGCAAACGGCAGCCCCAGAGTTGGTTCACCTGTGGCTGCAGTGGGATCGACTTGAACTGCAGGGAGACCTGCTCCTGCGGCACAGTATGGATCCAAAGACCCACCTACCTGTCAAACAACTAGTGGTACCTCGGATAAGAGTTGACACCATTTTAAGGGCTTACCATGACCAGTCTGGTCATTTCAGCTGCCAGAAGATGGAAACCAAACTTAGGAAAAGATTCTACTGGAACCACCTGCGCCAAGATGTGGAAGACTGGTGTAAAGCCTGTCTGACTTGCGCGACATGTCAACCTGTACTGCATGGACAGAAGGCACCGCTCCATCCCATTATTAGTCAGCAACCCTTGGAAATCGTCTCTATCGACCATGTTAAATTGGAGCCAAGTCATACTGGGTGCACTTACGCCATAACCATCATAGACCACTATACAAAGTTCGCCGTTGCCTTGCCAGACCGAGACCTAACGGCCAAGACAACAGCTGAAATCTTCTGGTGGGCATTTGTCAGGCCTTATGGGTATCCAACCAGCATTCTCACAGACCAGGGCCCATCCTTTGAATCCTGACTCTTCCAGGAATTTGTGTGCCCTATACGCCTGTAAAAAACTATGCACAACTGCGTATCACCCTCAGGGGAATGGGGCCTGCGAAAGAATGAACCAGACTCTGATAAATATGCTTAGGGCCGTACCACTTGCACAGAGACTTGAATGGCCTACCTTGCTGGTGGAATTGATCTTCAAATACAACAACACGACACATAATTCGACGGGATATACTCCCTACTACTTGCTCTTTGGACGTCAGGGGAAACTCCCTGCCAACATCCAGCTGGACATACCGGGAGACACTTCATTAAAGTTCTGCCTGGAGATAACATGGGTACAAGAACACCAGAACAGACTGAAGGAGGCATGAACCATAGTCAGTCAACGAATGGATACTGTACGGGAGTGGCAGAAAAGGGATTATGACGTTGATGCTCATGCTAGTCCATTGGCTGTGGGCAGTAAGGTGCTGAAGAAAAACAACCAGCGACATAGCAAATTAGACTCCCAATGGGAACCTACTCCATACATAATTACAGCAGTTCCTATGACTGAGGTGGCCATCTACCGCATAGAGCGGGAGGATGGCAGCCACAAGAAGCTGATTCATCGGGACCAACTTAAATTATATCCCAACCATCATGAGGAGATCGAAGTGACACAGAGGCATCAAACACGGAACTTGGATCAAGACGACCAAGCAACAGCAGGGATGCCGGACAACCCCTTGGATCTAGTGATGAGTATGTACTGGCCAGCTGTATCCATTTTTACATACCCGGAGCAAGGCAGGCAGTTGGAAACCCATAATGTGGATGATCGATTGGAAGAAACTCCATCAAACTCTGTGATAAGGTGCTTGGCAAGGAGCACGACAGGGACTTTGCCAGTAAGATGTAGACAATAGCATGTTCCAGAATTGAGACTCCATTAAGTGAGCAAATATGTTGACTAGTTATGATAGGTAGAATTACATGATTGAACATGAGCTAATGAATGTTGTTGCCAGGTGTATTGATGATTAACACCTAAATTGTTTAGTACTTGTAAATGAAGGTATTTCATGCTGGTAAATTTATTGCTGTTGTGAAGTAATGGACTTTATCAGGGAGCCACAAATGCGTGAGGACATGCATCATTCAAGCAGGGATGAATGTGGTACCCCCAGAAATTACAGGCTGCATGACAGCCCACAGTATATACATTAAAAAAATAGATGTATTATCCTATAGCCTGGGAGAACTCACATAGCCCTCCCTGTGCCACTAAAATATGAGTGGTGTGCCCCTGGACTGACAGGCACACAAGCACAAAACCCTCAACTTAGTCTTCCTCCCCCCTCCTCATTGGAAAACTTGGCTACAGCAGGGGGAGGTGTAAATGAGGGAACAGCCAGCACTCCTCACCTGATTGGATGGAGCAGCAGCAGAGACAGGAAAGAGAACGCTGAGGCAGACTGGGAAGAGCAGCCATTGCTGGTCTGTTCTGTGCAGTGAGAGCAGCAGTGATCCCAGCAGCAAGAAAAGCAGGCTGCAGACTGAAGTGTGCTGATTTCTTCAGTGATATTGCAGAGACATGGGCAGACACAGGAGAGAAATCCCCCATTGGGAGGAAACAGGCAGAGCAGCCAGAGTAAAGCTTCCCCATTACTAGTGACACCCTGCTGCCCATATATGGAGGACTAGGGGCAGTTGCAGCAAGAGAGAGCCCTGAGTGGGGAAGAAATGAATACAGAGCCAGCACAGTGTTTTCAGCAGCCTGTGACAACCCTGGGAGGTGGGTTGGCATGCTTCCAAGGAAAATCCTATACAAGTAAGAAGGGACACTATTCATGCATCTCTTACACACACCTCAGTTGAATTGTTCTGGAGAGTAGGAAGCTCTCATTTTACTCTAAGGCACAGGGTAGCTTATTGTCAGCCAGTAATATTCTTCTGATATGTTCCAGCACCCAACCTTAGTAAAGGAATAGACCAACTCCAGTACAATCCTTGTCTGCCTGTGACACCCTACAGATCAGTGATCTTTTGGAGTTAGATCAGCAGGAGAAACCTGTAAGAATTCACATGAGCACAGTAAACCCAGCAGTGGCAGGGAAGCTAAAACATACAAACTCTCTTTCAACGGCATTGCATCTTATGTATATATATACAGTTGAGGACAGACAGTGTGATAACTGGCCAGGAGTGACTCCATGTTTATGAAGGACGGTGCTCTAAAATTGTGCTAGAAAGAGTGATGTAAGAAAAGTGTGGAGGATAGTACCACCTAGCAGACAAAACTAAGACTGCATGTTGGATAATTGTACTGAGCCTTAAGGTGCGTACACACTACACGATATGCTCCCTGAGCGATATCGTGTAGTGTGTCCCCGGCAGGCTGTGCTCAATGTCGTTCATGACATTGAGCACAGCCACTGAATGATATCATTAACGATATCGTTTAGCGCCGGGCTCTCTTCCCCCATTCCCGAACATGCAGCAACCTGACGACATCGTCAGATTGTGCTACATGTTCAGGCGATGGACAATGTCGGAAACGACCAGCGGGAGTGCGCATCGCTGGTCGTTTCCGACATAAAAGTGCACGATTTGTGCATGATTACTGAGCGATTGCACGATTACGATGTTGTAATCGTGCAGTCGCTCAGTAATATCGCCTAGTGTGTACCCACCATTACTCTGCATAACAGCTGTGATAGATTACATCTTGGACTCAAAGAATAGCGTATCGCCCTAGAGTAGCGGAAATATATACAGTTAATATACTGTGTCTCTGGAATAACCTCCGCTCAGCGTGCCCACTGCCAGGACAGGAACTTACCCCCACTAGGGTGACACGTTTAAAATTAGATATATATGCATATATATCCATACTGGTACACATAAAAGAGGGACTCCAAACCTGTGCACAGGTACACGGACATGCTCTGAGTTAATGTTGATTTACTGAATATATTATTTTCTTGAGTAAGAGAAATTAAGTAAGAGTATTGAGTTATTCAGTCATTTTCACATATTCACATATGTCAAGTGTTTCCACAAGTTAACCAGACAACTGAAGTATATACTTGAGTATAGGCGCATTGTTGGTAAGTTGTTCATAAGTGTGTGATTTAGCATATTGATGTCATGTAACCTGGTCAAATAATTGCGTCTAATTAACCGTGACAGATGACGTTGGGTCCCACAGTTCCTGTACAATAAACCATTTTTTTGTCCTTAAAGTTGTTTATTGAGTGAAAAATATTTGCTTGTAATGAGATTTTAATTTACAGTAATATACCTTTAATCTATAAGTTATTGATGTACTATACCCACTAGTTCCACTAAACTAGCCGGAACTTGAGGCTGCTCCCTGAGCTATCATTGGTCGGGACCTGTATTCCTTACCTCTCTGAAGTAGCCTAATCGAACCTCAAATCGGGAACCCGAGCTCGGCTGTCAGGTAAAAAGAAACATAACTGCCGTGCACACTCACACTGTGACACACCTACATACATACGTACCTGGGGGATATAACATTTGGCGTCAACTGAACAGGATTCGGAGTCCAAAGTAAGGAAATCAATGATTATTGAAAAACATGTCGACAGAACAACCTCCCTCAGGGGCAGAGCCCAGCGGCGAACACAACAGATCAGAACAAGCTACACCTGCAACGGCACAAATCAATCCAATCACCCTGCAATACTACTTTGGAGCCCCATGGCTCCCAACATACAGTGGGGATGTCCACAGTCCAGAAGGAAACACCTTAACTGATATTTAAAAATAAAATGAAATCTATGTTTCGGCTGTATCCCCTAAGTGACCAACAACAGGTAGAGATATTGATAGGCCAATTAAAAGGATCAGCCCTTAGGGAAGTGAACTCATGGCCATTGGATGAGAGGAAAAATGTAGATCAGGTGTTGAAAAGGCTAGCCACTACCTTCGAAACACGAACACTCCCTGAACTAAAAATGAAATTTTATGCTCTTAAGCAACGATTGGGAGAAACCCTCCGTGACTACGCATTGAACTTACAGGAATCATACGAGCAATACAGGCTGTTGATGCAGAGGAAGTCAGAAACACTGACGAGGCCCTAATAACTCAATTTATCAAAGGGTCCATGGGAGAAAGTATTCGAGCATAATTACGGTTGTTGAAACTGCAGAAGCCAGACGACTCATTTTTGGATTTCAAAGAGGCTGCGATCAGAGTAGTAGGCACTAATACAAACCGAAATGTGGAGTTCCCAGAGATGCCAGGATTCCATGAGTACCCATGTTCTGAGAAAACGTCAAAAAGCAAAGATACCGTACTACAAGGTATTCAAGCTCCATCTACAGACCCAATGTAAACCCAGAAGAAACAACTGGAAGACTTGATGGTGGGGATGGCAGAAATGCGAAAGGAGATGTGGCACATCACAAAGCAGCAAAATACTGGTCCCACCGAACCTAGGTGGAGAACTGAACGAAGGAGTTCCTCGAGCGATTGGTGGGATCCTCCCCGAAGGGGTGGAAGGAGGTCGACTGATCAATTTGATGGGCAGGGCTGCCCGATCTGTAGGCGATGTCAGGGAGCAGGCCACGTAGAGAGGAATTGTAGTCGCTCAGAGGATTTCAACTCCAATTCCCCGAGGGTGGGGGCCGAACCTCGGGGAGAGCAAGCAGAGTAGACCCAGACACTAAAAAGTGGTGGCCCCAGTATATTGGACTGTGCCCGACGATTCCAATACTCATCGATGGTGTAGAGACACTAGCAATGTTAGATACTGGGTCACAGATTACTACAATACAACTCTCAGCCTTCCGACAACACTGGGGGGATAGACAACTACTATTACCTCCGCCAACTTGGCTGCAACTTATAGCTAGTAACGGCCTGGGAATTTCCAGCATTGGTTACTGGGAAGCGGATGTAAAAATTGGAGAGACTCTTCTGCTACGGCAGGGGTGCTTGGCGACCGAAACAAGCGATGCCAAGTTGGCTCCTATAATTTTAGGAATGAACATCCTACAGAAGTGTCCTGAAGAATTGGTGTCCACTTTGAGAGGAGAGTTGTCTAGAGTGGCTTTGCAGGGACAACGTGTCTTGCAGAAAACTATCAAGGTGCTACAAGCACATCAAAAATTTCTGAGTAATGGTGAAGTCGGGAAGGTGCGGCTAACAGATGGCAAACCTATCAAACTGCAGCCAAATTCCGAGACCATCCTCCGGGGTAAAACTCGCTACGGCCCAAATGGGCAGAACTATGATGCTCTGATAGAGTCATGCCTGATCCCAGCTA
Organism: Taudactylus pleione; assembly: GCA_031769625.1. Classification (NCBI taxonomy): domain Eukaryota; kingdom Metazoa; phylum Chordata; class Amphibia; order Anura; family Myobatrachidae; genus Taudactylus; species Taudactylus pleione. The sequence goes on along the minus strand of JAUIMM010000364.1, from coordinate 4,970,838 downwards.
AACATGATGTAGTGGTGGCAAGCACCTTAGTAACAGTTGAAAATGGAAGGGTCCCAGTGCGAATACTTAACCCCCATAACCGGTCAGTTAAGTTGTATCGGAATCAACCGCTGGCCAAGTTACTCTGGACCACGTTCCAGGATGTTTTGCACCCAACCATCCAAGCTGATCAACTCAACATGACTACAAAGACTGACCTGGTGGGTGAACAGAAGGCTGAGTGGTGGAAGGAGATTCAAATTGGGGATGCCAGTATTTCAGAGGAACACAGGCGAGGGGCTCTCCAAGTAGTAGAGGAAAATGCAGAGACTTTCAGCCAGAGTCCAACAGATCTGGGTGTCGTCGCAGATATACAGCATCGGATCCTCACTGGGGACGCATCCCCTATCAAAGAAAAACATTGTCCACTAGCCCCAGCATTATACCAGCCGGTGCGTCAAATATTGGAGGACATGAAGGCCAATGGGATCATCCAGGAGAGTCATAGGCCATGGGCGGCACCCATGGTATTGGTTCAGCAAAAAGATGGACAACTACGATTCTGTGTAGACTATAGGAAGCTGAATAACATTACCCACAAGGATGCATATCCCCTACCCAGGATCGAGGAGTCTCTCACCGCACTCAAGTCTGCTAACTATTTTTCAACCTTGGATTTGACAAGCGGATACTGGCAAGTACCAATGGCCACCGCCGACCGAGAGAAGACCGCTTTCACCACCCCAATGGGATTATATGAATTTACTCGTATGCCATTTGGATTGTGTAACGCACCTGCAACCTTCCAAAGGGTGATGGAACACTGTCTGGGGCACAGGAATTTTGAAACCGTTCTCCTCTATCTAGATGATATTATCATCTTTTCTGAACACCTTCAACACTTACAAGAGGTCTTTCAGCGATTGGCCAAGTACGGACTCAAATTGAAGCCCTCCAAGTGCCATTTACTGAAGCCCAAAGGTCAGTACCTGGGCCACATTGTAAGCTCTGAAGGCGTCACACATGACCTGGAGAAGATCAGAGCGTTGCTAGACTGGCCCATCCCACAGACAGTTAAGGACGTCCGACGTTTTTTAGGCTTCGTGGGATACTATCGAGGATTCATTAAGGATTTTGCCAAAATCGCTACCCCATTAATGGAGTTACTCTGAGGGATCCCCAAAGATGGATATAGTAAAAGAATACTCATCGAGTGGACAGCGGAACGCCAGATGGCCTTCGACCGACTAAAAGGGATTTTGACAGAAGCACCATTACTGGCTTGCCCGGACTATAGTGAACCTTTTCGCCTGTATACAGACGCCAGTAAGCAGGGCCTAGGGGCAGTCCTCGCTCAAGTTCAGGATGGTCAGGAACGCGTTATAGCCTATGCCAGCCGAAGTCTTTGTAAAACCGAAAGAAACAACGCTAACTACAGCGCTTTCAAGCTGTAGTTTCTAGCTTTGGTGTGGGCTGTGACAGAGAAATTCAGGGACTATCTTGCTGCTACCCCTTTTGTTGCCTTCACTGTTTGTAACCCACTGGCCCATCAAACAACTGCCCGTTTGTGAGCGCTAGAACAGCGATGGTCATCACGGTTGGCCAATTACCGGTTTAAGATAGAATATAGGAGTGGCCGCAGCAATGCCAATGCAGATGCCCTGTCCCGACTACCCATGGTTGAGGGAGACTCAGAGGAGGCTGATCAGTGGGAACAAGTGGAGATACCCAATTTCAGCCCCCGCACCAATACACCCAAGCAACATTTTGTGGCTTCAACTACAACCGAGAGGTGGGGTGACCAAGGAGGGGGAACCAAGGATGAGTGGATTCACTGGCAGAATGAGAGTCCATGTCTGCGACAACTGAAAGAGCGATTGATTACCCCCCAGAGCGGCAAACGGCAGCCCCAGAGTTGGTTCACCTGTGGCGGCAGTGGGATCGACTTGAACTGCAGGGAGACCTGCTCCTGCGGCACAGTATGGATCCAAAGACCCACCTACCTGTCAAACAACTAGTGGTACCTCGGATAAGAGTTGACACCATTTTAAGGGCTTACCATGACCAGTCTGGTCATTTCAGCTGCCAGAAGATAGAAACCAATCTTAGGAAAAGATTCTACTGGAACCACCTGCGCCAAGATGTGGAAGACTGGTGTAAAGCCTGTCTGACTTGCGCGACACGTCAACCTGTACTGCATGGACAGAAGGCACCGCTCCATCCCATTATTAGTCAGCAACCCTTTGAAATCGTCTCTATCGACCATATTAAATTGGAGCCAAGTCATACTGGGTGCACTTACGCCATAACCATCATAGACCACTATACAAAGTTCGCCGTTGCCTTGCCAGACCGAGACCTAATGGCCAAGACAACAGCTGAAATCTTCTGGTGGGCATTTGTCAGGCCTTATGGGTATCCAACCAGCATTCTCACAGACCAGGGCCCATCCTTTGAATCCCGACTCTTCCAGGAATTTGTGTGCCCTATACGCCTGTAAAAAACTATGCACAACTGCGTATCACCCTCAGGGGAATGGAGCCTGCGAAAGAATGAACCAGACTCTGATAAGTATGTTTAGGGCCGTACCACTTGCACAGAGACTTGAATGGCCTACCTTGCTGGTGGAATTGATCTTCAAATACAACAACACGACACATAATTCGACGGGATATACTCCCTACTACTTGCTCTTTGGACGTCAGGGGAAACTCCCTGCCAACATCCAGCTGGACATACCGGGAGACACTTCATTAAAGTTCTGCCCGGAGATAACATGGGTACAAGAACACCAGAACAGACTGAAGGAGGCATGAACCATAGTCAGTCAACGAATGGATACTGTACGGGAGTGGCAGAAAAGGGATTATGACGTTGATGCTCATGCTAGTCCATTGGCTGTGGGCAGTAAGGTGCTGAAGAAAAACAACCAGCGACATAGCAAATTAGACTCCCAATGGGAACCTACTCCATACATAATTACAGCAGTTCCTATGACTGAGGTGGCCATCTACCGCATAGAGCGGGAGGATGGCAGCCACAAGAAGCTGATTCATCGGGACCAACTTAAATTATATCCCAACCATCATGAGGAGATCGAAGTGACACAGAGGCATCAAACACGGAACTTGGATCAAGACGACCAAGCAATAGCAGGGATGCCGGATAACCCCTTGGATCTAGTGATGAGTATGTACTGGCCAGCTGTATCCATTTTTACATACCCGGAGCAAGGCAGGCAGTTGGAAACCCATAATGTGGATGATCGATTGGAAGAAACTCCATCAAACTCTGTGATAAGGTGCTTGGCAAGGAGCACGAGAGGGACTTGGCCAGTAAGATGTAGACAATAGCGTGTTCCAGAATTGAGACTCCATTAAGTGAGCAAATATGTTGACTAGTTATGATAGGTAGAATTACATGTGATTGAACATGAGCTAATGAATGTTGTTGCCAGGTGTATTGATGATTAACACCTAAATTGTTTAGTACTTGTAAATGAAGGTATTTCATGCTGGTAAATTTATTGCTGTTGTGAAGTAATGGACTTTATCAGGGAGCCACAAATGCGTGAGGACATGCATCATTCAAGCAGGGATGAATGTGGTACCCCCAGAAATTACAGGCTGCATGACAGCCCACAGTATATACATTAAAAAAATAGATGTATTATCCTATAGCCTGGGAGAACTCACATAGCCCTCCCTGTACCACTAAAATATGAGTGGTGTGCCCCTGGACTGACAGGCACACAAGCACAAAACCCTCAACTTAGTCTTCCTCCCCCCTCCTCATTGGAAAACTTGGCTGCAGCAGGGGGAGGTGTAAATGAGGGAACAGCCAGCACTCCTCACCTGAATGGATGGAGCAGCAGCAGAGACAGGAAATAGAACACTGAGGCAGACTGGGAAGAGCAGCCATTGCTGGTCTGTTCTGTGCAGTGAGAGCAGCAGTGATTCCAGCAGCAAGAAAAGCAGGCTGCAGACTGAAGTGTGCTGATTTCTTCAGTGATATTGCAGAGACATGGGCAGACACAGGAGAGAAATCCCCCATTGGGAGGAAACAGGCAGAGCAGCCAGAGTAAAGCTTCCCCATTACCAGTGACACCCTGCTGCCCATATATGGAGGACTAGGGGCAGTTGCAGCAAGAGAGAGCCCTGAGAGGGGAAGAAATGAATACAGAGCCAGCACAGTGTTTTCAGCAGCCTGTGACAACCCTGGGAGGTGGGTTGGCATGCTTCCAAGGAAAATCCTATACAAGTAAGAAGGGACACTATTCATGCATCTCTTACACACACCTCAGTTGAATTGTTCTGGAGAGTAGGAAGCTCTCATTTTACTCTAAGGCACAGGGTAGCTTATTGTCAGCCAGTAATATTCTTCTGCTATGTTCCAGCACCCAACCTTAGTAAAGGAATAGACCAACTCCAGTACAATCCTTGTCTGCCTGTGACACCCTACAGATCAGTGATCTTTTGGAGTTAGATCAGCAGGAGAAACCTGTAAGAATTCACATGAGCACAGTAAACCCAGCAGTGGCAGGGAAGCTAAAACATACAAACTCTCTTTCAACGGCATTGCATCTTATGTATATATATACAGTTGAGGACAGACAGTGTGATAACTGGCCAGGAGTGACTCCATGTTTATGAAGGACGGTGCTCTAAAATTGTGCTAGAAAGAGTGATGTAAGAAAAGTGTGGAGGATAGTACCACCTAGCAGACAAAACTAAGACTGCATGTTGGATAATTGTACTGAGCCTTAAGGTGCGTACACACTACACGATATGCTCCCTGAGCGATATCGTGTAGTGTGTCCCCGGCAGGCTGTGCTCAATGTCGTTCATGACATTGAGCACAGCCACTGAACGATATCATTAACGATATCGTTCAGCGCCGGGCTCTCTTCCCCCGTTCCCGAACATGCAGCAACCTGACGACATCGTCAGATTGTGCTACATGTTCAGGCGATGGACAATGTCGGAAACGACCAGCGGGAGTGCGCATCGCTGGTCGTTTCCGACATAAAAGTGCACGATTTGTGCATGATTACTGAGCGATTGCACGATTACGATGTTGTAATCGTGCAGTCGCTCAGTAATATCGCCTAGTGTGTACCCACCATTACTCTGCATAACAGCTGTGATAGATTACATCTTGGACTCAAAGAATAGCGTATCGCCCTAGAGTAGCGGAAATATATACAGTTAATATACTGTGTCTCTGGAATAACCTTCTCCGCTCAGCGTGCCCACTGCCAGGACAGGAACTTACCCCCACTAGGGTGACACGTTTAAAATTAGATATATATGCATATATATCCATACTGGTACACATAAAAGAGGGACTCCAAACCTGTGCACAGGTACACGGACATGCTCTGAGTTAATGTTGATTTACTGAATATATTATTTTCTTGAGTAAGAGAAATTAAGTAAGAGTATTGAGTTATTCAGTCATTTTCACATATTCACATATGTCAAGTGTTTCCACAAGTTAACCAGACAACTGAAGTATATACTTGAGTATAGGCGCATTGTTGGTAAGTTGTTCATAAGTGTGTGATTTAGCATATTGATGTCATGTAACCTGGTCAAATAATTGCGTCTAATTAACCGTGACAGATGACGTTGGGTCCCACAGTTCCTGTACAATAAACCATTTTTTTGTCCTTAAAGTTGTTTATTGAGTGAAAAATATTTGCTTGTAATGAGATTTTAATTTACAGTAATATACCTTTAATCTAAAAGTTATTGATGTACTATACCCACTAGTTCCACTAAACTAGCCGGAACTTGAGGCTGCTCCCTGAGCTATCATTGGTCGGGACCTGTATTCCTTACCTCTCTGAAGTAGCCTAATCGAACCTCAAATCGGGAACCCGAGCTCGGCTGTCAGGTAAAAAGTAACATAACTGCCGTGTATACTAACACTGTGACACTCCTAGATACATAAGTACCTGGAGAATATAACACAATTCCCAGCCTACCCCGGACTCCCGCGTGAGGTGCACCGTATACAGAGGGCGTAACCAGGCACGTACCCTGGACCATCCCATCACGGACCAGTCTCCTCCTGAAGTGAGTAAAGCCACCTGCTAGTGACGGTGGACGGCAGAGGATCACGTGACCTCACGGGATCGTGAGACTCTGGCCGCCCCGCCGCTACAGGTGCATCCGTCAGAAGAAATACAGCGATCCACATCACCCGCCCATCAGAAGCCACTTTAACAGAGAAGGAAGTGGAACTCTAGAAGGGAAGGGTAATTTGTCGGACCGGAGGACACGGGACACCGCCCCTCCAGAGCGCAACAACCCAGAACTACATATAGCATCCTTGCAGATATTCCTATTGTTTGAAATTTTTTTTCCTTAACCCCTGGACAGCTACAACCTTCCTGTTAGGAAGGTGAACTTGTGACTTTCCTGCTCTCAATTGTGTGCATACATTCTCCTTTCCCTCCCCCCCTTCTTTCACACTCATTATGTCCATAATTGTAGATACAGTGGGAGCAAGTTAGCCTTGTGACTATCTTAATATCCCATTTTTAACTGCTATGATCCACCCATTTCTAATAAATACAACACTTGGGTTCTTTAGTGTACAAATTACATGAGGCAGCTGCCTACAACTTACATCATCAAGCGCAGGTATTGTTTATCATTGTATCTATGTAAATTAGGGATGTGCGCCGGACCATTTTTGCCGGATTTGGATTTGGTTCTAATTCGTCGTCCGGCTTTGGATTTGGATTTGGATTTGCCAAACTGCGGTGACTGGCTTTGGATTTGGATTTGGATTTTTTTACAAAAATTTACAAAAAAAGCTAAAATCACATAAATTGGTCTTTTTTTCTTCCTAGAGTATTATTAACCTCAATAACATTAATTTCCAGTCAATTTAGACCATATCACAGCTTATAATATTGTTTTCAACATTATTGGCCAAAGGTTGCAGTGAGCTGACTGGTTACTAAGCGACAAAGCAGCGGCACAACGACACAGACACCACAGTATAAAGCACATCTATGACATATTGCCTCACAGCAGTGGCAGAAATGAAAAGTAGTGCACCCACCCAGTGGGGTACGGCCAGCAGAATCACAGTACTTGTTTACATAGTGGGCTACGGCACAAGGAGTCACAGTGCACAATCTTATTCACATTACACCGCACATAGGGCCTGATTCACATTACACCATAAAGTAGTGTCTCTTATTTATGTTACGACACACAGTAGTGCCCCTTTTACACAATGCCCACAGTAGTGACCCTTTTACACAATGCCCACAGTAGTGCACCTTTTACACAATGCCCACAGTAGCGGTGTCCCTTACACAATGCCCCCAGCAGTGGTGCCCCCTATGCAGTCCCCTTAGTAGTAGGGTCCCCTATGCAGTGCCCCCAGTAGAATGCCCCCCATTAGCAGCCCCCCCCCAGTAGTATGTCCCCCATTAGCATGCCACCCAGTAGTATGCCCCCCATTAGCAGGCCCCCCCCAGTAGTATGCCCCCCATTAGCAGCCCCTCCAGTAGTATGCCCCCCCCAGTAGTATGGCCCCCCCAGTAGTAGGCTGCCCCAGTAGCAGCCCCCCCAGTAGTAGCCACCCCTGTAGTATGGCCCCCCCTGCAGTATGGCCCCCCAGTAGTAGTAAGCCCCCCCAGTAGTATGCCCCCCCAGTAGTATGGCCCCCTCAGTAGCAGACCCCCCCAGTAGCAGACCCCCCCAGTAGTATAGCCCCCCCAGTAGCAGGCCCCTCAGTAGTATGGACCCCCAGTAGCAGACCCCCCCCAGTAGCAGACCCCCCCAGTAGTATAGCCCCCAGCAGTAGCAGACCCCCCCAGTAGTATAGCCCCCCCCAGTAGCAGGCCCCCCCAGTAGTATGGCCCCCCCCGCACCCCCAGTAGCAGACCCCCCCAGTAGCAGACCCCCCAGTAGCGCCCCCGGCCCTTGCACAAGTAAAAAAATAAAAACTTACCTGAATCCCCGCTCCCGCGCCGTCCGCTCTGCTGTCACACGCTGAGGAGGAAGCCGGAAGACGGAGCTCATGTGTGAGCTCCAGCCGGCTCCCTCCATGCAGCAGGCAATGAGAGTCTGTGTGACTCTCATTGGCTGCTGTAACAAACATACAGCTGCCGCTGGCGGCTGTGTGTTTGTTCTGTGTAGGGCACAGCGCTATCACAGCGCTCTGCCCTACACAATAGGAGCCCTGATGTCGGATTCTCTAGTGAGAATCCGACATCAGGCGGCCACCGTTCGACCCCGAACGGGGATCCGAGTCAGTTGGTGAACACCCGAACAGGGTTCGGGTGGACTCGGATCCCCAATGTTCGGAGCGGTTCGGATTCCACAGAATCCGAACCGCTCATCTCTAATGTAAATTAGGGGAATCAGGATAGACCCCTATATACCAGCAGCTTCCAATACAGAAGGTGGGCGAAGGTTCCCATGACTATTTTTGTTATTTGTGTCCAGGGCTGGGCGGCCCATTACACCGGGTACGCAGCCGAGTACGGCGCCAAGTTGTAAGGGCGTCATCTGTCCCAACGCTGTGCTGCTGTCCCCCAAAGCCGCTGGAGTTACAATGAGTCACACTGACTAATATGCCACTGCGTAGCGGCAGCCAGCTAAAGCCGCTGCTGGAACATTGGCCCATACTTTGTTGATTTACAGCAAGCCGGGCACGGCTGGAGGTGGAGGAGTGGCCGCTCTCTTCTAGTCCCCTCTCCTGAGCTCCTCCCCCTCAGAGTGACACAGCTTAAGAGTTTGTGTCCGGCTGGAAGAGGAGGAGGGGCCACGCTCTCCCTGCTCCTCCCCTCCAACCCCAGATTCCGCTGGCTGTGCTGCTGCTTGGACGCTGGGGATCTGACATCACAAACTCGTGACCATCCCTGGCGTGAATTCCAAGGTTAGGAGGAGCCATCCACGTGCTGCAGTCCCAGGTAAGACAATTTAATTTCTTTTGTATTTATCATGCACTGGCTGTTACCCTCTTCCTGTCATCACCCTGTCACTGTCACCCATTGGTCATTCTTTCCCTGTCACCCACAGCTGTCACCATCTCCTGGCGTCACCCTCTCCCTGTCACCTAGTACTGCCACCCTCTCCCTGTCACCTAGTACTGCCACCCTCTCCCTGTCGTCACCCTCTCCCTGTTGTCACCCTCTGTCATATAGTGCTGTCACCCTCTGTCACCTAGTACTGCCACCCTCTCCCTGTCGTCACCCTCTGTCATATAGTGCTGTCACCCTCTGTCACCTAGTGCTGTCACCCTCTCCCTGTCGTCACTCTCTCCCTGTCACCCACTGGTTGTCTCCCTCTGCCTGTCGTCACCCTGTCCCTTTCACCCATTGTTTATTTTCTTCCTGTCACCCACTGCTTTCACTGTCTCTTGGCATCACCCACTGCTGTCACCCTCTCCCTGTCACCCTTTGTCACCCTCTCTCCGTCACCCAGTGCTGTCACTCTTTCCCTGTCATCACCCTTTCCCTGTCGTCACCCTTTCCCTGTCACCTAGTGCTTTCACCCTCTCCCTGTCATCACTCTTTCCCTGTCACCCTCTGTCTGTCACCTAGTGCTGTCGCCCTCACGCTGTCGTCATTCTCTCCATCACCCTCACCCTGTCATCATCCTCTACCTGTCACCTTCTTCCTGTCACCCTCTCTCTGTCACCCACTCCCTGTCACCTAATGCTGTCACCCTCTCCCTGTCACCCACTGGCTGTCTCCCTCTCCCTGAATATGTTTCTTAGGGTGTATTTGTAGCTTAACACCCAGGGTGGTCCTGCTGTATAGGGGCCCTTTAACACTTCATACACTTTTCTGTGGCGGTGTCTATGTGTGTGTTTAATTATTTTCATGTAGGGCCTATGTGTGTTTTTTTTTTTCATGCAAATCCTATATGTTTTATTACTTTTATGTGGATGCTAATGTGTGTGGTGTTTTCTCATGTGAGGATCTATGTGCTTTTTTTCCCCTGCAAAGCGATATCTGTTTTATTTTCACATGGGGGCAGAATGTGTTTTGATTTTTTTTAATGTGGAGCCTATGGCCCTGATGCAGAGCCGGTCGCTCTGACAGAGCGCTCGCTCTGAATCAGGGCCAGTCTTTTTTTTTTTTAGAATGGCCTCCTGACCACCCACGGCTATAGCGAGCGGCCAGGAAGATGGTCGCGATGGTCAAGCCCATCGCGACCACCGGGCTTGCGACGAGACCCTTGTGGTAGGGTCTCGTTGCCACAAGCCCCAGAGTGATTTCGGCTCTAACAGAGCCAAAATCTCTCCCACTGACATCACTCGTGATGTCAGTGGGGCCGGCCCCAAACGGAGGCATTCACATGGGAACGCCTCCGTTTGGGCAGCCGCTCCCCCGACCCATCCACCTAAGGGGGCGTGCTGTCACTCAACATCGACAGCACGCCCTCTTTGGTACGAGACCAGGAGCGACAGATTGCCCGCCGTTATCCGGGTCTCAGGCATGCACACGACGGAGCCGGCTCCATCGTGCGCATGCGCTCTTGGCCACCATCGACCCGGTTGTGATCGCTCAGCGCTTGCGACCGGGTCTGAATCAGGCCCAATGTGCTTTATTATTTTTATGTGGGGGCCTATGTATGTGTTTTTTATTTATCACGTGGGGCCCCACACAGTGGAGGTTAATGTGTGTGGTTTTTTTTTTCCCTCTTTTGGGTCCATTGTATATTATTACTAAGGATTCTGTATTTTCTGATGCAGGAGAAGGTCCATGTGGGGTGACACCATTAGTTACTACACTCGGTTACACCAATCTTAGAGACGCCACTGAGTATAGTATTAAATTATAGCCATGTATATATAAAGCTGGTATTTTTAACTATAGCTTCCATTTTATCATTGTTACATTATTACATGCACTCCCGATATTTCACACACCGAAATATGAGGCTTTATTTCAACAAGGGGCGCCAAAATATATCCGCTTACCAAAAAAATTAGGCTTGGGCCGGCCCTGTTTATGTCAGCTGTTGCCATGGTGATGGGTGCACGTTGGTGAGGTCATCAGTGATGCGCATACCAATGAGACTCTAGCCGGAAGCTGGGGAGAAGAACGCGGAACATGGTGAGGGGGAGCACGTATTTAAGCTTAGTTTGTTTTTGCATTCTCTGTGTCCTGATGAAAATACTTTTGTATTGAAACGTCGACTTGACTTGATTTGTCTTCAACGGGTGTATTGTCCCTTTTTTCAAATCCCTGAGTGCCACCGGTGTTGTTATTCTATACATATATATTTAAATATATATATATATATATGACAACAATACCGGCGGCACTGAGGGATTTGAAAAATACATATGCTGTATATAAAACATGGCAAGGTGAACGGTACTCTAGATGACTTGGTTAATAAACTACAGGTCCCACTGTTTAAATATCAACGTTTCAGAGCTTTATTCTTTCATTAGGATATGTATATATATATATATATATATATATATATATATATATATATAATTTGTGCTTTATAGGTGGAAACTGTCCTGTTTTGGTGCTATGCTGTGCTGCTGTACATCTTGATAAAGGTAATGGACCAAAACGTTGACATGGATCTGTATGTATGAAATAAAGGACTCTGCATTTTTTCCATTTCTCTAAATTCCTGGTGAGTTCCCCTCTATACATCTCTGTCTCTCTCTCTCTCTCTCTCTCTCTCTCCATCCCAAATGTGTGGGAGGTAGATCCAAATATTTTATGTAGGTTGATAGGCACCAAGGGCCTCATTCAGAGGCGGTGGGAGGATGCAAGCGGTTGCTCAGGAACTGGGCGGCCACTTGCATCCTGACCGCCCGCCTCTGTTGCGGTCGTTAGGCTGTGGGTTTACGCCCACAGCTCTAACGACCACTCGGGTGATGGTCATGATGGTCAGAGACCATCGCGACCATCGGGGCTTACGACGAGACCCTAGGGTAGGGTCTCACTTGTCGTAAGCCCCGGAGAGCTTCTGGCTCTGTCAGAGCCGGAAGCTCTCCACTGACATCACTTGTTATGTCAGTGGGGCCTCCCCCAAACGGTAAGCATTCCCATGGGAACGCCTCAGTTTGGGCTGCCACCCCCCCGGCCCGCCTTCCAAACGGGGCGAGCTGTCAATCAACATCGACAGCTCGCCCCCTTTGGAAAGAGACCCACTGCGACCAGCGCTGTCGGTCATAGCAGGTCTCACGCATGCGCACGAGGGAGCCAGCTCCCTCATGCGCATGCGCACTGGCCAAACATCGAGGCGGCCGTGCGGTCATAGACCGTACGGCCGCCTCTGAATAAGGTCCCATGTACCAGCTATAAATTACCTTGTAGGCATTTTCGTCAGTTTATAAGGAGATTGAACTACAGACCCTATCCCATAGTGTAAATCCGTCTGGGCACAGAACTTTATTAGCTTCCATTCGTTTAATGGCAGGGGCTATCGTCTTCAGTAATTTCTGCACCCAATGCCTTGGAGGCTGCAGATTTAAGGTGGAGTAAGTTACATTTTGATAGAAACTGTTAGTTTGATAGCATGTCCAATGGTTGGAGTGGAGGAATTGTACAATGTATTATAGACTGTTAGAAATTCCTCGTGGTACGTTTAAGATTGTCCAATAATTTCCCTGTGGAGGTCTTAATAGAGAGAATACTGTTTTGTGATAGTTTGTTAGTTACCTATCCGCCTTGTCCACCTTTTCATACAATGACTGATTTAATAATTTCAAGAGGTTTCAACAAGTTGTATAGGTATTTCACACTTGGCAGCCATGAGTTGGTGAGTGGGGAACGGTCATCCATATAGTCTTGTGTTTTACCTCACGAATCCACAATTGCTCTGAAAGTATTTCATTTGTCTTTAACTTTCTTAGAATATGCCCAAACTCTGATTAGGTCACCAAATGATGGGCCTCTCACAGTAGCATTGGGGAGATGTGAGTTCCTCTTTTGATTTCATGGTTCCTTATTCTTGCCTGGATATTATATCAGAACGTAGTATCTTTTCCCATAATATTTATTAGACAATGCAAATAATCTGTCTCAAAATGGGGCAAAACTTAAGTTTCCAGTAAGTCTCAGATCTTGCGTGTTGTGGATTGCCTATATGCAGGCCCGTCAAAAGCCGCGCTGTGCCCCAGTAAAAAAGGGGACATGGCCTAATCGCGGATGGCGTGGCCACGCCCCCGTAGGTAAGAAAAAAAAAGGTTTTGCTACGCTGGCGAGGTGGGGCGCAGTGAGCCCCCTAAGCCCAGCGTGTGCTGGGCTGCTGTATGATGTAAGAGGGGGGGAAATGGTGCCGGACCGAGGCCCCCGCCGGGCCCCTCCAGCAAGCCCGGGCCCGGGTAAATTTTGCACACCCCCCCTCTCGTGCCCCTGCCTATATGAGTCCCTTCCTAGTGATCTGGCGCCATTTCACACAAGAGAGTGGATGGATAGGGTGTAGGTTGCAGTTGTGCTTCAATAGACGCCATGAGAGAGAGCTGTAGGTAGATGCAGTGAGTGGGAAGGGTGTAAGAGACTGCAGTCATCCTTGTCACTGAGTGTGTGTTTGTTAGCTAGCAACTGCAATCTAGTGCAAACTGGCTACTATCACTGTGTGTTTGTTTGTCAGGCACTAGTACAAAAACAGGTTTTTGAGTATATTTGTTAGAAGTGAATGAGCTACACTTACAATTATACACTTATTATTATCTTACAAAAATACTGTGCTCTGAGTGAGCTGAGCAAATACTTTTCCTTTTTTTTTAAACTAATTTTAAATCAAGGAAGATAGTGTGTATTTGAGAGGCAGTGTATATTACTGTACTTACTGGGTGTGGTGTCCGTGTCAACTGCATCCCAAAATAATTAAAATGGATTTTTCAGGCGTAAAAAACATTTAATTTCTCTTATATTTAAATGTAAATCATTCAAGAGTGTGTGTTTGGGAGAAGCAGCATATTTTACTGATGTTAGTGGGTGTGGTCATGTCCACGTCAGCTGCACCCCAAAAAGATTAAAGTGGAAAAATCTTTTTTTCTGGTCTCAAAAAATGTAAAATTTTTTACACTTTACTTTAAATCATATTTCAAGAGTGTGTGTTGTAGAGAGGCAGCGTATATTGCTGTACTTACTGGGTGTGGCCATGTCACCCCAAAAATAATAAGTGCAAAAAAAGAATATATTTTTTTATGGTGTCAAAAAACATCTTTTAATAAAACTGCATGGTAAAAATAACAGTCCCTCATTTCCCTATGTCAATGTACGTTAACTTGGTGTGGTGGCAGTTAAGTTCAACTTCAGTAGCTTTACTACTGTCCTAGTGTAAAAATCAATCATGGATCAGTTGATAGAAGAATAGGAACAACCCAGTACTAGTTCTGGCAGTCATAGTACTTCTTCAACATCTAATTTTAAAGAAGGTAAAGGAGTAAGAAGAAAGTGTAAGAAATGGTACTCCAAATCTAAACAATGTTTGACAATCTTTAAGATAACATCACCTCTAACTGCCTAAAAATGTAAAATTGCCAACATGCCAAACACCACACATAGTGGTAAAGAAAGGCTCAGACCATGCTATGTTAGCATTAGATCTGCCATTGTACGGACATTCCACTTAACTACAGATATGTGGACAAACGATACTAGTCAAACTAAAGACTGTGACAGCCCACCGGGTGGGTGTATCGCCTTCAGCAGCATACAACCCCAGCTTCAAAATTGACTGGAAATAAATATTATTGATGTTAATAATACTGTTGGAATAAAAACAGGTCCAAATTACATAATTTTAGCTGTTTTTATAAATTTTTAAAGCTGTCCAGAACCAAAACAATTGGGGCTCGACTCTACACACATTTCTAAGGTAACATCTAAGGTAATGTCAGATTAAGTTACCATTACTTTAAAATTTGTCTAAAAAAAAAAACATACCTAAAACTCACCATGTACTACACATTTCTTTTTTGCAACTCCCTCCTTTGTATTTTCTCTAAGGATATAACATCCTTAACTCTCCCTGCATCTCCCCTCTCTGGGCACACTGCCGCCCTATTGAGTCACTCACCTCTTCTAAAAACTAATGAGATTTCTTTTCATCAAAAATTAACTATTACAGCCTCATTGTGTCACTATAAAAATTTTTTACACACCTACAACTATATCTACTTCTCCATTCTTCTACTTTTATTATCTGGTGACATATCACCAAATCCAGGCCCCACACACGGACAGCGGATATACTATGGAATAAATATCCTGCAAACCTCACATGTCTCCCATCACCCTCCAAATCAATAAATGTGCCTTATAGAATTCACACTTGATCACAACTTATTATTTTACTTCTGAACATCTCTTTACAATAACTACTTTTACCAATTTCTACATTTACCTGAGACTGCTGGTTTATACGTTAACCAAACTCTCTAAATAGCCCTTCATGAAGTGGCTTCAGCTACCCGTCAGACTTCACGTAAACTGATATAACAGCCATGGCTCTCCACAGACACCTACAAAAACTGCCTCTTAAAGTAGAATGTCAGTGGCGTAAATCTTAATTCAAATGACTTCCACACATACTGTAAAATAGGAATCCACCCATCTGTCATCCTAACCCTCTGTCCAATGGTCACTGTCTACCCCATCCGTGTCACCCCTGTCTGTTTGCCCATCCCCTCTAGAATGTAAGCTCTCACGAGCAGGGCCCTCTTTCCTCTTGTGCTTATCCTTTCTTTACTTATATTATCTGCTCTATACTCAAAAGCACCTAACCCGTGACTTTTGCCATCCTGCTTCTGTTGCAGCAGTGTTTATATACCATGTACTTGTATTGCATTGTCTTAAACTGTATGACACTGTTTTCTTGTTCTGCACAACTGTCTATGTACTATGTCTATGTACTATGTTTGTGCACTATGTTTATGTACTATGTAAGGCGCTGCGGAACCCTTGTGGCGCCATATAAATAAAGGATAATAATAATAATAATTTCTAATTTATACACAGATTGTATATTCACACTCCTATCAATTCAGTTTCATGCTGCACACTGCAATAACGAATTTGAACACTAGAGGACATGCATACACTACAAAAGAGATTTCAAAATGAAACACTATTAAACACCATTATAAAAAAAGTAAATAGGACAAAATTATCTAAAGTGGGGAAACTATTTTAGGCACAACACTGAAAACCTTGGGGTAAATTTACTAAAGTGAGAGCTTTTAGAAGTGGAGATGTTACCTATAGTAGCCAGTCAGATTTTAGCTATTATCTTCTAGATGGTGCTAGTTAAATGTTAAGTATAATCTGATTGGTTGCTATGGGCAACATCTCCACTTCTAAAAACTCTCACTTTAAGTAAATATATCCCATTGAGTTAGAATTTTCTCCTACTTATATATTTACATTTTGAGATATTGGGGTCTATTCATGTAAAAAATGAAATGGCTACCGGTAATTACTACTATATATCACATCATATTAATGAGATATATAGTAGTGTTATGCATGGTTGCCGACTTTCTGGCTGCCCCTTCCGGCAGGGAGCAGCCCAGATCGGCAGGGCAGGGGGAGTGGCCGGCACAAGGTGGCGTGACCAGACAGGTGACTGTCATTTGTGGGCGGGAAGGAAGGTGGGGCTACGCAATTGCTTCATTTTGGCCCCGCCTCTGCTACACAATGACGATATTACAGGCATTGTGAAGTAGGGGGCGGGACCAAAATGATGCGATCCAGCGTGAATCTATGGTATTAATATATATATGACACAGCATATGCATATGCTGGGTCACTTTAGCCACGGCAGGGCAGGGGTAGGAGGGAAGTGGGGGGGGGGCAGCGGGCAGTCAGAGCAGAGGAGATGCAATCTTAATAGCAGCTGGGGTAGGAGCAGAGCAGGGGGATGGGGGGCCACGTGGGGGCAGCCAACAGTTAGGAGTAGAACAGAGGAGAGCCAGCAAATGCATATGCCCTGGGCTCCTCTGATTGGCTCCTGTCCATGAAGGGGGCGGAGAGAATTTGGAGAAGACTCTTCTCCCCTCAGCAGCCTAATTACGCCATCCTGATATGGTGAATGCGAAGCAAGCAGTAACACAGAAAGCTGAGCTTTCTGTTCTTTCATAAGTCTCACTCACCATACAATAGTATGGTGATGCGATGCAGGCACGGAGCGGGTACACCGCTGGAGAAGTAATACACTTCTCCACTGTAACATGCTCTATGAATTGCATGAAGCTGAGAAGAGCCCTGTATTCAGATAAACAGGACTCCCCTCTGCTTCATGAATAGTCCCCATTGTCATGCTGCGGCTTAGTGAGGAAATAAAATTAACTATGGAAATACTATGGGGCACAAATGAACAACCGTTCTGGAGACAGGTGTATATCTTGAAGCATTGGGGGCCATTTCAAAATGTTGCTATGTGGCCAAATTAGTTTTAGTTATACCCTTATCAGGAGGCAGGGGCAGAACTATGGGAGACAATGGCGGTGCCTGCTGCCGGGCGCCAGCACTGAAGGGGCACCTCCTCCATTGCCCACAATATATGCATCCCACTTAGGGCTGTAAATATGTTCCTGGAGTGTACCATCACGGCCGCCCAATACGTTATGGTAGCTTCTTCCCGGCACCTGAGAAGCTACCATAACCGTATACTAGCGGAGGGCTCCGTGTCAGACGTCGCATCCAGAGCCGTAACTAGACTTTTGGTGCCCTGTGCCAGAAAGAGCATTGGCGCCCCCCTCATTTATCAAAGGGACATAATGCACCCAAAAAAGGGCCATGGCTTCATGGGGAAGGGCCAGGGAAGAGATAGGAGAGTCCAGGAGATGCTGGGGATGAAATAAGAGGAAGCTACAAGTGAGAATGATAATAAACAGAAATTTGACAGGTCCAAACAGCGCCCCCTGATCTGTTGTACCCTGTGCGATGGCAACGGCCGCACTACCCTAGCTACGACCCTGGTTGCATCCATCTATCTATAGCCTGTCCCCGCTCATTGATGTCGCTGCTCCTCAGCAGCTTCTCATGCCAGTGTGACTCTGGCGCCGCCCTCACCCATAACTGCCCACTCCTTCCTGGTGGCAGCTCTAGCCGCGGACCTGTGCTGCAGGTCTGAGCATAAGTGTGGCTGCAGACGGAGCTGCGGGTAAAAGTGCATAGGGGCAGGGGCCTGGGGCACCAGCGACTGAGTCTGGGGGCAGATCTTTGGTGGAGCGACGTTCCGGTATATGAAGCAGTCAGCAGAAGACTGGGCATTTTGTGATTTGTAGTTCCACCACAGTGGCAGTCTTACAGTATCTTGACTCAGTCCTCAAAGCCCCTACATCAGGTGGTTTTCCCCTCCATCAGGGGTATCAGGAGGGCTCCCCACCCCACATCAGATGGCTTTCGCCTCCATCAGGAGGACTCCGAGCATCATGCTAATTGCACTATACAGGTCACTATTTTATCTGTGACTAACGCATAGCTGTATATACCCGAAAAGGGTGTTTTTGGGGGGATATCCTGCAAATTTATTTGAGTAAATAGGCCTAATAGAAGCAAATTCACATATTCTATATTAGTGCTTTTATGTGGATAGATAGATAGATAGATAGATAGATAGATAGATAGATAGATAGATAGATAGATAGATAGATAGATAGATATGCACCATATTTATTTTCCTTTTTTATTGAGGGGGGGGGGGCATCAGATTATAACTTGCCTCCGGTTGTACTAAGCCTTGAAGAGTGATAAATCAGAGAGAGATAAAGTACCAACCAATCAGCTCCCGTCACTTTACAGGCTGTGTAAAGAGGCTTTATCTCTCCACTTTATCACTCTACAAGGCACAGTGATTATTAAACCTTACTTTAAAACTCGTTCAATGTATGCTAAACTGTTGATTACCTCTTGTATTTACATGTGACTTTCAAGTTGAGTGATTAATTAAATATTAATTTATTAATTGATATAAAAGGTTTTGTAATGCATCAGCTGGGTGTTATGACTAGTCGACATTCAGAATGTCGACAAGTTGTGAATGTCGACAGTCAGTATGTAACATGTCGACAGCAGAATGTTGACATATGATTTATTGCTTATTTTAGCCTAATTCTAACCTCTAACCCTAATCCTAAATCTAACCCTTACCCTAAAAATCAACAAAAAACATGTCAACATTCTGGTGTTGATATGTTAAATGTTGACTATCTGACCGTGTTGACATGTCAACCTAATTGTATGTCGACATATTGGTTGTCGGCCTAACGTCCACGTTGACATTCTGACTGTTGTCATTCAGAACCTGTGGACATTCTGGTGTCGATATTCTGGATGCTGACCTGTTGAAAGTCAACTAGCTATTCAGTTACCCATCAGCTATGCTGGCCACATGATGCAAGTGATGAGTGTCAGGATCAATGCCCAATCTGACCAAACAGATAAGTGGCCAACCTGGATGATACTCCATGCCAGTCAGCACATGGTCAGAGCAACTGTTTCACTTTAAGTCTCAGTTAGATTTTAGGGTGTCTATTTACTAAGCCTTGGATGAAGATAAAGTGAACGGAGATAAAGTCCCAACCAATCAGCTCCTAAGTGGCATGTTACAGGCTGTGTTTGAAAAATGACAGGAGCTGAATGGTTGGGACTTATCTTTGTTCACTTTATCTCCATCCAAGGCTTAGTAAATAGACCCCTTAGTCTGACTGGACTTGTTTGTGGGGCACATAAAATGCATAATTAGGCCAAATGGACCAACTTGCACGTGTCTTCTGGGAGAAACAATGAGATTGTCTTCTATGATGATACAATAAGGATACAGAAGATGTATAATATCATTTGCCATGGATAAAAGGAACTGTCACATTTATAACGTCCTATGAATTTTCATAAAAAGTGGATTCAATTGTTTTGATATATATTATTTAATATTATACTTACTGGGTACTCCAGAAAAAAATGAGCTCCATCTTCTTTCTTCAAAAGAAACAAACAATTATAAATATACTTTAGAAAGAATATGTGGAATAAATACTTGCCATTGTAAATGAGCATATGGTCCTAATTATCTAGGTGTGAGCTTGTCTGATTAATATACATTAAAATTGTAATGGTTTGTAATTTTGGCCATGGCATTTGGGTTCACCTACAGTTGTTTATAAAAAAGCATTAATGAGAGCATTAATTACAATGTGTTCATCACGGAATGATCACACACGTCCTTGATCATTTCAAGACATTTCCTTTATATCTCTTGGTATGGGAGTCGCTGTTCACATTCTTCACACTACTTTTCCTTTCCACTCACTCGTCTATTTTTCTATGTCTTCCATTCTTATTTTTATCATTTCTTAATTTTCACATATTATTTTTTTATATTTATTTATTAAAAATGTTTTTTATTTCTGGATATACCTTCACACGCATACTACCCTCTACTACACAATCTATTTAATTATAATTTTTCTTTTGTTTACTACTGTCAATACTTAGCCACATCTCACTTCTTAGCCACTTAGCTCCATATCATAGGGAACACACAGATACAATTTTTTCACTGCTCCTTCTCCACTCACCATTCACACTTAGGTTCACATATTTTATTTATTTATTTTTTCACTTTTTATTTTTCCCTTACTATTTATTTTGTTTTACTTTTCAAATAATTCCTTTATTTAATATTTTATATTTATTATTCACTATTTATTTTTTTATTTATTTATATATTTTTTTATTTTTATACTCCTACCAGAATTTTTGTTATATTTAGTTCATTTCCTTCTCTCAATTATACTTATATATATATTTACTCCTAGTATTTTCACTTTTAACGATACCTTGTTCTCATTAACTTTTATATATAAAACTATATATTTTTTTTTCCCTCTAATATAATGGGTCAACTCTCCACTTGGATGATGATCCTCTCACACTACCCTCCTACGATTATGTGTTTTCTATCTATGTACTATATACCTAAAGATAGCTTGTTTTTGGAACAACCCCGTTTAGGACGCGCTGTTTGTTTACATATGGTAATTCCCTTCTGTCATAATACTTTCTCCTCCCCTTATTTTCATAGGCTGATTAATCTGCCTATATCTCATTGGCTGCTGGTGCAGTCACTGCATACTCATGACAAGGTGATTGGTCACTTAAGAGCTTAAACAGGAGACAGACAATACTCCAGCGATCAGGTGACCAAGCCCTCCGGCGAAACACGCGTCCGTTTGCAACCCACATGCTGTCCTCCACACACTTGTGCTGCTCTCTAACCTTCCAGACCTCAGGTACTTTTCTGTCTCTCTACTGCGCCGCCACACTGAGGACATCGGCTGATGACTCCCCCTGCAATACCAGACGGTAACAGGGTAGAGACACAGCTGACATCTCAGTTGTCAGTGGCGCCACTTCCTTTTCTCCTGTGACCCTGGCAGTTACCGCTCGTCACGTCTCCCGTTTGATATAGACTGGAGATACTGGAGGGGGTCCCCGCTCCTTATGATCACAGGACTTACTTCCTTCTCTGCTACTGCACATCACACATCTGTCACTAGACGACTTTTTCTACTCAGTCTTTTCCAATGTGTGTGACCTTTATTTTTCCAACACCAGTTGCACATATATATAGCTCTAATTTTTGGTGACAATATCCATTATTCTTTACCAGTATTAGGTATCAGCTCAATTTATGAGACCATTTAATTCTCAGGTGCAGACTGGATCCATTATAACACACATCTCCATATCTTTTCTATCCCTCTAACAAGCTCTCTCATCTGGGTTTCCTTTCTGTCACTCCCTCTGCAATGCACCTTGTATCAGAGGAGAGATACACTTAGATATCCCAGAAAGCAGTAGTGTTGCCTTCTTCTTCACCTGGGACCTACGCATCATACACTCTCTCATTCCCTGTCTGATATAGACAGGTGACAGCAGAAGTGTATGTGCACAATTTTATCCCAGGTCTTACTTTCTTCCTCTGGTTTAGGTTATTAACATATGTTAATTAGATCACCAATATCTATTTTAAATTACTGTATGGATCAAGAGTACATTAATTATTGAATATCTTTCCAATATTGTGTATGATCCCTGTACGCAGCACTTTCCATATCACATATTATTTTTCTTGTGTGTTATTATTAAAATTAACCTATATCATTTGTCTCTTGAGGGTTGCATAAGTAATATTTTCGCCTTATGTTATATTTTGATATTTGTTGTGCGACAGAGTCATTATATGTGTCATAATAATTATGTCTCTTGTGACTAGAATTCGTTGAAGATAAGATTTTTTAGGTACCACCAGTTTGATTATCATCATTCCGATTAGATGATTTGAACTTATATGAGATTAGTGCGTACCTCTTTTCATTTATACATTTTGATATTTGTGGTGCAACAGAGTCATTATATGTGTCACAATATATGTTTCCCTATGACTAGAATCTGTGTCTATATATTTTAAGTACCATGACTTTGATTATTTTTCATCTTGATTAAGATGACATATCTATATGTGTTAAGTGTGTATGTCAATTGTGATGGATTTCACTGGACATATCTTTATGATTTGTTTCTTTTTCCTTAACCAACTCCATAACTAGGATGATTAGTTAATTGTTTACATATCAGTAGATCCAGTGTTTTTCCAGAATTCCCCCTTTTTTTCCTTTTAAGGTTCTTTATTAAAGGTTAAGTTTTAATTCTTTTTCATATTATCATATTACGGCTATTATATTATATTCAAGAGTGCCCCAGTACAGACATTATTTGTCTTTCCCCCTGCTTTTGCTTCGAGCAAAAGTATCTCTTCATGTGTTCTGCACAAAGTCTAGGGGTGCACCACCAATCATTGGTTATCTAGGATTGTCCAAGTGATGAACCTGTATGTTGGTTCTTACAATCATCTACCTATTATTTTTTGACAACTATAAGATCCTTGACTAGTGCGGACTCATCTCCTTTTTTCTTACAGTGATTATTAAACCTTATTTTAAAACTCATTCAATGTTGCTAAACTGTTGATTACCTCTTGTATTTACATGTGACTTTCAAGTTGAGTGATTAATTAAATAATAATTTATTAATTGATATAAAAGGTTTTGTAATGAATCAGCTGGGTGTTATGACTAGTCGACATTCAGAATGTCGGCAAGTTGTGTGAATGTCGACAGTCAGCATGCAACATGTCGACAGCAGAATGTTGACATATGATTTATTGCTTATTTTAGCCTAATTCTAACCTCTAACCCTAATCCTAAATCTAACCCTTACCCTAAAAATCAACAAAAAACATGTCAACAATCTCGTGTTGATATGTTAAATGTTGACTATCTGACCGTGTTGACATGTCAACCTAATTGTATGTCGACATATTGGTTGTCGGCCTAACGTCCACGTTGACATTCTGACTGTCGTCATTCAGAACCTGTGGACATTCTGGTGTCGATATTCTGGATGCTGACCTGTTGAAAGTCAACTAGCTATTCGGTTACCCATCAGCTATGCTGGCCACATGATGCAAGTGATGAGTGTCAGGATCAATGTCCAATCTGACCAAACAGATAAGTGGCCAACCTGGATGATACCCCATGTCAGTCAGCACATGGTCAGAGCAACTGTTTCACTTTAAGTCTCAGTTAGATTTTAGGGTGTCTATTTACTAAGCCTTGGATGAAGATAAAGTGAACGGAGATAAAGTCCCAACCAATCAGCTCCTAAGTGGCATGTTACAGGCTGTGTTTGAAAAATGACAGTTAGAAGCTGAATGGTTGGGACTTATCTTTGTTCACTTTATCTCCAAGGCTTAGTAAATAGACCCCTTAGTCTGACTGGACTTGTTTGTGGGGCACATAAAATGCATAATTAGGCCAAATGGACCAACTTGCACGTGTCTTCTGGGAGAAACAATGAGATTGTCTTCTATGATGATACAATAAGGATACAGAAGATGTATAATATCATTTGCCATGGATAAAAGGAACTGTCACATTTATAACGTCCTATGAATTTTCATAAAAAGTGGATTCAATTGTTTTGATATATATTATTTAATATTATACTTACTGGGTACTCCAGAAAAAAATGAGCTCCATCTTCTTTCTTCAAAAGAAACAAACAATTGTAAATATGCTTTAGAAAGAATATGTGGAATAAATACTTGCCATTGTAAATGAGCAATAATAAATAGTTGCCATTATAAATGAGCATATGGTCCTAATTATCTAGGTGTGAGCTTGTCTGATTCATATACATTAAAATTGTAATGGTTTGTAATTTTGGCCATGGCATTTGGGTTCACCTACAGTTGTTTATAAAAAAGGAATCACAATGTATTTTTGTAACACTTTGAAGGTTAGGTAACATCAGCAACGCCTCTTCCTCTTTGGGCACAGAGGTGCAGCAACGCCTCTTCCTCTTTGGGCACAGAGGTGCAGCAACGCCTCTTCCTCTTTGGGCACAGAGGTGCAGCAATGCCTCTTCCTCTCTGGGCATAGAGGTGCATAAGTTGTAGAAGTGTGTAAGCCTGCATAGGCGCATATTTGTGCGCAGTAGCGTCACTAGCAGGATGCGGGCCACACCAAGTGACAAAATCCAAGGGGGTGACACCAAAATAGCAGAGCTGCTCTGCTATTTTGGTGTCACCCCCTCGGATGGTGTCAATGAGTGGCGTGCACCTGTGATGGATGATGCACACCCATTACACCCCCTTCCTCGTGTCAGGAGAGGTGGCTCCGGGAGTGCTGGGCAAGCCACAAGCATGATGTAAACGTGGGTGTGACATGTGGTCATGTCCCGAAACTTCATAGATCAGGCCATGTGCGCCTTGGGGTGCATAAGTGCCACACCGGGTGTGGTGACGCCAAGGGGCGTGCATTCACTTTCTGAGCATGCGCTCAGGTAAATCACACAAGATACGCTACACAAACTGACATTGTACTCTCTCTGCACCAGACACACCTTGTCTGCATTAATTCCTCTTTATAACAGAGTATTCGGTGAGGTCATCTGTCAGGCAACTGGGCCTGTCTGAAATTGGATGAAAAATAGGAGAATTATCTTAAGCACTGCAGCAAATCTGAACGGCTAAAAAAAGAAAAGAATCAATGTTTTAGAATGGTCGAGTCAAATTCCAGAACTCAACCTCATTGATATGCTGTGGCGGGACCTTAACACAGCTGTGCATAAACAAAATAGCCTCAAACATCAACACATAGAAACAAGGCGTGGGCTAAAATTCCACCTATATATGAAACTAATAAAGTCATATGGAAAATGATTACTTCAAGTTATGGCTGGCTCTAAAAGCATGGGCTGAATTTACCGCTTCACACATCATTTGCTCATGACGGCTTTTTGTTGAATAAATTCAGAAAAATTTGTCTTGTTAGAATAAAATTATCAAAGACGAGGAAAATGAGAATGCTAATTCTGTCCTTGTGTAAAAACGTAGATTTAATGAGGGTGAACATTTGAACTTATGAAAGATTAGGGATATTAGGGATTAGAATAGTTAATAAGCTGCATGTAGTTGGTAAGTTGTGCGGCGTGAGCAGGAGGACCAATCAGGAGACGTGTTACGACTTATGGCTGGTACTCCCACTCACACCCTATTCCGCAGCCTTTTTAATGTTGCTAACTTGGATATTCTCCTTGGCTAAGTAGTAATTGCAACTTTAAAATAAATCTTAAATACATTTTTTTTTTTTTTATAAATCTTAAGTTTTAATAAAGTTTGAATAAATTCTGTCTGGCTTGGAAACTGGGGAATCCATTGCTCATTAAATACTTTTGAACAGGCAGACAGATCATTTATGACAACACAATCGTAAGTAGCAAATCACCAAGCAGGCTTCTAGGGACTATGGGCCTGATTCAGACTTGGGCATAGAGTGAGATATCTCTCTCAGAAAAAGTGGAGATGAACCGCGCTGAGTGTCACTAATAGTGAAGATGGACTATCCGATATAGATTAATAGATATTACACATGATAACATAAATACTGATACATTTGTTATTAATGTGATTAATTACGGCTTAGTTGAGATAATCAAGGATTATTTATTATAAAAAACATATATTAAAAAACATTTTAAAAAGAAACAATTTGTAAATCCTCAATGGATAAATCTTGCAAGTGCAAGTTGTATTAGAAACACCAAATAGGTATTATATGAATAAAATTCTTCAGCAGTACAAGATGAAATGTGGGTATCCAAATATATATGAGATGATTGAATATAATGTCACTAATGAAAGTGGGATCCGGGTTATTGTCCAGCTCTTAGTATAATTACCAGCCTCTGTTGGATCATCATGTCCTGAATGTAAAGGCAATATTGCAGTCGGCGTGGTTCCAAAGTGAGAAAGTCCGCTGGATAATGGTTGTAGATGCCGATCCGGAAAAGATGATAATAGATCCAAGATGGAGTGCAGTCGATATTGAGGAACGCCAAACGCGTTTCGATGTGGAATCACCCACACCTTCGTCAGTAGCAGTATCCCCTTGGTGAGAAATGGTGACCTCTGGCTCTGGTTTCTCTTTGAAAACTGAGTAACCAGGCTTCTAGGGACTATGGGCCTGATTCAGACTTGGGAATAGAGTGAGATATCTCTCAACTGATCATCTTGGTGAAACCATGCTGCACTGCAGGTGGGGCAGATTTAAAATGTGCAGAGAGATTTACATTTGGGAGGAGTGTTTCCAAACTGGCATCTAAATTGTAGAATAATAATAAAGCTGTGCAGTATTTGTGGGCTACATGCAAAATCAGCCAGTATTTACCCCACATGTAAAAAAATGTATGTAATTACACCCCTTGCATTGCAATATGGTTTGTTCAGGTTCACAGTTGAGAAAGATATCTCACTCTATTCCCAACTCTGAATCAGGCCCTATATCGGCTGCAGCCCCTGGAAGCAAGGTTGCAGCAGGTGAATGGCTTCCCATTGCTAACTGTAGTCCAGAATGGCAGCCCCAGGGAGAGAAAACACCTCCCCCTGGGACAGCCTGTCTATCCTGGGACAGCCTGTCTATCATGTGATTAGCAGGGTGCACTACCAATGGAAAGTCACTGCTGCTGCTAGGCAGTCACTGGGGTGGCGGATTTTACTGGCGGGACTGCAGCACCTAGGTAAAATCTGCCACTGGTTGTAAGTAAATAAAGTAACAATAAAACTGTTGATAACATTTACTTACGTGAAATAGTGTTTGCTATCTCAGTTGACTTGCTACCTTAAAAGAGAAAAAGAAAGTTAAATAAGAAACAGAGTTATGATTGGCATGAGTTACATAACAGATTCATTTGTCTTTAAATGTTAGTAATAATTCTATTGTGACCATTTTTCACTCTTCACCAAAAGTACAGTATGTTTCACCAAACATGCACTAAATCAGAGGTAGGCAACATTGTTCCATTTGGGTGCTAAGCGTTCAACATTACATTATAGAGCTGCTGTGGAAATTAGGCACAGTGTCAACTGTATAATGACTAAGATACTGTATCTATAACATAATGATACTCACATGTCAATAAGTTTCCGAAAACTATTATAAGTAGGAAGAAGGTTGTCACAGAATATTGGCATGGATTGGAGAAAGAAACAATCATGATGTTTATTTAGTTTGTTGATTATGCAGTCATTGGCCATCCATATTTAAGTTTTGCATTGATATATTCATGATTTGGGTGAAAGATTTAGCGAGAAGATGAAAATAGCTATCTCCAAATCTCCAAGTCAACAAATGCTATGATGATGTCACAATGATGAAGATTCTAAGGCTCGGGAAAACATTGTGTTGCTAGGCACCTATAAGAGAGAGCAAGGGCTAAAGCTCACGTACTCAACAAAAATAACATATGATTAATATTATTTTACACTAACAATAAGATGAATACATCCTGCTTTACATTACCTTCTGTGTTGACTAAGGAATTAAGTTTATCTACAGACTATAGAACATGTGTATGTATATAAAATATAAACAATTAGATATCGTTACGGAAAATTTTTCATTATAAAAGCAAAGAAGAAAACAATTACAAAGCCGGACTGAGGTGTCGGAGACAATGTAAATTAAAGCTGACGTATGCTGGAATACTTTGATGGGACCCTACATTGACCATGAGAAACGTTCCGTCATGTGTCAGATGATCATTAATAGGCTGTTAAAGCAGTGAGTACACTAAAGGAAACTACATATAAAAATGTAGCCACAACACTGAAACACAAATATCCTGAAAATAAAATTCACCCTTTTAATTTGGTGCTTATATTTAATGAGCTCTTTGATGTGCCTTGAGCTCTGGTCTTCTCATTTTGTCTCCCGGAGTAAGGTCTCTGGGGTTTTCACAGCTCACAAATAGTGTCCTGATTTTATATTGCATTAAGTGGCAAATTAGGAAAGATTTTGTGCCTGGCTTCCTTCCTTTCCCTTTCCTGCTTTGGGGAGGTAGGACATTATCCAGAGAGGAGTGAAATAACCACAGTGTTTGATGCATGAAATAATCCCCCCTTTTCCAGTTCCTTCACAGGCCCTGACTCAGCACCAGAGCCAGAATGTAATGTCTTACTGCTTTCATGTGACTGTTACTCACACAGACATTGGTAAAGGTTACACACGGATTAACCTTTGGCTTGGGTGGTCAGGTATTAGTTGAATGAAATACATCTGGGTTTTTGAGATTTCCTAAAGAAATATTTATAATATATAATATATCTATTTTATGATGGAATAAACATTTTGCTACTTTGATAAAGAAGACTGGTGAGTGCCTTTCTATAGTCCCAATACAGACTACTTGCACAACAGACGGTGCAGCCTGTTTGCAAGCTGAAAAAAACACATCAGCTGATATTATGCATATACCGTGAGTGCAAAGACTCTGCTTTGGATATATACATATATATATTAGGGGTGTGCACCGGCCACTTTTCGTGTTTTGTGTTTTGGTTTTGGATCTGGATCTTTCTTCGTGTTTTGGATCTGGATTGGTTTTGCCAAAACCACCCTTCCGTGTTTTGGGTTCTGGGTTTTGTGTTTTGGATCTGTATTTTTTTTAAAAAAAGCATAAAAACAGCTAAAATCACAGAATTTGTTGGTTTCTCTGCTCCTATGCTATTATTAACCTCAATAACCTTAATTTCCACTCATTTCCAGTCTATTCTGAACACCTCACACCTCACAATAGTGTTTTCATGTCCAAAAGGTTGCACCGAGGTAGCTGGATGACTATGCTAAGCGACACGAGTGGGCGGCACAAACACGTGACCCATCTAGGAGTGACACTGCAGTGGCAGACAGGATGGCAGTTAGAAAAACTAGGCCCCAAACTGTACATAATGCAAAGAAAAAAAAGAAGTGCAAGATGGAATTGTCCTTGGGCCCTCCCACCCACCCTTATGTTGTATAAACAGGACATGCACACTTTAACAAATCAATCATTTCAGCGCCAGGGTCTGCCACACAACTGTGGCTGAAATGATTGGTTCGTTTGGGCCCCCACAAAACAAGCTGGCAATTAATGTGTCCCTGCACAAACTGGCTCTACGGAGGCAAGATGTCATCCTCATCCTCCTCATCCACCGATTCCTCACCCTCTTCAGTGTGTACATCCTCATCCTCACAGAGTATTAATTCGTCCCTGCTGGAACCACAGGTCCCTCTGTACGTTCTGGAGGCTGGTCTCCCTGGAAGAGTTGATAATTCATTTTATGAACATCATCTTCTCCACATTTTGTGGAAGCAACCTCCTACGCCTTTCGCTGACAAGGTTCCCGGCTGCACTAAACACTCTTTCGGAGTACACACTGGAGGGGGGGCAACTCAGGTAAAATAGAGCCAGTTTGTACAGGGACCTCCAAATTGCTTCTTTTTCCTGCCAGTACAGGTACGGACTGTCTGACATGCCTACTTGGATGCTGTCACCGATGTAATCCTTTAACAGACAGACGCACGCTTGTCGCTGCTGCTTTGAGGATTCAAGTGCGGCTACAGCCCACACAATTCACAAAGACAGAAAAAAAAAAAGAATATTTTTATTGTTTGTGGAGCACACTTTGAGGGTTACACCACCCTTTAACAGACAGACGCACGCTTGTCGCTGCTGCTTTGAGGATGCAAGTGCGGCTACAGCCCACACAATTCACAAAGACAGAAAAAAGAAGAAGAATATTTAAATTGTTTGTGTAGAACACTTTGAGGTGTCACCACCCTTTAACAGACAGACGCACGCTTGTCGCTGCTGCTTTAAGGATGCAGGTGCGGCTACAGCCCACACATTTCACAAAGACCGAAAAAAAAAAGAACAATATTTTAATTGTTTGTGTAGAACACTTTGAGGTGTCATCACCCTTTAACAGACAGACGCACGCTTGTCGCTGCTGCTTTAAGGATGCAGGTGCGGCTACAGCCCACACAATTCACATAGACAGAAAAAAAAAGAACAATATTTTAATTGTTTCTGTAGCACACTTTGAGGGTGTCACCACCCTTTAACAGACAGACGCACGCTTGTCGCTGCTGCTTTGAGGATGCAAGTGTGGCTACATCGCACACAAGTCACAAACACATTAAAAAAATAGTTTTTTATTTTTTGGAACACTTTGAGAGTTACACCACCCTTTAACAGACAGACGCACGCTTGTCGCTGCTGCTTTAAGGATGCAGGTGCGGCTACAGCCCACACATTTCACAAAGACCAAAAAAAAAAAGAACAATATTTTAATTGTTTGTGTAGCACACTTTGAGGGTGTCACCACCCTTTAACAGACAGACGCACGCTTGTCGCTGCTGCTTTAAGGATGCAGGTGCGGCTACAGCCCACACAATTCACAAAGACAGAAAAAAGAACAATATTTTAATTGTTTGTGTAGCACACTTTGAGGGTGTCACCACCCTTTAACAGACAGACGCACGCTTGTCGCTGCTGCTTTAAGGATGCAGGTGCGGCTACAGCCCACACAATTCACAAAGACAGAAAAAATAACAATATTTTAATTGTTTGTGTAGCACACTTTGAGGGTGTCACCACCCTTTAACAGACAGACGCACGCTTGTCGCTGCTGCTTTAAGGATGCAGGTGCGGCTACAGCCCACACAATTCACAAAGACAGAAAAAAGAACAATATTTTAATTGTTTGTGTAGCACACTTTGAGGGTGTCACCACCCTTTAACAGACAGACGCACGCTTGTCGCTGCTGCTTTAAGGATGCAGGTGTGGCTACAGCCCACACATTTCACAAAGACCAAAAAAAAAAGAACAATATTTTAATTGTTTGTGTAGCACACTTTGAGGGTGTCACCACCCTTTAACAGACAGACGCACGCTTGTCGCTGCTGCTTTGAGGATGCAAGTGTGGCTACATCGCACACAAGTCACAAACACATTAAAAAAATAGTTTTTTATTTTTTGGAACACTTTGAGAGTTACACCACCCTTTAACAGACAGACGCACGCTTGTCGCTGCTGCTTTAAGGATGCAGGTGCGGCTACAGCTCACACAATTCACAAAGACAGAAAAAAAAAGAACAATATTTTAATTGTTTGTGTAGCACACTTTGAGGGTGTCACCACCCTTTAACAGACAGACGCACGCTTGTCGCTGCTGCTTTAAGGATGCAGGTGCGGCTACAGCCCACACATTTCACAAAGACCAAAAAAAAAAGAACAATATTTTAATTGTTTGTGTAGCACACTTTGAGGGTGTCACCACCCTTTAACAGACAGACGCACGCTTGTCGCTGCTGCTTTAAGGATGCAGGTGCGGCTACAGCCCACACAATTCACAAAGACAGAAAAAAAAAGAACAATATTTTAATTGTTTGTGTAGCACACTTTGAGGGTGTCACCACCCTTTAACAGACAGACGCACGCTTGTCGCTGCTGCTTTGAGGATGCAGGTGGAATCTAGACGGGATTTGGAACCGAGGACACACTACCTCCATCAATTGTCTAAATCCCACTGCACTAATGTCGGATACCGGACGCACGTCTAACACCAACATAGCAGTCAAGGCCTCAGTTATACGTTTTGCTTCAGGATGACTGCTGTCGTACTTCATCCTCATCGCTAGGGACTGTTGGAGGGTCAATTGTTTAGTAAAAGTAGTGATGTTCCTACTTCCTCTCTGGGATGATGAACAACTCCCAGCAGCAGCAACAGCACTAGGAGGAAGTGGTTCTTGATCTTTCCCTATTTTATTTTTATCGGAGAAAGTTTGGTCCTCCATTTATGTTATATTGATATATATACGTGCGGCTAAAGCGCACACAAACACAGAAAATATTATTTTATTTTTGCTGGAGAGTAGTGCACTTTGTGGGTTACACCACCCTTTAAGAAATGAGCCAGCCGGCTCTTTACTTATGGGACACAGGCGCACGCTTGGCGCTGCTCCTTTGTTGATGCACGTGCAGCCACAGTGCACACAATTCACAAACACAGAAAATAATTTTTTTTTTGGTTTGGACTGGAGTGTACTTTCGGGGGTTACAGCACCCTTAACGGTCAAGCCAGCCGGCCCTTTACTTATGACACAGGCGCACGCTTGGCACTACTTTGTTGATGCACGTGCGGCTACTGCGCACACAATTCACAAACACAGAAAATAATTTTTTTTTTGGTTTGGACTGGAGTGTACTTTCGGGGGTTACAGCACCCTTAACGGTCAAGCCAGCCGGCCCTTTACTTATGACACAGGCGCACGCTTGGCACTACTTTGTTGATGCACGTGCGGCTACTGCGCACACAATTCACAAACACATAAAATAATTTTTTTTTTGGTTTGGACTGGAGTGTACTTTCGGGGGTTACAGCACCCTTAACGGTCAAGCCAGCCGGCCCTTTACTTATGACACAGGCGCACGCTTGGCACTACTTTGTTGATGCACGTGCTGCTACTGCGCACACAATTCACAAACACAGAAAATTATTTTTTTTTTGGTTTGGACTGTAGTGTACTTTCGGGGGTTACAGCACCCTTAACGGTCAAGCCAGCCGGCCCTTTACTTATGACACAGGCGCACGCTTGGCACTACTTTGTTGATGCACGTGCGGCTACTGCGCACACAATTCACAAACACAGAAAATAATTTTTTTTTTGGTTTGGACTGGAGTGTACTTTCGGGGGTTACAGCACCCTTAACGGTCAAGCCAGCCGGCCCTTTACTTATGACACAGGCGCACGCTTGGCACTACTTTGTTGATGCACGTGCGGCTACTGCGCACACAATTCACAAACACAGAAAATTATTTTTTTTTTGGTTTGGACTGGAGTGTACTTTCGGGGGTTACAGCACCCTTAACGGTCAAGCCAGCCGGCCCTTTACTTATGACACAGGCGCACGCTTGGCACTACTTTGTTGATGCACGTGCGGCTACTGCGCACACAATTCACAAACACAGAAAATTATTTTTTTTTTGGTTTGGACTGGAGTGTACTTTCGGGGGTTACAGCACCCTTAACGGTCAAGCCAGCTGGCCCTTTACTTATGACACAGGCGCACGCTTGGCACTACTTTGTTGATGCACGTGCGGCTACTGCGCACACAATTCACAAACACAGAAAATAATTTTTTTTTTGGTTTGGACTGGAGTGTACTTTCGGGGGTTACAGCACCCTTAACGGTCAAGCCAGCCGGCCCTTTACTTATGACACAGGCGCACGCTTGGCACTACTTTGTTGATGCACGTGCGGCTACTGCGCACACAATTCACAAACACAGAAAATAATTTTTTTTTTGGTTTGGATTGGAGTGTACTTTCGGGGGTTACAGCACCCTTAACGGTCAAGCCAGCCGGCCCTTTACTTATGACACAGGCGCACGCTTGGCACTACTTTGTTGATGCACGTGCGGCTACTGCGCACACAATTCACAAACACAGAAAATATTTTTTTTTTTGGTTTGGACTGGAGTGTACTTTCGGGGGTTACAGCACCCTTAACGGTCAAGCCAGCCGGCCCTTTACTTATGACACAGGCGCACGCTTGGCACTACTTTGTTGATGCACGTGCGGCTACTGCGCACACAATTCACAAACACAGAAAATAATTTTTTTTTTGGTTTGGACTGGAGTGTACTTTCGGGGGTTACAGCACCCTTAACGGTCAAGCCAGCCGGCCCTTTACTTATGACACAGGCGCACGCTTGGCACTACTTTGTTGATGCACGTGCGGCTACTGCGCACACAATTCACAAACACAGAAAATAATTTTTTTTTTGGTTTGGACTGGAGTGTACTTTCGGGGGTTACAGCACCCTTAACGGTCAAGCCAGCCGGCCATTTACTTATGACACAGGCGCACGCTTGGCACTACTTTGTTGATGCACGTGCGGCTACCGCGCACACAATTCACAAACACAGAAAATAATTTTTTTTTGGTTTGGACTGGAGTGTACTTTCGGGGGTTACAGCACCCTTTAACGGTCAAGCCAGCCGGCCCTTTACTTATGACACAGGCGCACGCTTGGCACTACTTTGTTGATGCACGTGCGGCTACTGCGCACACAATTCACAAACACAGAAAATATATTATTTTTTTAGCACTTGGGGGGAGCACCCCTGATGGACAGAGCACCCCCTGGACAACACTGCAGCACTCCTTTAGGACTGGGACACTGCACAGGACTTTGGAGTGAACACAGCCCCTATGGAGAACTGACTGCACAACACAGTCCAGCCAGCCCCTATGGACTTTGAAGTAGTGGACACAGCCCCTATTAACAACAGCAGCACAGCACAACACAGCCAGCCCCTATGGACTTTGAAGTAGTGGACAACAGCAGCACTACACTACACTACACTACACAGCCCTAACTCCCACCCTCCCTCTTCACTGTCCACAGCCGAGTGAGAAAATGGCGCCGACGTGGGTACCTTATATAGGATCCAAAACCCGCGAGACTCGGAAGGCGGGATGATGACGTTTTGCCTCGATTTCAGATCCGAGTCAGGCGGGAAAAGTCGAGCCTGATTCGGATCGGACTCGGATCGGGGGGGCTCGGGGGGGTTCGGATTTCAGAAATCCGAACCCGCTCACCCCTAATATATATATATATATATATACACACAGTATATATATATATATATATACACCATATATATATATATATATATATATATATGTATATATATAATCATGTATGTTCACTGTATGTGCACAGCCCATAACATTTTGTGCTAGCTGATGAAGGTGGTAAATTTAGGGGTATATTTCTCAAACCTTGGAGAGAGATAAGGTACCACCAATCTACTTAATTTTTCAAACACAGGGGTCTATGTACTAAGCCTTGGAAAGAGATAAAGTGGATGGAGGTAAAGTACCACCAATCAGTTCCTAACTGTCATTTTTCTTACACAGTCTGAAAAAGTGACAGTTAGGAGCTGATTGGTTGGTATTTTATCTCCATCCACGGTGTCTATCTTAGTATATAGCCCCCACAGCCTGTAACATGACAGTAAGAAGCTGATTGCTTGGTACTATTATCTCTCTGTATGGTTTTTATTTTGTCACTCCAATTTTTTTCATACATTCTTTTTCAACTGTGGAAGGCGGGAAGTGGGGGATGTAGGATACTTGAATGGGTGGGGGCTCTCTCAGTTCTATCATGAACACATTACGAGTCAGCCCTGACCTTAAGTGGGGGGTCTCAGCAGTGACAGGCAGCTTGGCTGCAAACCAGATCTGTCTGTCATT
This sequence comes from Taudactylus pleione, assembly GCA_031769625.1. NCBI lineage: Eukaryota > Metazoa > Chordata > Amphibia > Anura > Myobatrachidae > Taudactylus > Taudactylus pleione. The sequence goes on along the minus strand of JAUIMM010000364.1, from coordinate 4,935,185 downwards.
GAATAAGGTAAATGCTCTTTTGTTGTGCACTCACTCAGTTCCTATAATCTTCTCAGGGAAAAATAGGCATAAATTAATATCAGTGCAAATCCATATACACTTAATAAGCAACAATGATGACATCCAGGGAAATTGGGGGATGGCTCCAGAGTAACTGTATCAACAACTACAGGTTCCTCTCTGGTTCCATTATACCCTGTAAGTAAGGTCCTTAAATGCTCAGGACTGTATAAAAGGCACCTCATCAGTCAGGAAAGGTCAGGTCTATGATGTCTCTATCCATCTACAGGTCTCACATATTTAACTAATCATAAGTATCCTAAGTATGAGTCATATAATAATTTGTAGTAATTAACAGCAGCCGCAGTATATTTCCAATCCATCACAGATGTTAAACTGTAATCAGTCCTTTATTTTATTGCTACAGACAACTCCAAAAAACAATTCACATAAAGGTCTTATCTGTATAATCATTGCTCACAGTTATTTTTGATCTGTGCTATCTCACTCCGATCAGCCATAAAACCTGCAATAAACGTCATTATCAGACCGCACCACATACTGCAGATAAAAGTTATCTGTTCATTGGTGTCCAAGTATTAGTGAACATTTTCACTTTGAGCACTTAGGGGCTGATGCAGGGTTGGGTATAAGAATATTTATATGAATATGTAATGACCCTTTTTGTACAGTACATGCACATGTGGAGATTTGGATGTGTCTTACGCTTATGCCTGCTTGCACTTGGAGTAGCAGGAAAGAGGATGGGAGAGACGCACAAGTGTTGAGTGAGCACTATAAGGCGAGTTTATGCAGATGCATATTATGCCGATCAGTGGTTCTCAAACTCGGGACTCCCACACAATTCACGTTTTCCAGGTCACCCAGCAGGTGCACAGGTGCATTCATTACTCACTGACACATTTTAAAACCGAGTTTGAGAACCTGTGATGAAGACCAAAACATAGACACGTCACAAGGTGAGTCCAGTTCTGGAAGGGGACCATGTGCACCAGTTTTATGCCAGGAGAGGACAGTAGCATATGCGCCAGGCTGCCGCCAGGAGATACCAGAAGCATATACACCTAGTTTACTCCAGTGGATGTGGCTTCACTGTATTAGCAATAAATGCTATGACTACGTTGTACATGGTCACAATGGACTTCTCACGCAATATAGTATTTTAATGAATAATATACAATACATTTCAATACAATTAAATACAGATACATAAGTTATATATAAGTACTAATTAAGTTCAATTAATTAGGTTCAATTAAAAACAAGCATTTCATGTCTTCTCTTTTAAAAAATTAAATGGGAATTTGTTGTGTGATTGTAAATATCATTTAAGTAATGTAAATAGATCACAGCAGCCACACTAATAAATAATAATAATAATAATAATAATAATAATAGTATCAGTAGGAGGCATTAAGATGCACTCAGCCAATCAGACGCGGCTGCCAAGTGACATCATCATCAGTGCATATTTTGCACCCTGGGTGTAGCAACTGCACGTGATACGTACCTGACCGGCCCTCATGTGTCTTTGTTGTGTTCTGCATGGTACCCAGCCAGGCCCCCTCCATCCAAATCTACATAGGGATGGATGTATAAGAATTTATCTTGCAACTGATTTGCACAACCCGCCCCACCCAATTTGCATCAAAGCAACATGCTTACATCCTACTCCACATTAGCCCGTTAATGAGTACATTGTTTTATACATATGTATTATGGATTTTTCCTTTATTAAAGACTTCAAAAACAAGTAACAAATGTGTTTCTGACATGGAAGTCAGTGTAGAAATACTTTTGTTAACAGTTTGTGTAAATAGTTTGTTCAAGTTCTGTTTATGATGCACATCCAACATTATTATTTTTATATCCAGAGAAAAAACTGTCAGGTGTAATGCTCTGCATAAGCATGAGGGAGCCTCCTATTTATCAGGACTGCGACTATTTCAGTACATAAAGATAGACTACTTTTGCCAAAGTTCCATTGTGGTCATTGGAGGAGCTATCCTGCTTGCTGGCATGCTTCTCATTCAGGGGATAGAGTGTTAAAGTGATCATCTGTTTCCCAGGTGTCGTCAAGTTGTGGGATTCCTAGATTGCTCTTTATTTCAAACCTGATTCCATTTGGGTCACATGTTCTGAAACTTCCTATGGATCACAGACCTCTAGTATAAAGCCTGTTACTAACTGTGTCTCAGTGTCTGTGCAACGTTACTTTCAGGTCTTTTCTTGGACTCCTGCCAGATCCCTGCTGTGCCTGTGGATTGCTGTGGACTTTGTTGTATTCCAGATGAACTTCTGATGTCAGTCACCCGTTGCACTACAGGTCCCAGCATTCCTATTGCCTAAGTATTGCTGATTGCTTCATCACTGCAGTTTCACTATTTTGCTGCACTATTTACTTTCCCTGTTGTCTTTCCGTTCCTGTGGATATTGAATTCATCCTTGTTACAGTTGTCAACTGCACTGTTACAGTGTCATCTCTGCATCATGGGGCTCAACCCCGCTCTGAACCCTAGCCACACTACAGGGCCCAACCCTGCTACAATCTTCTCCGCATCACAGGGCCCAACCCCGCTACAATCTTCTCTGCATCACAGGGCTCAACCCTGCTACAGTCTTCTCCGCATCCCGGGGCTCAACTCCGCTACAATCTTCTCTGCATCACGGGGCTCAACCCTGCTACAGTCCTCTTCGCATCCCGGGGCTCAACCCCGCTACAGTCTTTTCCGTGTCACAGGGCTCTGAGCTCTAGCCACGCCGCGGGGCTCAACCCTGTCCTGGAATCTCATCGTCTTACAGGGCTTAACCATGCTCCGACTTCACTACTCCACAAGGCTCAAGTTTGCTTCATCTCTCACTGCACCGCAGGGCTCGGTCCTGTCCCGGAACTATATTATTCTGCAGGGTCCGCTCTGCTCCGTATTTCCCTACTACGTTAGTTCTTATATGCTAAAGACTGCTTATATATATTTGGGGATTTTTTTCTATACATATTAATGCATATGTGAATCGCTGTGCTGTTTGAGACTTTATTTGAGACCTTGCTGATTATGAATCTTATGTGAATAAATTCTATTTTACTTTTATCATGTGCTACTGAGTTTCATGGAAAGGTCATTCCTAAGACCACCCCAGTTTATTGTGCCTAGTAGGCCTGCCTCCCTCCAGGAGTCTCAAGTGTCGGCAGCCGTGACACTATTCCACTAGCCTAATAACTCCAAGACCTGGATTTGTCCTCACTATAGAATCCTGGAATACCATTCAGCTGATAGGAGACAAAACTCCACTCTCCAGTATTTCCTGGTAGGAGCCTAAACTCCACACACCAGTTGTTACACAGCACTGAGCTGCCAACCCCTTATATCAAGTCCTTTTAGAACATCTCAATTTCCATGATGGTGGAATACACCTTTGTGAATGTAACTCCTTAGTATGACCCTTGGTATTGGGGATCCCTACAGAGGGGCTGAATGCGATGTGCAAGTATACTCCCCCTGTTTTCTAGCTACCACCTGTGGTGTGAGTGCTGTAGTGTCTGAGAGTGTAAAGGTGTTTTTTGACATAATAACTTGTAGTCCAGACTTGAAAAAAATAAAATATATATTTTTTTAATCAATACATAAAATACAATCAAACATAGGTCAAAATACTGTACGTCTAGCTTCAGCTACTGGAATTTCTGCCTAGAAACTCTCCCTCTCTGTCCTTTGCATAGTCTTTTATTAAACATCTTATCAATTATTCTATACTGAAGCATTTGACAAGAATCACAAAATTTATATGAGGTCAAAATAATATGCATTAAACTGGTAGACTAATGATTTCATTAATTGACAGTGCTTGTCTGTCATTTCTCTGGGAAAACCTCTCTTCTGTAATTGGTCACTTGTCATCAATCTAGATAAGTACTGACAATAGGATGGACTTTAGATCCATAGCATACTGTACCAAGTCTCTTTGGGCTTATTCCAAGATGTTCTGCCGAATGTGGTAGTTTGTGGTCAACGTGTCACATGTGACCAGGCCTACACCTGGGGACAGAAAAACTCAATATACTAGTACTAGTAGATGTTAGGTTACTTCTGCTTTTTCGGTATCTTGTGAAAGACCAGTTCTTAGTTCACATTTATTACAGTGGCCATTTTAACTCAGAATTATATTTGAACTAACTTTTACAGAAATGTCTACATATTGTATTACTTCTTTCACACCCTTATAATTACTCATATTAACTATTATATAAGCTCTTTATATACATTTTATTAAGCTATATAGATTAATTAGCTGTTCAAGCTTTGCATTATTCAATTACTTGCTAGAAATTTCCGAGATGTTACTTCTGCTTATTTTCTCTTCATTTCTATGTACTGTCTTGAATGAAAGTCAGCTGGCAGCCATTTTATAATTCTAAAACTCACTTATTCCTAAAAGGTGCATTTTCTATATTTAAGCTATGAAAGACCCAAAAGCTTTAATTTCTAACTTTCATATAATTCCTTATTACTTATTTATATATTTAGCTTTAACATATATTGTTGTTTATTAGATATTGCTATTGCTTTATATCTGCTGGTCCTTAGAACTATAGATTATTAATGTGTGATCAAATAGAATTATTCTTCATGCATATATATGAGAAAGCAGGATTTTAGGTGCAGGCACATATCAAATTTACCTGGATAGAATAATGGAACTGAGACATTGTTACTGAAGATAGGTATCTATGATAATGAGGAGTCCTTCCTCTAGTTAACTCCTCCAGCTGTACAGAGGGGATGCAGTCAGGAAGCCAATGGTCGAAATGCCAACCGCCGGCTTCCCGACTGTCTAATCCATGCAGGGGTCTAATGACAGGTGTAGAAATCCCAACACCTGTCATTTTACCTACGTCGGGAGCCCGATGCCCGGCATACCGAACGAAGGTAAGCCGGGTGGCGGGCGCGGACAGCCACTGGAGGGGAGGGTTAGGTTAGTTGCTCCCGGGGGGGACTCGGGTTAGGCACCTCCCCGGGAGGGTTAGGCTAGGGGAAGTGGGGTTAGGGTTAGGCACCCCCGGGGGGAGGTTAGGGTTAGGCACCCCTCGGGAGATTTAGGTTTAGGCTGCGGGGAAGGGGAGGTTAGGGTTAGGCACCCCTAAGGGAGGGTTGGGGGGGTTAGGTTAGTTATAGTTAAAAATACTTACCTGGCGGGATCTTCAGTTGCCGGTCTTCCGGCGTCGGGATCTGAACCGCCGGACATGCGGCTGGCGGTATTTCATACCGATCTTGTACAGAGCTCCCTGCCTCAGAGGGATACAAAATACATGGCCATATATAGACTTATTGTAATATATTTGATAATTCACCTGGCAACCTTTCAGAAACAAAACATGTCAACCTACCTTTACACAATGCACAACACTCCTATACACACCCTTAGATGCTGTCTATACCCCCTCAGCCACAATATATGCTGCACAAATGTAACGTCCATGAATATCCACTGGCAATTGAGGAGGCTTGTCCCAGTATTGTATAGCAGGATTTTGTATAGAAGTGGGGAAGCAAAAAATTGATGGTGTAAAATACTACTGCCCTCACCAGTTTACAATTGTTGTTATCTGCACATTTCTGCTGAACACAAAAAACATTTACCATAATTTTACCAATTTATCTACACTTTTACCTTCCTGCACATTTAAAGATTAGCCCCACAGCATTTAGGGGCCTATTCATTAAACCTAAAAATTCTCTAGAGATAATTAGGTTTAGAACTCGCATGGAGTTCTACCTAATTATAGGTGGAATTCATCATTCCACCTCTCCATTAAGTATCTATTCCGTAAAGCTGTCATTTTTGCGATGACAGCTTTTCGGGAAATAGATACTTTTCCCTGCCTACACTACCTTATCGCATCTGGAAACAGTGCTGCGCATGCGCTGTTACATCTGTAAAACCAGCGCATGCACAGCACTGCCTACAGATGCGTTAAGTTTGTGTACCCCCCTGACCCCCCCCTCACAGTTGCGAATAGTAACTGCATCAAATTCCGAAAATTCATAATTTATCGGAATTTGATGAATACCACAATTTCCACATCCCCATACTAATGTATGGGAAGTGTGGAAATTAACGCAGGGGAACTTAGCAAGGAGATATCTGTGATATCTCCTGTACTAAGGCCCTCATTCAGAGCCACTCGCAAGCGGCAGTACGCTCGTTCCGAGCGATGTTCGCACATCTGCGCATGCGTATGGTTTTTAGTACGCATGCGCGAACCAGTCAGTGCGGCCGAAAATCGTTGGTACGCAATATAGCGAGGGCCTGCTATTTTGAGTGACAGAATGAGGCGTATGTGGGTGGTAACAGGGGAAGGTGCTTGAAAACGGGGAGTGGAGATCTGAACGCAGGCGTGCTTAAAGGTCAAAACGGGCGTTTTAAGGGAGTGCATATTTAATACAGCAGCGTCATTGACCACGTCACTTGGTTTTTTTTAACTCAGAACTGCTCGCAAAATAGCGGTTGAAAACACCAACCACAAGAATAGCGAGCAGTTCATACGCTGTACGATGTACTCGATTAATCTAATAAATAGCGGACATGACGTATGGTGCGTGCGGCCAGGGGGCGTTTTTATCAAATAAACGAGCGTATGTTTTGCTCGCTTGTTCAGACTTAGAGGTGGGAACAGACTGCAAAGAGCGAACGGTTCATTTAAATAGCCACCCCCTTTATCATAACGACCGTCCGCAAATAGCGTCCGGCTCTGAATCAGACCCTCTGTACATAAACAATCATGTACATAGAACACATGTATATATGCATAGCATGCATACACAATTAACTATACATAGCATACATATATAGTATACCCCTTGTTTTTGAACGAACGACCACAAATAGCGAACGGCTCTGAATCAGGCCCTAAGTCTGTTCATGAATACCAAAATAACGTTATTTAAGGAAAATGTCCTTAAAAACGTTATTTTAGTGTTGATGAATAGGCCCCACAGTGAGGTTTCTGAAATACAAACATTGGGCTGATTTATAGATCCAAATATCTGCAAATATGTAGTACAGGTTGAGTCTCCCATATCAAAATATTCCGAAATACGGAATATTCCGAATTACGGAATAATTTTGGCATGACTGAGATAATAAAACCTTTGATTTTTGATGGTTCAATGTACACAAACTTTGTCTAAGGCACAAATTATTAAAAATATGGTATAAAATTAACTTCAGGCTGTGTGTATAGGGTGTAAATGAAACATACATTTATTTCATGTATGTACATAAACTTTGCTTGAGCCACAAAATTATTTAAAATATTGTATAAAATGAGCTGCAGGCTATGTGTATAAGGTGCATATAACACATATATGCATTCTGTGTGTATATTGGGGTCCCATTCCCAAGATATTTCATTATGATATGCAATTATTCCAAAATACGGAATATTCCGTTATCCAAAATACCCCTGGTCCCAAGCATTTTGGATATGGGAGACTCAACCTGTATACCATAAAATGAGTAAACACATGTTAAAATAGAGATTCTCACTCCTGGCGGGATTCTGGCGCCGGGATGCTGAGCGCCGACATTCTGTGCGCCAAGATCCCAACTACATCCCATGCATACCATTTAATATTTTGGATTGTGTAAGGTCCATGAGTAAAATTAAAAGATTTTTATTCAACATTCAGCAGGCCAATATGTCCTGACACCCTAGTGCTGTACCAATATGTCCTGACACCCTAGTGCTGTGCCAATATGTCCTGACACCCTAATGCTCTGCCAATATGTCCTGACACCCTAATGCTCTGCCAATATGTCCTGACACCCTAGTGCTGTGCCAATATGTCCTGACACCCTAGTGCTGTGCCAATATGTCCTGACACCCTAATGCTCTGCCAATATGTCCTGATACCCTAATGCTGTGCCAATATGTCCTGACACCCTAGTGCTGTGCCAATATGCCCTGACACCCTAATGCTCTGCCAATATGTCCTGACACCCTAATGCTCTGCCAATATGTCCTGACACCCTAATGCTGTGCCAATATGTCCTGACACCCTAATGCTATGCCAATATGCCCTGACACCCTAGTGCTGTGCCAATATACCCTGACACCCTAGTGCTGTGCCAATATGTCCTGACACCCTAGTGCTGTGCCAATATGCCCTGACACCCTAGTGCTGTGCCAATATGCCCTGACACCCTAGTGCTGTGCCAATATGTCCTGACACCCTAATGCTCTGCCAATTTGCCCTGACACCCTAGTGCTGTGCCAATATGTCCTGACACCCTAATGCTGTGCCAATATGCCCTGACATCCTAGTGCTATGCCAATATGTACTGACACCCTAGTGCTGTGCTAATATGTCCTGACACCCTAGTGCTGTGCCAATAAGCCCTGACACCCTAGTGCTGTGCCAATATGTCCTGACACCCTAGTGCTGTGCCAATATGCCCTGACACCATAGTGCTGTGCCAATAAGCCCTGACACCCTAGTGCTGTGCCAATATGTCCTGACACCCTAGTGCTGTGCCAATATGCCCTGACACCATAGTGCAGGCCCTGCCAACCTGTCTCTTTGCTATTATAGAATGCTAAAACTGTGGCAGAGCATGCTGGGACTTGTAGTTTCACAGCAGTTGGAGAGCCACAGGTTGGCCGGGCCTGACCTAGTGTAACACAAGTAAAATGTTTGCATATTATTATTAGCTAAACATAAAAAATATAAATATTAAAAATAATGTTATGATATATCATTGATGTAATCCAATTGGAAATGTAAAAAATCTGTATATTTGTAAATGTCGTGGGAGATGTATCAAGCTTGATAAAGAGTGGAAAAGTGAACCAGTGGAGAAGCAACCAATCGGCTTCTATCTTTAATTTTACAGAATGTACCTGATAAATGTTATCTTGAAGCTGATTAATGATAATGAGAAACTTCTCCACTCGTCCACTTCTCTACTCTTACCACTGATATATCTCCCCCCATACTCTCATACCTGGTGCAAAACCACAGCTCCAAATTATCCAAGGGGGTGGAGCTTATTGGAAGCGGTAGTCACTTTATGGGAATAGTTTTACGTATCTGGGAAGCGTTTAGGTGAATTGGGGCATGGTGTGGATACATAATGGGTGGATCTTATTTTATTCCAATTATCATTTCAAATGTTCAGTGATATGACAAACATGAATAACGCACTCACTGTGGAAGGTTTGCATTTATGGATTAGCAGAATATTTAATAGTAGAGACTGGATTGTTGTACTATCAATATGTAGCTGTAATTCTATTGCATTGGTGCTAATGCTGTGTGAGAGATGCTCAGTCCCTAAACCAAATAAAAAGTAATATAATATAATCTGTTGCTGGAGACTTGTTGATGGGAGTGACACTGAAATAACTTTATAGTGCAATGTATAATGATGAAGGGCAAATATGATACCTGACATAAAATGTTCTTGGTTGTAAACGTATTTGGAATTGCCAACCTTACATAACCCACCTACCATTGAAAAAAGTCCTGATCTTAAAGATTGGCACATTTAATGCTTTGTAAGATGCTCACATTCTAACTGCATAAACCAGAGGTAATTCAAACCATGGTACGGGATACGTTTAGGAAGCCGGCGGCCGCAATACCGACCGCCGGCATCCCGAATCCTCAATCCCGGCTAGGGTTAAATGACAGGCGTCTAAAATCTAGACGCCTGTCATTTTCCCGACGCCAGGAGACAGGCGCCTGCCATACCGATCGAGCGGATGCCGGGCACCACAAGCGGACAGCCGCGGGGGGGAGGGTTAGGTTTAGGGCACCCGGGGGGGACTTAGGGTTAGGCACCCCCCCCCCCCGAGGGTTAGGGATAGGCTAGGGGGAGGGAGGTTTAGGGTTAGGCACCCCCGGGGGAGATAGGTTTAGGCAGCAGGGAAGCGGGGGTTAGGCACTTAGAAGAGGGAGGTTAGGGTTAGGCACTTGGGGGGGGGTTAGGGTTAGGCACCCCTATGGAGGGTTAGGGTTAGGGGGGTTGGTTAGGTTAGTAAGTACTTACCTTAGGGACGATCTGGATTTCCAATGCTGTCGGGCTCTGCTCTTTTGTCGGGCTGCCACTGCCGGTAATCGAACTGCCGGCCATGCGGCAGCCGTTATTTCATAGCGAATGCCATGCTACCTGTGATTTTATTTCTTCATTTTTTGCTATTATGCATTTTTCAGAAATGTGTATTTAAAATGCCTTGTATATTTGTTCATATTTGTATAACAAACACTAAAGTAGACAACAAAACTTAGAGTTTGTTAATGTATCTTGTTAACTAATATTTTGTTGATATAGTTTCCTCAGCATCCCTTCATAACCTTGTTATATAAGCCATGCTTTCATCTCTGATGTTCAGGGGCATACCTGACACTTATATAGTAATATGCTAAGGGAACATGCAGGAAATTAAACTGCAGGAAAAAATCATTTATATTGAGGAATTAAGTGATGGCTAACCTCTCCCCTCCCCATACCCAGAAAAAGCTGAATCTACCGTTTCCCATTATGATATACGTCATTGTGATGTCCAAGGCCACAGGGAAAGCTACTTCTGTGTCAGAAACAAGACCCAGAATCATTTTTCCACCACACACTTTGAGAGGAAATGGTTCCTGAGGAAACCACAAATCCAGTACTAAAAGTTCAGATGACTGTGTCAGTCAGATGTCATTGAGGTATAATTCCCTTGTAGTACTCATAAAGAAGACATACTCATAATAGAGGTTCAGATTAATGGAGACGAACAGAGGGGTGAAACAATGCCAGTCAGAAATTATCACAGTATAAAACACTTTTAAAATAATATTAAATTCAACAGTATCACCTACAGTAAGCTTAAATTATTATATTTCCAAAATTGCTTTACATCGGGCCTAGCATACATACGTAGAAGTACAGGTGTATCTATCATGGGTGCGGTGTCCAGTTTTGGCCGGACACCCTGCACAAAGGTCCAACCAATGTGCCTGCCCGCCTGATGTGCTGGCTCCCTATGCATGTCTGCGGCACAATATTTCTAGTGATGTATTCAAAAAGATGGTGCTGCACAAAAGCTAGCAAAGACTCTTGATACTTCTCCTCTTTGGCGCCTACTCTGTGGCGCCATCTTCCCAGTGACTTCTTCAAGAAGCTGGTGCATGAGCACAAGAGAGCAAAGGCTGTGGCACAGTGCCAGAGTCTTTGCTTTCACTGTGCAGCGCCATTTTCCAGAAGATGTCACTGGGAAGAGGGCACCCCAAAGGAGGAAGGATCCGCTTGCTGGAACATGGCGAGTATACTATGGGTGCAGGGTGTGCAGCTGGGGGGCCCGCACACACTGTACCCTTTATAAATATGTATATGTATGTACTGTACTTCCTCTGGCTGAGAATTTGGAGATTGTTAGTGTAAGGGCTTTATCTAGACAGTCAAATATGTTCTCATTGAACCACCACAAATTAAAATTGGTACCTAATATGCCAGCACTTTAAAATTAAAACATAATAATGATATGGGGCTTATCTATAATGGGTGCAGGGTGTGCGGGGCACACGGGCCCCTGGGTCCAGAGGGGGCCCGCACCGCACCGCACACCCTGCACCCATAGTTTTACTTACCTCTCCAGAGTCCCACATCGGCCCAGGATCTGGTGCCGTAAAAACGATTGGAAAATGGCCGCCACGGCCATTTTCCCATTGTTTGCGCATGCGCAGTACAGGGAACATAGCCGCCGCAGCCATTTTCCTGGTGACCTGCGCATACTTTATAGACTCTGGGCGCACTCTAGTGCCCAGAGTCTATAACTCCGGCGCTGGCCGCGCACAGCTCAATGCGCTGCCGCCCGCCGGATAGAGAGGAGGGGGCCCATTTCGGAGACTGCACATGGGCCCCCTCCTCTCTAGAAAAGCCCCTGATAATAATAATAATAATAGCATATTTAGCATTCATCTCATACTTACACATGGAAGGATTGGAAAGATTACTTCCATGCTTCTTACCTCCTGTGCCAAAAGTCATGGGATACATGCCTAGTATCGTGTAGGACCCCCTCTAGCACAACAAAATGAAGAACCTCAGTGTGGCATTGATTCTACAAGTGGACGGAATACCTCTGGAGAGATGTTGACCCATGCCATCTGGATAGCTTCTCACAGCTCCCTAATATTTGTAAGTGCAGGACCTGAAGTGTTAATGTCCAATTCTGGACAACTTGGGACCAATGACATGATGCATTATCCTGCTGGAATATTCCATCGTTGTGGGGGTACATGAAGTCTATGAAGGGCTGCAAATGGTCATTAAGCAATGCAACATAGTGTTTATGTCACAAGCCAACGCCGCATCTTGTTGGAAAACGGTGCTCTTGGCGATTCTCTTAGGCCTGTTGCCAGGGGACGGAGACGCCACGCTGTGAACCGGCTGTACGTCATCCCTGCCGGGACTGGATTGGTTCTTAATCCTTTTCTGTCCTGCTGGTGCGTTGCTTGGGTGCCGGTGATATCGTCTTACACGTGTTTCTGGTTCCATAGAGTTGGTATCTCTCATTGTGATTGTCAGCATCTCCAGTCCTGAGTCTGTCATGTCTCCTGTTGCATTACATCCAAACGACTTTAACCACACTGCAGCGTCTGAGGTTCCAGTATAACATTGCGGCTATCTCCGCTGCTGAGTGCCTCCAGTCTTTCAAGTGCCATGTTTAGTCCGGCGGCACAGTGCGCACTACTGTGTCCGAGGGTCTCCTGCCTTACACCGCAACTACCTCCGCAATGTGTGTACACATCGTCTCCCATTTGTCACATTCATTCCCGGCTGCATAAACTGCACTGCAGCATCTGAGGTTCCAGCTTAACATCACAGCTATCTCCGCTGCAGAGTGCTCCCAGTTTCCCAAGTGCCATGTCATATTCCGGCGGCACAGTGCATACTGCTGCATCCGAGGGTCTCCACCGCAACTACCTCCGCAGTGTGTGTACTCATCATCTCCCAGTTGCCGCATCACTTCCCGGCGGCAATAATCGCAGTGCAGCATCTGATTGTACTAAGCCTAAACATCACAGCAATCTCCGCTGCTCTGCGTCTTCAGTCATCACAAATTGCCGCACCATCAGTGCAGCATCTGAGTGGACTTTATTGTCCATCAAAGTTATCTCCGCTGCTCTGCACCTTGCCAAGTATCTCCAGCCATCAAGGCTTCTCTGTGACCATCAGGTCACCACCTTGCCAAGTATCTCCAGCCCTCAAGGCTGCTCCGTGACCATCAGGTCACCACCTTGCCAAGTATCCCCAGTTCTCAAGGCTGCTCCGTGACCATCAGGTCACCACTTTGCCAATTATCTCCAGCCCTTAAGGCTGCTCTGTGACCATTATGTCTCCACCTTTGTCTAGCATCTCCAGCCCTCAAGGCTGCTATGTGATCACTAGATCTCCACCTTTGTCTAGCATCTCCAGCCTTGAGTTACAACTGCACTGTCCTTCGGTTGATCCCATCACAATATAATCCTCAGAACTATTGCCTCCTTCTGAAGAGATTCTACTTGGGATTCATAACAGTTTACCAGTCGATGACTTGTTCAGGTGGATAAATGGACTGACCAATGCAACGTGAACACAGCTCACACCATTATGGAACCACCACTAGACTGCACAATGTCTTGTTGACAACTGAGGTCCATGAACTCATGGGGTCTGCACCACACTGGAACCATGACTCATCGGACCACGCTACATGTTGCGAGTCCTCAAGAGTCCAATTAGCGATGTCATGATCCCCGGGGAAATGCTGTGTCCGGTGTTGCAGTGTTAACAATGGCACTCTGGTGGGTCTTCTGCTCCCATATCCCATGGAAGCAAAACAACTCTGCACTGTCCTGCTGGGTATGCGTCTGTTACTTCCTGCATTGAATTTGGATATTATTGAGCCAGTGTTGCTTGTCTGTTACCTCAGAGAATTCTGGCCAGACGCCGCTGGTCATGATCATTAAGCACCTGTGGTCGGCCACTGCACTGTCTACAATATGTCGTAAGTAATGCCTTCCATGAGGTATTCCTTGTACACACATGACACCATAGATCGAGGAATGTTGAATGTCTGCACAACTTTGGAAATGGAATAATGTGGGCACCCACTATCATACCCCATTCGAACTACAATAATTCGCATCACCTTGCCATGAGCAGCTTAACCGGTGTTCAAACTGACTCTCGAGATGTCAGATTACAACTGATGCAGGTCTGTGCATTTCCAATATGTCAAAGTACGGTGACGCCACCTACCATTACCTATACATACTGCTATCCCATGACTTTTGGCACTTCAGTGTATATACCAATTAAACATAATTTTCAACGTATTTAACTCCATGAATGCTTCTATTAGGAATACTGTCTTCTCTGATCCTTTTACTTATGTAGAATGAAACCCTGTTATAGATAATTTAATCAGGGGAGACAATACTTAGGATTATATCTACCGTGTGGAGAAAGTGTCAAAATACAATGCCACAAACAAATGGCAACTTATTATATTTGTTACGACTATCTTTTGTTTTCTAGAATCACCATAGCCTGGGGGTCATAAGAAAGTCTTTGAAGCCATTTACATAACTTACATTCCAGACCAGCATGTTCATGGTGGATCAGAGAAATACAACTGCATTATATCTTTGTACTGTGTTTGTGCAGTGTTCCACATAACTGTGCTATTTACCAACCATTTTGCTGCTAGTACAGAATACTCATGAAAATACTAGCAATTATTTCATGCATATATGCTTACGTAGATAAAACAATACTGGAAAAGCTTAAAATGAAACGACTTAGCCGCCATAGGCCATTTTCAGCAAAAAGTTCCCGCCGGTGACGTTATTTTGCCAGGCGAAAACTTATCCCCGTATTCAATTCCAAAGACTTTTCGCCTACGCGGAAAGTCATTGGTATGAACCCGGCGATATGAATAGGGGTCGAAAAAAAGTGCAGAATTGCAGTTTTGGGGTGCACACTTCTGAAATCACCCCAGCACCCTTGGGACAGTCCCCCAAAGGTAAACTGCATCAAAATAAAAAAAAAATACTTTAGAACACTCCAAAAAAGTACTTTTGTTTTGGGGAAAAAAAAAAAAAAGTTGGGGGTAAAGTTATAAACTAGCAAAATAGACTCTAGGGGGGTGCCCAAGTATGCCCCAAGTGTTTTTTTGTTTGCAAGTGCTTACGGTAGGTGGATTTTTAAAATTTTCTAAAACTTCACTTTAACAACTTTAAAATATG
This sequence comes from Taudactylus pleione, assembly GCA_031769625.1. Taxonomy (NCBI): domain Eukaryota; kingdom Metazoa; phylum Chordata; class Amphibia; order Anura; family Myobatrachidae; genus Taudactylus; species Taudactylus pleione. Next base: position 4,919,886 of record JAUIMM010000364.1, on the reverse strand, counting down.
CTAGCACCCATTTTCATGTACCCCAATTTTGCTGGGACTACTTATTTTCACCAAAAAAATTATGTAAAATGCTATTCTTCACCACTTCTGCAAAGACGCTAATTAGCAGCTATTGAGATAATTTAAGTACCCCAAATACCTTCAGCAGGGCTATTTGGGGGTATCTATAGTGTTCCCCAATGTCAGTGCATCTTTTGGGGTGTCAGACTGATTTCCACAAAACTGACAGCACTTCGCGCCTGTCTGAGTTTCACCGAGTCCCGTTTTCGCGTCCTTTGGAATTGAATTGGGCGAAAAGTGGTTGCACGCTCGAAAATACTTTTCTCCAAAAACATGCAATGTAGGCTGAAAGTCCGGGAGGCGAATCTTAGCTGACTTTTCGCAGCTAATTGAATATGCCTCTTAGTTTCCAATAGAGATGTGTGCGCCAGGCCATTCTTGCTGGTTTTGGTTCTTATTCGTTGTTTGATTTTTGTTTTTGGTTTTGCCACAATGCCGTGACTAGTTTTGGATTTTATCCAAAAATTTACAAAAAAAGCTAAAATTATATAATTTGGGCCTTTTTTTGTTCCTAGAGTATTATAAACCTCAATAACATTAATTTCCAGTCATTTCCACTCAATTTTTACTATCTCACAGCTCACAATATTGTTCACCAATTTAAGCCAAAGGCTGGCTGGCTAAACTCAGAAACAGAACAGCGGCACAAATACATGGCAGTTACATCTGTTTAAAACTGTTTTGCAAATTAGTAATGTGATCAATCTCCCCAACCATAAAAACAGGTTTCCATACCTGCGGGTTGGATACAGTGCAGGTTGGACACAATTCAGGTCACATACAGTGTGGTATACAGTGTGGGTTGTATACAGTGCGGGTTGGATACAGTGCAGGTTGGATGCAGTGATGGATACAGTGCAGGTTGGATACAATTCGGGTTGCATACAGTGCGGTATACAGTGTGGGTTGTATACAGTGCTGGTTGGATACAGTGAAGGTTGGATGCAGTGCTGGATACAGTGCAGGTTGGATACAATTCGGGTCGCTTACAGTGCGGTATACAGTGTGGGTTGTATACAGTGCAGGTTGGATACAGTGCAGGTTGGATGCAGTGCTGGATACAGTGCAGGTTGGATACAATTCGGGTCGCATACAGTGCGGTATACAGTGTGGGTTGTATACAGTGCAGGTTGGATACAGTGCAGGTTGGATGCAGTGATGGATACAGTGCAGGTTGGATACAATTCGGGTCGCATACAGTGCAGTATACAGTGTGGGTTGTATACAGTGCGGGTTGGATACAGTGCAGGTTGGATGCAGTGCTGGATACAGTGCAGGTTGGATACAATTCTGGTCGCATACAGTGCGGTATACAGTGTGGGTTGTATACAGTGCAGGTTGGATACAGTGTGGGGTCAATGTTCCCAGTGGGATGTTTATAACACACGGTTATCGGTGAAGAAATAGCACATAATTGAGTAAAGATACGCATAACAAACAGCAGTTTATTATCAAAGTACAAAACAGAGGTAAAAATACAGTAAATTGGTGAAGCAATACTCAACTTATATGTGGTCACACATGTCCTTTATATCTTCATTCATGGGAAGTCTGCTTCATATATCGATAAGGGATGAAGATGGTCAGTCTTCCAGGCATCTCGGCACAAGTGCATGTCAGTCACACTGTCGTACAGGAATTTCCCCCATCCTTCCTCATGGATTCTCTGTTAGAACTCCTCTCTTCTCCCCATAGGACACCACTGTTCATATATCCTTATTCTTGCTGAGTACTCTCTTTTGCATGTGGTCCGCTTTACACCATATAAGGTATTTTTGTTAATGACTGTTACAAATGAGCTCACTACTGTATCTACTGTAGGTCCCTTAATGTCTTGTGTGTCCCCTAACAGGTCATCCTCTAAAAATAAACATGCATGGTACACTTGCTGCTTGAATTGTACTTAAAACATGTAGAAATTAAAATATTATACCTATGGTTACAGTCAGATACAGTGAGTGTCGCAAACAGTTCTGGTTGCATACAGCACAGGATACAATGTGGGGTGGATACAGTGCGGGTCGGATACAGCGTGGGTTCGCATACAGTGCGAGGCGCATACTGTCCTGGTCGAATACAATGCGGGATACAGTGTGGGTTGGATACAGTGTGGGTCGCATACAGGGCGGGATACAGTGTGGGTTGGATACAGTGAGGGTCGCATACAGTGCGGGATACAGTGTGGGTTGGATACAGTGTGGGTCGCATACAGTGCGGGCTGGATACAGTGAGGGTAGCATACAGTGCGTGATACAGCGTGGGTTGGATAGTGTGGGTTGCATACAGTGCGGGTCGCATATAGTGCGGGATACAGTCATACTTGCCGACAATCAGTTCCCTCCTTCCGGGAGGGAGCTGATTGTCAGCTAACAGCGGGGGGCGTGCCCGGCCATGATGTCACTTTTGGGGGCGGAGCCGGGTGTGGAGCTGCATGATCGCGTCATCGTAGCCCCGCCCCCTCTTCACAATGCCATTATTTTTGGCATTGTGAACCAGGGGGCGGGGCCACGATGACGCGATTCAACGCGAATCGCGTCACCGCCCCCCCGCTGCAGGGTTTTTTCGTTTATTCTTGGGGGTGGTCGGGAGGGTTGCCGGCTGCCGGGAGGCTTGCCTGCCTTTCCGGGGGGCCGGGAGCGGCACCCGAAAATCGGGAGGCTCCCGGCCAAATCGGGAAGGTAGGCAAACCTGGATACAGTGCGGGTTGGATACAGTGTGGGTCGCATACAGTGCGGGTCGCATACAGTCCTGGTTGTATACAGTGCGGGATACAGTGTGGGTTGGACACAGTGTGGGTTGCATACAGTGTGGGGCGCATACCGTCCTGGTCGCATACAATGCGGGATACAGTGTGGGTTGGACACAGTGTGGGTCGCATACAGTGTGGGGCGCATACCGTCCTGATCGCATACAATGTGGGATACAGTGTGGGTTGGATACAGTGTGGGTCGCATACAGTGCGGGATACAGTCTGGGTTGGACACAGTGTGGGTCGCATACAATGCGGGATACAGTGTGGGTCGCATACAGTGCGGGTTGCATACAGTCCTGGTTGTACACAGTGTGGGATACAGTGTGGGTTGGACACAGTGTGGGTCGCATATAGTGCGGGGCGCATACCGTCCTGGTCGCATACAATGCGGGATACAGTGTGGGTTGGATACAGTGTGGGTCGCATACAGTGCGGGATACAGTGTGGGTTGGATACAGTGTGGGTCACATACAGTGCGGGTCGCATATAGTCCTGTATACAGTGTACACTGTGTACACTTGTGTACACTGTGTACACTTGTATACAGTGCGGGATACAGTGTGGGTTGGACACAGTGTGGGTCACATACAGTGCAGGGCGCATACTGTCCTGGTCACATACAATGCTGGATACAGTGTGGGTTGGATACAGTGTGGGTCGCATACAGTGCGGGATACAGTGTGGGTTGGATACAGTGTGGGTCGCATACAATGCGGGATACAGTGTGGGTTGGATACAGTGTGGGTCGCATACAGTGCGGGATACAGTGTGGGTTGGATACAGTGTGGGTCGCATACAGTGCGGGATACAGTGTGGGTCGCATACAGTGCTGGTCGGATACAGAGTGGGATCGGAATCCCAACCAATCATCTCTAGTTATCATGGTTTTTACAATGTTTGTAACTTGATATCTCTGTGTTGGTGATCTTATTGATAACACATTACTCTCTGTTGTTGCGCCATTAGCATGTGAACTTATGGTTACTGTGTTTATTAATTCACCTTACATGTCAGTCTGGTTTAACTTTTATCAATAATAACTGTCAAGGTTCCAGCTAAATAAAACTGTTTGCTGCTTACACTATGGTCAAAGCCTCTGGGTTGGCCCAATAGGCATAATGATCATTTTAGCTTTTAAAATGCCCCAATGAAGGTACTTGTTTAAATGTTTCCTTGATTTTGCAATAAACTATTTTTATCTGTATGAATATGCATCTCCCAATATTCCAGGCACAAAAGTTATGAAATATTTTCAACACCCATAATTAGCCCAAGTCAAATTCAATATATGTCCATATTAACCTATGCCACGGCCATGAATTGATAAGCTCTGCCCCACTGCGGTACACTGCAGAATAACACTAATGTTCAAAAAAGATTGGGACAGTACTGTAGGTGGGTATGTGAACAGTATGAAGCAGCGCCATTTGCTTTTTGGGTCAGCAATACAAAGCACACCAGCTTCTGAATTATTCTTTTTCTGGTACATGTTGATTCAGCCATCCATATATATCATAATAGTATAGGGAACCGGCATGGGCAGGGTTACCTCGGTCCAACTCTCTCTCCACACCATTCTGCCCCCACTCTATCCTGCATCCTCTCCACTCCGTCCCTGCTCAATACTTATTCATTGAAATGGTTACTTATCTAGCACCAGCATATTCCGTTGCAATTTATATTTGGGAACTGTCGAAGCTGGATAATTGGCTGAGACAGATTCTGTTAAAATTAAAATCTGCACAACGCCATTTTGGCAACAAGATGCCATTTTGCGAATGGCCGCTCAATGCCATCTTAGCGAATCTCACACATTATAAGTACATACAGCGATGCTATTATTTAGCGTTGTGCGATTCCCACGCAATAGAACAATGTTAAAAGTCCTCATTATATAAATACATACATTTACTAAAACATATAATATGACTAACCCTGCAAAACACGTACGACGGTGTAGTTCACAAACACGTAGTCGCACTAAGCTAACTAGCGGCTTTTCTTAATATCCTTACACTTACACACTGCACACTTACATAAAAAGGTTCCCTGGCATTAAGGTTAATATTCAAGGTTTTATTCATTATTAAGTATGTAATAAAGTGACTGTATTTAAGATCTCAGGTTTAGTACATGATAAACAGACCGTGTTTGGTGCTATTCTAAACCACTGTTTATTTGCAGACTTCCGGTTCCATCAATGAGGAAATCGCAACATGCCTCTGCAAATTATGGATCATAGAGAGTTAGGCATTAAAATGTAGTCTGTAATGCAGCCAGTTTAGACTTGTTCTTCAGCCGGAAAATGGACAGAAAGAGCTGTTGAAGGCTGGACTGTGATCATACAAACTGACCTATGAACTGTATTGTAACAGAAGAACCAGGAAGAAGAACCAATGGGATTATGCCAACTTGTTCTCTAACGTATTGCCTATCTCTGTAAGGATACATATACGGACGCTCTATTTCCAGTAGTTAGTCTGCTTGTTCTTTCTTCTGACGGAGGCTTCACCTTTGATGCCGGAAATCTGGATCCAGAGCTCCTGCATATGTATCGACTGTTCCTTGTGATTGTATAATTTGTTTGCGCTAATTGTATTTAGATCACAGTGTGTAACTATCTGCTTTTTGGTGAATAATATCTTTTTGTGCTTTGGAAACACAATCAAAGTCTGGAAAGCAATTATTCCTTGTGTGACTTATAACGCTAAATAGCGACATTTAGAGTGTATAGATAGGTAGGAATCAATAGAACAAATAGCAATTGAACAAGACTGGGCAATAACAGACAGGCATAGAGGTAAGAGGGCCCTGCTCGCAATCTTACAATCTATAGGGAAATAGGCATTGATACACAAGGTTAGGTGCTCCCTATTGCATATTGGTCCAGTCAGATTGCAGATGTTCTTGGTGGGCTGTATTATCCAATCAAACAGGAATGTTGGCCTGGGGTCAGGAGGATGTGAAAGTGAAAAAAGAGAAAATATGAAGTTGTGTGTGGACTGTATAGAGGGGATGTATTTCGGTAGGATAGCTTATGATGGTTATGTGGGTGGTTCTGGAATTCAGAGGTGCATTTTCAGGGCCCGCTTGAAGGTTTGGAGACTAGAGGAAAGTATTATTGTGTGTGGGAGGGCATTCCACAGAGTGAGCACTGATTGAAAAAAGTCCTGTAATGTGAATGGGAGCAGGTGATGCATAGAGATGAGAGACACAGATCTTATGCAGAGCGGCGAGGTCCACCTGGGAGATATTTTGAGATACTTACTTTGTTCCCGACCCCAGCAGAGTGGTCCTCCTCCATACACCAAGGTCTGTCCTGTTGCTCACTGCAGACAAGACAGAAGTCAGGACTTCTCAGGCACACGTCCTGGCTCCCACTGTGCATATCGGGGACAGGACAGACCTTAGTGGATTATTATATACTATAGATTGCGATCCTAATATATGACTACAAAGTCTTCCTGCATGGGAATTAGCATGTATTTTTTTAAATTATTAAACAGATTTTAAAACTGATGTTCAACGCGGTCTTGTGTTTTAGATCTGAAAAGTGGCACTGTCAGACATTTCTTTACCCAGCTCTGGACTCTAAGAGGACTGCTTTGAGGTTTGAATGGACAATTGGGCTGGCTTGGTGGGGTTTGTGGCTGGAATTTATTTTGACCCAATTTTCAGTTTAAAAAATTGGGAGCTTCAGTATGAATACATTTAAATTTGCCCTTTTATCAGCAGTGAAACACAATAACCCAATACATTACTATGTTGGAAAAAAAATCCAAACTTAAAGTGAGCTATTATACTGTACATTTCATTATTGATTACTATTGCCAAAATGCTAATCCCAGTAATGAGGATTTATAGTGAAAGGATTAACCAGACATGGAATTAGTCAAAAAAACATCACATTGCAGAAGGACCATACAGGGACCATTCTTTATATAGATGCCTGCACATTTAAAATAAAAACTTTTTCTCAGCCAACTGACAAGTCATAAAATGGTGCATTATGCATCCAAATACTTAATTAAGTTTGAGGATAGATAAGCACCCTGTTTGATATTTAGTTTTGTTAGTTAAGGGTTAAGGCTTGGACGGAGGTGTGGTTAGGTAGTGGTCATTTGGGGGAGACAGGCCTATCGTAGGATTTGTGGGACTGTTCAGGGTACCCATATATATAGCCTGGTCCAGGCTTGGACTGGGGCCCCGGGGATTCGGGGATTTCCCCGGTGGGCCCCGATGTTTAATAGCCACGCCCTCTTTTGCGAGTGGGCGTGGTCTAGACCAGGTCGCATGCAGGGTTTATTTTATAGCAGGCTGTTTAGGTTACTGACCCGGCTGCTGATCGCTGACCCCCCCTTCCCTGCTCTGGGCTGTCTTACATCACCTGCAGCGGCATTCCGCGCTGTTCACTACTTTGTTTATAGTCTTGCCTGCAGAGTCCCGTCTGGTGTAAGCTGCTGCCCCTCCCCCAGGACCATCCACCAATGAGGTAGGTTTGTCTCTTCTAGACACATCCGCCTCTCCTCTCTCTACACGGACTCCTGTGGCTGTGGCTTCCTCCTCCCTGCACAGCACTCTGACATTACAGAGAGTGTGAGGCTGGCTGGAAGCTGCTTTATATAGTAGTGTGCAGCATGGATTGCTTCATGTCTCCTTGCACTTGCAGCAAATGTCTCTCTCCAGTCACCTGCCATGAGAAAGGCTTCAGGTAACATAGGACAGTAAAAAAAGTTAATAAGTGCAACACCCCAAACCCCCCCCCAATCCACTACACATGTCCATTTTCTCTGCATCCCAATCCTTGGAATCCTCCTCATCTCTGGAATGTAACAGACCATCTTGTCTTGTAACCCTCTCCCTGCCAGCCTCCTATTCCATGTACAGTATAGATTTTATTCCTGCTAAAAAATAGATTAAATATACTAGATATGTATATAGAATATACACTATATATGTATGTATACTATGTGGGTGTATACTATGTATATGTATGCATGTGTATACTATGTATGTATATATGTATGCTATGTGTATGTATGTATGTGTATGCTATGTATAAGTACAGTATGTATGCATGTCTGTGTATACAATGTATATGTATGTATTATATATGTACAGTATGTGCGTGCATGCATGTTTGTATGTTATGTATGGTTGCATGTCTATGTATACAATGTATATGTATACTATATATGTATGCTATGTATAGTTAATTGTGTATGCATGCTATGCATATATACATGTGTTCTATGTACATGATTGTTTATGTACAGAGGGTCTGATTCAGAGCCGGACGCTATTTGCGGACGGTCGTTATGATAAAAGGGGTGGCTATTTAAATGAACCGTTCGCTCTTTGCGGTCTGTTGATGCCTCTATGTCTGAACGAGCGAACAAAACATGCGGTCGTTATTTGGAAAAATACGCCCCCTGGCCGCTCGCATCCTACGTCATGTCCGCTATTTAATAGATTAATCGAGTACATCGAAAGGCGAATGAACTGCTCGCTATTCTTGTGGTTGGTTTTTCCTACCGCTATTTTGCGAGCAGTTCTGACTATAAAATAACCAAGTGATGTGGTCAATGACGCTGCTGTATTAATTATGCACACCCTTAAAACGCCCGTTTTGACCTTTAAGCACGCCTGCGTTCTGATCTGCACTCCCCGTTTTCAAGCACCTTCCCCTGTTACCACCCACATACGCCTCATTCTGTCACTGAAAATAGCAGGCATTCGCTATTTAGCGAACAAATGATTTTCGGCCGCACTGACTGGTTCGCGCATGCGTATTACAATCCGTACGCATGCGCAGTTGTGCAAACATCGCTCGGAACGAACGAGCTGCCGCTTACGAGCGGCTCTTAATGAAGTCCAGTATGTGTACACTATATATATATATATATATATATACACACTCAGCATATGTGTGTGTGTGTTGTGTGTGTGTGTGTTAACTATGTATATTATATATAAGCAATAATTGGTGCCCCTTTTATTAGACTACTATAATAAAAGGGTCACCGATTATTTCTACTTTTAGAAAGGGGGCACGGATTATTGCTCATTTAATAAAACAGAGCACAGAATACTATAATAAAAGTGGGCACGGATTATTGGTATTATATTAAAAGTGTCATAGATTATTGCTATTAATGGGGATGACCATACCTACAAAAGGCTGGTCATGGTCACGCCCCTTCAGTGGGCCTCTGTCATTGCATTCCCCTGTGGGCCCTTTATGCCCCAGTCCGACACTGGCCTGGTCAGAAGAGCCATTTTCCTCTTTTCCAGTTTCTGCAAACAGGCTGGCTAAGTATCACATTAAGGGGCCTATTCATCAACACTAAAATAACATTTTTAAGGACATTTTCCTTAAATAACGTTATTTTGGTATTCATGTAGCCACTTAGCACAGGAGATATCACAGATATCTCCTTGCTAAGTTCCCCTGCGTTACTTTCCACACTCCCCATACATTAGTATGGGGATGTGGAAATTGTGGTATCAATTTTCGGAATTTGATGCAGTTAGTATACGCCACTGTATCCGCGTGTGCAGGTCCCCCGACGAGTCCCTCCGGCACTCTGCTCCGTCCTCAGGCTCCGGAGCTGGTCGGACATGTGTGCTCCCCAGCAGAGCACAAGAAAGTTTAGACAAAAAAAAAAAGTTTTTTTTTTCTTCTAATCTGTCATGTGGTCTGCTGGGAAACCACATGACAGACCAGCAGGATGGAGCCGGAGGCTGCTGCGCGGACAGGTAAGTCGGGGGGGGGGGAGGTGAGCGGAGGGGGGAGGGGGGTCGGGGGGGTACACAAACTTAACGCATATGTAGGCAGTGCTGCGCATGCGCTGGTTTTACAGATGTAACAGCGAATGCGCAGCATTGTTTCCAGATGCGATAAGTTAGTGTAGGCAGGGAAAAGTATCTATTTGCCGAAAAGCTGTCATCGCAAAAATGACAGCTTTTCGGAATAGATACTTATGGAGAGGTGGAATGATGAATTCCACCTATAATTAGCTAGAACTCCATGAGAGTTCTATAGAGAATTTTTAGGTTTAATGAATAGGCCCCATAGTTTCTTATATAGCTGTATTTCTTTTGTCCAATTCCTCTTTTATTTCACCACCGCCGCTTGATGGAGGCTTTGAGGCCGCTCACATCCGCGGCCTCTCCCCCAGCCAGGTGTGGGTCGCACCATGCTGCAGGCCGTGATCCTGTGCCTGCTCGTGCACCTGTACGCGCGCCCCCCGCTGGCTCCCGCTCCCTGTCCTCCCCTGCTGCCTCCCCACAGCTGATGGCCGCCTGGCTCTTTGGCGGCGCCGTTAGCAGCGCGGGTGGCCACAGCTCAGCGCCTCTCCCCACACAGTTCACGGCCAGCCCGCGTCCTGTATCGGTGGTTGGCCCCGCCCACAGGGTTGCGGTGGCCATTTTAGCCCCGGACACCACACAGGGAGCCTTGTGCATCCCTGCATCACCCCCCTCCGCCCCCACTACTCCAAGAGCAGGGGGGCCCCCTCCTCAGCGCTCACCATTACTTTTCAGCCACCAGGGTTCCCCCAGTAGTGTAGGATCAGCTGCAGGGTCCATTATATCTAGGGCCCTAAGTGTCCCTCCCAGCGCATTATTGCACGTTGCCCCCCCTGCATCTAGGAGCGGGGGTTATACCCCTTTGCCTTGGGGGGTGTTAATGTGCAGCAACCCCAACCCCCCCCTTTCAGCCCTTTAGCAGCGCAGCAGCCCAGCTGGTCCCCATATTTCTATGCCCCCGGCCCCCATTTCTCCCCCAATTTTCTAATACAGCCACTTATCATTCCGCCCCCATCAGGTACCACCAGGCCCCCCCCCCCACTATGTTCCAGTATGCCTTCCCCGCAACAACCCCCAGGCCCGCCCCCCTTTCGCAAGGGTTCGGGCCGTATTACCAAGTCCTGCCGCCACCCTTTTCTCTTCCGCTGGCCACTTCAGCTGCATGGACCCAGTCCGTGCATACCCCTCCTTTCCATGTCCCTCCATTCACGGAAGGAGTTGCTGTGCGGTCTGAGTCACCAGTGATTGTGTCAAGACCCCAGGTCGCAGCATTCCAGTTGGGTTGTCGAGATCCAGCAGACGGACGGTGAGGTGGCATCAACGAGTCAAGTTGTGGTGGGCGCACCGCGCAGCGAGGGACTGTTGGCGAACAATCAGGAGGAAGTGGTTGGTCATTCGGCAGCAGTTTCCGGTGAGCATGTTGTTTCCACATTGCACAGCACACACTCATCTTCCACTGATTCTAGTGATTCTGCAAGTTCATCAGAGAGGCCGCGTAAGCTTATGCGTTACTTAGCGCACAAGATTAAGGGAAAACGGGGGAGTCCCAAGAGGGACAGCACAGTGTCAGCAGCTAAGGTTTTCGGTTTTCGACATATTTTCGATTACGGCCGACGCAAAAAAGGCAATACGACGAGACATTTTGTAAAAAACAGGAAGGACAGGCTGTTTTTCAATTCGGCTTCAAGGATGTAGAAGTTTGGCTTGAGGTCAACCAACATACTTGCGCGCCTTCGGACCTTTCGGCGGTACGCAAGCAGCCCTTTCTGGCCAGTACAGGTGGTGCCGGAGCCGGCAGAGGAAAATGCTACGCGTTTAATAACGCCCAATGTCATAAAGGATCGGGCTGTCGGTATAGGCACATATGCATGCTCTGTGGGAGCGGGCACCCGGCTAAAGATTGTGGGTGACTCGGCGGTACTAGGGCAAGTCGGGGCGGTCAGCGCGACGAGCTGCAGGGCGGTGTTAAGTAAAGCACCTTCGCCGGCCGTCCTAGGGGCTTTGAAGAGTTGGTTGGGTCGTTATCCTCTCAAGGAGGAAGCGGCCTTTTTGTTATATGGGTTTAGTGAGGGTTTTAGGTTGCCTGTGACACGGGACGTCTCGGTTGTTGCTAAGAGAAATCTTAAGTCGGCCCTCGTCCACCCGGACTTAGTCCTAGCTAAGATTGAAACCGAGGTCGGGTTGAGGCGCATGTGCGGCCCTTTTTCTTCCCCCCCTTTGGAGGGTTTGTGCTTATCGCCTTTAGGGGTTGTACTAAAAAAGGAACCGGGTAAGTTCAGGCTGATACAGCATCTTTCTTACCCAGAGGGAGGGTCGGTCAATGACGCGCTAGATCCATCGGATTGCCGGGTCGTTTATCAATCCTTTGAGCGGGCTCTAGATATAGTACAGAGTTTTGGTAGGAGGGCTTTATTAGCCTAGGTGGATATCGAGTCCGCTTTTCGGCTGTTGCCCCTTCACCCTGAATCTTTTAAGTACATGGGTTTTAGAGTTGTGGGGCTCTGTTATGTTGATAGATGTTTGCCGATGGGATGTTCCATCTTGTGTTTCTTTTTTGAATGTTTTATCTCCTTTTTGCAATGGTGCTTACAGGCGAGTACAGGGCAAGCTGGTGTGTCCCACTACCTAGATGATTTTCTGTTGGTGGGGCCAGCAGATAGCCAGGTTTGCGAGGATTTGCTATTTTCCTTGAAGAAAAACAAATGTGAGCAAATGCGCTCTATACCCCTTACAAATATATAAGTACGTATGATTGCATATGGTGCATACAAAATGACCCAGTTGGCTAAAAGATATATATTTACTGAAGAAAAACATACATGAATAAAGAGCAAACAATATTATCAAAGTATTGTAGTGGATGGTGAATGAATCGTCAGATTATACACATGCAGGTGAGTATGCAGTGTACAGCTGTATGGGGCAAGTCTCGAGGTGCGTGCCTCTCTGTAAGAGAATGAGTCCCCCACTGTTACAAAGTGGGATATGATGTGATAAAACAACACACTGCTGGGATCTGGAGATAATTTGGCTGGGAAGAGTTAATGTGTAAGGGGGGGGAATAAGTTGGTGCGGCGTCCCGCACGATAAAGTCAGTGGACAGCGGCGTGTAGGATGAGTATAGATGCCCGGGGTGATGTTCTGGGGTAAGCAGTACGGGTATATACCTGGATAGCAGTGGGAGGCGTAGGACACTAACACCGAGTCCGGGCCGTGGACCTCGCCGGAGAGCACCGGGCTGACTCCGTGACCACCGGCGCGTCCAGTCGGGCGGGACTGCGTGGTGTAACAGAGACGGATGAACAGAGATGGCTCTGGTGGGAACAGTCCCCGTTCTCCAGACCTGCTAAGGCACTCACCTCCTCCTGCCTCGACAGGACTCCGCTCTTACCCCTGCCGGCTCGATGATCTCTGGAATCCTCCTCTCTGGTCTGGTGTCCCTTGTTACGTGTCCTGGCAGTAAGTGTCAGCCGACACTGTGGATTCAGTGTTTCTCTCCAGTCCTCGCTTGTGGGTTAAATAGGATTATGGTTCTGGTGCCAACGCGTTTCGACCCACAGAGGGTCTTCTTCAAGGCAATGTGCACAAGGTCTGGAGAACGGGGACTGTTCCCACCAGAGCCATCTCCGTTCATCCGTCTCTGTTACACCACGCAGTCCCGCCCGACTGGACGTGCCGGTGGTCACGGAGTCAGCCCGGTGCTCTCCGGCGAGGTCCACGGCCCGGACTCGGTGTTAGTGTCCTACGCCTCCCACTGCTATCCAGGTATATACCCGTACTGCTTACTCCAGAACATCACCCCGGGCATCTATACTCATCCTACACGCCGCTGTCCACTGAGTTTATTGTGCGGGACGCCGCACCAACTTATTCCCCCCCCTTACACATTAACTCTTCCCAGCCAAATTATCTCCAGATCCCAGCAGTGTGTTGTTTTATCACATCATATCCCACTTTGTAACAGTGGGGGACTCATTCTCTTACAGAGAGGCACGCACCTCGAGACTTGCCCCATACAGCTGTACACTGCATACTCACCTGCATGTGTATAATCTGACGATTCATTCACCATCCACTACAATACTTTGATAATATTGTTTGCTCTTTATTCATGTATGTTTTTCTTCAGTAAATATATATCTTTTAGCCAATTGGGTCATTTTGTATGCACCATATGCAATCATACGTACTTAAATATTTGTAAGGGGTATAGAGCGCATTTGCTCACATTTGTTTTTCTCTATATTAGAAAGGCTGGACACCCTGTCATTAGTGCAGCCATACCTCTTACCTTTGCACTAGTCCAGTGCGCAATAGATCTCCACTTGTACTATTTTCCTTGAAGGCCTTGTTCGCATTGGTAGGTGTTCCTGTTGCCAAGGACAAGACGGAGGGTCCGGTTACACGCTTATCGGATTTGGGTATAGAAATAGACACTGTGCTAGGTTTATGCCGTTTGCCGATTGAGAAGGTGCGACGTTTGGGAGAGTTGCTGGAGGCATTTGTTTTAGCGAAAAAGGTCTCACTGAAGCAGTTGCAGTCCTTGCTAGGCCTCCTTAATTTCGCATGTAGAGACATTCCTATGGGACGGGTTTTTGTAGGCAGCTGGAAAGAGCCACGGCGGGTGTTAAGAAGTCCCATCACCTCGTTCGCATATCCCAAGATTTGAGGGAGGACCTTCGCATTTGGTTGCTGTTCTTGCGCGCTTTCAATGGCGTTCGAATATGGCTCCAGGCCCCTGTAGATAATTCTGAGCTTCAGCTATTTACGGACGCATCCGGGTCCGTCGGGTTCGGCGCCTTTTTGGAAGGGGACTAGTGCGCGGAGCTTTGACCAGAGGTTTGGGGGGCTTTAGGCCTTACTAAGAACATCCTGCTTCTGGAGCTTTTCCCTATTGTGGTGGCCGTCGAGCTGTGGGCTCACAGGCCTTGTAATAGGCGGATCCTTTTCTGGTGCAATAATTTGGGCGTGGTTCAGGCGGTGAATAATCAGAGGGCCGAATCGCCGCTGGCTTTGAAGTTGTTGAGGCACTTGACACTTCTTTGCTTGCGAAGGAACATTAAGTTTAGGGCGCAGCATGTTCCGGATGTTTCTAATGAGATAGCAGACTCCTTATCTTGTCTACAGTGGGACAGGTTTCGTTCTTTCGCTCCTTACGCTTCTCTTCATGGTTTAACCTGCCCCTCCCATATATGGCAGATTATCATGCTGACATCAAAGTCCTCGCAATGTCTGGCCCCTAGCACATTAAAGACCTACACGGCGGCTTGGGACGCTTGGCAGGGTTTCTTGGCTTCCACATGCTGGGGAGGTAAGATGGTTGATGACTGTATGGTACAGTTTGTTTGGAACTGGCATGAAGGGGGTCGTTCTAAGGTGGCTATGTCTGTGGCGCTATCTGGTATCGCTTATTTTTCTAAGTTACATGGTATGTCAGATCCTACAAAATCGTTCATGCTGATCAAGGCGATGAAAGGGTGGGTGAAGGAACACCCTAGCGCAGGCGATACGCGTAGACCAATCGACTCGTCCCTGCTTAAAGATTTCATTGTGGCAGTACCAGGGGTTGCGTTAGGCGAATATGAATCGGCCCCTTTTTAGTTTAGCTTTTTCGTTAGCATATTTTAGGGGGTTTTAGAATCGGCGAGCTCGTGGTGTCTAATAAGACTTCCACGTCGTCGGATCTAATGTTAAAACACGTGGTAATTAAGCCGACTATGATATTGTGTAAAATTCATAGGTCCAAGACAGACCAACTTGGCAGGGGGCGTTGGATTTCTGTCAAGGAACATTCAGATACAGTAATTTGTCCAGTTGCTTTGGCGGGGCGTTTTAATGCTTTTCGCCCTCCAGGGGGCGTGCAGTGGCTTATCCTTGTTAATCTTACACCTTTGTCCAAGTTTCAGTTTATAAGGCCACAGACCAATTCGGGACACATTCATTTAGGATAGGGGCAGCGACTTTGCAGCGGTTGATGGTGCTTCGGTCGACACCTTACAAAAGTTGGGTTGGTGGAAGTCATCAGCATATAAAACTTATTTAAGGGGGGATAAGTTGCTTAAGTAGCTGCGCTCCTTGCGAGTTTGTTGGGAAACGCAGGGGCCTTATGCCTACTGCCGCTTTGGAGTTTGAGGGGCTTTTCAGTTTTGCCCTCAAAGAGGTTTTATGTTTTTCATCTTCAGCTGGGTCACCCAACTATTTGATTCCCTTCCTTGGGGTACATTTATTGTTATATGTGAATCAATTTCTGACTAGGTAACTTTTCTTACAGGGTTGCCCAGGAACGCTAAATGTCGGGTGTGGTTTGTAGGACATTCATTAATATTTTGGGCTAGTCAGCACCCCTTAGCATTGCAGGCCCCCATTTTGTTAGGTGCAGGTGACGTCTGTTGGTTAGGTTTCTGCGGTATGCGCTAGAAGCGACTACTGGAAGCCTTATGGACGGCAGAATATAAGTTTGGGGCCCCGAACTGGGTAGTCATTCACTTGGGGGGAACGATTTGGGCACTTGCAAGGGCACTGAGCTGATACACGCTATTAGGAATGACTTGCAAGTGCTAGTTAACCCTTGGCCCAACGTAGGCATCGCTTGGTCGGACATTGCTCCACGGCGAATTTGGCGAGGACCCCAGGATGGCAAGGCATTAGATGGAGTTCGTGGGGGAGTGTGGGGTCAATGTTCCCAGTGGGATGTTTATAACACACGGTTATCGGTGAAGAAATAGCACATAATTGAGTAAAGATACGCATAACAAACAGCAGTTTATTATCAAAGTACAAAACAGAGGTAAAAATACAGTAAATTGGTGAAGCAATACTCAACTTATATGTGGTCACACATGTCCTTTATATCTTCATTCATGGGAAGTCTGCTTCATATATCGATAAGGGATGAAGATGGTCAGTCTTCCAGGCATCTCGGCACAAGTGCATGTCAGTCACACTGTCGTACAGGAATTTCCCCCATCCTTCCTCATGGATTCTCTGTTAGAACTCCTCTCTTCTCCCCATAGGACACCACTGTTCATATATCCTTATTCTTGCTGAGTACTCTCTTTTGCATGTGGTCCGCTTTACACCATATAAGGTATTTTTGTTAATGACTGTTACAAATGAGCTCACTACTGTATCTACTGTAGGTCCCTTAATGTCTTGTGTGTCCCCTAACAGGTAATCCTCTAAATATAAACATGCATGGTACATTTGCTGCTTGAATTGTGCTTAAAACATGTAGAAATTAAAATATTATACCTATGGTTACAGTCAGATACAGTGAGTGTCGCATACAGTTCTGGTTGCATACAGCACAGGATACAATGTGGGGTGGATACAGTGCGGGTCGGATACAGCGTGGGTTCGCATACAGTGCGAGGCGCATACTGTCCTGGTCGAATACAATGCGGGATACAGTGTGGGTTGGATACAGTGTGGGTCGCATACAGTGCGGGCTGGATACAGTGAGGGTCGCATACAGTGCGGGATACAGTGTGGGTTGGATACAGTGTGGGTTGCATACAGTGCGGGCTGGATACAGTGAGGGTAGCATACAGTGCGTGATACAGCGTGGGTTGGATACAGTGTGGGTCGCATACAGTGCGGGTCGCATACAGTGCGGGATACAGTCATACTTGCCGACAATCAGTTCCCTCCTTCTGGGAGGGAGCTGATTGTCAGCTAACAGCGGGGGGCGTGCCCGGCCATGATGTCACTTTTGGGGGCGGAGCCGGGTGTGGAGCTGCGTGATCGCGTCATCGTAGCCCCGCCCCCTCTTCACAATGCCATTATTTTTGGCATTGCGAACCAGGGGGCGGGGCCACGATGACGCGATTCAACGCGAATCGCGTCACCGCCCCCCCGCTGCAGGGTTTTTTCGTTTATTCTTGGGGGTGGTCGGGAGGGTTGCCGGCTGCCGGGAGGCTTGCCTGCCTTTCCGGGGGGCCGGGAGCGGCACCCGAAAATCGGGAGGCTCCCGGCCAAATCGGGAAGGTAGGCAAGCCTTGATACAGTGCGGGTTGGATACAGTGTGGGTCGCATACAGTGCGGGTCGCATACAGTCCTGGTTGTATACAGTGCGGGATACAGTGTGGGTTGGACACAGTGTGGGTTGCATACAGTGTGGGGCGCATACCGTCCTGGTCGCATACAATGCGGGATACAGTGTGGGTTGGACACAGTGTGGGTCGCATACAGTGTGGGGCGCATACCGTCCTGATCGCATACAATGCGGGATACAGTGTGGGTTGGATACAGTGTGGGTCGCATACAGTGCGGGATACAGTCTGGGTTGGACACAGTGTGGGTCACATACAATGCGGGATACAGTGTGGGTCGCATACAGTGCGGGATACAGTCTGGGTTGGACACAGTGTGGGTCGCATACAATGCGGGATACAGTGTGGGTTACAGTGTGGATTGGACACAGTGTGGGTCGCATATAGTGCGGGGCGCATACCGTCCTGGTCGCATACAATGCGGGATACAGTGTGGGTTGGATACAGTGTGGGTCGCATACAGTGCGGGATACAGTGTGGGTTGGATACAGTGTGGGTCACATACAGTGCGGGTCGCATATAGTCCTGTATACAGTGTACACTGTGTACACTTGTGTACACTGTGTACACTTGTATACAGTGCGGGATACAGTGTGGGTTGGACACAGTGTGGGTCACATACAGTGCAGGGCGCTTACTGTCCTGGTCACATACAATGCTGGATACAGTGTGGGTTGGATACAGTGTGGGTCGCATACAGTGCGGGATACAGTGTGGGTTGGATACAGTGTGGGTCGCATACAATGCGGGATACAGTGTGGGTTGGATACAGTGTGGGTCGCATACAGTGCGGGATACAGTGTGGGTTGGATACAGTGTGGGTCGCATACAGTGCGGGATACAGTGTGGGTCGCATACAGTGCTGGTCGGATACAGAGTGGGATCGGAATCCCAACCAATCATCTCTAGTTATCATGGTTTTTACAATGTTTGTAACTTGATATCTCTGTGTTGGTGATCTTATTGATAACACATTACTCTCTGTTGTTGCGCCATTAGCATGTGAACTTATGGTTACTGTGTTTATTAATTCACCTTACATGTCAGTCTGGTTTAACTTTTATCAATAATAACTGTCAAGGTTCCAGCTAAATAAAACTGTTTGCTGCTTACACTATGGTCAAAGCCTCTGGGTTGGCCCAATAGGCATAATGATCATTTTAGCTTTTAAAATGCCCCAATGAAGGTACTTGTTTAAATGTTTCCTTGATTTTGCAATAAACTATTTTTATCTGTATGAATATGCATCTCCCAATATTCCAGGCACAAAAGTTATGAAATATTTTCAACACCCATAATTAGCCCAAGTCAAATTCAATATATGTCCATATTAACCTATGCCACGGCCATGAATTGATAAGCACTGCCCCACTGCGGTACACTGCAGAATAACACTAATGTTCAAAAAAGATTGGAACAGTACTGTAGGTGGGTATGTGAACAGTATGAAGCAGCGCCATTTGCTTTTTGGGTCAGCAATACAAAGCACACCAGCTTCTGAATTATTCTTTTTCTGGTACATGTTGATTCAGCCATCCATATATATCATAATAGTATAGGGAACCGGCATGGGCAGGGTTACCTCGGTCCAACTCTCTCTCCACACCATTCTGCCCCCACTCTATCCTGCATCCTCTCCACTCCGTCCCCGCTCAATACTTATTCATTGAAATGGTTACTTATCTAGCACCAGCATATTCCGTTGCAATTTATATTTAGGAACTGTCGAAGCTGGATAATTGGCTGAGACAGAATCTGTTAAAATTAAAATCTGCACAACGCCATTTTGGCAACAAGATGCCATTTTGCGAATGGCCGCTCAGTGCCATCTTAGCGAATCTCACACATTATAAGTACATACAGCGATGCTATTATTTAGCGTCGTGCGATTCCCACGCAATAGAACAATGTTAAAAGTCCTCATTATATAAATACATACATTTACTAAAACATATAATATGACTAACCCTGCAAAACACGTACGACGGTGTAGTTCACAAACACGTAGTCGCACTATGCTAACTAGCGGCTTTTCTTAATATCCTTACACTTACACACTGCACACTTACATAAAAAGGTTCCCTGGCATTAAGGTTAATATTCAAGGTTTTATTCATTATTAAGTATGTAATAAAGTGACTGTATTTAAGATCTCAGGTTTAGTACATGATAAACAGACCGTGTTTGGTGCTATTCTAAACCACTGTTTATTTGCAGACTTCCGGTTCCATCAATGAGGAAATCGCAACATGCCTCTGCAAATTATGGATCATAGAGAGTTAGGCATTAAAATGTAGTCTGTAATGCAGCCAGTTTAGACTTGTTCTTCAGCTGGAAAATGGACAGAAAGAGCTGTTGAAGGCTGGACTGTGATCATACAAACTGACCTATGAACTGTATTGTAACAGAAGAACCAGGAAGAAGAACCAATGGGATTATGCCAACTTGTTCTCTAACGTATTGCCTATCTCTGTAAGGATACATATACGGACGCTCTATTTCCAGTAGTTAGTCTGCTTGTTCTTTCTTCTGACGGAGGCTTCACCTTTGATGCCGGAAATCTGGATCCAGAGCTCCTGCATATGTATCGTCTGTTCCTTGTGATTGTATAATTTGTTTGCGCTAATTGTATTTAGATCACAGTGTGTAACTATCTGCTTTTTGGTGAATAATATCTTTTTGTGCTTTGGAAACACAATCAAAGTCTGGAAAGCAATTATTCCTTGTGTGACTTATAACGCTAAATAGCGACATTTAGAGTGTATAGATAGGTAGGAATCAATAGAACAAATAGCAATTGAACAAGACGGCAATAACAGACAGGCATAGAGGTAAGAGGGCCCTGCTCGCAATCTTACAATCTATAGGGAAATAGGCATTGATACACAAGGTTAGGTGCTCCCTATTGCATATTGGTCCAGTCAGATTGCAGATGTTCTTGGTGGGCTGTATTATCCAGTCAAACAGGAATGTTGGCCTGGGGTCAGGAGGATGTGAAAGTGAAAAAAGAGAAAATATGTAAAGTTGTGTGTGGACTGTATAGAGGGGATGTATTTCGGTAGGATAGCTTATGATGGTTATGTGGGTGGTTCTGGAATTCAAAGGTGCATTTTCAGGGCCCGCTTGAAGGTTTGGAGACTAGAGGAAAGTATTATTGTGTGTGGGAGGGCATTCCACAGAGTGAGCACTGATTGAAAAAAGTCCTGTAACGTGAATGGGAGCAGGTGATGCATAGAGATGAGAGACACAGATCTTATGCAGAGCGGCGAGGTCCACCTGGGAGATATTTTGAGATACTTACTTTGTTCCCGACCCCCGCAGAGTGGTCCTCCTCCAAACACCAAGGTCTGTCCTGTTGCTCACTGCAGACAAGACAGAAGTCAGGACTTCTCAGGCACACGTCCTGGCTCCCACTGTGCATATTGGGGACAGGACAGACCTTAGTGGATTATTATATACTATAGATTGCGATCCTGATATATGACTACAAAGTCTTCCTGCATGGGAATTAGCATGTATTTTTTTTAATTATTAAACAGATTTTAAAACTGATGTTCAACGCGGTCTTGTGTTTTAGATCTGAAAAGTGGCACTGTCAGACATTTCTTTACCCAGCTCTGGACTCTAAGAGGACTGCTTTGAGGTTTGAATGCACAATTGGGCTGGCTTGGTGGGGTTTGTGGCTGGAATTTATTTTGACCCAATTTTCAGTTTAAAAAATTGGGAGCTTCAGTATGAATACATTTAAATTTGCCCTTTTATCAGCAGTGAAACACAATAACCCAATACATTACTATGTTGGAAAAAAAATCCAAACTTAAAGTGAGCTATTATACTGTACATTTCATTATTGATTACTATTGCCAAAATGCTAATCCCAGTAATGAGGATTTATAGTGAAAGGATTAACCAGACATGGAATTAGTCAAAAAAACATCACATTGCAGAAGGACCATACAGGGACCATTCTTTATATAGATGCCTGCACATTTAAAATAAAAACTTTTTCTCAGCCAACTGACAAGTCATAAAATGGTGCATTATGCATCCAAATACTTAATTAAGTTTGAGGATAGATAAGCACCCTGTTTGATATTTAGTTTTGTTAGTTAAGGGTTAAGGCTTGGACGGAGGTGTGGTTAGGTA
Source organism: Taudactylus pleione (assembly GCA_031769625.1). Taxonomy (NCBI): domain Eukaryota; kingdom Metazoa; phylum Chordata; class Amphibia; order Anura; family Myobatrachidae; genus Taudactylus; species Taudactylus pleione. Next base: position 4,898,067 of record JAUIMM010000364.1, on the reverse strand, counting down.
GTGGTCATTTGGGGGAGACAGGCCTATCGTAGGATTTGTGGGACTGTTCAGGGTACCCATATATATAGCCTGGTCAGAGGAGCCATTTTCCTCTTTTCCAGTTTCTGCAAACAGGCTGGCTAAGTATCACATTAAGGGGCCTATTCATCAACACTAAAATAAAATTTTTAAGGACATTTTCCTTAAATAACGTTATTTTGGTATTCATGTAGCCACTTAGCACAGGAGATATCACAGATATCTCCTTGCTAAGTTCCCCTGCGTTACTTTCCACACTCCCCATACATTAGTATGGGGATGTGGAAATTGTGGTATCAATTTTCGGAATTTGATGCAGTTAGTATACGCCACTGTATCCGCGTGTGCAGGTCCCCCGACGAGTCCCTCCGGCACTCTGCTCCGTCCTCAGGCTCCGGAGCTGGTCGGACATGTGTGCTCCCCAGCAGAGCACAAGAAAGTTTAGACAAAAAAAAAAAGTTTTTTTTTTCTTCTAATCTGTCATGTGGTCTGCTGGGAAACCACATGACAGACCAGCAGGATGGAGCCGGAGGCTGCTGCGCGGACAGGTAAGTCGGGGGGGGGGGGAGGTGAGCGGAGGGGGGTCGGGGGGGTACACAAACTTAACGCATATGTAGGCAGTGCTGCGCATGCGCTGGTTTTACAGATGTAACAGCGCATGCGCAGCATTGTTTCCAGATGCGATAAGTTAGTGTAGGCAGGGAAAAGTATCTATTTGCCGAAAAGCTGTCATCGCAAAAATGACAGCTTTTCGGAATAGATACTTATGGAGAGGTGGAATGATGAATTCCACCTATAATTAGCTAGAACTCCATGAGAGTTCTAAAGCTAATTATCTCCAGAGAATTTTTAGGTTTAATGAATAGGCCCCATAGTTTCTTATATAGCTGTATTTCTTTTGTCCAATTCCTCTTTTATTTCACCACCGACGCTTGATGGAGGCTTTGAGGCCGCTCACATCCGCGGCCTCTCCCCCAGCCAGGTGCGGGTCGCACCATGCTGCAGGCCGTGATCCCGTGCCCGCTTGCGCACCTGTACGCGCGCCCCCCGCTGGCTCCCGCTCCCTGTCCTCCCCTGCTGCCTCCCCACAGCTGATGGCCGCCTGGCTCTTTGGCGGCGCCGTTAGCAGCGCGGGTGGCCACAGCTCAGCGCCTCTCCCCACACAGTTCACGGCCAGCCCGCGTCCTGTATCGGTGGTTGGCCCCGCCCACAGGGTCGCGGCGGCCATTTTAGCCCCGGACACCACACAGGGAGCCTTGTGCATCCCTGCATCACCCCCCTCCGCCCCCACTACTCCAAGAGCAGGGGGGCCCCCTCCTCAGCACTCACCATTACTTTTCAGCCACCAGGGTTCCCCCAGTAGTGTAGGATCAGCTGCAGGGTCCATTATATCTAGGGCCCTAAGTGTCCCTCCCAGCGCATTATTGCACGTTGCCCCCCCTGCATCTAGGAGCGGGGGTTATACCCCTTTGCCTTGGGGGGTGTTAATGTGCAGCAACCCCAACCCCCCCCTTTCAGCCCTTTAGCAGCGCAGCAGCCCAGCTGGTCCCCATATTTCTATGCCCCCGGCCCCCATTTCTCCCCCAATTTTCTAATACAGCCACTTATCATTCCGCCCCCATCAGGTACCACCAGGCCCCCCCCCCACTATGTTCCAGTATGCCCTCCCCGCAACAACCCCCAGGCCCGCCCCCCTTTCACAAGGGTTCGGGCCGTATTACCAAGTCCTGCCGACACCCTTTTCTCTTCCGCTGGCCACTTCAGCTGCGTGGACCCAGTCCGTGCATACCCCTCCTTTCCATGTCCCTCCATTCACGGAAGGAGTTGCTGTGCAGTCTGAGTCACCAGTGATTGTGTCAAGACCCCAGGTCGCAGCATTCCAGTTGGGTTGTCGAGATCCAGCAGACGGACGGTGAGGTGGCATCAACGAGTCAAGTTGTGGTGGGCGCACCGCGCAGCGAGGGACTGTTGGCGAACAATCAGGAGGAAGTGGTTGGTCATTCGGCAGCAGTTTCCGGTGAGCATGTTGTTTCCACATTGCACAGCACACACTCATCTTCCACTGATTCTAGTGATTCTGCAAGTTCATCAGAGAGGCCGCGTAAGCTTATGCGTTACTTAGCGCACAAGATTAAGGGAAAACGGGGGAGTCCCAAGAGGGACAGCACAGTGTCAGCAGCTAAGGTTTTCGGTTTTCGACATATTTTCGATTACGGCCGACGCAAAAAAGGCAATACGACGAGACATTTTGTAAAAAACAGGAAGGACAGGCTGTTTTTCAATTCGGCTTCAAGGATGTAGAAGTTTGGCTTGAGGTCAACCAACATACTTGCGCGCCTTCGGACCTTTCGGCGGTACGCAAGCAGCCCTTTCTGGCCAGTACAGGTGGTGCCGGAGCCGGCAGAGGAAAATGCTACGCGTTTAATAACGCCCAATGTCATAAAGGATCGGGCTGTCGGTATAGGCACATATGCATGCTCTGTGGGAGCGGGCACCCGGCTAAAGATTGTGGGTGACTCGGCGGTACTAGGGCAAGTCGGGGCGGTCAGCGCGACGAGCTGCAGGGCGGTGTTAAGTAAAGCACCTTCGCCGGCCGTCCTAGGGGCTTTGAAGAGTTGGTTGGGTCGTTATCCTCTCAAGGAGGAAGCGGCCTTTTTGTTATATGGGTTTAGTGAGGGTTTTAGGTTGCCTGTGACACGGGACGTCTCGGTTGTTGCTAAGAGAAATCTTAAGTCGGCCCTCGTCCACCCGGACTTAGTCCTAGCTAAGATTGAAACCGAGGTCGGCATGTGCGGCCCTTTTTCTTCCCCCCCTTTGGAGGGTTTGTGCTTATCGCCTTTAGGGGTTGTACTAAAAAAGGAACCGGGTAAGTTCAGGCTGATACAGCATCTTTCTTACCCAGAGGGAGGGTCGGTCAATGACGCGCTAGATCCATCGGATTGCCGGGTCGTTTATCAATCCTTTGAGCGGGCTCTAGATATAGTACAGAGTTTTGGTAGGAGGGCTTTATTAGCCTAGGTGGATATCGAGTCCGCTTTTCGGCTGTTGCCCCTTCACCCTGAATCTATTAAGTACATGGGTTTTAGAGTTGTGGGGCTCTGTTATGTTGATAGATGTTTGCCGATGGGATGTTCCATCTCGTGTTTCTTTTTTGAATGTTTTATCTCCTTTTTGCAATGGTGCTTACAGGCGGGTACAGGGCAAGCTGGTGTGTCCCACTACCTAGATGATTTTCTGTTGGTGGGGCCAGCAGATAGCCAGGTTTGCGAGGATTTGCTATTTTCCTTGAAGGCCTTGTTCGCATTGGTAGGTGTTCCTGTTGCCAAGGACAAGACAGAGGGTCCCGTTACACGCTTATCGTATTTGGGTATAGAAATAGACACCGTGCTAGGTTTATGCCTTTTGCCGATTGAGAAGGTGCGACGTTTGGGAGAGTTGCTGGAGGCATTTGTTTTAGCGAAAAAGGTCTCACTGAAGCAGTTGCAGTCCTTGCTAGGCCTCCTTAATTTCGCATGTAGAGATATTCCTATGGGACGGGTTTTTGTAGGCAGCTGGATAGAGCCACGGCGGGTGTTAAGAAGTCCCATCACCTCGTTCGCATATCCCAAGATTTGAGGGAGGACCTTCGCATTTGGTTGCTGTTCTTGCGCGCTTTCAATGGCGTTTGAATATGGCTCCATGCCCCTGTAGATAATTCTGAGCTTCAGCTATTTACGGACGCATCCGGGTCCGTCGGGTTCGGCGCCTTTTTGGAAGGGGACTAGTGCGTGGAGCTTTGACCAGAGGTTTGGGGGGCTTTAGGCCTTACTAAGAACATCCTGCTTCTGGAGCTTTTCCCTATTGTGGTGGCCGTCGAGCTGTGGGCTCACAGGCTTTGTAATAGGTTGATCCTTTTCTGGTGCAATAATTTGGGCATGGTTCAGGCGGTGAATAATCAGAGGGCCGAATCGCCGCTGGCTTTGAAGTTGTTGAGGCACTTGACACTTCTTTGCTTGCGAAGGAACATTAAGTTTAGGGCGCAGCATGTTCCGGATGTTTCTAATGAGATAGCAGACTCCTTATCTTGTCTACAGTGGGACAGGTTTCGTTCTTTCGCTCCTTACGCTTCTCTTCATGGTTTAACCTGCCCCTCCCATGTATGGCAGATTATCATGCTGACATCAAAGTCCTCGCAATGTCTGGCCCCTAGCACATTAAAGACCTACACGGCGGCTTGGGACGCTTGGCAGGGTTTCTTGGCTTCCACATGCTGGGGAGGTAAGATGGTTGATGACTGTATGGTACAGTTTGTTTGGAACTGGCATGAAGGGGGTCGTTCTAAGGTGGCTATGTCTGTGGCGCTATCTGGTATCGCTTATTTTTCTAAGTTACATGGTATGTCAGATCCTACAAAATCGTTCATGCTGATCAAGGCGATGAAAGGGTGGGTGAAGGAACACCCTAGCGCAGGCGATACGCGTAGACCAATCGACTCGTCCCCGCTTAAAGATTTCATTGTGGCAGTACCAGGGGTTGCGTTAGGCGAATATGAATCGGCCCCTTTTTAGTTTAGCTTTTTCGTTAGCATATTTTAGGGGGTTTTAGAATCGGCGAGCTCGTGGTGTCTAATAAGACTTCCACGTCGTCGGATCTAATGTTAAAACACGTGGTAATTAAGCCGACTATGATATTGTGTAAAATTCATAGGTCCAAGACAGACCAACTTGGCAGGGGGCGTTGGATTTCTGTCAAGGAACATTCAGATACAGTAATTTGTCCAGTTGCTTTGGCGGGGCGTTTTAATGCTTTTCGCCCTCCAGGGGGCGTGCAGTGGCTTATCCTTGTTAATCTTACACCTTTGTCCAAGTTTCAGTTTATAAGGCTGTTTCAGAATTGCCTTATCGCTTTAGGCCTGCCCACAGACCAATTCGGGACACATTCATTTAGGATAGGGGCAGCGAGTTTGCAGCGGTTGATGGTGCTTCGGTCGACACCTTACAAAAGTTGGGTTGGTGGAAGTCATCAGCAAATAAAACTTATTTAAGGGGGGATAAGTTGCTTAAGTAGCTGCGCTCCTTGCGAGTTTGTTGGGAAACGCAGGGGCCTTATGCCTACTGCCACTTTGGAGTTTGAGGGGCTTTTCAGTTTTGCCCTCAAAGAGGTTTTATGTTTTTCACCTTCAGCTGGGTCACCCAACTATTTGTTTCCCTTCCTTGGGGTACATTTATTGTTATATGTGAATCAATTTCTGACTAGGTAACTTTTCTTACAGGGTTGCCCAGGAACGCTAAATGTCGGGTGTGGTTTGTAGGACATTCATTAATATTTTGGGCTAGTCAGCACCCCTTAGCATTGCAGGCCCCCATTTTGTTAGGTGCAGGTGACGTCTGTTGGTTAGGTTTCTGCGGTATGCGCTGGAAGCGACTACTGGAAGCCTTATGGATGGCAGAATATAAGTTTGGGGCCCCAAACTGGGTAGTCATTCACTTGGGGGGAACGATTTGGGCACTTGCAAGGGCACTGAGCTGATACACGCTATTAGGAATGACTTGCAAGTGCTAGTTAACCCTTGGCCCAACGTAGGCATCGCTTGGTCGGACATTGCTCCACGGCGAATTTGGCGAGGACCCCAGGGTGGCAAGGCATTAGATGGAGTTCGTCGTAAGGTCCTTAGCGTGGAGGGCCGCGTCATAGGGCACCCATGTTTGCATTACGAGGAGGAGAGTTTCTATAGGCCTGATGGGGTACACCTAACGGGAGTGGGGCTAGAGCTGTTTATCAGCGACTTATGCAGTTAACTGTAGGTCTGATAGGGTCACAGTTTTGGTGGCGGTCCTGGGTCTATGAACCGGGCTTTGGCAGGAAGCAGGCTCCTGGGCGGCCTATTGTTAGCGCAGTAGTGCCTGGGTAGCATCTTTCTTTTGAGAGCGGCAAGTTGGCCATCGCCCAAAGGGGGGACTTGGTCCCTGTCCAAGGGAAGGGCCGAAGCTGTGCCAATTAAGGGGGGATGGTACTGCCTCAAGTCGGTCTGCGAGAGGCGGGGATCCGCCCTTATTATTTATTATTGATTTCATAGGGCTGTGGCCTCGGAGCACTGCTTTTTTTCCTGCCACCTATTCCTAATTTCAATTCGATCAATAAATTATGGCTGTGACCTCTTTAATCACATTACTTGTGTCAGTGTGTTCATTTCTAGGCTTAGGTTAAGTTAAGTTAACAAAAAGAATGGTAAAACAAATGGGTGACTTATCACTGTCCCTTAGTTTACTAGTGATTAGTCATAGATGTAAAAGTGTTAAGCACATATGAATTAATTTGTTCAGTAATTTCTTCATCTCAGTCCATATTAATAAGGATGTGGAAAAACAACTGTAGCTGCTGCTGGGGAAAGTACACGTGAACACTGAAATGTAGAAGTATTATCTGCCTTCAATATTAGAGCATGTATTGGTGACTGGGAATTCTTTGCAGCTCCTAGTGGTGTGTTACTTTTGGATTTAGGATAAATAGTGGAAAGTAGAGACATGACATATGAACCTAGTGTAGTCATTATTATTATTATTTACAGTTATATAGCGCCAGCATACTCTGTTGCAGTTTACATTTGGTAATACAGTCATAAAACAAGACTGAGTATTGACAGAGGGTCCTGCTCGCACACTCACAATCTATAAGTAAATAAAATTTGACACAAAGTGCTACATATCGCATACTGATCCAGACAATGTAGAAAGCACTTTGTGGGCTGTAAGATCCAGTCATATAGCAATGTTGGCAGCAAGTTTGGCCTGGGCTCAGAGTGTTTGAGTATGGAAAGAACACATGTAAATTTTGTTTGAACTTTGTAGAGGGAAGCTAATTAGGAAGGATAGCTTAAGTAGTTTATAGAATTCTTAAAACAATGAGCTGCCGGCAACCCTGACTATGTTTCATCATCATTTATCTTAACTGAACCTCCTTCCTCTTCTGGTTCTGTAGAAGGCACTCACTTTTAAACTGCATGGACACTCTCATGGTCATCTGCCAGCTAAGATAATGATTTATGGATTTATGACTATTGGGACCAAATTAAGCAAATCAATTTTTTAAATATTCACTTGCCTCTGTCACCACTGTGCTGAGAACTCATCATCTTCACCCTACAGCTGAGTTCCTACTTCCTTTTCTAAGGGGTAGATTCAGTTAACTCGCCCCTGTGAATCCGGGCGAATAAGTGCAGCTATATGATGAACTTACGGTAGTTCCAGACTTGCTGACTTTTGTTCTGAGTCCCAAAAACCAGCAAGTCCAGGGCGAGATCGGGCCGTGAGGGAAGCGGGTTTGGCTGCCTTTGCCGGCGTTCTATGTCTTGCAAAGGCAACTCGCCACCCTCGCATGTAATTGAATCTACCCCCAAGACTCAAGCAAAGTTTTTGTATCATGTGATCCCCATTCTGAGCCAGGGAGGAGAGCTTTACTATAAATTGACTGTCAGGTAATAGTAAAATAATCATCGACAGTGGCACGGATGTGTTAACTGTTTATTGTAGATATCTTACCACTTGTAAGCAGCTACATTATATTTCAATTATAAATGCAGGACTCCATACCTATCATCTTTTCTGATTTCAGTGGGGCAATGCCTATTTGGGGGATCTGTCTCACTACTATGACTAGGAATTAATTGTCCAGATCTGCCTGGGAGTGTGCCAGTTTGACCCACAGCTGCTCCCACAAACGGTACTGGGAGAGAAATCCGTAGGATCCATACTCAACACTCTCTGCTTGCACATGCTTGGCCAGCAAGCCACGCGCGCGTACTAATGAGGCCGGCCACAGAAACTGAAAGTAAAGTGATTGCATTAGTGACCACTTTACTTCTACTCATCGCAAGGACCAATATTTTAATACATACCAGCATTACATAATGTCTTATTGCCACGATAAGCAGTATAATTATTGGGTCTAAAATCTGATCATTTATAAACTGTCCCCCAAAATATTTTATTTTCTTTTCATTGTTCACTCTATTAATACCAGCATAAAGCCTTCAAGTGGGTACATTGCCCTGTAAATTGCATGGGAAATCTACAATATGCGAGTTGGAATACAGATGTGTTCACAACATACATCTAGCCTCCTTGTGCATTAAACAGCCCTTCTAGTCGCGCAATGCATAAGTTGCTTGTGTGTCCTATTCGCATAAATTGCTAATAAGCCACATTTTATGGGAAAAAGTTGCCCGATAAGACGCTCAGCACTACAGAGCACTCACGCGTTATGTGTAATGCAAACCTGTAGCACAATGAGGATAGATGTATGTGAACACATCTGTAACCCCCATATATATCTCTGAATTCTAAATAAACCTGGCTCTGGTCATTCGCACCGCAAGTGGAATTTCATGTCATTTTTATAGGTTTCGCACCCTGCACATAGGCAAACGCAGGGGGGGTTTCCGTCTGCCTGGAAACCCCCCTCCCCAGCCCACACCATTACCACAATAGAAATAGTAATATGATAGAATTTTACTAGTGCTGCATGTTCTTGGAATGGTGCCCACATCTAAAATAAAAACATTCAGTTCAGACAGGCTGGACAGGGGACACAGAAAAGAGAATGCTGGGGACACAGAAATGGGAAGGATAATGACTGGGGAGACAGAAGAGGGATGGCTGGGGAGACAGAAGAGGGATGGCTGGGGAGACAGAAGGGGGATGGCTCGGGAGACAGAAGGGGGATGTCTGGGGAGACAGAAGGGGGATGGCTGGGGAGACAGAAGGGGGATGTCTGGGGAGACTGAAGGGGGATGATTTTGTAGACAGAATGTAATTATTCAGAAAATATAGAGGGAGGGGGGTGCTAGTCCATTATTTGGCGCACCGACCCCTAGATACACCCCTGGAATATGATAATAGTGATTTTAAATAAACATATAAAGCTATATTCCACATCAATATTATTTGTAAAATGCTGAGATTTACAGAGCTAATATACTACTCAATTATCAGCTGATCAGGCCGATAACAGTGTATGGCCCATACCAAGCAGTAATAATCGGTGTTGCACATGCAAAATCGTTCAGCATGTCCGAAAGATTCGGTAATTGGTGCTCCAATGTCAACTACCTGACATGCTGATAGGATGATTGCATCCAATATCACCGCCATAATCTGACAGAGTATAATCTGACATTTTATGGCAGCGATATTGGATGTTGTCAGCATGTCAGATAACTGGTTTGTCGGTCTGACAGACATTTTTATCTGATGGTGGGTCCCATTTACAGACGAGAAGTAACCCCTTTAGCGCACTCGCTAAAGGGGTTATGCCGCTTTTCTGTATTTAGTAAACAGCGGTAATCTTAGATTACCGCTGTTTGTACAGCATTGCTCTCACCATCTTTTAGACGGCGAGAGCGATGCAGGCCCCATTGCCGGCAATGGAGACCCGGTGGTGCCTTTCCGGCTTCAGAAAAGCCTTCCAGGTACTGCCGGGTCTCCCTGTCATGCACATGCGCAGACGGACCTTCGCGCATGTGCATGACACTGGGGCTCCACCACTGGCAGCGTTAGGCTGCCAGAAGCCCAGCGGAGGACCTCGCCGAAGGGGTAAGTATTACTAAATACTAGGGGTGTGCACCGGCCACTTTTCGTGTTTTGTGTTTTGGATCTGGATCTTTCTTCATGTTTTGGATCTGGATTGGTTTCGCCAAAACCACCCTTCGGTGTTTTGGGTTCTGGGTTTTGTGTTTTGGATCTGTTTTTTTTTTTTAAAAAAGCATAAAAACAGCTAAAATTACAGAATGTGTTGGTTTTTCTGCTCCTATGCTATTATTAACCTCAAAAACCTTAATTTCCACTCATTTCCAGTCTGTTCTGACCACCTCACAATAGTGTTTTTATGTCCAAAAGGTTGCACCGAGGTAGATGGATGACTATGCTAAGCGACATGGGTGGGCGGCACAAACACGTGGCCCATCTAGGAGTGACACTGCAGTGGCAGACAGGATGGCAGTTTGAAAAACTAGGCCCCAAACAGTACTGAATGCAAAGAAAAAAAAGAGTGCAAGATGGAATTGTCCATGGGCCCTCCCACCCACCCTTATGTTGTATACACAGGACATGCACACTTTAACAAACCAATCATTTCAGCGCCAGGGTCTGCCACACGACTGTGGCTGAAATGATTGGTTCATTTGGGCCCCCACAAAACAAGCTGGCAATTAATCTGTCCCTGCACAAACTGGCTCTACGGAGGCAAGATGTCGTCCTCATCCTCCTCATTCACCGATTCCTCACCCTCTTCAGTGTTGTGTACATCCTCATCCTCACAGAGTATTAATTCGTCCCTGCTGGAATCCACCACCACAGGTCCCTCTGTACTTTCTGGAGGCTGGTCTCCCTGGAAGAGTTGATAATTCATTTTTATGAACATCATCTTCTCCACATTTTGTGGAAGCAACCTCCTACGCCTTTCGTTGACAAGGTTCCCGGCTGCACTAAACACTCTTTCGGAGTACACACTGGAGGGGGGGCAACTCAGGTAAAATAGAGCCAGTTTGTACAGGGGCCTCCAAATTGCCTCTTTTTCCTGCCAGTACATGTACAGACTGTCTGTCATGCCTACTTGGATGCTGTTACCGATGTAATCCTTTAAAAGACAGACGCACATTTGTCGCTGCTGCTTTGAGGATGCAGGTGCGGCTACAGCCCACACAATTCACAAAGACAGAAAAAAAAAGATTTTTTTATTTTTTGTGGAGCGCACTTTGGGGGTTACACCACCCTTTAACAGACAGATGCACGCTTGTCGCTGTTGCTTTGACGATGCAGGTGCAGCTACAGCCCACACATTTTACAAAGACAAAAAAAAGAATAATTTTTTTATTGTTTGTGGAGCGCACTTTGAGGGTTACACCACCCTTTAATAGACAGACGCATGCTTGTCGCTGATTTGAGGATGCAGGTGCTTCTACTGTGCATACATTTCACACACAAACACAGAAAAAAAGAAGATTATTTTATTTTGGTTGGAGCGCACTTTGGGGGTTACACCACCCTTTCACAGACAGATGCACGCTTGGCGCTGCTGCTTTGAGGATGCAGGTGCGGCTACTGCGCATACATTTCACACACAAACACAGAAAAAAAGAATATTATTTTATTTTGTTGGAGCGCACTTTGGGGGTAACACCACCCTTTAACAGACAGACGCACACTTGTCGCTGCTGCTTTGAGGACGGTATCATATGCAATGACAGTAGACTTGTCAGAAATTGTTGGCACGTCCTTCAGTCCGAACCAGATATCCAAACCGGCCCTTGACTTATGACACAGGCGCACGCTTGGCGCTGCTACTGTGTTGATGCATATGCGACTACATCACACACAAGTCACAAACACAGAAAAAAAATGTTTTTTATTTTTTGGAGCACTTTGAGGGTTACACCACCCTTTAACAGACAGACACACGCTTGTCGCTGCTGCTTTGAGGATGCAGGTGCGGCTACAGCCCACACAATTCACAAAGACAGGAAAAAAAAGAAGAATTTTTTTATTGTTTGTGGAGCGCACTTTGAGGGTTACACCACCCTTTAACAGACAGACGCACGCTTGTCGCTGCTGCTTTGAGGATGCAGGTGCGGCTACAGCCTACACAATTCACAAAGACAGAAAAAAAAAGAATTTTTTTATTGTTTGTGGAGCGCACTTTGAGGGTTACACCACCCTTTAACAGACAGACGCACGCTTGTCGCTGCTGCTTTGAGGATGCAGGTGAAATCTAGACGGGATTTGGAACCAGGGACACTCTACCTCCATCAATTGTCTAAATCCCACTGCACTAATGGCGGATACCGGACGCAGGTCTAACACCAACATAGCATTCAAGGCCTCAGTTATATGTTTTGCTTCAGGATGACTGCTGTCGTACTTCATCCTCCTCGCTAATGACTGTTGGAGGGTCAATTGTTTAGTAAAAGTAGTGGTGTTCCTACTTCCTCTCTGGGATGATGAACAACTCCCAGCAGCAGCAACAGCACTAGGAGGTTCTTGATCTTTCCCTATTTTATTTTTATCGGAGAAAGTTTGGTCCTCCATTTATGTTATATTGATATATACGTGCGGCTAAGGCGCACACAAACACAGAAAATAATTTTTTATTTTTGTTGGAGACTAGTGCACTTTGTGGGTTACACCACCCTTTAAGAAATGAGCCAGCCGGCCCTTTACTTATGGGACACAGGCGCACGCTTGGCGCTGCTCCTTTGTTGATGCACGTGCAGCCACAGTGCACACAATTCACAAACACAGAAAATATTTTTTTATTTTGTTTGGAGTGCACTTTGGGGGTTACACCACCCTTTAACAGATGAGCCATCTGGCCCTTTACTTATGGGACACAGGCGCACGCTTGGCGCAGCTCCTTTGTTGATGCACGTGCAGCCACAGTGCACACAATTCACAAACACAGAAATTTTTTTTTTATTTGGTTTGGAGTGCACTTTGGGGGTTACAGCACCCTTTAATGGTCAAGCCATTGACCATTACTTATGACACAGGCGCACGCTTGGCACTACTTTGTTGATGCACGTGCGGCTACTACACACACAATTCACAAACACAGAAAAAATATATATTTTTTTTGCACTTGGGGGGAGCACCCCTGATGGACAAAGCACCCCCTGGACAACACTACAGCACCCCTTTAGGACTGGGACACTGCACAGGTCTTTGGAGTGGACACAGCCCCTATTGGCAACTGACTGCACAACACAGTCCAGCCAGCCCCTGTGGACTTGGACTGGAGGAGTGGACACAGCTCCTATGGACAACAGCAGCACAGCGCAGCACAACACTACACAGCCCAGCCAGCCCTAACTCCCACCCTCCCTCTTCACTGTCCACAGCCGATTGAGAAAATGGTGCCGACGCGGGTACCTTATATAGAATATAAAACCCGCGAGACCCGGAAGGCGGGATGATGATGTTTTGCCTCGATTTCAGATCCGAGTCAGGCGGGAAAAGTCGAGCCTGACTTGGATCGGCCTCGGATCGGGGGGGCTCGGGGGGGTTCGGATTTCAGAAATCCGAACCCGCTCACCCCTACTAAATACCAGTGGAATTTTCGTTTGTATCACATTGATACTAAATGAAAATTGCCGCTTGTATTTCCCTTCGTTTGTAAATGGGGCCCGGTGTATGCCCAGCATAACATACAAGGCCATGATCAAGACTACACCAAAATGTCTTCCCTTGTCTGAAAGTATCTCCCGTTTCCATCCCTTCACTCTGCACAGGATGTGCGTCTCTCATCCACACCCATTACCTGTTCCACTTCACAGTTGCAGGACTTTTTTCCCTGCTACACCCACTCTGTGGAATGCTCTCTCTCTCTCTCTCTCTCTCTCTCTCTCTCTATCTCGCACAACAAGACGTTCCTCTAACCTCCAAACCTTCAAGTGCTCTCCTGAAAACTCACCTCTTCAGACAAGCTTATTAAATTCCTGATTCCACACACATAACCTCCCTAAGATATTAATTATCATCTCTGACCCCATGATAACATTGCTGTGTGATTGGATCATATAGCTCGCTAAGCACCTTTAATTCTTGCAATCTGGCTGGACCAATATGTAATATGTAGCACTCAAACCTCCTCCTATTTCCAGTTGTATTGTAGTATTTTACTTTTTAACAGCTCTAAAGTGAAATCTCAGGTTATGTCAATTTATTTTACCATTAAGGTTCAAATCTGAAAATCTCAATTTGGTTTTAAAAAACTTACACAAAGTGAAGAGAGAAATCATTTATTAAGGAATTACTTTATGACTCAGTGGATCCAAAAAACCTGTGCCAATAAGTTAGGTAACCAATGCACAATCTACATTGTAAAATCAATTGTTTACAATGTACGTCCACAGTAAAATATGTAAAAATTTATTAAACATACAATTGCTAGTAACATACTTCACTTTTCTAAATTATATGTTATGAACAGTATGGTCCTTACTGACCAATTAATTTCTTATGTCTTTTTATTATTTTATATGTTTTTTGTTGTTTAACCCTCTGAAGGTCGGTTTTAGGAATCCTCCTGTTATGAATGGAGAAAACTAGACCCATGTACAGTACATGTTGAATCACGCTTCCTTAAATATAGGAACACCTGAGTACCACATAAAAATAATATTAGTGTAAAACTGTGCTATGTATTAAAGTCCTGTCTTTTATTAGACCAACATAATTATTCTGACAGTCAAGCATTACACATAACTCTAAACTTTTCCTTTGCAACCTAAATTCAACATGTCTGGGTGGTTCTTGTCTGTAGAAGATTTCGATGACCATCATCTATAGTCATCTCTGAAAAATCATTAATCTCTAAACCAGTTTCCACCCTTCACATTTCCAAGTGATTAGCATCAGGCTGCAGAGTATACATGTGTATAGAGGAAGGAAACAAAACATAGCCTTTGCTGTCTGTAAGTGTTCTCAGACGCCCGACCTTTTCTGCCCTTAACAAATTCCTCCCTTTCAAATAACAACAGCCCCAATCCATGAAAGCTATTGGAGTTTGTTTCCATCCAATGGATTGCGATGACGCGGTCTTTGGTGCTGAGAAACAATAGCATGTATACCTTGGACGTGATGTCAGTACCACAAGGATTTACTTTAACAAAACATTGCGGCTTCTGGATTCCATTCATGTTTCCATCTCAATTCACTCCTTTCATTCTGTTGTGCTTAAATGTTGATAGGGTTAAAAAGCAAAAAAAAGAAAATGCACGGTATGACCGAACAAGATAAATGTGTGCAGATAGTTTACATATAAAGAAGCCAACATATTAAAAATTTGATAAAAACCATAATAATAATAAAAAGAACTATATACACAGGGCCTAGACGCTTGAGAAATCAAAAGCCGTCTTTCAGCTACTATAACTTTCTCATGGTTCATACCCCGGGGCTGATATTTTTGGATACGGTTCTAGGGATGGATACTTTTGACAAATATGCACAAACATTTAGCTAATGTGTAGGCCAGGGGTCATATTACATCAAATCGTAATTCAGCTACAATATTTATTGGTACAGATGTCCTTTTGAACTGAAATAATTTGCCATGTAGTTGCTTATGACATCACATTCATTTACAGATTAGAATGTGTCTGGTTCTGTCCTTCTGATTAAATCAATTAAACGTTATCTGAAAGAAAAAGTAAATAACAAATATAGTTTACAACTTCATGAATAAGGCATCAGTTGTTACATGTGATACGTGTCTATTTTATATGAAATTACAGGCAATTGCTAGTTGTTATGTATGATAACATAACATGGGGGTTAGGGTCAGGTAGAGATAACTGATCATTAGGTCAGCTCTGTTCTTCACCTCCCACCTTAACCTTACACATAATCTTCTTCCCACAAATGGGGGCACGCCCCTAGAGTGACAGTAAATGGGGACGTGTAATGCAGACATGCCCCCATGACACCTGGTCATGCCCACGTGATGCTAGGCCACACCCTTTTATTTTGGCAGAATTGCAACTACCTGCACCACTGGGAAGCAGCAGAGAAAAGATATGATAAATGGTGAAGGACAGTTATGGTTGCCGTTAGATGATGTTTTAAGATGTCTGTAATACTACAGCCATTGCCAAAAGTTTTGAGATTGAGAAGTATTGGTTTTCACAAAGTTTGCTGCTTTAGTGTTTTTAGACCTTTTTGTCAGATGTTACTATGGTATACTGAAGTAACATTACAAGCATTTCATAAGTGTCAAAGGCTTTTATTGACAATTACATTAAGTTTATGCAAGGAGTGAATATTTGCAGTGTTGACCCTTCTTTTCAAGACCTCTGCAATTCATAGAACAAGGTACTTCCTAAAGTCTATTCTCTTTGTTTTTGCCTATAACCCTGTAGTAAAAGCTAATCTATGAAAAGCTGTCCATGGTGTGAACTTGTTCCACTTGGGGAATGTCACTTATCTCTGCTTCAGAGTGGGTGAGACTCTCCACCACTGAGGTGGTGACTACTGCAGATCAACCCAAGAGCACCACAGGGGATTTTCACTTGTCAAGATTACTGTAGAATAAGATTGTAGATTCCAAAATTAGATTATCCCTGGATTCTAGATGACTACAAGTATCAAGATGGGGACTGGATGCTTCTGTAAACATTCTACTTATTCATTCAGTCATTTCAGTATCTTTTTCCACTATGTGATTCTTCTAATGCAGATGAGTTAGCCCTTTGTGGCCACTGGTGAATTCGATAGATATTTTCCTCAGTCAAACAAATATATATTCTAAATTCTAAATGCTGACCATGAAAAAAACAAGTAGACCTTTTAGAGTGACAATAAAAGCTATTGTTCTTCATCAGTTTTATTGGACAAAGTTGGGGGACAACATTAACCAGTAGTGCTCCCATGTACTTTGAGGAGGACACAAAGCTAAAAAGACCACACCACTATATCCAATAAAGAACAACAGACCACTAGAAGTGGTCACCCTTGATAACCTCAAACTAGAAGCACACTATAACAGTTATACACTTGGTGCGTATTTGTTTTGGACTCCCATAAATGTTCATAATTTGCCTCAGACACATTTCTCAGGCAAATTATGAACGTTTATGGGAGTCCTAAACAACTAAAATACAAAGACTTTAGCAAAACCAATGTAAGAAAATCAGAACCACTGCTGTACCTATATCCACAGCTAATCTCAAGGTGAACAGCCTGTTGCATGTTAGAACAGTGCTGGTAAAGGAAGTCCCCAAGTCAGATTTGTTTCTTCAGGAAAAAGTGCTTGTTAAAGGTTTAATAAAAACCCACCTAGATATGGTGATAGTCCATCCAGAATTAAAGAGAAAAATTAGGCTACGCGTACAACAACACAGTGCATTCCTCCAGGGGCTACTATATATTTCCTTATGCCGGGTCACTATGAGCACTTGTATGTGGATAAGTGGATGTCAGCTGAACTAGAAAACTGTAGCGGAAATCCAAGTAATACATCAAAGAGGCTTAAAGAACAAAAAAAAACCCTAGACATGATAAGTTCTCCACAGTCTACTGTGCTCATCCTAACCTGTAAATCTGGAATCTCTCTTTATTTCTACTGGTATCTTTATATCATTATTAAAACATGCAGTTATTACTCATATTCTGAAGAAAAAAAATAATACAGACCCAAATCTTCTCTCAAATAATTGTAATAAGTCACTAGTGGTGGGGTGTTGATAGGTGAGTCGTACCTGTTTCCCTGCAGAAGTCGTCAATCCCGGCCTTTCAAATAGTCTTTGACCTGCTGCTGCTCTTGGATTCTGTAGTGGTTAGGCAGATGGGAACCCCCCCAAAAAACCCCTGACAAGTCACTACACGTGTGGACAGTGACAAAATGTTTTATTTTGCCTGAATGGTAGATCACTGTAATGTTAATTCAATATAAATACACAGTTTAGCAATATGACTTTGTTAACAGTAAACTCAGTTTCACACACAGTATAGTTTAAACTTTCATAATAAGTTATAGCAATTTTACAAAGAACAATACAATGATGATAAATGCTCTAATATCTCACAAATAATCTAACAATCTGGCATTACCATTAGGAAATAACAGGAAGTTCTGCAACAGATAGTTGTTTTCCCTTAATGTAGTCTCGCTCAAATAACACCTATTGCACCAAAGTCTTAATGGCTACAGGCAGAAAGCAAAAGAGTTCTCTCCACACTTTGGACTGGGAATGTCAACGTATTACTATTATCCACAAGGTGGTGGCACTGAGATGATATCTTAAATGTATCCAGACTAATGATCACGCTGCTTTCAATGACTTCCAGAGGGTATAATATATATATATATATATATATATATATCTGTTCTGTCCTTGATAACTGTATGCAACGGGAGTAACACCCTGTTCTCTTGGTTGTCTGCTAACAGAATATATATATATATATATAAATATATATATATATCTATCACAGTTCTGTTCTTGGATTGAGTTCAAAGAGGTAAAGTATTTCAATTAGGTTAACTGTGTACTATGCAGGCTGTTATTCTGACAGTTCATTAAACAGCATGAATCCCAAGTCACATACAATGCACACCACTGGTTACTATAGACTGGTAGCTGGTTGCTTTGCTTTCTTAAGGTAAATATCCCTTGGTAGCAAAGGGAGGGAAAATAAATCTTGGATAAAGTTCAGTTTATAGTGCTGTAAGGGTTGTTACTCACTGTGCCTTACTGAGTCTTTCAGAATAGATAATGGGAGCCACAGTACACTTTAGGATATCACTGTGCCTGCGATCACTGCACCTGCTCCTCCTTTCTCTGTCTCACTGGGAGTCTCTTACTTCATATTGCCGGCTACTTGCTGCCCACTGCGTCCTCTGACCTGGCAGTACAGCTACCTCACTCCATGGCTTGGCTTCAGGTCACAGCCCTGCAAACAATCCCAGGTGCTGCACTCCACACAGCCTACTTTCCAGTCCCCTCACACACCAGACATGTGCTTTCTCAGCCAGTTTCAGGGTCCTTCTCACTCCTCCCCTTTTTGTTCCAGTTTTTAGTCTGAGCTCACTAGTGAAGCACACTCTGCCAGATTTCCTGGGTCCTAGTGCACCTCCTCACTTCAGTTCCAGAATATTCTCCAGCTCAGGGCAACATACAAATGTTCACAAATATGGGGATTTTTACAGGGTATCACATAACCATCCCATCTCTCACCTCTCTTTCACCTTCTAGCTGCTTGAGAGACTTGCCCACACTCACCTTATGCACTTTCTTGACTTGACTTAGTCTGGCTTTCTTTTCCAACACTATACAGAGACTGAACTGAGTAAGGTAGTCAAAGATTTGATCACTGCTATTACTGTTGACCTCTCTCTTCTCATACAAATGCTACAATCCCTAGGTCTTCAGGACACAGTCTTATCCTGCTTCTCTGGTTATCATCTTATTTATAAAATCACCATTTAAGTGGTTGCTTCTCTGGATCCACCTTCTCTTCACTTCCTTTATCAGTTGGAGTACCCTAGGCTTTGTTATGAGCTGCCGTCACGGCTCATTACTGACACGGTTCCTGGCTGTTGCTAGGTTTTTTAAGCATTCCCTGAAAATGCACCTCTTCAGGCAGCTTATCACATACCAGAACCAACCACATTCTACCAATTATCTCCCATCTGCACAGTGCACACATAACTTTACTAATTTTCTCTTTCTACACTCACACAACCCGCTGACCCTGGGGCAACATTGATGTGTGATAACATAGCCCTACAAGAACCTATGCAATCTGGTTGGCCCATTTTGCAATACTTAACACTTACAGTATCCTCATGTATCACATTCCTATTTCCCTATATTGTAGATTGTAAGCTTGTGAGCAAGACCATCTTACCTCTCTGTCTGTCTGTTATTACCAAGTCTTGTTTTATTACTGTTTTGTTTCCAATGGTAAAGCACATCAGAATATTTTGACGCTATATAAGTATATGTTAATAAAGTTAATGAAAGTTAGCCTTAAATGTTCAAAAATCCCTAGTAATTACTAGAGATGAGCGGGCTTGGTTCTCAGAGAACCGAACCATCCCAAACTTCTGGGGTCCAAAACACAGCTCGGATCTCCCCGACTGCCCTGGATCCCTATCCGAGGCAAAACCTCAAGATCCCACTGTCGGATCTTGCGGTTTTGCCTCAGGCGGCAATTTCAAAAGTCCCATTGAATTCAATAGGCTTACTGCTGATTGACTGAGAGAGACGTCTGTCATGGCTCTCAGCCAATAAGTGCTTGCCCATAGGCTTCAATGGGCACAGGGGAGAAGATTCCAGCCTTCCCCCTTGCACTGACACCGCCGCCACCCTGCTGCCATATCAATATATTATAGCCAAATGTATACGTACCATCTACACAATATAGGCTGACTGCTTTTGGTGAATTATGTTGGTAAAGTAGATAATTGCAGAGACATTCCATGTAGCTGCAACTTGCATCAAAGCCACCCTCCGATGCATTCCATCAGATGACTTAGGGGTCTATTTACTAAGCCTTGTATGGAGATAAAGTTAATGGCGATAAAGTGAACGGAGATAAAGTAACAACCAACCAGTTTCTAGCTGTCATTTTTCAAACAGGGTCTGTGACATGGCAGTTAGAAGCTGATTGGCTGGTACTTTATCTCCATTCACTTTACCTCCATCCAAGGCTTAGTACATAGACTCTTTAGTCTGGGGTGGTGGCTTGGTGCATGGGGCAGCAAGCTTAAATAGGGGTAATTTAATCTTTATACCAATGAGTATAAAGAACGTATGTATTATTAAACCAACAGAATAAAGAGTTAGTTGGCCAATCAGATTAGAATGTTAAAAGCCCAATTAGCATAAGTTGTCTCACTGGTATTAGTACACAGAATAGAATCAGATAATTTAACATACATATAAAAAAATAAAACTAATGTTCTAATCAGCTTATACGTGTCATGGGACAGAATCAACAAAGCAATAATAAATCAATGAACAAAGCATATGGATAAAATGTTTGAAGCTATTCCATTCAATATATATAACACTCGGGTTGGGTACGCGATCCTGGCGCTGATAATTGGCAGCAGTCAGAATCCTGGCAGCAGAATCCTGGTGGTGCAAATCTTGACGCATGCTGGTAAGTATTCTAACCCTTCCCCTAACTCATGCCTCCCGCAGCCTAACCCTAACCATCCCCTTCAGCAGCCTAACCCTTATCATCCACCCCCTGCAGCCTAACCATCCCCTTCTGCAACCTAACCCAACCCTCCCCCTAGTGCCTAACCCTAAGCCTCCTCCTAACCCTAATACTCACAGTCGGGATTGCAGCTGCTGGGATTCTGGAGCCGGGATTCTGACCGCCGGCATTGTGTGCGCCAGGATGCTGACTACATCCCATACCACACAAAAAGCATCTCACATACTGGATCAACTGTATACAGAAAAGATGCCGCAGTCTGTTTGGATTTTTTAATATTCCGATTATTTTGAAACTCTTCTTTACCCTTCTCATCAGAAACCCCATTTTTCCCCAGACCCTGCACACTCACGAGCCCATTATAAAGCTCATAGTGTGACCATAGTGGACAATTTTGCACCACAAGAAGCTAAGACTACCTATTGCTTGTTATTACTGCAGTATTATTGTATTTTGTATATTTTCGCATTTAAGATTATTTATGAGTAGTAAATTACTTTTTATTACAAAGTTTATTACATATTTGTCTTAAAATCATATATGAGGTTATAGACCCAGACAGGCTACATTTCTCCTCTACTAAAGAATATTTCTTGCATGATCTAACATTCCCTAACAACATACCACTCCATAGCGCTACACCCCTTTGTTTTAAACATTGTGATAATAATTTACAATGCTAAAGTTGGAACAAATTTAATTATTTATACTCAAAATTGTGAGTATATTTCAAAACTATTTGCTGTAAAAATATACATCCATACCAGAAGCAAATTGGATTCATAAATACTGTCATAAATCCTATTGAAATATAACTATAAATTCTTGGATAAAAAACTTTGTATGAATTAATTTGTAATTTTGAAATAAAAATATAAATCCTCAAAGAGGCAGATTCCTGATATAATTAGTAGGAAAATGTTGAAATGACCAAATATCATTAAAAGGGGGGAAACTTTTTCTTTTATTGAAGTTTACATGTTCAATTGCCTTAAATCTAAGGATTTCTGGAATAAAGTTATAAAATTTTAAAATGCATCTCGGGACACTTTAATTTTCAACCTTCTATGTAAGAATACTTATACGTTCTTAGATGCAAATCTTTAATTGGCTTTTCATTTTTCTCACATATTCAAAAATGCATTCTCATTCTAGTAAATAAACCACAGAAGTGGTATTGCAACTCATGAAAGATTATATATTTCTTATTTTCTTGCTTGTTACTTCTGAAAATTCTGTACTTTCTTTGTGGCACTATTTACAGTTTTTATAATGATTTCAAGCAGGAAAGCCTTCTGCACCCGTCTACCATTTTATTGTAGATGATTCATTACCACTCTCTAAAAAGCTCTGTGTCAGGTAATGTTTCAAGGCTATGGCTCTCTTACAAGTGGTTGAAGGTTTATATTGGTGTTGCGATAAAGCTTAAGCAAAGGCCATTATTTGGCCAGTACTTTCTTAATGATTCTCTCTGAAAGTTTTTATTTAGTGAATAAAAGGACTAAATATTTTTTCATTTTATTTATCTCTTCCTTTATCTTATAACTTTAAATGTTTGTCAGTGTTATTTGCCTGCATCAAGCTTTTATCTAAAAGTGATCTTGGACTTCTATTCTTAAATTCTTATAAAACAAATATTTGAAAGTTCACAAAACTATCCTAATATCTCTATGAATTTCTTATACAGAATTGGTGGTGTACAGGAACTATACACTACATCAACTGTACACAAAACATAATCAGAATTTTATGCAATATTTCCTAACATTTTTAAAATCTATGTGGAGTCGCAAAATATTTTTCTACAAAAATTGCGTTGAACCAAGTGCTATACTGTGGTGTTAATAAGGTTATTATCGTTCATCATGGCTTATGGTATAATAAAAGCATAGTAAAGTAACAATATGTCCATTCAGCTATCCCATAAGCAACAATCTTCATCTGCTACATCCATTTCTCCTGAATACCACAAGCAATGATTTAACTGTCCAATTGAAAATAATCCTGGTGATATGATGACCAAAGGGTGATATCACAGTTGCTAGTCTTCTTTCTGCAGAAATGTGGGCTAGAATATACTTGAAAATGTTGATATTATTACTTGTTTAATCCTCGTTTATTTCAGGTTGCTACAAAAAAGCTACATAGGAAAAAGTTTTTGTAACATGGAGAGAGCTTGCAGCTTGGGAAGATGGGTTATGGATTGTGCTGCAGCAATACCTCCATGATGCTCCATTAGATGATGCATCTGTACCTTTACCAAGATGGCCACCATTAGGCAGTCTGCGCATGCGGGGCACCATCTTGGACAACTGTGAGTACAGCTGCACAACACTGGTTTTCTGCAATAAACCCATGCTCCTGGTTTAATCTATCCTGCTGTTGTGTCTACTACAGTACTTTCCGGTAGTGTTTACTAGATAATAACTGTGTGTACCATAAAATAGTACACACATATCAACATGGAGGAGAAATGGAGGTGGAGTCAGGTAGCAAATAATGTGGTGCTTGCTGACACCTGACCGTTAAACCCCTTCCAGAAGAAAAGTGCTGGAAATATGGCGCCAGTGCAGAACTTTCATTTTGAAATATAAAAAATGTAATTGAGAAGGGGGTGGAGCCACCAGACAGTGGGGTGCTGCAGGGATTTCCCCAGTCCCTGGAGTCCCCGGCAGGCCAGTCTGGTATAGGGTGAGTGCACAAAATTACCCTCAGTTTCTTGGTGCCAACTGCTGTATGTTCATCTGTTTTACCTGTCCATGTCAAAGGCTGAAATTTTTATTGGCATCAAAAGAGATCATGCAGTACACCGTCCTGTGATTCAAATTGCTCAGAGAAACATAGCTAGTTATTCATTCTTTAAACCAAACCTCCCCATTTTACGCTACAATAACCATATCATTGCTTAATGCATCCGAATACTTGAATAAGTTTGAGGATAGATAAGCACCCTGTTTGATATGTAATTTTGTTAGGTAAGTTAAGGGTTAAAAGCTGGAGGGGGTGTGGTTAGTTATTGGTCATTTGAGGAGTATAAGCCTATGGTAGGATTTCTGGGAGGGCTTAGAGGTCCCATATAAATAGTCTGGGGAAGGGAGCCATCTTCCTCTTTCCAGTTTATTCAACCAGGCTGGCTAAGTGTCATTTATATTATATTTAATCTGTCTGTCTGTCTTTCCCTGGTCCATTTGCATTTCACACCTCATTTATCCCCCTCTCTAGCTCCTGTACTGTCTTCAATTTATCTATTATTTTCTTCCTTTCAGAGTCTTTCCCACACTTTTCTCCCCCCTCCCCTGCTGTTGTGTTCATCCATCCCCCGTCCCCTGCCAGTACCCCCTCAGTTATGTCCAGTTCCCGCCGTTCAGCCACCCCACCTGCCACCTGATAGAAGCTTCCAGGCCTCTCACCTCTGCTGCTTCCCCGCCCCCATCAGCACCCCCTCTGTTATGCACAGCTGCTTGTCTGCCCCCCCCCCTCCCACCGCCTGATGTAAGCTCCCAGGCCTTTAGCCTAAGCAGCTCCCCCATCCCCCGCCAGTACCCCCATCAGTTATACCCAGGCGCCACTGTTCAGCCGCCCTCACCTCCGTGCCTTCCTCCCGGCGGGTGCACCTGCTATAGGCCGCGACCGAGCGGCTGTCCGCGCTCCCGCCCATGGCCTTCGACCTCTGGGCCCCCCCATGGCTTCCTCGCGATCATGGCCGTCTGGCTCTCCGGCAGCGCCGTGAGTAGCACAGACGGCCACAGCTCTCCAGCCCCAGCAAGCAGATCACGGCCAGCTCGCGCCCTGCATCGGCGGTTGACCCCACCCACAGGGTTGCGACGTCATTTTATATGTATCCAGCCTAAGCAGGGAGCCCTGCTTGGCCCCGTCCCCCCCTTCATCGGCCCCCACTGCTCCAAGAGCAGGGAGGCCCACTCCTTCACAGCCCTCACCACTGTTGCAACAGGGTTTCCCCCCTCAGTGTGATCACTGCGGGGTCCAGCATCTCCGGGGCCCCAGGTGCCCCACCCAGCAATTTATTCCCTGTTGTTCACCTGCACCCAGTTATACCCCTTAGTTACTAGCACATCAGTCGGGCTGGACCCCATTTTTCCATACCACCGCCCTACACGCACATCACCTTGAAATATCCTGACCCTTACCATCCTGCCCCTTCCGTGTGCCACCAGCCACCCCCCCCACTGTTCCAGTACACCCCCCACTGCAACCACAGACCATTACCCCCCTTTTACAAGGGTTTGTGCCTTACTATCAGGTCCTCCACCCCCTTTTCCATGCCTCATTCCCCCGCACCTTCATATTCCCAAACCACGCATATGATGCAACCCCATCCCCCCTGCCTCCCCTGCAACCTGCCCATGCCCCCCCTGCCGCCCACCTGCCTCCCCTGTCCCTCCTTCCGCAGGCGGAGTTGCTGTGCAGTCCGATTCATCAGTTATTGTTTCAAGCCCCCAGGTAGCAGTTTCTGATCCTTCCAGTCGCGTTATCGAAGTCCAGGAGACGGATGATGCAGTGGTATCAGCGAGTCAAATCGTGGTGGGTGCACGGCGCAGCGAGGGACAGTTGGCGAACACTCAGGAGGAAATGTCTGGTCCTTCGGCGGCAATTTCTGGTGAGCATGGTTTTTCTACATTTCGCAGCACACATTCATCTTCCACTGATTCTAACGATTCTTTCAGTTCATCTGGTAGGCTGCGCAATCTCAGGTGTTACTTTGCGCACAAATTAAGGCAAAGCGGGGGAGCCACACAGTGTCGGCAACTAAGGTGCCGGATGCATCAGGAGATTAGGTTCACTGCGCGAATATGGCTATCCTTAAGGGTTTAAGTTCTAAAATTAGGGAGCAGATCAAGAAGGGTCAATTTGTGCATAGGTTTGCAGTTTCGGCTTACGCAAATAGGTATTTGGATCGGAAGTAGTCAGCTGGGGTAGTTGCGGAGGAGACATGTCATTCTTACCAGAATTCGGTGGCGCATGTATATGTTTTTGCGACGCGCCCCTTGAGTCCAGGCCTGGGGAGTATATGAATGTGCTAAAATTAGGGGTGAGCAGGTTCGGATTTCTGAAATCCGAACCCCCCGAGCCCCCCTGATCCGAGGCCGATCCGAGTCAGGCTCGACTTTTCCCGCCTGACTCGGATCTGAAATCGAGGCAAAACGTCATCATCCCGCCTTCCGGGTCTCGCGGGTTTTGGATCCTATATAAGGTACCCGCGTCGGTGCAATTTTCTCACTCGGCTGTGGACAGTGAAGAGGGAGGATGGGAGTTAGGGCTGGCTGGGCTGTGTAGTGTAGTGCAGAGTAGTGTTGTGCTGTGCAGTGCTGCGCTGCTCTTGTCCATAGGGGCTGTGTCCACTACTTCAAAGTCCATAGGGGCTGGCTGTGTTGTACAGTGCTGCTGTTGTTAATAGGGGCTGTGTCCACTACTTCTCAAAGTCCATAGGGGCTGGCTGGACTGTGTTGTGCAGTCAGTTCTCCATAGGGGCTGTGTCCACTCCAAAGTCCTGTGCAGTGTCCCAGTCCTAAAGGGGTGCTGTAGTGTTGTCCAGGGGGTGCTCTGTCCATCTGTGTTTGTGAATTGTGTGTGTAGTAGCCGCACGTGCATCAACAAAGTAGTGCCAAGCGTGCGCCTGTGTCATAAGTAAAGGGCCGGCTGGCTTGACCGTTAAAGGGTGCTGTAATCCCCAAAGTACACTCCAGTCCAAACCAAAAAAAAAAATATTTTCTGTTTGTGAATTGTGTGCGCAGTACCCGCACGTGCATCAACAAAGTAGTGCCAAGCGTGCGCCTGTGTCATAAGTAAAGGGCCGGCTGGCTTGACTGTTAAAGGGTGCTGTAACCCCCAAAGTACACTCCAAACCAAATAACAAAATATTTTTGCTGTGTTTGTGAATTGTGTGCGCAGTACCCGCACGTGCATCAACAAAGTAGTGCCAAGCGTGCGCCTGTGTCATAAGTAAAGGGCCGGCTGGCTTGACCGTTAAAGGGTGCTGTAACCCCCAAAGTACACTCCAGTCCAAACCAAAAAAAATAATATTTTCTGTTTGTGAATTGTGTGCGCAGTAGCCGCACGTGCATCAACAAAGTAGTGCCAAGCGTGCGCCTGTGTCATAAGTAAAGGGCCGGCTGGCTTGACCGTTAAAGGGTGCTGTAACCCCCAAAGTACACTCCAGTCCAAACCAAAAAAATATATATTTTCTGTGTTTGTGAATTGTGTGCGCAGTAGCCGCACGTGCATCAACAAAGTAGTGCCAAGTGTGCACCTGTGTCATAAGTAAAGGGCCGGCTGGCTTGACTGTTAAAGGGTGCTGTAACCCCCAAAGTACACTCCAGTCCAAACTAAAAAAAAAATATTTTCTGTGCTTGTGAATTGTGTGCGCAGTAGCCGCACGTGCATCAACAAAATAGCAGCGCCAAGCGTGCGCCTGTGTCCCATAAGTAAAGAGCCGGCTGGCTCATTTCTTAAAGGGTGGTGTAACCCACAAAGTGCACTACTCTCCAGCAAAAATAAAAAAATATTTTCTGTGTTTAGCCGCACGTATATATCAAATCGATATAACATAAATGGAGGACCAAACTTTCTCCGATAAAAATAAAATAGAGAAAGATCAAGAACCACTTCCTCCTAGTGCTGAAGCTGCTGCCACTAGTCATGACATAGATGATAACATGCCATCAACGTCGTCTGCCAAGGCCGATGCCCAATGTCATAGTAGAGGGCACATACAATCCCAAATGACAAAGTTCAGGAAAATGACCTTGAAAAAAACATTTAAATCATCTGAAGAGAAACGTAAAGTTGCCAATATGCCATTTACGACACGGAGTGGCAAGGAACGGCTAAGGTCGATCCCTAGTATGTTCATGACTAGTGGTTCAGCTTCACATGACGATGGAAGCCCTCCTCCCACTAAAATAATCAAAAGAGTTAAGCTGGCAAAAGCACAGCGAAGAACTGTGCTTTCTAAGAAGATATCACAAATCCCCAAGGAGAGTCCAAGTGTGGTGGTGGTTGCGATGCCTGACTTTCCCAGCACTGGACGGGAAGAGGTGGCTCTTTCCACCATTTGCACGCCCCCTGCAAGTGCTGAAAGGAGCACCCACAGTCCACTTGCTGATATGCAAATTGAAGATGTCACTGTTGAAGTACAACAGGATGAGGATACTGGTGTAGCTGGCGCTGAGGAGGAAGTTGGCGAGGAGGATTCTGATGGTGATGTGGTTTGTTTAAATCAGGCTCCGGGGGAGACAGTTGTTGTCTGTGGGATGAAAAAGACCATCACGGTCATGCCTGGGCAGAAGACCAAACATTCCACCTCTTTGGTCTGGCAATATTTCTATCCAAATCCGGACAACAACTGTCTTGCCATATTTACCATATGTAAAGGTGAAATAAGTAGGGGTAGGGACGTCAACCACCTAGGAACATCCTCCCTTATACGGCACCTGCAGCGCGTTCATAAAAAGTTACTGTCAAGTTCAGAAACTTTGGCTAAGACCGTAAGCAGTCCAGGGACACCTAAATCCCATTGTCCAGTTGTATCCAAGCGCCTGCAAACCACACCGTCAACTCCCTTCTCGTAAATTTCCTCCTTAGTCAGGATCGGAAGTAGTCCTGCAGGCCATGTCACTGGCATGACTGACTCTCTTATCAGGGATTCCTCCGGAGGATCCTGCATTGCTACGCCTCCTGCTGTCGCTGCTGCTGTTGCTGCTGCTGGGAGTCGTTCATCATCCCAGAGAGGAAGTAGGAACACCAATACTTTTACTAAACAATTGACCCTCCAACAGTCCTTAGCGAGGAGGATGAAGTACGACAGCAGTCATCCTGAAGCAAAACGTATAACTGAGGCCTTGACTGCTATGTTGGTGTTAGACGTGCGTCCGGTATCCGCCATTAGTGCAGTGGGATTTAGACAATTGATGGAGGTAGTGTGTCCCTGGTTCCAAATCCCGTCTAGATTCCACTTCACTAGGCAGGCGATACCGAGACTGTACAGAAACGTCAGAAAAAGTGTCCTCAGTGTCCTGAAAAATGCCGTTGTACCCAATGTCCACTTAACCACGGACATGTGGACAAGTGGAACAGGGCAGACTAAGGACTATATGACTGTGACAGCCCACTGGGTAGATGTATCACCTTACGCAGCAACAGCAGCAGCGTCACCAGTAGCAGCATCTCAGAAACACCAGCTCGTTCCAAGGCAGGCTACGCTGTGTATCACCGGTTTCAGTAAGAGGCACACCTCCGACAACCTCTTAGAGAAACTGAGGGAAATCATCGCCCAGTGGCTTACCCCACTTAGACTCTCCTGGGGATTTGTGATATCTGACAACGCCACCAATATTGTGCGGGCATTACATCTGGGCAAATTCCAGCACGCCCCATGTTTTGCTCACACAATAAACTTGGTGGTGCAGAATTTTCTGAAAAGCGACAGGGGCGTGCAGGAGACGCTTTGGGAGGCCCGAAAAATTTCTGGCCACTTTCGCCATTCAGCGACTGCGTGCCGAAGACTGGAGCGCCAGCAAACACTCTTGAACCTGCCCTGCCATCACCTGAAGCAAGAGGTTGTGACGCTTTGGAACTCAACCCTCTATATGCTTCAGAGGATGGAGGAGCAGCAAAAGGCCATACAAGCCTATACATCCACCTATGACATAGGCAAAGGAGGGGGTATGCACCTGACTCAAGCGCAGTGGAGAATGATTTCCGTGTTGTGCAAGGTTCTCCAGCCCTTCGAACTTGCCACACGTGAAGTCAGTTCAGACACTGCCAGCTTGAGTCAGGTCATTCCCCTCATCAGGCTTTTGCAGAAGCAGCTGGAGAAAGTGAAGGAGGAGCTAAGACGGAGCGATTCCGCTCGGCATGTGGGACTTGTGGATGAAGCCCTTCATTCGCTTTACCAGGATTCCAGGGTGGTCAATCTGTTGAAATCAGACCACTACATTTTGGCCACCGTGCTCGATCCTAGGTTTAAAGCCTATGTGGTATCTCTCTTTCCGGCCAACACAAGCCTGCAGAGGTGCAAAGACCTGCTGGTGAACACACTGTCAGCTGAAGCGGAACGTGACACGTCAACAGCTCCTTCATTTTCTCCCGCAACTGGGGCTGCCAGGAAAAAACTTAGGTATCCTAAGCAACCCGCTGGCGGTGATGCAGGGCAGGCAGGACCAAGTTTGGACATCTGGTCCGGACTGATGGACCTGGCAACAATTTCTGACATGTCTACTGTCACTACATATGATACTGTCACCATTGACAGAATGGTGGAGGATTACATCGGTGACAGCATCCAAGTAGGCATGTCAGACAGTCCATACCTGTACTGGCAGGAAAAAGAGGCAATTTGGAGGCCCCTGTACAAACTGGCTCTCTTTTACCTGAGTTGCCCCCCCTCCAGTGTGTACTCCGAAAGAGTGTTTAGTGCAGCCGGGAACCTTGTCAGCGAAAGGCGTAGGAGGTTGCTTCCACAAAATGTGGAGAAGATGATGTTCATCAAAATGAATTATCAACTCTTCCAGGGAGACCAGCCTCCAGAACGTACAGAGGGACCTGTGGTGGTGGATTCCAGTGGGGACGAGTTAATACTCTGTGAGGATGAGGATGTACACAACACTGAAGAGGGTGAGGAATCGGTGGATGAGGAGGATGAGGACGACATCTTGCCTCCGTAGAGCCAGTTTGTGCAGGGACAGATTAATTGCCAGCTTGTTTTGTGGGGGCTCAAACGAACCAATCATTTCAGCCACAGTCGTGTGGCAGACCCTGGCGCTAAAATGATTGCTTTGTTAAAGTGTGCATGTCCTGTTTATACAACATAAGGGTGGGTGGGAGGGCCCAAGGACAATTCCATCTTGCACCTCTTTTTTTTCTTTGCATTATGTACAGTTTGGGGCCTAGTTTTTCAAACTGCCATCCTGTCTGCCACTGCAGTGTCACTCCTAGATGGGTCACGTGTTTGTGCCGCCCACTCGTGTCGCTTAGCATAGTCATCCAGCTACCTCGGTGCAGCCTTTTGGACATAAAAACACTATTGTGAGGTTTTCAGAATAGACTGGAAATTAAGGTTATTGAGGTTAATAATAGCATAGGAGCAGAAAAACCAACACATTCTGTGATTTTAGCTGTTTTTATGCTTTTTTAAAAAAAAATACAGATCCAAAACACAAAACCCAGAACCCAAAACACGGAAGGGTGGTTTTGGCAAAACCAATCCAGATCCAAAACATGGAGAAAGATCCAGATCCAAAACCAAAACACAAAAAGTGGCCGGTGCACACCCCTAGCTAAAATACATACACATGGTACACGGTATACACTCGTCAGCTAAAGGTACCGCTTGGCACCAATACGACGCATTTAGGACACAGCAGGAGGGGTGGCAGCATTTTAATTAGGTTTCAAGGACGTCGAGGTTCTGCTTGCAGTCAATCTACTGCCTAACGCGCCTGCGGATTCCTCGGCTGGTCTGTAGCAGCCTTTTCTGATCCGCCCTGGATCTGAGGGCATCAGTTGCATGCCGTGGTATACGTGTAATAACACGCAACATCATGAGGGGCAGGCTGTGGATATTGGCATATCTGCATGCTCTGCGAGAGCGGTCACCCAGCCAAGATGTCCAGGGGGTCTGCAGAGCAGGAGCAGGTTGAGGAGAGTAGGGCAACGAGGTGTTCAATGAAGCGCCGTTGCTGAGTAATTTGGGGGTTTTGAGTAGTTGGTTGGGTCGTTATCCCTTTGGGGAGGAAGCAGCCTTTTTGTGGCACAGTTTTGGCACGGGTTGGCGTTTACCTTTGACAAGGGCGATATCCGGGTTTTCTAGGAGGATTCTGGAATAGGCGCATGTCCATCCGGAAGTCATTAGATGTACAGTGGAGGCGGAAGCCAGGTTGGGGCGCATGTGTGGCCACCTTTTTGCATCCCCCCCCTTTCGGAAAGTTTAGGTGCACCGCCTTTAAGGTAGTTTTGGATTGATACAGCATTCACTCTTGCCCAGATAGAAGAGTTGGGCACTTTATCCATCAGATTGTCGTGTCGTTTGCCAATCTGTCAAAAACGCCCTGGAGACAGTACAAGGTTTCGAGGGGAGGGCTCTACTAGCTAAGGCGGATATCGAATCCGCTTTCCGGCTGCTGCCCATTCACACTGAGTCCTTTAGATGTGTGGGAATTAAAATAGCAGGGCTCTATTACGTCGATGGGCTGTTTCATTTCGTGTATTTTTTCAAGGGTTTTTTAGTTATTTATTTATAGTTTTTGCTGGCAGGCCTTGTTCGTCATTAGTAAGGTCTTCTTATGCGCATATCTTACTTGGATGTAGAAACTGATACCTTGAGAGGGTTATGCCACTTGCCTATGGAGAGGGCATGGCATTTCGGGGGAGTTGCAAGAAGCATTCATTTCGGTAGAGAAGGTTTAGCTAATACACTTGCAATCGCTTTTGGGTCCCCACAGTTTCACGTTTAGAGTCATACCTAGGAGTTGGGTTTTTTCAGTAGATGACTAGGAGGAGCCTCAGAGGGGGTTAGGAAGCCTCATCACCTCATTCTGCATCTCTTTGAAGCTGAGTGAGGTGCTGCGTGTTTGGTTGGTTGTTTATGTGCGAATTCAACGGCGTAAAGATATGGCCTCTGGCACCTGTAGCCAATTCGAACTTCAACTGTTTACAGATGTGTCCGGTTCCTTAAGTTTTGGTGCATTTTATAAGGGTGTGGTGGTCAGAGCCCGGGCCGCATACTTATGGGTTTCAGGGCCTAACCAAGAACATCCTTCTTTTAGAGAGTGTTCCTAATGGTAGGGGCGGTTGAGCTGTAGGAGAGCAAGATTTGCAATAGGCGAATTCCTTTTTGGATAACTTAAGCGTGGTGTAGGTCGGTGCTAATCAGGGACGGACTTAGATCCGGCCTTACGGTTGTTGATGCATTTTACACTGCTAAGTGGGTAGGGAATATTGAATTTAGGGCACGGCAGGTTTCAGGCGCTGGAAACGGTATGGCGGACGCCTAAAATCTTTTTCAGTGGGACAGGTTAATTTTCTCGCATTTCCTGTTTAAATGGTTTAACCTTCCCTTTCCATACCCGGCATTTCATCGGGCTGGCATCACGGACCTCACACTGAAGTCATTGACGCTAAGTATATTAAAAACCTACACGGCGGTTTGGTACGATGGGCAGGGTCTTAGCTTCCAAGAGCTGGTGAGGTAGGATGGTTGATGATTATATAGCAGATTTTGTCTGGAGCTGCCATGAAAGGGGGTCATTCCAAGGCGGTTTATCTTCAGCATTATCAAGTATCTCTAAATTGTTCCAGGCGCGCCTTTGGCGGATCTGGCCAATTACATTATACCATGGGCAAGCTAGTTGCTGCTAATAAGCTTTATGCGCTAGGAGGTTTAAGGTTTAATAAGGTGGTTATTAAGCAGGTATTGATCTTATGCTAATTACATAGGTTTAAGACAAATTAGCTGGCCAGGGGGCGTTGGATTTCTATTCAGACGCTTGCATATCTCGCGATTTTGTCCAGTTGCTCAGGCAGGGTGCTTTAATAATGTTCGCCCTCCAGGTGGCGGGCACTGGTTTATCCTTGCTAATCCAACCCCTTTGTCCAGGTGGCAGTTTATGAGGGTGTTTCAGAATTATCTTATTGCTTTAGGTGTAGCTACGGAGCTTTGCGGGACTCATTAATTTAGTTAAGGGGCAGCCGCTTGCGCAGCGGGGGCAGGTGTTTCAGTCGACTTATTAAAAACTGTTAGGGTGGTGAGGTCGTATTTAAAGGAGGATAAGTTGCACTAAGTAGTTGCGCTCCTTGCGAGTTTGTTGGAAACCTAGGGGCCTTATGCCTACTGCCGCTAGGGATTCTGAAAGGATTTTCAGCTTTTGCCCTCAAAGAGGTTTTGCTGTTTTTCATCATCGCCAAAATTATCCAACCTATTGCCTCTCTCCCACCAGACAATCCTACTCACTGCCAATCCAGTGAGTCAGACTGCTCCAGCTCGCAGCCAACTATTCAACCTAAGCTTAGAGTACCTCACACTCCCAAGGCACAAAAAAGGAAACCAACAATTATAGCAGCAGTCTTGGGGCAACTGCTTTGTTAAAAAGCTAGTTGGTCTCAAAGAGTCCATAGACACAATATTGGCCCAATTACAATTACATTGTTATTTGGTAGAACTTGTGCCTAAAGGCGTATTATAAACCGTTACTGTTATTTACTGTTGCATAGAATATTGTATATTCCTGTTTGTCCGACATTAGTCTACCCTCTTTAATGGCAGAACAACTATAGGAACAGGATGTCCCTTTGCCTACGTCTGAGATAGAGGCGGCTAGCTGCTCTCTACCACATGGAAAAGCTTCTGACCCTGATGGGTTTATTAATGATTTCTATGTGCTTCTTAAAAGTGTTTAGCCCCCACGTTGACATTGTTGTTTAATGATGTATCTGACATAGGCACGTATTCAATTTGAGCCGAGCCGCGTTAATTTAACGCGGCTCGGACTTTCCGCCGGCTTCGCCTGTTTTGTAGGTGTTAAAGTATCGTGCGCGTGCCCCTGTATCCCCATATTCAATTTGAAAGTAGGCGAAAACGGCACCCCGCGATACTTGGATAGGCGAAAACAAACGGGAATTTTTGGGATATAATTGTAGGACCACCCTAAAGATGTCCAGACCTCGGGGATCACTATGGGTACCCCCGTTTTTGCCTGCAGAAGAAAGTCGGGGTTTTTAAATAGCCGCGGCTGGTGTTTTTTTCCCGACTTTGAAGAAGTGATGCAGAGAGACTTTTTTTTTATTTCATTTTTAAAAGTGGTCCCATCAAATTTGGGGTACATGAAAATGGGTACTAGCATACTTTTAAGTCCCTAAAGGTAATTTTATAAATTCTGCAAAAATACACCTGCCACTACTCTGCGCAATTACAAAAAACACCTGCCACATATTTGGGGACCCCACCAGTATTAATTTCGTTAGTTTGGCTTTTTGTTTGACAATTTTTTTTTTTTTGTCACCCCAAAATGATTATTTATTTTTTTTGGGGTGTCCCGCTTTTTTTTTTTTTTTTACATTTTTTTTTGGAACATTTCGTTTTAAAGGACATTCCCAAAAGTACAGGCTATTTTTTATAAGCCTGCACCCCTAAACCCCAAATCTAAACTTTATTTTCACTTGCTATAGTTGATTAAAAAATTATCGCTGTTTTTTAAAAATGACCCTTGACCCCATTTATGAAAAAAAACGGGAATTTTCGGGAAATATGCCTGGGACCACCCTAAAGATGTCCAGACATGGGGGATCACTATGGGTAGCCCTGTTTTTGCCTGCAAAAGAAAGTCGG
Source organism: Taudactylus pleione (assembly GCA_031769625.1). Lineage (NCBI taxonomy): Eukaryota > Metazoa > Chordata > Amphibia > Anura > Myobatrachidae > Taudactylus > Taudactylus pleione. The sequence continues at coordinate 4,863,009 of JAUIMM010000364.1, read as the reverse complement.
GTGTTTAAATAGTTTTTTTCCTACCGCAGCTATTAGAAATCTCGACTTCCTTCAAGAGATAAAAATGGGGGTACCCATAGTGATCCCCCGTGTCTACACATCTTTAGGGGAATCCCTGGAATATTTCCCGAAAATTCCCGTAGTGTTGGAATACAAGTTGAAAAAAAAAATGACATAGGGTCCCCCCCCAAATGTCAAACCAGCCTCAGGCTTGGCAGCCAGTGGTGGTTTCTGAAAATACGGGGAACAAAATATGTAGGGTTCCACCGTATTTTAGAAACCAACATCAGGCTGCAGGGACTAGTTCTGGTTTTAAATATAGGGGGGGAAAAAAACGTGGGGATCCCCCTATATTTAAGACCAGCACCAGACCGAACGACTGGGGTGTAATGCCACAGCCCGGAGACCCAATCACTGGGGCTCCAGGTCCAAAGCATTACACCCCAAGTCGGTCAGCGCAAGCCGGTAATCTCGGGGGAGTCAGGGACCCCCCAAATAAGGAAAAGGGTCCCCCCTATCCCGAGCACCACAGGCTTATGCTGAAACCTGGGGCTCATCCCCATACCCCTGGAGCTGGGTGTATGGGGGTAATAGGGGGGCCAAATAATGTAACACTATTGTACTTTACAGTGGAACTGCAAGTGCCAGCATGCCTGCCATTTTGCACTTGTGGAACAACAAGTGTCAGCACACATGCGGTACCTGTAATTTCACTGTAAAATAAATAGTTAAAAAAAGACAAAACACACACACCGTGACAGTATAACTTTATTACACACCTACCCATTCACACATACTTACCTATACCAGATGAATCTGTCCCCTTCTCCAGTAGAATATCTGAAAAACATGGCTCTGCAAATAAATAATCATACTCACCTATATCCTGGCGCTGGTCTCCGCAGTAATCCACGTACTTGGCAAAAAACAAATTAATACACGACCCACGAACTAGCTATGAGTATGTGTGTTGCCACACATACTCATAGCTCCCGAATGCCAGCTGACGACACATCCATGGAGCTGGCAGTCCCGAGAGCCAATCAGCGGCCACGCTGACTGTAGGGCGGCCGCTGATTGGCTCCGGCTACTGACAGTTCCCAAGTGGGCGAGTCACACCACGTGGGAACTGTCAGTAGCCAGAGCCAATCAGCGGCCGCTCTACAGTCAGCGCGGCCGCTGATTGGCTCTCGGGACTGCCAGCTCCATGGATGTGCCGTCAGCTGGCATTCGGGAGCTATGAGTATTTGTGGCAACACACATACTCATAGCTAGTACGTGGATTGGGTAAACACGTTTTTTTGTGTTGCCAAGTCCCGGGGATGCTGCGGAGACCAGCGCAAGAATATAGGTGAGTATGAAATCTTCCTTGCAGGGCCATGTTTTAAGGATGTTCTACTGGAGAAGGGGACAGATTCATCTGGTATAGGTAAGTATGTGTGAATGGGTAGGTGTGTGCAATAAAGTTATACTGTCACAGTGTGTGTGTTTTGTCTTTTTTTAACTATTTATTTTACAGCGAAATTACAGGTGCCGCATGTCTGCCGGCACTTGTAGTTCCACAAGTGCGAAATGGCAGGCATGCTGGCACTTGTAGTTCCACTGTATACAATAGTCTTACATTATTTGGCCCCCCCATTACTTCCATACCCACCAAGCAAGGGGTATCGGGAAGAGCCCCGGGCTTAAGCATAAACCTGTGGTGCTCGGGAGAGGGGGACCCTTTTTTGGGGGGTCCCCGACTCCCCTGAGATCACCGGCTTGCGCTGACCGACTTGGGGTGCTAATGTTTTGGACCTGGAGCCCCGGTGATTGGGTCTCCGGGCTGTGGCATTACACCCCTGTTGGTCAGGTATGGTGCTGGTCTTAAATATAGGGGGCACCCCACGTCTTTTTTGCCCCCTATATTTAAAACCAGCACTAGTCCCTGCAGTCTGGTGTTGGTTTCTAAAATAAGGTGGAACCCTACACATTTTGTTTCCTGTATTTTTAGAAACCACCACTGGCTGGCAAGCCTGGGGCTGGTTTGGCTTTTGGGGGGGGACCTTATGTCATTTTCTTTGTAAATTTTTAGTACTTTTTTACAGGTTCAAAAAAATGGGAATTTTCGGAAAATATTCTAGGGACCCCCCTAAAGATGTGTAGACATGGGGGATCACTATGGGTACCCCCATTTTTAACTACTGAAGGAAGTCGGGGTTTCTAATAGCCGCGGCAGGTGTATAAATGCGGCTTTGAATAAGGTGATGCAGAAGAGCATTTAGAAGTTTTTTTTAGGGCAAAACAACTATGGCCATCAAATTTGGGGTACTTCAAAATGGGGTTCAGCATATTTGAAAGTTGTTAAAGTGACTTAAAAAAATTGTGAAAAACCCACCTGCCGCAAACACCTGCAATCAAACAAACACTTGGCGCATACTTGGGGACGCCCCCCCCGAGTCAAGTTCGCTATTTTTTAAGTTTGTACCCCAACTTTTTTTTTCACCCCCTTTTTCAAAGTACATTTTTGGGGTGCCATTAATTTTTTTTTTTACACAGATTACGTTTGGGGGACTGTCTGAAGGCTGCACAGGGGTTCCCGAAATGTTGCACCCCAATACCCCAATTCTGCACTTTTTAACGCCTGCCATTCACAGGCGATACTTTACCGCCTATTACATTGCATTGACTTAATGCCTAGGCGGAAAGTCTTTCAAATTGAATACAGAGGAAAACAGGCGATAATGACGTCATCGGCGGAAAATTACCGCGAATCCGGACTTAACGCCTCAAATTGAATACGGCCCTTAGGCTCATTTCCTGCAGAGATGTTAGAGGCTTAGGTTGTGACCCTACCTAAACCAGGGAAGGACCCTACTTTTTGGCAAAATTGTTGCCCTATAGCACTCCTGAAAGGGTACATGAAATGATACGCTAAATGAATTGCTACCTGTCTCGCCCGCTTTCTTCCTTCCCGGATCCATCCTGATCAGGTGGGGTTTGTGTCCTGCAGACAGGCATCAGATAATACCCCAAGAGTGTTTTATTCTTATTGATTTTGCCAACTTTTTCAACTCTGGAATGCTTCTACTATCTCTCAATGCTGAAATAGCATTTGGTAGTACATGAGGACAGTTCTCTCTAAATTTGGCTTTAGTGATCAAAGATTGACTTCCATTCTAGCTTTATATAGTTTTCCCTCTGCAAAGGTCTTTAGCAATGGCTTTCTGTTGGACACATTCCCTATATCTAATGGTACATGTCAGGGCTGCTCCCTTTCTCCTTTAATATGTTTTAGTTATTGAACCTCTGGCTGCTAAATTACAAGTGGATGCTGCTTTTTCTGGGGTTCAGGTTGGCAATATGACTCACAAACTCTGCCTCTATGTGGATGACGTCCTTCTACTTGTTATGGATCCCCTCACTTCACTGCCTCACCTCCATAAGGTGTTGGACGCGTATAGTGCTGCTTCTTATTATAAACTGAATACATCAAAGGCTGTTGCTATGCCTATAAACCTTCCCGACTGTTCTTCTCTTAATTCTAATTTTCAGTATAATTGGTGAACCTCTTCCATTCAATATCTCAGCCTGTAACCCCCCCCTTCTTCTGAATTTTTTTTTATGTAAACCTACCTCCCTTAATTGCCCGTTTGACTAATTTCACTAGATCTTGGGTGTCTTACGAGATTTCCCAGATGGGTTGCTTAGCTGCTTTTAAGATATCCATGCTTCCAAAATTGTTTCTTTTTCATACGTTCCCCTTAATAAATGCTATTCTTTACTATCGCTTTACCTCTGGAAGAATCGACCGAAACTTTTACGGTCTCGAGTAAGCCTCCCAAAAGAATGTGGGGGTTTAACTTTACCTGATTTAGTTCATTACTAATCGTCATTCCCCTGCTAATTGTTTGGTGCTGCTAGAACAAACTTTTGTCCTGGTTCTCCTCTAGTAGATTTGCTTTGGACCCCTAGACTTATGAGCCCCTCTATTTTTTTGCTATTGCCTTCTGTTAAAGCTTCTCTTCAGGCCTAGGAAAGACTGATTTCTCAAATTCCTGTATACTCGCTGCCATCCCCTATTTTATCTTTTAAGGTGGTGGCTAAATTAATACCTAACTTAATGTTTATCTTTGGTATGGTCAAGGTATAAGCACATTGGGGGATCTCATGGAAGGTGGTACCATACTCCCGTTTTCCCATGTACAATCCTGCTTTTCTTTGCCTGCAATGGAACTATGTAATTACTTGCAGATCCGACATTAGTTTATTAAGGTGACAAGCTCAAGTGGTTTGTTACTCCCCCTTCTCTTATAGCGCAGTTACAGAAAAGCGAGTCCAGGGGTAGCATTACGTTTTGGTACAAATTTTTAATAGGGCTACTGTATGTCCATCTGTTAAATCTGCAGCACAGATAAGGTGTTAGAAAGACCTGGGTTTCCCCATTTCTGATTCCCAGTGGGAGTTGGTCTACTCTATTTCCTTTTGTATGTCACGCTGTTTGATATTTGCGGAACTCAGGTCAGATTAGTGAACAGACTATGGACCTCATTCAGAGGTGGTCGTTAGATGCAAGCGGTCGCTCTGAATGAGGGCGGCCGCTTGCATCTTGTAGTGCGCCTCTTGGTCGATCGCTAAGCTGTGGGTTACCACCCCAGCTCTAGCGACCAACCAGGGTGATGGTCACGATGGTCAAGACCATTGCGACCATCGGGGCTTGTGACGAGACCCTAAGGTTGGGTCTCGGCACTCGCAAGCCCCAGGGAGCTTCCTGCTCTGATCGGGAACTCCACCGTTTGGCCGGCCATGCCCCCTGCCCGCCACCCAAATGGGGCAAGCTGTCACTCACCATCGACAGCTCGCCTCCTTTGCCTGCAATGGAACTATGTCATTACTTGCAGATCCGACATTAGTTTTTTAAGGTGACAAGCTCAAGTGGTTTGTTACTCCCCTTTCTCTTATAGCGCAGGTTTTTTTTAAAAAAGCCCAACACCTTTTTTTTGGGGGGGGGTTTTAAAAAGCCCAACACCTTTTTTTTTATTTTTGTTTTTAACATTTTTTTTAAAATCCAGAAAGACAATCAGCTACTAATTGCTTGGCTTGTGTTATTGTTTACTTACCTGTTACCTTTTGTTTTTTTAACTTAAACATTTTTTAAGTATATGACCTTTGTTAAGTATTTAATTATGTTTGTTACAGTCCCTTTTAGCCATTTCAGAATGAATTAGACAATTTTTCTTGGGTTATTGTTTTTTTTATTGGTAAATAAATAAATGTTCACATTTGTAAAAAAATTAGTGTAATTTTACAGTCCCAATATTTTTTATGGGACTTCAAATATATAAAGTAATGATAAAAAAAAAAAAAAAATCACAAGAAAGGAGAGGGAGGTTTTGAGGTGCAAAAATATGGGGCAAACACAGATATGGAATGTGGGGAAATTTGCCAGTGCTGTCAATGCCTTCTCCCCCGCTTGGCTTGATGTTGGAGGGAGCATGACTTTGTCCGTCTGGTCGAACGCCCTGCCTGGCCAGAGGTAGCTGGTGGAGGGCCCTGATGTTCCGGCAGGAAGGGAGGCCGGCTCCAACATGCGCAGGCGGATGAGCTGCTCCAGGGCATTAGCTAGTCTGACATTGGCGTTTTCCTCCAGGGCTTCCGCCACCCGTAGCAGAGTGGCGTCCATCCTCATCAGAATCTTGGTGTTTTTATCCATTTTATCATTGAGAGCTGAGAGAAGGGCCACTGCCTGCGAGGGGGAAGGCCCTGGACTGTCTGCCACAGGGTTCCCAGACGAAAATACTGCTTCCTCCCGTGCGGAACCAGCAGATCTACTGCGGCCAAAACTCCGTTCTGGAGCACACTCGTCCTCTTCTGTGCCTGTGTGAAAAAGAGAGATCATACAAATATTAGTACATTTTTCAGTTTTCAAAAACTAAAAAAATTAAACAGTTTTATCTCAATGACCTGCGGGAACATGTGGAGCCGCAAAGTCTGGCATGTCTGTATCCATGTTGGACACGCCAAACACCACCTCTTCCTGCACACACCCCTGTGCCAGCTCCTCCAAATCGGTCAACTCCAGTGACACAGGGGTTGGCCCACCACCTGTCCCCCCTGCATGCCTAGCCCTATCAGCCAACTTTTGCTTTAGCCGATATTTGAAGTCACTCCATCTGTTGGTAAAAAAAGTAATTTTAGATTTGAAATGTTCCTCAACATTTTGGGACTTAGGTGAGAGCATTTACGTACAGGCGTTTGATCTCTTTGATTGAACGGACAAAGTCACCAACCCCATTGACAGCACTGGCTATGTCCTCCCACAGTTTCCATCTCTGGCTTGCACCCATATTTCGTGGCACCTGTGCCAGGTTGTCAATACAGTTTTGCACCAAAACCTCCATCTCCTTTCTTGTGAATTGCGGCTGCCTTTTTCTTTTAGTCCTGGCCTGGGTACTAGGCCCCGCAGCCTCCTCATTGTCAGTCTCCACACCTTAAAAAAATATATATATATTTTGTAATTTTGACTTTTTTAAAGTTTTTTTGGGTTGCTAACTTTCATTTTGGAGCTACTTACTTTGTTGACCAGGATTTTGGCTTTGCTGCTGTTCTGTGGACATGATTCAATCCTTGAATTCAGCAGACCCATTGTGTGCTCTCGTGACGTTTTTATAGATGTGTGTGCATTATACGGGCGCATCTATGGAGCGTCATTGATTTGAGCGGGAAAGTTAGGTTGATTTAAGGCTTTTTTGTGGCCTTGTTTCAGGGTGGGTTGATAGAAGTGGTTGGTGGATGTTGGAGCTGCGGAGTTGTTTGTGAAGGTGTTGTCGAGAGTTGCTGAGAGTTGTCAAGTGTTTTTTTTTCTTTCGCATTTTTGCGTTTTTGTACTAAGCCTTTTTTAATTTTTTGGAGGTAAGTTTGGTGGTTCGCTTTTTTTCTACTTTTTTACTGCAAAATTTTTTTTTTTTTTAATATATTTTATTTTTATATATTTTTTTTTTTTTTACCTTTTATCTCCTTTTGTCTGGTGGACTTTATTTCGAGTTTCGGGCTCGTCTTTGTACGGTAAGTGTTTATTGCGATAAATTAGACCCTGATTATTGTTAACATTTATCATGTTTTTTTAAGGGATCTCATTATGCATTATTTTTTTATTTTTGCCCAAATGATTATTTGGCCATCAAAAATGCAAAATGTCTTGCGTATATTTTGCTCAGCTCCTGTCTGTTGTGTTAGCGTACCATTTAGCGGTCTTTTTTGCCCTCTATTGCGTATATTTTGCTCAGCTCCTGTCTGTGGCGTTAGCGTATCATTTAGCGGTCTTTTTTGCCCTCTATTGCATATATTTTGCTCAGCTCCTGTCTGTGGCATTAGCGTACCATTTAGCTGTCTTTTTTTGCCCTCTATTGCGTATATTTTGCACAGCTCCTGTCTGTGGCGTTAGTGTACCATTTAGCGGTCTTTTTTGCCCTCTATTGCGTATATATTTTGCTCAGCTCCAGTCTGTGGCGTTAGCGTACCATTTAGCGGTCTTTTTTGCCCTCTATTGTGTATATTTTGCACAGCTCCTGTCTGTGGCATTAGCGTACATTGGATTAATAGATTAAAATCAGACACTAACAACATCTGTGTAGTGCATGCATTCTTTATATTTTGGCTTAGGCTTTTTAATTTTATTTTTGGTGTTTTTATTTATTTTAAATCTAATTCGTAGGTTTTCTTCAAGATGTCACTACTGAACCCTGTAAAATTCTTCTTAATGTGTCAAAAGATAAGTATATTTTCTGTTTTTTAGATTTAAGAAAATTAACTACATTGTCTAACATTTCAGATTGATGTTGGGAGAATTATAGTGGCAATGGTCCATGACCCCGACCAACCTGAACATCCTCCTAGGCATAGGCATCGTAGGCGTGCATGGCCCCAGATATTTAGAACACGTGTCACCCTTTTTGGAATGCCTGATGTGGTTTTACGGCAGTATCGCCTACCACCCCAAATCATCCTAGACACTCTTTCATTAATAGAGAGTGATCTTGAAAGGCAAATTAACAATCCAACAGCAAGACCACCATTTACGCAGTTAATGTCGGTGTTACATTTTTGCGCCTCAGGATCCTTCCAGACCACAGTTGGGATTGTTGCAGGCATTTCCCAATCCTCCTTTTCAAGGATCCTGAGGGTTGGTCATGGATGCACTGTTTAAGCACCTACATCATTTTATTAATATGCCATTGGATATGGGTTCCCTTAATGTGGTGAAGCAGAAATTTAACCAAATTGCAGGCTTCCCACATATCATAGGGGTTGTGGACGGCACTCACATACCACTTCAGCCTCCAGCAGCGCTGGAGGCCATATTTAGGAACCGCACGCATTTTCATTTGATGAATGTAATGGTGGTATATGATGCCTCCCTCCAGATCCTGTCCCTGAATGCCAAATATCCAGGAAGTGCACATGATTCATTTGTCATCCGGCAATCAGGTTTTTGGCACAAATTAAACAACCTACAAGCTGGTGACGCGTGGCTTCTGGATAAGTGGTATCCCTAATTTTTTAAGCAAACACTGTTGACTTAGAAATGGTACTGAATGCTTGTTTTTTTTTACAGGAGACAGTGGTTACCCTTGCACGCCCTGGCTGCTCACTCCTTATTTGGTTCCCACACCAGGGCCACAAACTCAATATAATTCCACACTTACTGCCACCAAGATTTCGATGCCTCCACCGCTCTGGTGGCGACCTCATGTATTTGCTGGCTATGGTCTCCAAAATTGTGGTCCTGTGTGGGATATTTCACAACATCGCCATAAGGAGTGGTGTCCCACTGCAGCCAGAGGATGCCTTGCCTGAGGATGCCCCCCCTGAGGTTGGTCGGAGGAGAGTGTCAGGGGGGGCCATATGTGATGATGTCATTTCCTGCTTTTTCAGGTACTTGCATTTCCTTGGTTTTACATTTGTTGACATTGTGAAGACTTAAAATTATGTGTGTTTAATATCCTGTTTCAAATTTTAACCTTTTTTTTTATTTTTGCAAAATTCTAACAACAACCTTCTTACTTCCTGAAAATGCTCGCCTGTGACATTAATGACTCCAAAATGACCTTTACACCTGGACAAATGTGTTTCTAACCTGATTTTGGGACAACATGTTGGCATGCACCATCTTCAAGCAGTTCTTGATTTTTTTTATAAATTCTTTGTGTGTATTTGCTTTGTATTATGTTAAATTGTATAATAAACTACTTTTAAAAGTATTTGTTTTTTTTACATGAAAAACCAGCAAATGGACATTACCTTTTAACTTAATTGGGTTTTTGTTTTTTAAATTAATTTTTGGGGTTGTTAAAAAATAAAAAAAACACATAACAATTAACAACATGTTTGCATAGTGGGCCTACCTTTTCTCATTTTTTTTTTACTTTTGGGATTTGCGTGGATTTTTTGGATTAAATAAAATAATGATATAAGGTATTTTTCAAAAAACATTATGGATTTAATGACAATTGGACCAATTTTTTGAATGTCAAAATATGTATTTAAAATCTAGGAAAACACTTTTTTTTGGTGAAAAGTTTAACTTTAAAAGATTACATACTCCCTGAATTTGGTATGCCACATTGTTTGCATTTTCCTATGCAAAATCCATAAACCCTAATGTTTACACCATAAAAATACATCAAAATGACCTTGTGAGTCAATATATGAGATGGGTTTAAACAAAAAACTTTTATTAACAAAATAGAATAAATCAAAAAATTAATGTTGCAGCAAATCAATCAAATGGTCCATTGCAACCAGGAGCTGCACCAAATGTCCTCTCATTTCCACTATCTGCCCCAAAATGGCACGATCACGCATCCTTGGGTCTGTAGAAAGACATTTAAATTAAATGTGATTTGTAAAACAAATACATACCAGAAAAACAGGATTATTGACGCTTAAATAAAATTTAAATACCATGCTAATTTTGATGCCAAACTATAGTGTTATCAAAAATTAGCAAAAATTAGCAATTGGCACAAAACCCCCCCAAAAAAAACATGGACATGAGAAGAGTGGTTTGAACAATCACTTTGGGAACTTAAATAATCCTTACACCATTTGTATATTGATTTTAGTGTATAAATTTTAAACATCACAATGAAACTTGTATTTGGCTCTGGCATATGTTTTTTTCTTTTTTTATTTTTTATTTTTTGAAACAGGAATAAATTGGTCCAAAAATTAAGACAAAAATTAAAAAAAATATAAAAAGAAAAAAAAAAGTCTATTAAAAAATAAAACAACAAAATTTGGAAGGTCAATTTTCCCAAAAAAATCCACCCCAAATAAAAAAAAGGACTTCCCTTAGATTGTAATCAGGGATACAACAGTGTATGCATATAGGGCACATTTTCACACAAAAATTGAAAACATCACAAACAAAATACCTGCAGGTTGAGGGCCAGGTTGGCCCAGGTCCTCTTCCTCCGAAGTGGGCCAGTGGATGGGTGTAGACGGGGAGAAATGTCCATGGGGATAAAGGGGAGGGGTTGTCTTGAGGAGTGGGTGCATCAGGGGAGGGTGTGGGAATGTGGATGGGTAGGACAGGAGAGGGAGGGGTTATTTGTAGTTGGGGAGCAGGAGAGGGAGGGGAAATAGGGATGAGCAGGTCAGGGGAGGGTGGGGAAATTTGGGAGGAGTGGGCAGGGGAGGAGATGGTGGGAGTTGGGGAGAGGGGTCAGGCAGGCCTCCTTCTATCTCTCCGTATCCGCTCCTGACCTAAATGATGTATAGTTTGTAATATTAGCAAATATGTATACCCAAAACGATTTTAAAGCTAAAACATGAAACCCAAAGAAAATATTAATCGTGAGAAAAAAAAAACAAGGTGTCATTTAGGCCTAAAAAAACACATACTGCACACATGCACACGCAATAATATGAAGCATTCTATTGGTTAATGTGTCAGTCATGTGAACAACCCCTAAAAATATATTGTGACTTATGATTGGCTTGCTGCATTTGGATGCGTTAGCAACAAGCTGGAAATAAAACAATTTCATAATTTTAAAACAAATTAAAAGCTAAGAAAAAATAAAAGAAACTGCCTTTGGATTGAAAAAAAACAAGTTTCCCGTTAAAAGCGGACGGATTCTACGGACCAAAATGAAAACAAACAATAAAGTTTATTGACATTCAAAAAAAAAAACAAGATTGAAAACTTTCGAGCAACAATTAAGTCAATTAAGGTAATGATTGCCAATCGATTCACGGATGTTTAACGAAGGAAAAACAAGGCAATCGACAAATGACAGGCCTACTTCCGGTCGTACTTGTGCGAGCGAACACTCCATCCAAAAACGAGTAGTGCGCTCGCTATTTCGGATGCTCGTTAGCTAGAGGAGGGGTAGTGGAAATATGGGGCGGAAGACTCGCTATGAGCGATCACTCGTGCGAGCGCTTGGTTTGACATTTGGACGGACGTACCTCCTGCGGGCGAACGGCTGATAGCGTCAGGGTCTGAATCAGGCCCTCAGGTCAGATTAGTGAACAGACTATGGACCTCATTCAGAGGCGGTCATTAGATGCAAGCGGTCGCTCTGAATGAGTGCGGCCGCTTGCATCTTGTAGTGCCACCTCTTGGTTGATCGCTAAGCTGTGGGTTACCACCCACAGCTCTAGCGACCGACCAGGGTGATGGTCGCGATAGTCAAGACCATTGCGACCATCGGGGCTTGCGACGAGACTCTAAGGTTGGGTCTCGGCACTCGCAAGCCCCAGGGAGCTTCCTGCTCTGATCGGGAACTCCACCGTTTGGCAGACCATGCCCCCTGCCCACCTCCCAAACGAGGCAAGCTGTCACTCACCATCGACAGCTCGCCTCCTTTGGTGCGAGACCCCTAGCGACGGAGCGCCCATCGCTAGCCAGGTCTCGCGCATGCGCACGTCGGAGCCGGCTCCGATGTGCGCATGCCCACTGGGGGAACATCGACCCGGTGGCGAGTGATCAGCGCTTGCGACCGGGTCTGAATGACCCCCTATATCTTACCTGATAGATTACATTGCTTTTGGCCTTCATGTTCCAAGTTCTGTTGGTTGAATTGTGGTGAGGTGAGTCATATATATCATGTTTTTTGGTCTTGTCTTCTTTTGCTTACTTACTGGTCAGATGTGTTTTCTTTAATTCATAAAGTATTAGGGATATCAGGGCCGGACTGGGACTAAAAATAGGCTCTGGCATTTTAAAGCACACAGGCCCATTTTGGGGATCAATCATATTAGCCGCGATGATCTCGCCGGTGCGAGATCACTGGGACACTGATTGGGGGGTTACAGGGAGGATGAGGGCTGGGACACTGGGGGTGTTATAGGGAGGGTGGGGGCTGGGACACTAATTGGGGGTTACAGAGAGGGTGGGGGCTGTGAAACTGATTGGGGTTACAGGGAGGGTGGGGGCTGGGACACTGAGGGGTGTTAAAGGGAGGGTGGGGGCTGGGACACTAATTGGGGGTTACAGAGAGGGTGGGGGCTGGGACACTGAGGGGTGTTATAGAGAGGGTGGGGGCTGGAACACCGAGGGGGGTTACAGGGAGGGTGGGGGCTGGGAGACTGATTGGGGGTTACAGGGGGTGGGACACTAATTGGGGGTTACAGAGAGGGTGGAGGCTGGGACACTAATTGGGGGTTACAGAGAGGGTTGGGGCTGGGACACTGATTGGGAGTCACAGAGAGGGTGGGGGCTGGGACACTAATTGGGGGTTACAGAGAGGGTGGGGGCTGGGATACTGAGGGGGAGACACAGTGATTATACAGTATAAAGCTTTCTGTCACTAGGGTAAAGAGCAACAGATTTAAAAAGTAAATAAAGTGCACACACTTACCTGATAGTGTTTGGTAGTGTCCCCTCTCCTCTCCACTTCAGGGTCGCATTGGGTCTCCTCCTGCTCCTGTAGAAGCCTGCTGCTCCTCTTCGGCACTTCCAGATCTTCACAGAGGTTCACACACAGCAGGCAGGGGGGCATGTCACACAGTACCTGTTACTAGAGGTCCCGCTGGTCCTCTAGTGTTTGCTGGCAGACTATGGCAAGTGGACACTAGAGGACTAACGGAGCCTCTAGTGTCATTACTGTTCTTAATGTGGAAAAAATGTCTTCTCTCCGGCGGCTGCCATTTTGGGAAAGACATTTTGTATGGCATCCAAACGGACGGCCAGACCAGCCCACTTGACCATCGGCCCTTCTGGCATTTGCCAGAAGTGCCCGATGGCCAGTCCGGTCCTGAGGGATATCCATCTCTGGCCCTGTTACATATTTACAACAACTCCTCACTCCCTTCCACCTCACTTAAGGTGTTTCATAAAGTTCCGTTCCATTTTTGGACAGAGACAGAGTCAGTGCCCTATTCCACCTCGCTCTCTTCTCCGATAATGAAATGGATGGATTGGCATGAATATGTAACTGATGGGAAGGGTGCTACCTTTCTTAACAAACCATCTATGTCAGACCTGTTACAGTTTAGTCTAAATGAACCTGGCTCTTCTAGTTGAGTACACTTCCACATGTGTTCTGTATGTTTTATGTTTTTTGGGCTGATTATTTTCTTAACATCATCAAGCTCTTGCTAGCCTATTTCCTTAATGTGTGTATTGATTGAATTAGTTTTTTTAAAATTGCAATACACATGATTGATGATGAAAAAAAACTACTCCAATATCCAGAGCCGGCCCTAGCCAAATTGGTGCCCTGGGCAAAATTTTGACTGGTGCCCCCTAGCAGATAATCCCACCACCAATCTTAAACCGGGTACACACTAGACAATGTCTAGTGTGCCTGACCTTGCTAGCGACTGGACCTGGCAGGGGAGCAGGCATCGGCAAGTGCAATACACACTTGCAGATGCCAGCAGCGACACACAGAGCCACATCGTCGTCAAAGTATAACATTCACTGGTGTGACAACCCATAAGAACAACAGAGTACTCTTCAATACAAAACATTAATAAGGGCACTCACCAGTATTCCTAAAAATAGAGATCAATACATCATAGCAGCACAGTGAAGTTATAGCATCATAGCATCAGCACCAACGTTTCGGTCCCAATCATGGACCTTTATCAAGACATATGAACAATGATCCTGTCCCAAATATACTGAGCCATAACTAGACCTTTTGGTGCCCTGTGCCAGAGACAGCATTGGTGCCCCCCCCACAATTTTTCAAATAGGGACTTAAGATGCGCACCTTAAAAAGAGCCATGGCCTCATGGGGAAGGGCCAGGGAGGAGATAGGGGTGGCCAGGAGATGCGGGGGATAAAAGAAGAGGAAGCTACAAGTGAGAATGATTATAAACAGAAGATAGACAGACCAGAACAGCGCCCCCTGCCCTGCAATGCCCTGTGCCATTGCACTGGTCACACTACGCTAGTTATGGCCCTGCCTTTACTCAACTACTTGCTCACTTTACAATGTACAGTAACCACTCTACTTTTTGATCACTATACACATTCTCCCTACTCACTATACACAATATAATCTACCCACTTTACTTCTTGCTCAGATCCATAGTACAGTAATCCACTCTATATTTGTTGGCCAAAATGCATACTTACAGTCTCTCCACTCATTGTACAAAGAACAGTAGCCATCTCTCTACTTATTGCTCACTTTACAAACATATATATATATATATATATATATAGTGTACAGTATATGTGGTAACCTTGACTTTATGCGGTAAGTAAAGAGTTTACCTTGGGTGTTGTGGTTCAATCTTCACTCGACTTACGGAGAGGTGAGAGTAATGGAAGCACATGAAGGGGTGACGAGGCAGCTTGTGGTTTTTATTTTGTGAACACAGGTTTATTAGAGAGTCGGCAGGGCACTTGCATAAATAACACTCCGCATTCAAAGAGGCAGCCTTTGTATTGCATCAGTGGGAAAAACATCATTAATGAGATTACACATAAAAACAATGGCATCTGCACGGCACCATACGGATTGGTGTAATAATACTTCGGCAGTGTGACCATACAATGTAAGACAACTTTTACATTACTATTCACAGTTAAATTCAGTATTGAGCATACATTCTTATCTCAAACGGTTGCACACTACAAGAACCAATTCAACAATGATGTCAGTACTAAACTAACTAACAGTTTCAATGTCCAGATGACCTTAAACACAAAACACTGTATTCCTACCCGTCTTCGCTGCTGCAGCTGGTGGAGCTCTTATAGATCAGTCTAAGTTGACCACGGTACTAGTCCCACTTAGTGTAACATTTGTTAGCATTAAATCTGGGAGGGAAGGATCGCCAATGTGTATATGGAAGTCCTGTATACAGTGCAGCAATTCAGTCACTGAATGTTAATTCCACTTTTCTCTCTATAGGCACATTCAGTTCTCAGGCAATCAGAAGGTTATTCAATATTCCTAGACAACTGTTACTGTAAAGTGTCCCGCAGTTCTATCCCAGGTTGATGGGCTATATTATCTCCTTTAAGTAGTGTATTCCAGCTTTCAAGTATCAAAGAATCACTGTGCTGTGAAATAGGACAGTCTTGGTGTGATCCAGAAAGCATGCAGAGTAAATAGTGATAAGCTTGGTCAGTGAAGCAAATAACTCCTATATACTGAAAGTGAAAGTAACACTGAGGTTCTGCTATTTGCAAGAAGGTATGAGAAAGTCCAGTACTACTGAGTGTCAGTGCAGCTCTGCCTGTGGTGCAATCAATCTTCCACTCACCACTCCTGTAGTTACCTCTGGTGCAAGGCTATGTAACTTCTCCACTGCTGGAGCTGTATGTCTATACTGCAATTAATCGGTGGCCATCTTGTGGTTGGCAGCATGGCAACTCAAAGCAAGTGTTGCTGTTGGCCTGCGGCCATCTTGTGGTTGGCAGAAAAAGTTATAAATCACAATAGGACAGCGCCTTCTCTTATAAGTAGTATAACTGAAATGAGGGTGCTTTGAAGTTACCCTATGATGGCTGCTGCTGTGGTATGGGGCAGGGAGGATGATTACCCTGTACTGCGTGTTGCCCCTGTGGCTGTGTACCTCCACGAGCGGCTCTTACTGCTGCGCTGGACGCCTTAATGGTGTGCTGCTCTTGGTCCCAACTTCCCACTGCTGTGGCTCACCTGACCCGGTCTGTCTTCCGCGGGTCCATGGCGTCCACGCTCCCGGCTCGGCTGCTCCACACTCCACTAGAGCTTTGCAGCTTGGCGGTCTCTGCCTGCTGTCCTCGTGCTGCACGCCACACTTCTCCTCAGCTCCTGGCACGCCCTCTATAATTCACCCTCTTCTTCGCGGGCCCCTGACCACACCCACCGCTTGAGAGACAGGACAGGCTCATCCAATCAGCACCAGCTGTCCCCTTGCTTCACACGTGCTGGGGAGATATGTATTAACTCCTTCCTTGCCCAAGGTGGTATTAACCCCTCACAGTCCTAGGGGTGTCCGTTTCATGGGTGTCACATATATATATATATATATACACACATATATTTTTACATATATATATATATACACACACACATGCCCAAGCCAAGCAGTACAGGCCAACATCCATCTCTGCCCCCAATCAGTGCCCAGCTCCACCACCCCTTCTCAGCAAGTACCCAATACTTCCTAGAGTGAGCAGCATCTCTTCTTTCTTGGTGCAGTCAAAGCTGCTGCTGAAGTAGATGCCACCTGGTCCGATGCTGGGCGCTGCGCTGGGCGGCTAATATGGAGGCAGAGCGGAGCCGAGAGTTGTCACTCATGTCTCTGCTACGCAAAGCCGCAAAGGCAGCATGCCCTCCAACGGCCATCTTGTTTCCTCCTGTAGCATAGCCAGAATGAGCTTCTGTGCTCATTCTGACCAGACACACGGTCACAGTCACCTGACCAGCTGACAGCGGCGCTTCTCAATTGTGGCAGCGGTGGGGGAGGGGCAACGACAGGCACGTGGGGAGGGCAGCGTCTGAGCCCTGGAATGCCCCTAGGCATTTCAGTAGCCCCTAGGCATTTGCTTATAATGCCTATGCCTAGGGCCGGCTCTGCCAATATCTCCCAACTTGATCCGTCTGCTCTGCCGGCTCTGCCAATATCTCCCAATTTGATCCTTCTGCTCTGCTCAAGACCTGCGCCTCTCATTTACTACTCCTTACTTGCTCCTGTCTGTGGAATTATCTCCCTTGCACAAGCAGGGCTGTCTTAACAGCAGTGTGGGCCCTGGGCAAAGCAATGCACTGGGGCCCCTACCCACCCATTGTGTCCCCAGTAGTATGCCCCTTATATAGTGCCCCCAGTAGTAGTCCCCCCAATGCAGTTTCCCCAGTAGTGGTACCCCTATGCAATGCCCCTTATATAGTGCCCCCAGCAGTAGACCCCTCATGCAGTGTACCCAACAGTGGTACCTCTTATGCAGTGCCCTTTAAATAGTGGTCCCAATTGTAGTCCCCCCTATGCAGTACCCCCAGTATTGCCCTTTATATAGAGTCCCCAGTAGTGGTCCCCCAATGCAGAGCCCCCAGTGGTAGTCCCACCCTATGCAGTGCCCCTAGTAGTAGTCCCCTCCCCTTGTAGTGCCCCTAGTAGTTGCCCCCCCTTGTAGTGCCCCTAGTAGTTGTCCCCCCTTGTAGTGCCTCCAGTAGTAGTCCCCCCCTATGCAGTGCCCCTAGTAGTAGTCCCCTCCCCTTGTAGTGCCCCTAGTAGTTGTCCCCCCCTTGTAGTGCCCCTAGTAGTTGCCCCCCCTTGTATTGCCCCCAGTAGTAGTCCTCCCCTTGTATTGCCCCAGTAGTAGTCTCCCCCATGTAGTGCCCCCCCTAGTAGTCTCCCCCTTGTATTGCCCCCAGTAGTAGTCCCCCCTTGTATTGCCCCCAGTAGTAGTCCCCCCTTGTATTGCCCCCAGTAGTAGTCCCCCCTTGTATTGCCCCCAGTAGTAGTCCCCCCCTTGTATTGCCCCCAGTAGTAGTCCCCCCCCTTTGTATTGCCCCCAGTAGTAGTCACCCCTTGTAGTGTCCCCAGTAGTGGTCCACCCCCCCAAGTAGACAAATAAAAGATAAACACCTGAATCCCCGCCGCCACCATCTGCTCCTCCTTCCGTCCTCCAGGGCCGGGGCGCTCTGCATTATGGGAGAGATGTCATGATGGCTCTCCCATTACCCACTGCGGGAGCCGGAAGATGCCTGGCTCCGGCAGTGGGCGCATCAGCCGATGAGAGTCTGTCTGACTCTCATTAGCTGCTAAAACAAACACACAGCTGCCAGCTCCAGCTGCTTTGTGTTTGTCACTGTGTAGTGCTGACCGAACTCCGGTCAGCGCTACACACGCAGTGCAGCTGTGTCACAGAGACACAGACTGCCCACGGCTTCGTACCAGAGGAAGAGGGGTGGTCGCTCGTTACAGGGGGAGCGCACAACTACTAGCACAGACTAGTGCTTTAAAAAATAATAAAAAATTTTGTAATAGGCAGCGGCTGTAGGCGGCTGGAGGGCCCCTTGAAGCTTTGGGCCCTTGTGCAACTGCCCTAAAAGCCCAATGGAAGAGACGGCCCTGTGCACAAGACTTCTCTAGCCCACAAACCTTTGAGTGTTCTCAAGTTAAAACATACATCTTTAGGTGCATTTTTCATGTTCCTCAAAAATGTATACAGTGTATATTCTCTTACTATATTTACACAACCTACAGACAACTAAAAACAACATTTTGAAATGCAATCTGTGGAATTTAACCTCATGTACTCATTTTAATATGTATATTTTGGGGCAGAAAGTATAGACAATAGAGTCCTGCTCCAAAGTATAATACCCTTGTCTTGCAAGGGGAAGCTTGATTCTTGCATTGTGATTAATAATTGAAGTAAGATGCAGCAACTTCTCAACTTCCCAACTACAGTATAAATCTCTTACATTTTAAATTTACCTCCCCTGCAGTGCAACAAAGTATTGACAAGATATGAAATTGCATCTTCTGACTCACGTTCTCAAACTCGATCCTCAGGACCCCAAATAGTGCATGGTTTCCAGGTCTCCTCACAGAATCATTAGTGAACTAATTAGCTCCACATGTGGATCTTTTAAAATGTGTAAGTGAGTAACAAATACACCTGTGCATCTACCAGGAGACCTAAAAATTGTGACCTGTGTGGGGTCCTGAGGACCGAGTTTGAGAACCACTGTTCTAACTTGATTTATACCTAGCTTTAAATTTGTGTGCATAATTTGTGTGTGCATTCTAGCTATGATTCTGAGTATAGGCTGTGGTAAAGTGCAGTCTATCGTAAGAACTTGAAAGCATCACTTTTGAATGCAGTTATCAAATGCTAACCACAGAATTTAATTTATCATCTTGTAGTTTGAAGTGTGACATTGTATACTGGTGGCTTGCAAACTACAATACAAAATGTGGCTTAGGCCAAACTGCATTTTAAAACTGTAGGTGAAGCAGTTTGCCTATGTAGAGTGCCTGGTGAGACGGACAATACCTGGCTTAACAGGCCAGGCAAGTGCCTTCTTGCTATGCATACTCATCTAAGTGGTCGAGAGCGTGGTAACTACAGTTTAATGCCAAAAATGCAATATCAATCTCTTGGGTCTTGTCGAAGCTGGATAATTGGCTGAGACAAGATCAGTTTAAAATTGAATCGCGGCAACGCCATCTTGCGACGGGCCACAAGATGCCATCTTGGAAATGAAATCGCAAGACGCCATTTTGCGAATGGCTGCCCCAGCGCCATTTTAGATAAACTCAAATTAAGTACATATGGCGATATTACTAATAGCATCATGTGATTGCATCTTTCACCGTTTCTCATATACACATTAATACGCACAATTGCGCTGTTAACTAGTCGCATATTAGCGAATGCATAAGATCCTATATGAAAACGCTGTTTAGTAGCTAAATGCGCACGGATCTGTCCCCAGTTAACTAGCGGCTTTATATCAAACCCCGTATACTCACACATTACATATTCACATACAAGGTTCCATAAGCTTTAAGGTATAAGATTTAAGTTTGTTCATTAAGTATAAATGCTATGAAATAAAGATTGTTTGGTAACTAAGGTTTTATACATGACAAGTAAGCCGTGTTTGGTTTTGTACTGATGCGTACTCTTTCCACAGTATTCTGGTATTATCGGTGGGGAGATCGCATCATGCATTCTCGACTTATGGACCGCAGAGACTTCAAGCAACAAAATGTATATAATATGAACAACTGTTAGGATGTTACATGTGACGGGAATCTAGGGACCCTCAGTTGTTGGAGACTGGGTTGTGTCTATTTGAATCAGCCTGTTAAATGCTCTGTAACAGATGTATCCCCCTTGGGAACCAATGACATCAGCAACAAACGTCTCTATTGTTTTGTCTATTCCTACGGGGTATAAATATGTGTGCTCAAACGCTGGGTAGTTAGTCTTCTTGCTGAATGCTGATAGATGAGGGGTTTCTTGCTGATGCCTAACATCTGGTCCGGAAGCGCTGCGTATGTATACTGTACTTGGGTCTGTAAAATTCCTTTGCGCCGAATTGTGTCTGGATCAATAGCGTGTAACTGACTGTACTTTTACCAGAATAATATAGAGGTTCTGATCCAGTATCATTAGTTGGGGGCTCGTAGTGAAGTCACTTACCTACTCACACGGTACATACGGCTATCGATATCTCAGCAAAGGGTGGAGTGGCCACATGCAGGGTTTACCTGCAACCGCTTTGTGCTGAAAGATCGCTATCCGTTTCCGTGTGAGCCAAGGAAGCTGACTAGAATCCAGGGACAAGAGAGGAAAAAGTTTGTTTTCCTCTGTTGATAGAACCTAACGTTTAAAGGGGTGCCGCAGTATTGAGTACGCGGCTGAGTCACAGGTTTGCGCACAGTAAATACGCACTTTTCTGTACGCAGCTAAAGGTTGTCATACAGTTGTGTGGTAGTCGCATTATTGTGTATGCGACTGGTCGCACAATAGCGTATACGTACTTCCGGTTGTGCTGCCATGTGTTTACATAAAGCCATTGAGGTTTACATTTTTCAATTGTTATCAATATCTGGGTTAACGTGTATTTTTCTGTGCAGGAAAAAAGTGTGTAACAGTGAGTATTTGTTGAACAAAGTTAAGGGTATCGTATGATCCTTAAGGGCTAGGTGCAAGGGGTAGTCTAGCCGCTCGGTAAGTAGCTTTACCATTCTATACACAGTAGCAGGTGTACATGTTGTCTTTGTTGTAGAGAGGTGCGTGGAAGTAGCCGACATACAAACTTCCATAGGTGTGGAAGTTGCCTTACTAAATCTTATCCGGGTGTGGAAGTTGCCTTTTTCAAATCTTATCCAGGTGTGTGGGCGCCGCCGACTTAAATCGTCCACAGGTAAGTGAAAGTATCTTGATTGTCTTTCACCAGTTTAAATCCTTATTGAAAAGCGTAGGATTTTGTCTCAGAATGGGAGCCGCGCAAACAGTAGAGATGTTAGACAATGATGTGCTGCTAATGGAGGTGCCGATCGGATCGGGTCGTCGTATTATGCATACTAAGTACGGTACTTATGCAATAAGGTATTGTGATATATGGTTTAAAATGACGATGAAGAGTGTCAGACCATTTCCCAGAATTGGTAGTTTTGATAAAAATGTATTAGATAATGTCCTTGATCACACAGTCTGATGCGTTCCCGAGAGAAAAAGGTTAAATATTATGAATGTTTAAAAGAACTCACGAGCACATTGCCAGAGAATACATCCGCGACGCTCAATTGCAATACGGACGAGACGCAAAATGGCGCGCATGTGCAGCAAGGTAGCGTTGTGGAGAGTATTGCCAGCAGTTCACGCTCACCTCCCCCACCTTATGTGGATGGAGGTGCAAGTACAGTTACCAAAAATACCCATAAAAATGTAACAAGCAATTTGTACCCTCTCTTAAGCAACCATAAAGAAAATGTTTATGATGTGGATGATGAGCCTATTGTAATGTCTGCCATTTCCCATGCTGTGCAAATGATAGATACTGCATCACCACAATCACGAGTGGTGCCACCATCTCCATCGGTAACAGCAGTGTTAACATCCTCTGCACCCGTAGAGGAAGTTGTTCATACCATACGTAGCAGCAGCAGACTAAACCCCCAGCCAGGTAATCAGGTCAAAGGTAGCAGCGCTACCGGTCTGCATCCCATTTGGACAATAACCGGTCCGAATGGAAATGCAGATGCGAATGGTGTAGTGCCCACGAGGGAAGTAGTAATGCATTGTCCTTGGACAAGAGCAGAACTAAATTCCATCATAAATGATTTCCCCGATCCCAAAAAGGAACTAGCCAAATGTCAAAGATTTTTGAGAAATTTGGGTAGTTCACATGAGCCAACTAATAAAGATTAGCGTGTGGTGTTAAGGGCCTGTCTACCACGCAATACCGACGTGACAAAATTTATCACGGATTGTGTATTGAATGGTGATGTTCCCTTAACAGACCAAGTAAACCAAGGTAACATTTCCCGCATTGTAACTCAATTGGGTATATATTTTCCAGTAGTAGTTAACTGGAACAAAATTTTCACTATTAACCAAAAGGAGAGTGAATCTGCAGAAGATTATTGTGACCGGGCACTGCAGGCTATCACCCAGTACACTGGGATAGAAGATATTAAAGATAGCACTCACCACAGGAGAATGATAGTCATGGTACTCATGGACGGTCTGAAAGAGAGTTTAAAAACCCGGGTTCAGACCTCACAGCCTGGCTGGCGGGGACTCACAATAGATACCCTCATAGAAACCGCCATCGAACATGATAAAAACATCTCAAAGAAGAGAGAAGCCCAGAGTGAAAAACTAATGGCTGTCAGTATCCAAGCTCTGGAGGGAATGACGGTAACATCACAGCCAACAGACACACTTGCACCTGCACACAACTTACATCTGAACAAGTATATGCCCTCACTAACCCCACGTAACAACAAACACAGCTCTATCCCACTAACCCGATACAACCACAGATCCCATACTACTCACAAACTTCATATCCCCCACAATACCCTTATCCTCCATATCCTTACCCATATCCACCACCTTTACCCTCTGCTCAAACCTCACAACAACACATGTCTTCACCCGATCCACGAACATGTTTTAACTGTAAACAAACAGGACACTTAAATAGAAACTGTACAGTAAAAAGAGTAGGAACCCCAAGTCAGGGAAGACCTGGATATCCCCATAAGGGATATGCACAGAGACCAGCAGGCACCAGCTCCAATTGTCGCCGTAAATGCTTTATTGGAGAATGGTAGCCAACGCTAGGGGTCAGGTCATACCTGTAGTCTACAGATAGTCAGGTTAATGGGAAGTACTAGGGAAGAACCGGTCATGATGGTTGATGTAGCTGGTACTGAATATCCTTTTCTTGTAGACACAGGGGCGACCAGGTCAGTGATAAAATCTGCCGTTAATTTACAGGTGACCAACGAGACAGTACCAACAATGGGTGTAACAGGTAAAGTGGAACATTATCCTTTAACAAAGTGCACAGAGGTTACTATTGGGCCGTTGCATACCAGGCATTCTTTCCTTCTGGTTGCTGCGGCTCCTACTAACCTGCTGGGTAGAGACTTGTTATGTAAGATGGGATGTGTTATATACTGCACCCCTGATGGTGTATTTTTAGATATCCCAGAGAGAGTTGAACACGAGGTGCGGGATATATTGAACACTCCCCAAAGTATAATGTATCACTCTACAAGTTTAAATGAAAATCCATCCCAGGTAGATGAAATGTTGTCCCAAATTCCAGATTCCCTTTGGACTAAGGATGGACAGGACACTGGATTAATGGCAAACGTAAGCCCTGTAATGGTAAATTTAAAAGGCGGTAGGCAAGCTCCAAAAATTCCCCAGTACCCACTAAAACAGGAGGTAGAATTTGGGTTTTTTCCAATAATTGAGCGATTATTGCAACAGGGAATTTTAGTTCGTACAGCTAGTATAGCCAACAGTCCCATTTTTCCAGTGAAAAAGAGTGGTGGGAGGGGTTATAGGCTGGTACAAGACCTTAGAGGTGTTAATAAGGTGGTAGAGAGCCAATTCCCTGTGGTGCCAAATCCAGCTGTCATTCTGATGCAAATCCCACCAAATGCAACCCATTTCACTGTCATTGACCTCTGTTCTGCTTTCTTCTCTGTGCCTCTCCACCCTGACTGTCAATATCTATTCGCATTTACATACAGAGGTGTACAAGACACATGGACACGGTTACCCCAAGGTTTCATAGACAGCCCCAGTATCTTCTCCCAGGCATTGCACGACTGTTTACAATCTTTTCAACCTGCCAATGGATCTGTTCTAATTCAATATGTGGACGATTTATTGCTATGTTCTGACTCGTTTATGTCATGTTTAAATGATACTAAACTTTGTTACTTCATCTCTCGCATACAGGACACAAAGTGGCTAAGGACAAACTACAGCCATGCCAATCCAGAGTAAAATATTTGGGACACTGCCTAACCCAGGGTTTACAACATCTTACAATGGATAGAATCCAGGCCATACAAAACATGACACTGCCGCAGAATCAACAGCAAATTCGTACCTTCTTGGGAATGTGTGTATACTGTAGAATGTGGATCCAAGGTTTTTCTATTTTGTCCTTACCTTTACAGGAATTAGTCTCTTCCTCAAAGCCCGATCGTGTCGTACACACAGAGGAATCAGAGCAGGCTTTCCTTAATCTAAGGATAGTCTGACAAAAGCTCCTGCATTGGGAATACCTGATTATGAAAAACCTTTTGATTTGTATTGTACAGAAGCCAATGGTTGTGCTGCAGGTATCCTTACACAAAAACATGGTGATGCCAGTAGGCCCGTAGCATACTACAGTGCCCAATTGGACACTGTGGCAAGATCACTCCTCACCTGTTTGAGAAGTATAGCAGCTACCGCTCTATTGGTGAGTAAAAGTGAGGACGTAGTATTGGGTCATGATATGATTGTCTACACTCCCCATGCTGTATCTGCTCTGTTGAACTCAGCTCAAACCAGACACGTCTCTTCGGCTAGGTTTACCAAATGGGAACTAGCACTAATCGCACCCGCAAACATTACTGTTAAACGTTGCAGCATGCTGAATCCAGCAACGTATTTACCATATGTACAACATGATGTACAAAGGGTGGAAGGAGATGAGTTGCGGCGGGAGGTGAGTTCAGCAGACATAATGATACGCATGATTGTATGACATATCTGAATCAGACCTTTACTGCTAGACCTGACATACATGACACACCTTTAGAGAATGTGGATGTGACTTTTCATACGGATGGGAGTTGTCATAGACAAACAGACACAGGTGAATTATGTACAGGTTATGCTGTTGTAAATGACACAGACATCATAGAAGCTAAGCCTCTTTGTCCTCCTCACTCAGCCCAGGTGGCAGAGTTAGTAGCACTAACTAGAGCGTGAGAACTGGCAGCAGGAAAATCTGCTAACATTTACACTGACTCGAGGTATGCGTTCGGGGTGGTGCACGATTTTGGGGCTCTATGGCGTCTGAGAAATGTTATGACAGCAGCAGGCACACCAGTTGCACATTTCCGACACATAAAACATCTTTTAGAAGCAATCCAACTGCCCAAAGCGGTGGCAGTAATTAAATGTAAAGCCCATACATGTGAGGATGATCCGGTGTCACTGGGCAACAATAGAGCCAATGAAGCTGCAAAATAGGCAGCAGGGTTAAAAGTGTTTTCTCCAACTGAAAAAATTATGTCTTTCCAAACAATTGATATGCTGAAATTAATTGAGATGCAAAATTTGTGTTCAATTCAGGAAAAATCCATTTGGAAGTCCAAGGGATGTGGGCAAGAGTCCTCCGGGCTCTGGAGGGACAGACAAGGTAAGCCAGTAGCCCCCAAGGCATATTACCCCAGCCTGGCTGAGGCAGCACACGGTCTGACTCATCTGGGCAAACAAGGTATGTGCAAGTTGGTGAGAGCATACTGGTGCGCACCAGGTTTTTCTTCACAAGCAGAAAAGATAGCAATGTCCTGTCTGACCTGCTTGAGGAAGAACATAGGGAAAGCGATCCCTACCGAACTGTCCCACATTCCACCGACTGATGGACCTTTCCAGGTGATACAAATTGATTTAATCCAATTACCACCCTGCAGGAACCTTAAGTATGTATTAGTGTGCACGGATGTATTTTCTAACTGGGTTAAGGCCTACCCAGCGGCCACTAATACTGCTATGTTTACTGCCAAGAAAATAGTTCAGGAATTTGTATGCAGGTACGGTATCCCTAAAATCATCGAGAGTGACAGGGGTACTCATTTCACAGGTGATGTTTTTCAAAATATGTGTAAGCTGATGGGTATTAATAGCCGACTTCATACCCCCTACCGACCGCAAGCCAGTGCCAAGGTAGAGAGGATGAACGGGACTATTAAAAATTAGTTAAGTAAAATCATGGAAGAAACTGGACTAGGATGGCCAGAAGCGTTGCCTTTGGTCCTACATAGCATAAGGACCACTCCTAGACCCCCTCTAAATCTGTCCCCATTTGAAATACTGTGTGTAGACAACCTCATTTGATTATAAATCCACAGGAAGACTTGAAGGGTAACAATGAGGTAACTGTAGAGTATCTTATATCAATGAGTAAGCAGTTAAAGCAACAGCACCAGAAACTGAAATTGTTGTCTAATGATATGCCTGAAACTAACTGTCATGATGTTGAACCAGGAGAATATGTTATGATCAGAAATTTCTTGCGTTCAGGTTGTTTGGCTGATCGGTGGGAAGGTCCGTTCCAGGTGCTGCTGACAAGTACTACATCTTTGAAGGTGGCCGAGAGAGATACCTGGGTCCATTCCACTCAATGCAAAAAGGTCAATCAACCGATGGAGAAACAAGTCAGAGACAAGGCTGATAGTGTGGACCTGTCGCTCACGAGCTTGTTCCGGGAGGATTGAAATGGTTGTAGTGGGATACCTGAACTAAAAGAAACTTGCAGGTTTTGTTGTGACAATGGACGGGCCTGCTGTGTTCATTTTCATATTCTCATTTAGAGTGTTCACCATCTTGGTCGGTTCGGGAATATCCAGTTTCTGTGATGGGAGACCAATCGAGGAAATGGGGAGCTGATGGCAGTGCTGATGGAGTGGAGTCAGGAGGAGTGCAATGCCAATCAGGGGAGTGTCTGACCAATCTTAGTACTGTTATTGTTAAGAGAGCTGTCATTCCGGATACTCGGGGATGGTGTGGAGGTTTATCGTCTGAAGATTCCTGTATTTGTGAGCTATGTGGGTCCCTAGTTGATGAGAACTGTATCCAACGGTGCCAACCTAAATATAACCCATACTGGGGTGGGTATCCTTTAGAGGATTATCATAGCATGGTAGGCAAAGTGTTAAATCAAACTGATTGCTGGGAGTGTTCACATGTGCCACAGGGACAGCATAATGTAGGGTTGGTGCAATTTCCGCTGAATATCAGGGAAATTTTAGAATTACAGAATGGGAAAACATTGGATGGAAAGTTCCTCTCATCCAAACCACCTCACTTCAAACTCTATCAATTCCAAGTAGATAGATCACTTTTTTGTTTAAACATAACCAACACCAATAAACCCGGGAGTTGGGAAGTGATGGGGAATAATCAAACGATGACCTTCTCACAGAGAGCTGATGAGTCCATAAACCATGATCTGTTACGCTCAATTAAATCTGGTGGGAAACATTTTAGGTATCGGTATACATTGAGTTCCACCAAAGAAATTATTGGTAAGGTGCCAGATGGTTATTGTGCTAAAATAATACAGCCAGAGACTTGCATGAACCAGATGGAAGACCCAGAAATAGGATTGTTTGCAAGGGAAATGTGCTTAATGATAATGATGCATACCATCCCTTATGTTCTCCCTGATAATGTATATTTCATATGTGGAAGAAATGCGTATAAATGGCTCTCCCCGAGTTCCGAAGGTTTGTGTTACCTGGGAAGAGTAGTCCCAGAAGTTATGACCCTCACACATGTTGAAATGCTTGGTATACATAAGAACACACCATCACCATATCTTCACTCGCAATATAAACACAGAGGCAAAAGAAATATGATACCTGCTGACGTGCATAAAGCCACTCAGTTAATCAGTGAGACAACTGGCTTTCAAGTTTTAGTCGCATTGGATCCCACCAGGATTACTCGGGGTACATTAAATTTTAGGTATATTCAGGAACTTGCTAAATTGATAGATAATATCACCGAGATGTACGATGACACATTCAGGTATACAGGGAGAGAATTGCAAGCATACAAGAAAGAACTGGTGCAACATAGGCTAGTGTTGAATTATTTAACTGCTGTTACTGGAGGGTATTGTGTAACATTAGCCACCCAGTTTGGAGTAAAATGTTGCACCTATGTCACCAATGATACCAGCGACCCTAAGGAAGTGATAGACCGGAAGATGGATGAAATTCTGCAGCTAAAATGGGAGTTTCGTAAGAACCATAATGCTTCAGTGGGTGAAGTAGGGGAAAAGATAGAAGGATGGGTTGCATGGCTGAACCCAGCAAAATAGTTCTCAGGTCTAGGGGAATGAGTCCAGGAAGTGATCGCTAGCATAGGCAAATTCTTGATCCTTATACTAATTGTCATCATAATAATTGGCATATGCATCCAGTGTGTTCCTATTGTGTTGAAGTGTGGAAAATGTAAAAATAGAGTAAAATGCAAGAACAAAACTATGATGGTGGTCAGAAATGACAATATGAATACCAAGGTAAATATAGAACTGCATTACAACCCTGAACTAGGAAATACCATCATTTAATGTATTATATTTAGACATGCATAGAATGTATTATTGAAATGTTATTTTTTTAAAAAAACACCTCAGATAATGTAAAGTCTCAATTCCCCTTCAAGACTGCCTTTATAGGACTGGTGTATCCCCACACCTTTCACATGATCTTCCAAGATACGCGGTGTGCGTATAATAGTAGTTTTATGTCCCCACCCAGAGACACATTATTGATGGATTAAGAACCACCTTGTGCCATCCCACAATAACACTAAATAATATGTAAATGTAAGCCTAAATTAAATTCAAAGAGTAGATTGTGATAGCATGTTGTTTGCTATCAAAGGGTGGACTGTCGAAGCTGGATAATTGGCTGAGACAAGATCAGTTTAAAATTGAATCGCGGCAACACCATTGTGTGACTGGCCAAAAGACGCCATCTTGGAAATTAAATCACAAGACGCCATTTTGCGAATGGCCGCCCCAGCGCCATTTTAGATAAACTCAAAATTAAGTACATATGGCGATATTACTAATAGCATCATGTGATTGCATCTTTCACCGTTTCTCATATACACATTAATACGCACAATTGCACTATTAACTGGTCGCATTTTAGCGAATGCATAAGATCCTATATGAAAACGCAGTTTAGTAGCTAAATGCGCATGCATCTGTCCCCAGTTAACTAGCATCTTTATATCAAACCCCGTATACTCACACATTACATATTCACATACAAGGTTCCAGAAGCTTTAAGGTATAAGATTTAAGTTTGTTCATTAAGTATAAATGCTATGAAATAAAGATTGTTTGGTAACTAAGGTTTTACACATGATAAGTAAGCCATGTTTGGTTTTGTACTGATGCGTACTCTTTCCACAGTATTCCGGTATTATCGGCGGGGAGATCGCATCATGCATTCTCGACTTATGGACCGCAGAGACTTCAAGCAACAAAATGTATATAATATGAACAACTGTTAGGATGTTGCATGTGGCGGGAATCTAGGGACCCTCAGTTGTTGGGGGCTGGGTTGTGTCTATTTGAATCAGCCTGTTAAATGCTCTGTAACAGATGTATCCCCCTTGGGCACCAGTGACATCAGCAACAAACGTCTCTATCATAGGCCTCAATAATTATACAATTATATTATTTGCTGATACTACTTTGTTGATGATGAATAGAATTACAAGATACAAAAGAACATGAACATCCCAGTAAAATACAGCAACATACACTGTCTTTCAAACACACACAATATTTGTTGTTTGTTGTTGATTATGTTGTATATTAAAAAGGACATGCACAGTTTAACAAACCAAGTACTTCAGTGACAGGGACTGACACTTTTGTGGCTGAAGTGCTTGTTTTGATCGGGCCCCCACATAACACGCTACCAATGGGCTTGATGTTGTTAACAGCATTGGTAATCATGTCTACAGTTGGAAGATGGCATTATCATCCCCATTCTCATCCTCATCAGTGTTAATATCACCCTCACACAATATTAGCCTATCCCCACTGGAATCCAATGTTACAGAAATCTCTGTACTTGGTTGTAATTGGCAGCAAAGGTCTTCCAGGTGAACATCAGTTTTTCCACATTTTTAGAAAGTAGCCTCCTACACTGATTGCTCACAGTGCCCCGGCTGTGCTAAACACTTTTTTTGAGTACACACTGGAGGGTAGGCAGCTTAAGTAAAGCAAAGCTTGTTTGTACAAGGAGCTCCAGATTATCTTTTTTTCCTCCCAGTATTCAAAGGGACTGTGTGACATGCTAACTTTTACATTGTCATTAAAATAATCCTCCACCATTCTATTGATGCTTACTGTATCAGATTGAGTCATGATAGAGGTGTCAATAATTTTGGGCAATTCTTTTAAGCCTAACCAGATGTCATAAAGGTATTTCACTTTGGTGCGGTGAGTTGACTTATCACCAGTGGGTCTCTTGTGAAAGGTCAGTTTTTTCCTGGCAGCAGTATTTGCAGGAGAAACTGTAGCAGGAGCTCTTTGCATCACTTAGGTCACTGTGTCAGTTGGAAAGAGACACATTACGTACAACTTAAACCTAGGATCAAGCATGGTTACAAAACTGTAGTGATCCAAATGTAGGGAATAAAGAATTTGATCTACAGTACAAGTCCAACATACTAAGTGGAAACTCTTCGTTTCATCTCCTTCAGTTTCTCTAGCTGCTTTTCCAGTAGTGTAACACATGAAATCATTTGACTTAGGCTGGCAACTTTTGAACTTACTTCATTGGTTACTATTTCAAACGGTTTCAGTACTGTATCTTGCATAAAACATAGAGTATTCTCCACTGTGCTGGAGTTTGGTACATTCCCACTCCTCTCCCTAAGTCATGGCTTGTTGTGTAGGTTTGGATGACTTGTTGCTGTTCCTCCAGGTGCTGAAGCATGTAAATATGGAATTCAACCTTGTTACTACCTCTTGCTTCAGTTGGTGGAATGGCAAATTGAACTATTCTAGCAGCTGCTGCACTTTTTTACATGTAGTTGCTGCATGCTGAAAATGCCCCAAAATTTACGTGCCATAGACAGCATGTCCTGCATGCCCCTGTCATTTTTAAAAAAAATTCGAGTTTGTTTGTGCGCAAAACATGGTACATGTTCAAATTCACCCACTTTTAATACTCGTATAATGTTTCTTGCATTATCAGATATTACAAATCTTGAGTAGATTATGTGGGGTAAGCCATGTTGCTATTACATCCCTGAATTTTTCCATCAGGTGGACACCGGTATGTCTCTTATTGAAGCCGGTGATACAGAGAGTAGCCTGCCTGTGAATGAGTTGGCATTGTGAGTTAGATACTGCTGCTGAAGGAAATACACCCACCCAGTGTGCTATCACAGTCATGAAATATTTTGTTTGACCAGTACAGCTTGTCTACATATTTGTAGTCAAGTGGACACTCAGCACAATGGCATTTTCTATGCCAAGAATATGTTTTTACTTTTAACTTCTTTGTACAGGCAAGGAATTGCAATGGAATAAAGATGGACTATGGTAAAATGGAATCGAGATGGAATATGGTAGCTTGGACAAAATCTGAGACCAGATGCAATGATGGCGGATATTGGAAGCAGATCTAGTGCTAGCATAGTCATCATAGCTTTAGTGATCTGTTTTGCAACTGGATGGCTGCTTTCATACTTGCTTCCTCTTACAAATGATTGTTCACAGTCAATTGTTGTTTGAAACTACTAGTCATCTTGTTCTCCTTCTGTGATGAAGATTCACCCCTAGCAACAGCAGTCCTAGCACACGAGGATTCTTCTTGGGAATCCTGGATAGGGAAGGAGTCAGTTAGCCTTTGAAAATTTGATACAGGAGGACTACCTCCAATTATAAATGAGGAAATTGATGATGACTGTGTTTGCATTGGAGACAGCATGTGCTGGGATCTATCCATGCTGCTGGTAGTTGATGCTGGACTGCTTGTTATTCTTTTCTCTAGATCTACAGCCATGGCGAAAAGTTTTGAGAATGATACAAGTATTGGTTAGACCTTTTTGGCAGATGTTACTATGGTATACTGAAGTAAAATTACAAGCATTTCATAAGTGACCCTTCTTTTTCAAGACCTCTGCAATTCACCCTGGCAAATCAACTTCTGGCCCACATACTGACTGATGGCCGCCCATTCTTGCCTAATCAATGCTTGGAGTTTGTCAGAATTTGTAGGTTTTTGTTTGTCCACCTGTCTCTTGAGGATTGAGCACAGGTTCTCAATGGAATTAAGGTCTGGGGAGTTTCATGGCCATGGACCCAAAATGTTGATATTTTGTTCCCGAGCCACAGTAGTTATCACTTTTGCTTTATGGCAAGGTGCTCAATCATGCTGGAAAAGGCATTGTTCATCACCAACCTGTTCTTGGATGGTTAGGAGAAGTTGCTCTTGGAGGATGTTTTGGTTCCATTCTTCATTCATGGCTGTGTTCTTAGGCAAAATTGTGAGTGAGCCCACTCCCTTGGCTGAGAAGCAACCCCACACATGAATGATTTCAGGATGCTTTACTGTTGGCATGACCAGGACTGATGGTAGCAGTCACCTTCTATGGACAAGCATTTTTCCAGATGCCCCAAACAATCTGAAAGGGGATTCATCAGAGAAAATTATTTTACCCCAGTCCTCAGCAGTCCAATCCCTGTACCTTTTGCAGAATATCAGTCTGTCCCTGATGTTTTTCCTGGAGAGAAGTGGCTTCTTTGCTGCCCTTCTTGACACCAGGCCATCCTCCAAAAGTTTTTGCCTCACTGTGCATGAAGATGCACTCACACCTGCCTGCTGCCATCCCTGAGCAAGCTCTGCACTGGTGGTGCCCCGATCCTGCAGCTGAATCAACTTTAGGAGACAGTCCTGGCATTTGCTGGATGTTCTTGGGTGCCCTGAAGTCTTCAGCACAACTATTGAACCTCTCTCCTTGAGGTTCTTTATGATCCGATAAATGGTTGATTTAGGTGCAATCTTAGTAGCAGCAATATCCTTGCCTGTGAAGCCCTTTTTGTGCAAAGCAATGATGACTGCATGTGTTAACAGAGGTAGAACAATGATTTCAAGTTCCACCCTCCTTTTAAAGCTTCCAGTCTGTTATTCTAACTCAATCAGCATGAAAGAGTGATCTCCAGCCTTGTCCTCATCAACACTCTTACCTGTGTTAGCGAGAGAATCACTGACATGATGTGAACTGGTCCTTTTGTAGCAGGGCTGAAATGCAGTGGAAATGTGGTTTTTCAGGATTAAGGGCCCAATTCAGACCCAGTCGCTAAGCCATGGATGCACGTTATGGGTGATTGTCGCCCATCTGCGCATGTGTATGTGGCAAAATATGCATGTGCGAACCAGTCACTGCGTCCGGGAATCGTACGCTCATAGTACACAGACTGGATGCTATTTGTGTGCCATTTGTGGGTGGTAACAGGGGAAGGTGCTTGTGAACGGTGGGAGTGACGGTGGAGTGGTCATGCGAATGCAGGCGTGTCTTGGTGTCAAAACTGAGTTTTATGAGTGTGCATAATTAGCATGTTTGCGTCATTGTACACATTGTAATTCAGCCTGCAGTGATCGCAGTGCTTTGCAGCGGTACTTGCTTTGGCCTCACAATACATTACTGATAGCTTGACAAATGTCAGGATTTGGGTAAAAATAATTCCACACAAAATTGGTTGCTTTTTTGTTGTAATGCCTAGGCTTGACAATGGCCTTCTTCTTATCACTGGCAAGAACTGCTTCCACTGGTGGCTGACTTACTTTAACACAAACAATATTCTTCTCAATTTTATCAACTTCTTCTTGTCCAACACGTTCATCATCGACATCCTTATTAGTGTCAGATACACAAATATCCCCCTTATTCTGTTGCACTTCCATAGTAGCATGCTCAATTTCATCATCATTACTTTTACTGCTACTCATCCTCATATTTGCAGAGGGTGCAGAAATGGTGGAAGGAGACTTCTCTAGGATTACAGTGTCAGAAATGTCAGACTCACACATAGCACTCGTGGACACCCTTTGACTTTTCTTAGGGATCTGTGAAGTTTGTGAACACACAGTTTGTTCTTCAGCCTTAGTATTTTTTGTGCTCGGATTTTCCTGTTTGAAAGGTGACATCTCTAGACTCAGAGCGAGAAGGTGTTGCACGTGAGGTTACAGACGATACCTGACAGTGTTTGGCCCCGGCTTCCGCATTAGGCATTCTCTGGCATAAAACAGCAGTAGTTGGACCACCACCAAAGGCAGGCCATAGTCTAAGCCTCTCCTTGCCACTGTGTGTGGTGTATGGCATGTTGGCAATTCTATCTTTTTCAGATGATGGGGGATACCACTGCACGCACCGTCACTTACACTGGAAGGAAAACACACTTAGCAATTTTTTTTGCAATAATTTATTTTTTATTACACAACTATTTGCACTCCTACCTGAACTCCTCCTAATGGCACCATAATGGCCCTCTGATGGCATGGTAATGGTGTTTTTTTTTTGCAGATCTCCAGCCCACAGTCCCACACTCTCTTCCTTTGCTTTCCTGTGTGAAATGGTGCCCAATCACGGGGGAGGAATTTTCTATGTAATCCAAAACACACGAGATCCTACACCAGGAAGATGTCGTTTTGCCTTGTTTTGGGATCTGACCTTGGCGGGTAGAGCTGGGTCTCAGATCCAGTCGTAATCCCTAAGTTCGGGTGTGTTTGGTTTCCAGGGAAATTTACAGAGGTACAGGAGGGATACATTTTTCAAAGGAAGAGAAGTAGTCGAACAAGAGAACATGTGCTGAAACTGGAGGGAGGTAGGTACAGGGGAAATTTGAGGAAAAATTACTTCACAGGGTAATGGCTAAAAGGAATAGCCTCCCATCAAAGGTGATAGAGGCTAATACATTAAAGCAATTTAAACATGCTTGGGATAGACATAAGGATATCCTTACAAAGAATTAAGGAGACTATTCATGTATATGTGCAATGGTGAATTGTCACTACAGATCGCATCAGTTCGATGCGATCTATAGCTTAGATAAGTAGCAATTCATGTACACTTACCTGTTTGGAAAAGCGATGCAGTAAATCCCAGTGCAGCGGTCCTGTCTTCTCCTTTTTTCAGTAATTGTTCGCTTCTGTTCCCTTCTTCTGCGCGTGCCCCAGGTCATCCTTGCAGTGTGTGTGTGTCGGGTAGGTAGGAGCAGGCAGAGGGGGCACTGGCTGGGGCAGCCAGGAAGAGGTGTCACCTAGCAGCGAAGGGTGCTGTGGGAGGGGGTACGGGGGCAGCGGCGGGCGCCCGTCAGTCAGGAGGAAGTGACCTGCCAGATCATCTTAATAATAATAGCTGCGGGGGAGGGAGCCATGGAGGCAGTGGGGGCCAGCAGTGTGAAGTGACACGGCATATGCTCTGATTGGCTGCTGCAGCTGAAGGGGGTGGGGAGAGCAGGCAGTAGGCAGGGAGACACCCTGCTCTTCTCCCCTCAGGAGGCTCATTATGCCGTCCTAAGATGGAGAAACATTTTTTAGAAGCGAAATGGAAAGCTGAGCTTTCTGTGCTTCTATAAATTGCTCTCCCCATACTAATGTATGGGAAAGCGATGTGTATACTAATCAGGGGCACCGCTGGAGAAATCTCAGATTTCCCCACGATGACCCTTCAATGAATAAGGAGAAGCAGTGAAAAGCCCTTTTACCACTGAAAAAGGGCTTTTCACTGCTACCTGAATAGGCCACTAAGCATCAAATAGGTTTTGAGGTTACCATAAGGTTGAAACAAGGACAGATTAGATTGGCCAAGTGGTTCTTATCTGCCGTCAAATTGTATGTTTCTATGGTGGAAAATAAGATTTTGTTAAAAATATACGTATACCGTATTCCTTAAAGAAGTAAACAGCCCACCTTGCACATATGTGAGCCAAGGTGTTAGAGGGGACGTGGCCAAACATGGGGGCATGGCTACACCTGCTTATTAAAACTTGAACTGAAAATATGCACAAAAAAGAGGTGGGCATTTATTTTTCTCTGTGGCTTGCTCTTTCTGACAGGTTAGACAGCTCAAACAGCAGTTGGTTAAGAGAGTGTGGTGTGAGACCTTACAGTTTGGGTTTGAGCTATTTGAAATCTGAAACCTGCAGTTGAATGAAGCCGCACTTCAAACTCACCCGTCACCTCCCTGAATCTGTATTTTAATACAGGAATATTTTGTGTGGTGCAGCAACATAGTAGTTCAGTCTTCCATCAATTTCTTATTAGCTAGTCACTGTCTCAGGGGTCTATTTACTAAGCCTTGAATGGAGATAAAGTACCAGCCAACCAGCTCCTAACTCATTTTTCAAACACAGCCTGTGACATGGCAGTTAGTAGCTGATTGGTTGGTACTTCATCTCCGCTCACTTTATCTCCATCCAAGGCATAGTAAATAGACTCCAAAGTTATTGGTATGTGATTGAACAGTGAGCATAAATCAGCAAGTACATTCTGTTAACTTGTAACCAGTCACAAGTTCAGCTGCCAGTACGGTGTGTATTGATCTTCGCCACTGGTGCAAATTTTGTTTTGTTTTCACAAACACGAGAGAATGATCAACAGCTGTTTTTTAATTTCTTTTTACCTCAAACTGGGAAAGTTGAGAGGTTGAGTTTTGTCTCCAAGTCTTTGTGGTTATTTGGGGACTGACAGAATCCTGCACTTAAACCGTCCTACCACTAATTATATGGCTGGCATAAAATGAGGGCCTTTCTCTCCAAGTTACTGAGGCCCTGTTGGGATCTCCCTCTCTGGCAGAAACTGTTTACACTGTAGGTGGGAGGCTAGCATTCAAATATTTAGAGCTATGTTTCTGCTGTTTGTAACATTACAGTGATTTATACTAAGGAAATTGTATTTGTTTATAAGAGCAGAACACTAGGCAGAAATAAAATTAATAAAAAATATAACAATAAATACGGTGCCATTCTCTGTAAGCATCACAAGGAGATGTGAGCCTAAGGGGTATATTTACTAAAGTGCAGGTTTTTAGAAGAGGAGTTGCTGCCCATAGCAACCAATCATATTATACCTATCAATTGTCTAGCACCTGCTATAAGATAATAGCTAGAATCTGATTGGTTGCCATGGGCACATACTTGCCTACACTCCCGATTTGTCCAGGAGCCTCCCGAAATTGGGTGCTTCTCCCGGCCCCCTGGAAAGGCAGGCAAGCCTCCCAGCAGCCGCTGACCCATCCAGCCCCCCCTTAGGTACAATAGAAACCCATGCAGCTGGGGGAAGGGTGGTGACACAAATCACGCTGAATCGCATCATCGTGGCCCCACCCGCTGCTTCACAATGTCCTTAATTTCGGCATTGTGACGAAGGGGCGGGGCTACAATGACAAGATCGTGCGGTCACGCCCTTGCTCTGCCCCCACTGGCACATCATTCCCTCGATACACCCCCTTTATGTCGCGTCATAAATGCCTACTCTTCTGAAAGTTGCAGGAGGCTCCCCTGATTTTTTTACGGGTAGCCCCTTGCACCCCGTCAGAGTAGGCATATCCAGGCCCGCCAATAGCCGTGGCAGGCCCCGGTAATAGGGGGCGTGGCCTAATAGCGGGATGCATGGCCACACCCCCTAGCTGAGAAAAAAAAAAAAGATCTGAGCCCCCTCAGCCCGGCGCAAAGCCAAGGGGGGCGCGATCAGTGTGATCGCTCCCCCGCACAGGCATAGGAGACTGCTGTGGCTGCTGCTCAGCAGCCACGAGCAGTCTCCAACTGCAGCTCAGCACACGTGCTGGGCTGCTGTGAGGGGGGGAGTGGCACCAGACCCGGGCCCCCACCGGGCCCCTCAGGAAGCGCCCGTGGGCATTTCTCCCGCATTCTGCCCACTTCCTAGTGCAGTGTGCAGGATGAGGAGATTTTACAAGGAATTTTCAGATCTGTGAGTAGGGGGCGGGGCTAAAATTTGTTTTTGGTTTTGGATCTGTATTTTTTTCAAAACTTGATAAAATCTGCTAAAATCTCATAATTTATTTATTTTTGCTCCTACAGTATTATTAACCTCAATAACATTAATTTCCACTCATTTCCAGTCAATTTTGACCACCTCACAGCTCACAATATTGTTTTCATCTGGTTTAGGCCTAAAATTTGAACCAAGCTAGCTGGCTGACTAAGCTAATTGACAGCAGTGAGCGGCACAAACACATGGCAGTTCAACTTCCAACATGGCACATCAGGAAAACATATGTTTTCATTAATCAAGAGGCTCGAGGACGATGGAGTATATATGTAGTTGAAGGCAGGGACAGGAAGGGTTGATTGGTAGTAAATATAATGAAACTTTTTTGATTCCAAAGCAAATTTATGAGGGAGGAGGGGAGAGCATGGGTGAACATTGTTTCCCATGTTTTGCCCACAAAATCAACTTGGTGGTTCAGAATATTTTTTTAAATTAAAGGGGCATGCAGTACATGCTGTCTGTGGTCATAAACATTTCTGGACATTTTTGGCATTCAGCAACAGCAAGATTGCAGCAGCTGTGGAAGTTAAACTTCCAACATGGCACATCAGGAAACAAATGTTTTTATTATTCAAAAGGCCTGAGGGAGTTGGAGTTTGTATTTATTGTAGTTGAAAGGAGGGAAAGGAAGATTTGATTGGTAGTAAATTTAATTACATTTTTTGATTCTGAAGCAAATTTATGAGAAAGGGGAAGAGGGGAGGCATTTACAAAAAAAATTAAATCATTCACATCAGTCCTTGTCCCAGAAGAATCCTTCAGCACTATGCCTGCTGCTGCTGGGAGTGGATTTTCATCCCTATCGACTCCTATCTACCTATACACTCTAAAAATAATTGTCACTGTTCAGCGTTATGAGTCGCACAAGAAATAATTGCTTTCAGACTTTGAATGTGGTTCCAAAGCACAAAAAGTTATTATTCAACATAAAAACAGATAGTTACACACTGTGATCTAAATACAATTAGCGCAAATAAATTATACAGACCCAAGGTACAGTCATTACATATGCATGCGCTCTGGACCCAGATCCCGGCATCAAAGTAGAAACCTCAGTCAACAGCAAAGCAAGAAGACTGAGATCCAGTTTCAGAGAGCCCGCATACATACCCTTACAGAGATAGGCAATACAATAGAACAGGTTGGCATGATTACATTGGTTCTTCTTCCTGGTTCTTCTGTTACAGTATAGTTCATAGGTCAGTTTGTATGGACACAATCCAGCCTCCAACAGCTCTTTGGACCTCATTCAGAGGCAGTCGGAGGATGCAAGCGGTCGCTCAGAAACTGGGCGGCCGCTTGCATCCTGACCGCCCACCTCTGTTTCGGTTGTTAGGCTGTGCTTAACACCTCTGTTTCAGTTGTTAGGCTGTGCACAGCTCTAACGACCATCGGGTGATTACGACGAGACCCTAGGGTAGGGTCTCACTTGTTGTAAGCCCCGGAGAGCTTCTGGCTCTGTCAGAGCCGGAAGCTCTCCACTGACATCACTTGTGATGTCAGTGGGGCCTCCCCCAAACGGTAGGCATTCCCATGGGAATGCCTCCATTTGGGCTGCCACCCCCCCGGCCCACCTTCCAAATGGGGCAAGCTGTCAATCAACATCGACAGCTCGCCCCCTTTGGAAAGAGACCCGCTATGACCAGCGCTGTCGGTCGTAGCGGGTCTCACGCATGCGCACGAGAGAGCCGGCTCCCTCGCATGCGCACTGGCCAAACATCGAGGCGGTTGTGCGGTCGTAGACCGCACGGCCGCCTCTGAATAAGGTCCTTTGTGTCCTTTTTCCTGCTGCATAATAAATCTAAGCTGGCTACATTACAGAGTACATTTTAATGTTTAACTCTCTATGGTCCATAGTTTGCAGACACATGTTGCGATCTCCTCACCGATGATACCAGAAATCTGCAGAGACACAGTGGATCAGAACGACACCAAACACGGTCTGCTTACCATGTACTAAACCTTAGATATCAAATAACATTTATTTCACAACATTACTAATACTGAATAAACCTTGAATATTACACTTTAATGCTAGGGAACCTTTTTATGTTAGTGTGCAGTGTGTAAGTATTGGGGTATTGGGAAAAGACGCTAGATAGCGTTATGCAACTACGTGTTTGTGGAGTACACCATGGTACGTGTTTTGCAGGATTGATCATTTTATATGTTTTAGTGACTGTCTGTATTTATATGATGAGGACTTTTAACATATTTCTATTGCGTGGGAATCGCACAACGCTAAATAATAGCATCGCTGTATGTACTTATAATGGGCGAGATTCGCTAAAATGGCGCTGGGCGGCCAGTCGCAAAATGGTGTCTCCTTGCCATTCGCAAAATGGCGTTGTGCAGATTTAATTTTAAACCGGTTCTGTCTCAGCTAATTATCCAGCTTCGACAGTCCACCCTTTGATAACAAACAACATGCTATCATACTTTGATTTTAAAATTAATTTAGGCTTACATTATGACATATTTAATGTTATATTATGGGATGGCACAAGGTGGTTCTTAAACCCTCGATAATGTTTCTCTAGGAGGGGACATAAAACTACCCTTATATGCACACAGCGGATCTTGGGAGATCATGGGAAAGGTGTGGGGATGCACCAATCCTATAAAGGGAGTCTTGAGGGGGAATAGAGACTTACATTATTTAAGATGTCTAAAATTAACATTTCATAATGCATTTCATGCATATCTAAATCTTATACATCATATGATGGTACCTTCTAGTTCAGGGTTATAATGCAGTCCTAGATTTACCTCAGTATTCATATTGTTACTACTGACCACCATCATAATTTCATTCTTTCGGTTTACCTTATCTTTACATTTTCCACATTTCAACACAGTAGGAACACACCTGACACATAAGCCAATTACTGTGATGACCACCAGTATGACGATCAGTTTACCTATGCTTGCAATCATTTCCTGGACCCACTCTCCCAGACCTGAGAACCATTTCACTGGGTTCAACCAAGAAACCAATTCCTCTACCTTCTCCTCTACTTCAGCCACTGAAGTATTATTGTTCTTTCGAAATTCTCATTTTAGCTGCAGAATTTCATCCATCTTCCGGTCTATCACCTCCTTGGGATTGCTGGTATCATTTGAAATGTAAATTGGGTGGCCAAAGTTACGCAATACCCTCCAGTGACAGCTGTTAAATAATTTAACACTAGTCTATGTTGCACGAGTTCTTTCTTGTAAGCTTGCAACTCCTTACCTGTGTACCTGAATGTGTCGTTATACCTCTCGGTGATATTATCTATTAATTTAGCAAGATCTTGGATATATCTAAAATTTAGTGTACCCCGAGCGATCCTGGTGGGATCCAATGCTACAAAAACTTGAAAGCCAGTTGTCTCACTAATTTACTGTGTGGCTTTATGCACGTCACCGGGTATCATATTTCTTTTGTCTCTGTGTTCATACTGTGTGTGAAGATATGGTGATGGTGTGTTTTTATGAATACCAAGCATTTCACCATGTGTAAGGGTCATAACCTCTGGAAGTACTCTTCCCAAATAACACAAACTTTCGGAACTCAGAGAGAGTCACTTATACGCTTTCCTTCCACATATAAAATATACATCATCGGGGAGAACATAAGTAATAGAATACATCATAATCATCCAACACATTTCCCTCACAAATGATCCTATCTCAGGTTCTCCCATCAGGCTGATACACGTTTCTGGTTGTATCACCCTGGCACAGTACCCTTCTGGTATTCTGCCAACCATTTCTTTGGTGTTACTTAGTGTATATTTATACTGGAAGTGTACTGGAAGTGTCTTCCACCTGCCCAGTTCGTAATCCATAGGCTCATGATCAGCTCTTAGTGAAAAGGTCATGGTCTGGTTGTTCCCGGTCACCTCCCAACTTCCTGTTTCATTGGAGTTGGTGAAGTTCAAACATAAAAGTGTTTTATCTACCTGGTACTGGTGGAGTTTAAAATGGGGTGGTTTGGTGTTAAGAAATTTTCCATCCAGTGTCTTCCCTTTTGTAATTCTAAAATCTCAGAGACATTTAATGGAAATGGCACTAACCCTACATTATGCTGTCCTTGGGGCACGTGAGAGCACACCCAACCAGTTGGTTTGGTTTAAAACTTTGCCCACCATAGTATGATAATCCTCTAAAGAATACCCACCCCAACACTGGTTATACTTAGGTTGGCACTGTTGGATGCATCTCTCATTGACTACGGACCCACAGAACTCACACATACAACAATCCTCAGACGATAGACCTTCACACTGTTTCCAAGTATCCAGAATAGCAGATCTCTTAACAATTACTATACTGGGTTTGGTCAGATACCGCCCTTGTGACTGTATTGCTCCTTCTCCCGACTCCACTCCATTGATATCACCATCAGCTCCCCTCTCCATCCTCTGTCCTCTGTCACAGAAACCAGAGATCCTGAAACAACCCAAGATAATGAGGACTCTGGAAGAAAACACAAAGATAACCACAGCAGACCAATCCATTGCTGAAAACACTGATCTACAAATTTCTTTAGCTCAGGTATCTCAGGTAACCTTTAACCTTCCCGGAACAGACTCGCAATTGACAGGTCTACATTATCTGTATCGATTCTGCCTTGTTTCTCCACTGGTTGGTTGACCTTCTTACAGTGAGTGGAATGGACCCAGGTATCTCTCTCCGCCACCTTCAATGAAGTTGTACTCGTCAGCAACACCTGATACGGACCTTCCCACCGATCAGTCAAACAACCTGAACGCAAGAAATTTCTGGTCATAACAAATTCTCCAGGTTCAACATCATGACAGTTTGTTTCAGGCATATCATGTGACAACAATTTTAGTTTCTGCTGTTGGTGTTTTAACTGTTTACTCATTGTTATAAGATACCTTACATTTACTTCGTTGTTACTTTTCAAGTCCTCCTGTGGGCTTATAATCAAATTAGGTTGTCTACCAAACAGTATTTCAAAGGGGGACAGATTGAGGGGGGTCTAGGAGTTGTCCTGATACTGTGAAGGACAAGTGGACTTAGGGGGTCATTCAGACCCACTCGTGAGCGGCAGTACGCTTGCAAGTGGGTCGATGTTCCCCACTGCGCATGCGCACGATGGAGGGAGCTCCATTGTGCGCATGCACGAGACCCGGTGAGCGAAGGACTTTCCTTCGCTCGGAGTCTCGCATCAAAGGGGGCGTGCTGTCGATGTTGATT
Source organism: Taudactylus pleione (assembly GCA_031769625.1). Taxonomy (NCBI): domain Eukaryota; kingdom Metazoa; phylum Chordata; class Amphibia; order Anura; family Myobatrachidae; genus Taudactylus; species Taudactylus pleione. The sequence goes on along the minus strand of JAUIMM010000364.1, from coordinate 4,819,539 downwards.
GACAGCACGCCCCCTTTGGTGGGCGTGCCTGCCAGATGGAGGCGTTCCTATGGGAACGCCTGCCGTCTGAAGATGGCCCCACTGACATCACTAGTGGACTTGCGGTTGAGAAACCCGACCACAGGGTTTCACTCGCAAGTCCGATGGTCGCGATGGTCAAGACCATCGCGACCATCTTGTTGGACGCTCGTATATGCTGTGGGTGGTGACCCACAGCTATACGAGCGTCCAGGAGGACGCTCCATTTTAATGGAGGTGGGCCCTGATTCAGAGCGAGCGTTCTGGTAAGAGCGTCCGGCTCTGAATCAGGGCCTTAATTTATTTTTAAGTCCCGTTCATCCTTTCCACCTTGGCACTGGCTTGTGGTCAGTAGCGGGTATGAAGTCTACTATTAATACCATTTAGCTTAAACATATTTTGGAAAACATCACCTGTGAAATGAGTACCCCCATCACTTTCAATAATTCTAGGGATACCATATCTGCATAAAAACTCCTGAACAATTTTCTTGGCAGTAAACACAGCAGTATTAGTGGCAGCTGGGTATGCCTCAACCCAATAAGAAAACACATCAGTGCACACTAATACATACATGAGATTCCTGCAGGGTGGTAATTGGATGAAATCAATTTGTATTACCTGAAAAGGTCCGTCGGTCAGAGGAATGTGGGATGATTCGTTAGGGATTGTTTTCCCAATGTTTTTCCTCAAGCAGGTCAGACAGTACATTGCTCTCTTTTCCGCTTGAGAAGAAAAAACTGGTGCACACCAGTATGCTCTCACCAATTTGCACATACCTTGCTTTCCCAAGTGAGTCAGACCATGCGCTGCCTCATCCAGGCTTGGGTAGTACGCCTTGGGAGCCACTGGCTTACTTTGCCCATCTCTCCAGAGTCCAGAGGACTCTTGCCCACATCCCTTGGACTTCCAGACTGCCTTTTCCTGAATGGAACACAAATTTCAGCATATCAATCGGTTGAAAAGTCATCATTTGTTCAGTTGGTACATTCATTTTTAACCCTGCTGCCCATTTTGCAGCTTTGACTGCCATGTTGTTGCCCAGTGACACCGGATCATCCTCACATGTATGTGCTTTACACTTAATTACCGCCACTGCCTTAGGCAATTGGATTGCTGTCAGTAGTCCTTTTATGTGTCTGGAATGTGCAATTGGTGTGCCTGCTGCTGTCATAAAATTTCTCAGACGCCATAGAGCGCCGAAATCATGTACCACCCCGAAGGAATACCTAGAGTGTAGATATTAGCAGATTTACCTTTTGCTAACTCACACGCTCTCCTTAATGCCACCAGTTCCGCCACTTGGGCCGAGTGTGGTGGGCCTAAAGGTTCGGCTTCTATAACGTCCTCGTCATTTACCACAGCATAACCTGTGCATAACTCTCCAGTGCCAGTTTGTCTATGACAACTCCCATCCATGTAAAATGTCACATCTACATTTTCTAAAGGTGTATCCTGTATGTCAGGTCTTGCAGTAAAAGTTTGATTCAGGTATTCCATACAATCATGTGCATCAATATACCTGCAGAACTCACCTTTCGCCAGCGACTCACCTCTCTCCACCCTTTGTGCATCATGTTGCAAATATGGAAAATATGTAGCTGGGTTTAACGTACTGCACCTTTTGATGGTGATGTTTGCAGGTGCTATTATGGCTAGTTCCCATTTTGTGAACCTAGCTGAGGAGACATGTCTGGTTTGGGCAGAGTTTAGCAAAGCAGATACAGCATGGGGAGTATAGACAATCATATCATGGCCTAATACCACATCCTCACTCTTACTGACCAATAGAGCAGTTGCTGCTACACTTCTTAAACACGCTGGGAGTGATCTTGCCACAGTGTCCAATTGTGAACTGTAGTATGTTACGGGCCTACTGGCATCACCATGTTTTTGTGTGAGGACACCTGCTGCACAACCATTAGCTTCCGTACAATATAAATCAAAGGGTTTTTCATAATCAGATATTCCCAATGCAGGTGCTCTTGTTAGACTATCCTTAAGATTAAGGTAAACCTGCTCTGATTCCTCTGGGTGAATGACACGATCGGGCTTTGAGGAAGAGACTAAGGACCTCATTCAGAGTCAGTCGGTCGTAAGGGAAAAGGGGCCGGATATGCAAATGATGCACTCGCAAGTTGTGTACTTAAGATCGGATTGTTAGCTGGCCGACCAAGGGGAGGATGCGGCCGTAAGACAAAAAATATGCCCCCTTCTCGTACGCATTACACGTCATCTCCGGCCATATAAGTATTAATTGAGACCATCGGAACTGGTCGTAGAGCTTATGGTTGACCATACCCTCTCTTAAGCACTACGATCAGGTCAGTGTACAAGCCACCCATGTCACGTGTGCCATGACACTACTTTGTTAATTATGCACTCCCATAAAATGCAGTTCGCATAATTAGGCACGCCTGCGTTCGGATCTCAACTCCCCCGTTTTCAAGCACCTTTCCCTGTTACCACCCACAAATGCCTCATTCTGTCACTCAAACTACCGACCTGGCTGTGTTCAAGGAGAGAGAAATTTCTGATCATAGCAGCTAGTTTGCGCACGCGCTTTGCGAACTTTATGCATGCGCACTTTAGCGAACATCAGTGGCGTACGACCATGCGGCCGCAATGACCGACTCTGAATGAGGTCCTAAGTCCTGTAATGGCAAGGCCAAAATAGAAAAACCTGGGATCCACATTCTGCAGTATCCATACATTGCCAAGAAGGTACGAATTTGCTGTTGGTTTTGCGGCACTGTCATGGTCTATATGGCTTGGATTCTGTCATTTGTCAGATGTCGTAACCTCTTGGTTAGGCAATATCCCAAGTATTTAACCCTGGACTGGCATGGCTGTAGTTTGTCCTTAGAAACCTTGTGTCCTGGTTGCGAGAGATGAAGCAATAAAAGTTTAGTATCATTTAAACATGACATAAATGAATCAGAACATAACAATAAATCGTCCACATATTGTATTAGAAAAGATCCATTGGCAGGTTGAAAAGATTATAAACAGTCTTGTAAGGCCTGGGAGAAGATACTGGGGCTGTCTATGAAATCCAGGGGCAATCGTGTACATGTGTATTGTACACCCCTGTATGTAAAGGCGAATAGGTACTGACAGTCAGAATGAAGAGGTACAGAGAAGAAAGCAGAACAGAGGTCAATGACAGTGAAATGGGTTGCATTTGGTGGGATCTGCATAAGAATGACAGCTGGATTCGGCATTACGGGAAATTGACTCTCTACTACCTTATTAACCCCTCTAAGGTCTTGTACCAGCCTATAACCCCTCCCACCACTCTTCTTCACAGGAAAGATGGGACTGTTGGCTACACTTGCTGTATGGACTTTAATTCCCTGCTGTAATAACCGCTCAATTATGGGATAAACCCCTAACTCTACCTCCTGTTTTAATGGGTACTGAGGAATTTTTGGAGCTTGCATACCACTTTTTAGATTTACCATTCCGGGAGCTACATTTACCATTAATCCAGTGTCCTGTCCATCCTTGGTCCAAAGTGAATATGGAATTTGGGATAACATTTGATCTACCTGAGGTAGATTTTTACCTGATCCGGTAGAGTGATACATTATCCTTTGGGGAGTGTCCAACATATTCCTCACCTCGTGCGAAACTCTCTCTGGGATATCTAGAAATATACCATCAAGGGTACAATATATGACACATCCCATCTTACATAACAAATCCCTTACCAGTAGGTTAGTAGGAGCCACTGCTGCCAGGAGAAAAGAATGCCTGGTATGCAATGGCCCGATAGTAAACTCTATGGATTTAGTTACAGGATAATGTTGCACTTTACCTGTTACACCCATTGCTGGTACTGTCTCGCTGGTCACCTGTAAATTAGCGGAAGATTTTATCACTGATCTGGTTACCCCTGTGTCTAAAAGAAAAGGATGTTTAGTACCAGCTACATCAACCATCATCACCGGTTCTTCACTAGTACTTCCCGTTAACCTGATTATCTGTAGACTACAGGTATGACCTGACCCCTAGCATTGACTTTCACTCTCCAATACAGCATTTAAGGCCACAATTGGAGCTGGTGACTGTTGGAAATTTCCTGTACTCTGTGTATATCCCTTATGTGGATATCCAGGTACTCCCTGGTTAGGGGGTCCTACCTTCTTCACCTTACAGTTCCTACTTACATGTCCCACTTGGTTGCAGTTAAAGCACCTTCGTGAGTGGGGTGTGTGAAAGGATTGCTGTGTGGGTTGAGTGGTAGAGTAATATTGTGGGTGTGGATAAGGATTTTGAGAGTAATATGGTGGTTGTGGATGGTATGGGTTTTGTGGTTGTGTGTGATAAGTGGGGTAGGGTTGTGTTTGTGGTGGTGCAGGATTGGTGTGGGCGTGTAGCTGTGCAGGTGCATGTGTGTCTGGTGGCTGTGAAAATATACACCCAATTGAGTTATTATGCGGGTAATGTTACCTTGGTTACCCTCGTCTGTTAAGGGACCATCTCCATCCAATACGCAATCCGTGATAAACTTTGTCACTTCGGTATTGCATGGAAGACAAGCCCTTAACACCACTCGCCAATCTTTATATGTTGGCTCTTGAGCATTACCCAAATTTTTCAAAAATCTTTGGCATTTCGCTAATTCCTTTTTAGGGTCAGGGAAATCATTCATTATGGAATTTAGCTCAGCTCTTGTCCAAGGACAATGCATTGATACCTCCCTTGTGGGCACTACACCATTCGCATCTGCATTCCCATTTGGAACAGTTACTGTCTGGATGGGATCCAGACCGGCCGCACTGCTAAATGCAGATGCCTATCATTAGCCCCACACTGAAATCCCGATGCCCTGCATACCAAATGTAGGTTAGCCGGGCGTTGAAACGTGTTAGCCATGGGGGAAAGGGTTAGGGTTAGGCACCCATGGGGGACTTAGGGTTAGGCACACCCCCGGGAGGGTTAGGTTTAGGCTAGGGGAAGGGGGGTTAGGGTTAGGCAACCCCAAGGGAGGATTAGGGTTAGGAAGGAGAGGGGAGGGTTAAATATACTTACTAGCCAGCGTCAGGATTATGATGTGTTGGGCATCCAGGGTCGGGATTTGAACAGACAGCTTTTAAGCCATCAGTATTTCATACCCAACCCCAGGAAGACTACTAGTAGTACTTTAAAAAAATAATTGACTGTTAAACAATCCTTTGCAAGGGGGAGCAAGTATGACAGCATTCACCCATTTGCACAGCGGATCACTGACGCCATAACATCTATGCTGGTAGTAGATGTGCATCCAATATCTGACAATAATGCAGTGGGTTTTAGACAGTTAATTGAGGTCATGTGTCCCTGCTACCAAATCCCATCTAGATTCCACTTCACTAGAAAAGCAATTCACAACCTGGCAGCAGCCCCTTGATGAACAACACAGTACCCCTTTATGAACAACAAAGCACCCCTGCGGAGTGCGGACGGACCACCTGTAGAGTCACAAATACATGGATGATAAACTGTGGTCTGGCCGGCAGTATCACCGAAAAATAACAGCCAGCTAAATTGCTAACACACACACAGACAAAAAGGAGGAATGATAATTTGATGTCACTTTTATTTTTATTACACTGGGGAACAGCACCCCTGGATGAGGCAGCAGCCCCTTGATGAACAAAACAACAACCCTTTATGGACAACAAAGAACCCCTGCGGAGTGCGGATGGACCACCTGCAGAGTCACAAATACGTGGATGATAAACTGCGGACTGGCCGGCAATGTCACCGAACAATAATAGCGTAGCTACTAGCTAGCACACACACACAAAAAATAGAAAGAGTTTTGTTTTTTCTTTTTTGAGGATGGATAATTATTAACAATTTTTATATTTTTTTACACTGGAGAAATGCACCCCTGGATTGACAGAGCACCCCCTTGGACAACACAACATCTTTTTATGAAGTGTAGCCATAGTCCCTTGATGGACAGGACAACACAGCAGCACCCCTTTATGGATAACACAGCAGCAACCCTTAACCTACTGCAGCCCCTTGTTTAACAGGACAACAGTGACACAGCAGCACCCCTTTATTTACTGAATACTTTATGTACTGCAGCTTCAGCCCCATTATGGACAACACAGCAGCAGCCCTTTACGTACTGCAGCCCCAGCCCCTTTATGGACAATACAGCAGCAGCCATTTATGTACTGCAGCCCCATCCCCTTGATTGACAGGACAACAGTGATACAGCAGTACCCCTTTATGTACTGATTACTGAAGCCCCCCTTTATGTTCTGCAGCCCCTTTATGGACAACACATCAGCAGCCTGCAGCCCCAGCCCCCGACAGGACAACACAGTGACACAGAAGCACGTACACAGACATGGCAGCATGTCTGTTCTCTACACTCCTCACAGCTGGTTTGAAAATGGTGCTGATCACCTGGTTCTTTATACATTCCAAAACCCACGAGATTCCGACAGTGGGAGGATGACGCGTTTTGCCTCATTTCGGATCCGAGTCAGGTGGGAAATCAGGATCTCGGCTCAGATACACAAAGTTCAGGTGGGTCCGGTTCTTGGAGTACCGGACCCGCTCATCTCTAATTCCAACGATTGGACGCTAGAACCATGACGCAAATGGGCTGCGGTCTTAAATAAGTGCTCCTTTGTCTTGATATTATTAGTTATAGAGGAGTCATGGAGGGAGCTCAATTTGGTTAGAGAAAAAATGTCTTTGAAAGCACGAATATCACAAAGATTACGTCTGATACTACTCAGGATTGGCTGGGCAAGTTGTTATCCCAGGTGGACAAATACTGTACCAACCTGATACAGTTTACAAAATCTAAGCTTCAGATGGTCTCTAGGGACTATCCCGAACTGAAGGTTTATAGTTGGGAGTATAATCGGGGGCAGACCCAAATTTTGCAAACAAAAGAAATACCCCCTTGAGACATAATTTGAGTGGTGTAGCATCTTCTAGTGATGCAGAATGTGCAAACAGAACTCAGGTGTCCAACAGACAGAAGCCCCCTTTAGGGGTAGCCACAAGAGCCACCCTGGACCATACAAGAGAGCCCAGACCCGGCGCGGAGGTCAGTGGGTGAGGGAAGCAAAAAAATTCTTACAGCAGGAAGATGTAGTCTTTAATTTGTCATCTCAAAAACCCACCCCTGATGAGATACCGGTACACAACAGGGGATTATCATTCGTCCCAACTCATTTTTCAGACACATTTCAGAAAAAAGTTGACCTTTTAAAATTTGACCCTAGATTTAAATTAAAGGAACATTTTGGTACTGAGACTACACAAGCCACGTCTTTACCCATGTACAAGAACTCTATTTTTACCCCTCAGTCCATGAATGTGAGCATCAAGAGTTTTACTAATCATATGGATAATGTCATCACAGGATATACTCCTCCCCAACATTGAATTAAACACAATCTTTTTCTGAAAGACAAGCTCTACAACAGCTGGGCAAATATCGTGAAATTACTATCCACCCCGCCGATAAAGGTGGCGCAGGATCTTGTAACATATAATCAGAGATATATAACCAACTAGCAGAAACTTCAGTTTATGAGAAATTGGATTCAGACCCTACAGATGCTTTTACAAGGGAACTACATGAAGTATTAGAACTAGTGGTTTCCAATAATTTCATCACACCAGATGTAAAGGAAGCATTGAAGCAGAAATCACCGAAAATGCCAGTGTTGTATATGATCCCCAAGTTACATAAGGATGCTAGTTGTCCCCCTGGACACCCGATAATCGTTGCTCGCGATTCATTATACTATGGCATCTCACAATAAAGGACACTACCTCCTTTATTCTTAAATTACAGAAGTTGTCACCTTTACCTGATGTGTACGATTGATGTCTCTAGTCTCTACACAAGTATCCCACATGCTGAGGGTATAAATGCTATCTGCAGATTCATCTTGAGCCATGAAAACTACACATAGTAAACAATATGGTGGGTAACAACAAAACTGCGCAACAAACAGCAGCCACACAGGATCTCCTAATTCTATAAGGGATATCACCACATCCCTACACATAAATCAAATAAAACACAAAATTTGGAAGAGGAGCACCAATAGGCGCTCTATGACAGGAAAAATACTTATGTAAATGGTACAGATATCGTCCCTTGAATCAGGAAAAAAGAATCTTCGTATACTTCATTCTAGAGATGTGCAGGCTCGGATAGGTTTAAATTTTCCCGCCAAGTTCAGATTTTTCCCGCCAAAAAACAGGTCTCAGAAAGAGGCAAAATGTCATCTTTCATGAACAAACATCATCTTCCATGGACTTTTGGAGAGCAAGGGTGCCAGCGGTGTCCTTAGGGCGGGGGTGTCAGCAGTACAGGGGTGCCAGTGCTGTCCTCAGTGAGGGGGTGACAGCGGTGTCCTCAGTACGGGAGCAGTAGTGCAGGGTGCTGACAGTATCCTCAGTGCAGGGTGCCGTCTGATAGAGCCAAAATCACTCCAGGGCTTGCGGCAGAGAGACCCTACCGCAGGGTCTCGTCACAAGCCCGATGGTCGCGATGGTCTTGACCATCGCGACCATCATCATGGACGCTCGCATAAGCTGTGGGTGGTAACCCACAGCTATGTGAGCGTCCAAAAGGTCGCTCCACATTTAAATAGGACGGCCCTGATTCAGAGCGAGCGCTCTGGTCAGAGCGTCCGGCTCTGAATCATGGCCTCAGTTCCCTGAGAACCGGGCCCGATCATCTCTAATATATACAGAGTGTGTGTATATATATATATATATATATATATATAATATATACAGATAAACCAGTGGCTCGTCACTTCTCACAATATAGGCACCAATTGGCTTCCCTTCGATGTATGGTTATCGATAGGATTCCGCCTTTACAGAGAAGCAATGTGGATTGAAAAACTTGACACGATTTGGCCAAGAGGACTTAATGAATCAATACATTATAATATCGTCCTATAAGGGGTGCACTCTGAATGTCTTAACAAGATCTATTGTTGCATAGAGAGAAAAATTTTTTCTTAATTTTCTATTTTTGATATTTTTCTTGTTTTAATTTTTGTATTTTTCTCTTTTTCTTTTTTGGATCTGTGATACACTGAACCATCGATGTAAACAATCACTAGAGCGATATTGGATATATAATATCTGTTTTTCCACATTACTGTTTATATATAATATAATATGCATTGATGTGGTCTATATTAATCCATTGTCTGTAATGATATTGATGTTATTGATCTATTATGTCAGGCCTGCATAGATTAAACTGGCTAAGTATTACTGCTGTTTATACAGGGTTATGTGCGCCCCATGTGACTGCATTAGAGTTGCTTGGCAACCTGGTGTTGTATACCAGGAAGTATGGCTGTAAGAATCATGGGACGCAGCCGTGCACATGGCGATCTGTGATGACGTCATGCGTGCGCATCTGTCACAGTGTGTTGTAGCCGGGACATGTGATTGCCCGGCTTACAGCGCTGATTTGCACCTCAGAGATGACACCTGACGGGGAATTGGTTCCCGTGTCTAGGGATAGCAGTTGGTCTAATACATGGATACTGGAATATTATCTGCGCAGGTCATCTTTATACATGTTTGTTTATGTTTAATGTATGTATTTGTCCATGTCAGGTTTTACTTGTTATTAGAGGGATGGGGATTTAGGTATTTATAGGCATGATGTATCATGGTTATTGTACCTTGACAAAGGACCGAGGACCTCATTCAGAGGTGGACGGAGGATGCAAGCGGTCGCTCAGAAACTGGGCGGCCACTTGCATCCTGACCGCCCGCCTCTGTTGCGGTTGTTAGGCTGTGGGTTAACACCCACAGCTCTAACGACCGCTCGGGTGATGGTCACGATGGTCAGAGACCATCGCGACCATCGGGGCTTACGACGAGACCCTAGGGTAGGGTCTCACTTGTCGTAAGCCCCGGAGAGCTTCTGGCTCTGTCAGAGCCGGAAGCTCTCCACTGACATCACTTGTGATGTCAGTGGGGCCTCCCCCAAACGGTACGCGTTCCCATGGGAACGCCTCCATTTGGGATGCCACCCCCCGGCCTGCCTTTCAAACGGGGCGAGCTGTCAATCAAAATCGACAGCTCGCCCCCTTTGGATCGAGACCCGCTACGACCGGCACTGTCGGCCGTAGCGGGTCTCACGCATGCGCACGCCAGCGCCGGCGCCGGCGTGCGCATGCTCTGTGGGGGGCCATCGACCCGGTCCGAGCGCATCGGCGCTAACGACCGGGTCTGAATGACCCCCCGAATGAGGACCGAAACGTCGGAATCTATGTGTATAATGGAATAAAGCAATCTTGTTTTGAAAATCATTGCATCAGTCTGGTGAGTGCACCCCTATAAGAAATTAAATATTTTTTGTTCTTGTGGAGTAATCCCGGATCAAGGATTGGTGCTGCACCCCAGCAAATTAAATGACTAAGGGCCTGATTCAGACCCACTCGCAAGCGGCTGTCCGCTCGCAAGTGGGTCGATGTTGTGCACTGCGCATGCGCACGACGGTGGGAGCTCCAGAGGCGACGAGCGAAGGACTTTCCTTCGCTCGTTGTGTCTGATCAAAGGGGGCGTGCTGTCGATGTTGATTGACAGCACGCCCCCTTTGGTGGGCGTGCCGGGGGCGTGCCTCCCTGACGGGGGCGTTCCCAAGGGAATGCCTACCGTCAGAAGCCGGCCCACTGACATCACTAGTGATGTCAGTGGGGAGTGATTTTGGCTCTGATAGAGCCAAAATCACTCCGGGCCTTGCGATTGAAAAACTCAACTGCAGGCTCTGGCTCGCAGTGGCGATGGTCGCGATGGTCAAGACCATCGCGGCCATCAAACTGCACACTCGTATAGGCTGTGGTGACCCACAGCTATACGAGCGTCCAGGAGGACGCTCCATAATTATGGAGGGCGGCCCTCATTCAGAGCGTGCGCTCTGCTCAGAGCGTACGGCTCTGAATGAGGGCCTAAGTGTGTGCGGAAACTATATGAGTACATGTATTTCATGTGTTGCAGTTTACACACATGATAGATTTTTCCTGCACCCTCAGAAGATTATTTGGAGATTTATGGATTTATCTGCTTAGAATATTATGGACATATTGGATACCTAAGGATACAACACCTATGAATATTTAGTGGATCACATTTTTTTACGTTTTTTGGATGATTTCATTTTTTTGCCTTCATTTTTTGGCTTAAACATGCCCTGGATTTGTTGCTAAAACACAGTCATTTAGATTATTTAAGTGATATCTTTGCTTGATTTTTACATGGATAGTCTAGTAAACTTGGAATTACTTGCACATGCTGAATATAATCAGATATCATTTACTGATGAGGAGGCTGAACGAGTTTTATTTGGTGTATCTGATTTTAAAAGTATACCTGGGGAGAAAGCAATCGATGTTTACCACAAACTTTTAAATCTGGAAAAGCGAGAAACAAATTTATTGTTACATGGACAATTTTTGTCCGATTATTATCGAAAGAAACAAATACCACAAGGTTTCCGTATAAAAAATGTCCCAACCATCGGCCGCAACAATCCCATCTTTTGCAGCCGATGGTGTGGGATTCTAAATAAATGTTCTCTCGACCTCTTACTTTTAGTGATCGAGGAGGTGGGTTTAGAACTTAAAAAATTAAGAAATGACTTGGGATTGGTACGTACAGAAACAGAAATCATCTTACAGTCAGATAAAACTGAGGATTGGTTGTCTAAATTGAAAACACAAGTTGATCGCTATAAAACTGATTTGATTAATTTCAAGAGGAATAAACTTGATAAAGTAGAGAAAGGCTATAAAGAACATAGAGTCTATGGGTGGTTGGTAGGTGTTGAAGCTTCCCCACGTAGATTCAGGAATCTGCCCCAAAGACGAGGTCTTGGCCAATATGATCAATATTCGACAGCCTCTTCCTCAGATAGAGAAATATCGGATACACAGGTTGGTAGGTATCAACCTTTTTCTCGTGTTACAACAAGGTCACAAATAGATACATTACAAATACAGGAGACCCCATCCGAGAAGGGGCCATACCAAAAAATATCAGAAAACCCCCCAAGAATCCTTGGATAAAATCATAAACATTTCATCTATAACCCTTAGTTCAGAACAAGAAAGAGTACTTTCAAAAGGGTTAACATTCATACCCAATGTTAGATTTGATAGTTTGAGGAGGAACATTGATAACTATAGTACTGCCCGTAAACTCAGATTGATTGAAAAATATAAAGACTCTAAATCAGATAAACAAGATAATACATTTAAGAAACGAAGCACTTATGATCCTGTATCCACTAATCCTAACATTAAAACGTTTACACGCTTGATGGAGCAGTCCGTCAAGCAGTCGATTTAGAAAAATAAGATGACTAGGTGTAACCTCACCAGGTCAGAAAGGGAAGCTGTAGGACAACCGAGGGAGAATAAATTGATTACTATAAGACCAGCTGACAAAGGGGGAGCTGTGGTGGTCCAGGACACTTGCTCCTATAACGAAGAGATTTTGAACCAGTTATCTGATATTAACACCTATAAAGCTCTGGACACTGATCCCACTATAGTGTTCAAGAACAGACTAGACACAGTGTTGACGAGTGCCTTGGGTCAGGGGTGGATTTCAGAAATTGTTTATGACTATTTGCGCACTGAATTCCCTATCTGCCCCATATTATACACATTACCCAAAGTGCATAAGTGTATACAGAACCCCCGGGACGACCGATCATTTCTGCCCGGGGCTCCCTACTTCAACCTGTGGCTCGTTTTCTAGATAAATTTTTGCAACCCTGTGTAAGTCATATACAGAGTTATATTAAAGATACTGGAGATTTCATTAAAGATCTTAAATCCTTGGTTATTGATATAGACACACATCTATTGGTGATGATGGATGTGTCTTCCTTGTACACAGTCATTCCCCATAATGAGGGGATTCAAGCTGTCAAAAAGGTTCTGGAACAATACCACCATGGCTTACCACCAATTGAGTTTTTGTTGGAGTTATTGTATTTAACACTTACTTGTAATTATTTTCGATTTGGTGATCGATGTTACCTTCAAACATCGGGTATGGCTATGGGGAGTAACATCACCCCAGCATATGCAAATATTTATATGGATGATTATGAGAAACAATATATATACCCGATGTTTGGAGGTAACATTGTACACTATAGATGTTTCATCGACAATGTTTTCCTGCTATGGCGAGGTGATGAGGCATCAGTTGTGGATATGGTGAATAGTCTTAATCAATTGGAGACTCCAATTCATTTTACCATGCAATGTAATAGGCACCAGATTGATTTTCTAGATGTGACTGTGTTGCGACAAATTCAGGGTATGGACATCGATTGTTCAGGAAAATCACAGATCGGAATACACTTCTTGATTATAACAGTTATCATCCTAAACCTTTAAAAGAGAGTCTTCCGATTTCGCAATTTGTCAGGGTCATGCGGAATAATTCCGATAAAGAAACTATGGAGTTTCAACTTGTGGAAATGCAACAGTGATTCTTGGAGAGAGGATACCATCCAGAAATTATCAAGAAATGTCTTGATAGAGCAAAAAAGATCATCTATAAGTAAGGAAGATTCAGAGAACTTTGCGTTCCTCACCACTTTTGACACAGGAAGTTATACCACACACTCGGCGATTAAAAAATACTGGGAGGTGGTGAAATCGGATCCATCATTGGGGAAAGCCTTGCCTAAGAAACCATTAATTGCCTATCATAGGGGGTCAAACCTGAGAGATATCCTGATGTGCCCAAATATGTCAATAAAGAACACTGACGAAGGGTGGCTATCTACATCTAAAACAGGGTGCTTTAGGTGCTTAAATTGCACCACCTGTCGAAGTATGAATGTTGGGACCTATTCTTCACATCCACATAATGGACAAAAAATTGAAATCAGACACCGTCTATCTTGTATGTCTGATTTTGTGATCTATTTACTTATATGTCCGTGTTCATTAATGTGTGTAGGCAAAACCATTCGACCATTCCGTGAACGCATTGCCAACCACCGGTCATCAATATGGTTGGCCTTAAACACGGGCAATTCAGATAAACCAGTGGCTCGTTACTTCTCACAATATAGGCACCAATTGGCTTCCCTTCGATGAATGGTTATCGATAGGATTCTGGCCCTTACAGAGAGGGGGTGTTAGGGCCAAAATCCTCTTGACAAGAGAAGCAATGTGGATTGAAAAACTTGACACGATTTGGCCCAGAGGACTTAATGAATCAATACATTATAATATCGTCCTATAAGGGGTGCACTCTGAATGTCTTAACAAGATCTATTGTTGCATAGAGAGAAAAAATTTTTCTTCATTTTCTATTTTAGATATTTTTTCTTGTTTTAATTTTTGTATTTTTCTCTTTTTCTTTTTTGGATCTGTGATACACTGAACCATCGATGTTAACAATCACTAGAGCGATATTGGATATATTTTCCACATTAATGTTTATATATAATATAATATGCATTGATGTGGTCTATATTAATCCATTGTCTGTAATGATATTGATGTTATTGATCTATTATGTCAGGCCTGCATAGATTAAATTGGCTAAGTATTACTGCTGTTTATACAGGGTTATGTGTGCCCCATGTGACTGCATTAGAGTTGCTTGGCAACCTGGTGTTGTATACCAGGAAGTATGGCTGTAAGAATCATGGGACGCAGCCGTGCACATGGCGATCTGTGATGACGTCATTCGTGTGCGTCTGTCACAGTGTGTTGTAGCCGAGACATGTGATTGCCCGGCTTACAGCGCTGATTTGCACCTCAGAGATGACACCTGACGGGGAATTGGTTCCCGCGTCTAGGGATAGCAGTTGGTATAATACATGGATACTGGAATATTATCTGCGCAGGTCATCTTTATACATGTTTGTTTTATGTTTAATGTATGTATTTGTCCATGTCAGGTTTTACTTGTTATTAGAAGGATGGGGATTTAGGTATTTATAGGCATGATGTATCATGGTTATTGTACCTTGACAAAGGTCCGAATGAGGACCGAAACTTCGGAATCTATGTGTATGATGGAATAAAGCAATCTTGTTTTGAAAATCATTGCATCAGTCTGGTGAGTGCACCCCTATAAGATATTATATATATATATATATATATATATATATATATATACAGTATATATATCAACACTTACCCCATCTGTCCGGACAAAGCAGAGACCAGCACTCACTTGTCGGCATAAACATGTAGATAGGACTCAGTGTCATGGCAAGTGCCCGATGGCTGTTTCAACTACCGACTGGTGTCTGCAAAGAGCAGGTATTGCATTGGTACATGCTACAATGCTTAATAAATAGACTGTGATAAAATATGCTGCAACACTTACAGGTTACTAGGCCTTTTGTATGTACGCAAACCTGATGGTTTACGTACATCTCCGAAGGAGTAATGCGTTCTGCGAGATCACCTGCAGCGCCCCCTAAGCTGCAGCCTGATTGACATATGGGGGCAAGGACTGGGAGGTGATGGATAGCGTTCTTGAACGTATGGGGTGTTTCAGACCCATTTTCGATGCATGTCAGTGACTGGGGCTACCGATGTAACTTCACTGGCTCCGGCAGAGTGAAAGCACCAGGGCCATCCTGAGTAACCCGATGTTCACACAGGGTGATCCGATGCTGCGTCTTTTTACACTAAGTGCCTCCTGCAGCATTAGCATATTATTACACAGCCACTGTCTACAAAGTCACTGCTGCAATAGTGTCAATGTCTGAACCAGGCCCAAAGTTACCACTTTGCTGACGCTTTTGTAATGAAAGCTTTAATTTTCCTACTTTTTTAACCTTTGTTTATGTGTACAAAAGTATAGTTTCTTAGAAGTCTCTCAGGAAGTCTCTCAGGGAGCATAGACCATTCTGTTGTAGGTCTTCTGAAAATCTGCAGACATATTCACTTCACATCTGTTTGCTTTGCAAGCTTGAATACATACAGTGTAAAGATAACATTGGGATGGCAAATGGTTAGCTCCACTTGCTCTCATTACCAATGTGAGGTCTTCTAAGTATGTTTTATTGGTACTTGCGGAGTGCGATTGAGGTCTGACAACTTTGCCAAGGAGAATAATATTTTTATCTCGTGTATCTGTAGGCATTGGTAACAACTTCAGGTTAAAGCGCTGTGATTAAAATATGTAAAGGAAAAATGATCTTAAAGTGGTCAACTTTCTCAAAGTGGTTACAGTCTTGCAGATGTTACTAGCCTGTGCTCAAGTACTGTAGATGTTACAGTCACAATTAAATAATTAGTACCATTTGGTGGTATAGATTAATTTTATTAGTATACTTGATAAACTGGTCGAATATCAAAGTGTAATGCCTCAAAAGAAATACTTGGTCAAAATACAACTGCATGTCTCTAAGCAAATACAGTAAGTGACATTCACTTGCTCAGTACAGATGGATTATCAAGGGGTATTTTCAATCTTGGGTCTTTCTGCGATTTTCACTCGGATTTGCAATCCGGGGATTTACTAAAGGCAAATCCGATGGAAATTCGCAGACAAAAGACAGGCTTTAGATCGCAATAGTTCATCGGCCCAACGATTGATTATTTAACTTAAACAGCGATAGAATCCCCAGGTTTACTGACCAACAGGTTGCTAAAACCGATAGAACAAGCAGAAAATTTGCAGGACAATAGTTTAAAAAAGAGGCAAGTTTGTATGCCAAAAGAGCTCCTAATCGCCCAAGTTTCATCAACATGCTTAATAAATGGAGCAAATTCACCTGCAGCAATGTGGCTGTAGGAAATATGGCTGAAGCTGGCATTTTGTCTGTGCTCACCACTTACCTCAGATACTCAGCATTCCACCACCTGACTGAAAGGGTCCAGGAGGCAGAAACAGAGTATCAGCAGCTTACAAAGGTACTGCAAGCCTATGCAGGCCTAGTTTCTTCCATGGGTAGTTAAATCTCAATGCAGTGTCTGACGGTGAGATCATACAGATGTTCTGACTCAGTCATAACGTAATGAACCTGTATGGTCTCGTCAAGACTCAGCTTGAGCCAGACACCTGACCGTCACGTGCCATATCAGGCCTGCACAAGCGGATGGCTGTTCTGCATTTAGATTTGCCACTGGTTCCTTCCAGTCAGTATCCTCTATATTAGTGGGCATATCACAAGCAACGTTCTCCCGTTACCTCACCCAGGTGATGGCAGCCCTGAAAAAAATGATCTAACACCTGTATCTGCTTTCCCAGTCAGGAGCCACAGTGGCACAAGCTAATAGTAGCTTTCTATAGTCTAACAGTCATGTGCTGGGAGCTATAGACAGGACACACATTGGGCTGAGGTCACCAAAGTATATAAGGGCTGACATATATATAAATAGGCACCATGATTATTCTATCAATGTAGAGGTGATGTGTGATACAAATCATATAGCACACACATTCTATATCAACACCTTTCACATGAGTGACAATTTTAGAAGATACAGGACCTTATTCAGAGGTGGCCGTACGGTCTACGACCGCACGGCCGCCTCGATGTTTAGCCAGTGCGCATGCGCATGAGGGAGCCGGCTCCTTCGTACGCATGCGAGAGATCCGCTACGACCGACAGCGCCGGTCGTAGCGGGTCTTTTTCCAAAGGGGGCGAGCTGTCGATGTTGATTGACAGCTCACCCCGTTTGGAAGGTGGGCCAGGGGGGTGGCAGCCCAAACGGAGGCATTCCCATGGGAACGCCTACCATTTGGGGGAGGCCCCACTGACATCACAAGTGATGTCAGTGGAGAGCTTCCGGCTCTGACAGAGCCAGAAGCTCTCTGGGGCTTACGACAAGTGAGACCCTACCCTAGGGTCTCGTCATAAGCCCCGATGGTCGCGATGGTCTCTGACCATCGCGACCATCACCCGAGTGGTCGTTAGAGCTGTGGGTGTAAACCCACAGCCTAACGACCGAAACAGAGGCGGGCGGTCAGGATGCAAGCGGCCGCCCAGTTTCTGAGCGACCACTTGCAGCCTGCGACCGCCTCTGAATGAGGCCCACAATGTACATTTAGGGGCTGATGCAATATTGTATGCATGTTAGTTTGCTGAGCGCATATTGCATGTTTTCGCAATGCAGAGTTAAACATACTGTATGTTGATTGTATGTACACTAACAACTAAAGTGGGGTAACTGGCCTGTAGCGCAGTATTCTCATTTAGGCAAAGACCTGCAAAGGGAGTGTAAAAGCAACTGCGCTCTATGCAGACCAGGACATAAGCATAAATACACCTGTTTCCAGGTGTAACTTTTGCATCTAGTAGGTGCGTAAAGTAGGTGATGAGGCAAGTACTGTAACAAGACAGGTGCACACATAGGGGCAGTCACAACTTGAGTACATACAATGCAGTACACTGACAGATATTTGTACAACTCTACATAAGTGTAAGTGTACTGTATGTTTTTTTTCTATGCATGCAGATTTAGATTAGCATATGCCTGATTTACATCCTACCATGCATGTGTTCCTTAGTGTATAAAATATGAATTTAATATGATGGAATTTCAAGAGTATACTGTACAACCTATAAGCAAAATCAAATATATAGCAAACTTATAAATAAAGTATATTGATTGTGATTATCAGAGAATCAGCTATATTTATGGAGAGAACAGTCAAGGGTTAAATGTAAACCAAATACCAGAATAGCATGTGACACAGGCACAACACTAATGCTGCGTACACATGCAGCGATCATTAGGACGACGGAACGATAAAGTTTTCGTTATCGTTCAGTCGTCAAAAAGAAGTTCAGTTTCAGCCCCAAAACGATGAATGATAACGGCCAATGCGCACTCCTGTTTGTAGTTGGAAGTTAGCGTTCATCGCCCGAACATCCTGTCCAACCTGACGATATTGTCAGGTTGAACATGTTCGGAGATGAGGTTGGGTGGCCGGCACTGAACAAAATCGTTCTTCATTTCGTTCAGTGTTTCTGCTCAGTGTCGTTAATGACACTGCGCACACCCCTCCCGGGGACACACGGGACGATGTTGTTCATGGAGCGAATCGCCCCATGTGTATGCACCTTAAGGGTGGTGACACTCAGTGAGGCACATAGGTAATCCTCCGCGCAAGCGAGAGGGGGCATGGCCTTGTGCCCGTGAGGCCATGCCCCTGATGTGACCCATTTTGGGGGCGTGACCTTATGTCATGCCCCCATTCTCATTACACCAGGGGCTTTCCCAATGCTCCAGGAGCTGCTGGGTAACCTCCAGTCTCTCCCAGCATGTTAGTGTCATCCATCACCACTACAGAGCAGCTCTTTGACAAAATATCAGAGCAGCTCCGCTACTTTAGTGTCGCCCCCTTGGATAGTGTCACCTGGTGTGGTCCGCACCCTCTGTAACCCACTAGTGACATCACTGGCCTGACGCAGACTAAACACAGAGGGGCTGATTCTGAGTCACATGCAGTGTGGCTGTAGGTGCGGGTAGCCGCAGAAGCCTGATGCGGGAGTTTGTGCATGTGCAAGCAGAAACCAGTGTCGCCCATTTAATTTATGCCAGCCGCAGCGACCGTCATAATTAGTATCGGTACTTGTACCAGCCCCATGCAAGGTACAAATGATCCGTCTGATACAGGCTTCCCTCCTCCATACACATGACTCAGAATCTCATAGAGCTTTAATACTGTACATGTCCATGACCATCACATAAGTCAGGGTGGTTATGTATGATTGCTATGCCAACCCCCAGCTCCCCAAAATGCCCAAATACATGGAAAGACAGATCCAGCCAGATTCCGTCTCACTCAGAATAGGACGGACACATTAATAAATGCATAAATTCGCGACTGCGTGTGCGCTGTATGCAAAACTCTCCATTTGCGTCCATAATCAGAGTTCAGTGTGGCTTAGAATCAGACCCAAAGCCTGTATTGTGTTATTGATCACAGCTGCTTCTAACGAGAACATTTCCTCATACAAAGTTTGGGCCTGGTACAGAGGTGTACTCTATTCCGATGTTTAGGCAGTTGAGTGATAATCGTCAATCTGCGCATGTGTCTGAGTCGCACGGCGCATGTGTCAAAGTCCATTACCGCAGTCGCTCACAGCAACAATTTTAACGCAGGGTGATTGACCGTCGGGCACCATTTGGGGGAGATAACGGGAGTGGCGGCAGGAATATAAGCATTTCACAACTGTTTTCAGGGCGAGTCCCAGCCTCCTTCTGGCAGATAACATGGCTCTGGTGTCTCAGTACATGCGGCCATTCTGTGCGACCATAGAGCTCCTCATAAGTCTGCTGCTGCATCTTTGCACGCAGTCGCTTGGATCTCAATACATATTCCGGCAACTGTGACATTGGCATAAACTCACTACACCACAAAAAAGGTTTCTAAAAATGTATTTTTAACTAAAAAAATGCAAACATAAAGTATACATTGATTATTGCATATACATTTATATCAGGGACAATAGACCTGATTCAGATGTGGAAGCAATGGCGATATTTACCCGGCTGACTGCACAAGTAATGCGGTCGCACTGTGTATGAGACAAGTTACCTTAGCAATGCCGCTCGCAGTGAGGATTTCCTTTCAAAGTGATTTACATTTAGGGACCGTGTAGGGGCAATTACGGGGTGTGCCTGTAAAAACGCTGCCATTTTTGGGGTTTACTCTGCATACTACTGCGATCCCATATGTAGAAAACTTGGTCGCCAATGTTTTGATTCCCTCGGCCATTCTGCTCGACCATAGGCTTACTCAGAAGGTCGATCATCGATGGGTCTCTGACCACTGCTGCGTGTTTGTATGCACTTGCTTGGATCCGCGACCACTGCTGCGTGTTTGTACGTACTTGCTTGGAGCTGAGACCACTGCTGCGTGTTTGTATGCACTTGCTTGGATCCGCGACCACTGCTGCGTGTTTGTACGCACTTGCTTGGATCTGCGACCACTGCTGCGTGTTTGTACGCACTTGCTTGGATCTGCGAACACTGCTGCGTGTTTGTACGCACTTGCTTGGATCTGCGAAACCACTGGTGGGCGTCTTAATACATTTCCAACCGGCTGCAGCATTAGAATATTTTCACATAGCAGCTGCGTATGGGATTGCAGTTGCGATTGCATTAGCGTCCACATCTCAATCAAGCCCTATATACATGAGTAAGCTCAAAATATAAAAGTACTATTCATCAACACTAAAATAACGGTTTTAAGGTCATTTTCTGTAATTACCGTTATTTTAGTATTCATGAACACACTTAACACAGGAGATATCACTGCCATCTCCTGGTTAAGTCCGCCTGCGTTAATTTTCACACATTAGTACATTAGTATGGGGATGTAGAAATTAGGCTATTCATCAAATTCCAAATATTATTTATTTTCGGAATTTGATGGTGTTACTATACGTCACTCTTAGGTGGCGTATAGCAGGTTATACTTACCTGCTGTCAGCTGGGCAGGTCCTCCGCCGGCTCCCTCCGTCACTCTGGTCGCTTCTCAAGCACTGTCTGCTGTTCTGACACTATGTTCTCACGGCAGAACAACGTAAAGTTCAGAAAAAAACAACAACTTTTTTTTTTCTGTAAACTTTACTGTGTTCTGCCGGGAGAACACAGGGCCTAATTCAGAGCCGCTCGCGAGCGCTGAGCGCTTGCAAGCGGGTCGATGGTGCCCTAATGTGCATGCGCACGACGGAGGGAGCTCCGTCGTACGCATGCGCGAGATCCGCATTGCGACAGCCAAGCTGTCGCTCCGGGTCTCGCACCAAAGGGGGTGTGTTGTCGATGGTGAGTGACAGCACGCCCCCTTTGGTGGGCATGCCTGGGGCGTTGCTGCCTAGACGGAGGCGTTCCCATGGGAATGCCTTCTGTCTGGAGCCGGCCCCACTGATATCACTAGTGATGTCAGTGGGAGTGCTTTTGGCTCTGATAGAGCCAAAAGGACTCCTGGGCTTGCGGCAGCAAGACCCTACCGCAGGGTCTCGTCACAAGCCCGATGGTCGCGATGGTCTTGACCATCACGATCATCTTTTTGGCCGCTCGCATAAGCTGTGGGTGGTCACCCACAGCTATGCGAGCAGCCAGGGGGCCGCTCCATTTTTAGGTAGGAGGGCCCTGATTCAGAGCGAGCGCTCTGGTCAGAGCGTCCGGCTCTGAATCAGGCCCACAGTGTCAGAACAACAGACGGAGCCAGAGGTGGCTGCAGCGGCCAGGTAAGTGGGGGACAGGTAGTGCGAGAGGCGGAGGGGGGGGGGGGTTGGGGGACACACAGAATTACCGCGGCTCTAGGTAGTGCTGCACATGCGCTGCTTTTACGGATGTAATGGCGCATGCGCAGCACTGATTACAGCTGCGGTAAGTTAGAGTAGAAAAGTATCTATTTCCCGAATAGCTGTAATCGCAAAAATGACAGCTTTTCAAAATAGATACTTATGGAGAGGAGGAATGATGAATTCCTCCGGTAATTAGGTAGAACTCCATGCGAGTTCTAAACCTAATTGCCTCCAGAGAATTTGTAGTAATGATGAATAGGCCCCTATAAGAGACTGGTGGAGATGTAACTTAATATAAATAATATGTATCTTAGAAATGCTATGTGTGTGCAACTGTATTATTTGAGAATGTGAATTATCTATTTTAAATGTTGTGTATGTAATAATCAATGCGTTTGTTTGCATTTAATTAGTAAAAATTTTTTGTGCTGACTGTTGTTTCAGTCTAATCTGTAGCGGTAATGCACAAGATTTACAGTGTGCTATTTATCATATATTAGCAGTTTTTTTTCTTAATTTAAACAATGTATTTAGTTGTACATAGCTATGACAATAAAAACAAGTTTTTGTTATATATTTCCTACAAAAATGTCAATATTTATGGATACAGGAGGCCGGTGATTCAACTTTCTTTCTTTGTAGGCAAAACTATTCCAGCAGTGTTCCCTTGGCAATGTCATGGTCATGCTAGATAGTCTATTATTGTCCCAGGGCATATGGAACTAGGCTAGACAATCTGTCACTGTTCCAGAGCCACTGTCCTTCTCAACACATACTTGCTTGATGTGTGTACATTACTGTATTCTTCACTGACTTGGTCAGCCATCGGAAGTGGAATTAGAAGCAGACAGCTAACATAGTGACAGCATGATGATATAGATAGCATAGCCAGATGAACCAGATGTCCCCTCACTGTGGCTGATGGTGACAGGATGACATTTTTTTTCACCAGCTGAAGAGAGCCAGCACAATGATTGTTCTCTGACAAGCCACAGGCCAGTCAGCGGGTGTTTGTGTTGGTCTATTAGTAAGATGTCGGACCACAAACTGATGTCTGCTGGCTTACATTCATATTCCCAAGTTTTTTTTACCTTTATGTTGAATATGTATTTTCATTTTGTCCTGTGTTTGTTTGACTACTTCCTTCTGCCAATTGATTCAGTGCTTACAAAGGTTCTGGGTGTTTGCTGTAACAAATAAACAGAGGTCTTACAGGCCACCAAAGACTCTATAATGAGAGCACTCTAATAGCACAATAGTACGGATAATGAGAGTATAGTTAAAAGGAATGGGTCTGAAATACCGGCGGCTACCCTAACCCTCCCCTAACCCTAACCCTACTGTAGTGGTGCCTAACCCTAAGACTCATGGGGTGATGCTAGGGGTGTTTTAAGAGAGGAGGGGGGCCCATGTGCATTTGCCGTGCAGGGCCCCCTTCTCTATCCACGGCGGCCAGCAGCCGACTGATGCGGTTAAATCTGGGCACTAGTGTGTGCCCAGAGTCAACTGCGCATGCGCAGAATGCCGGAAAACTGGCCACGGCGGCCATTTTCCGGTGTTCTGTGCAGCGTTGACACCTGACGCGGGACCATGGACAGGTGAGTTTTAAATAATATGGTAACAAGGGCCCGTGTGCCCCACACACCCTGCACCCACTGGCATCACAAGTGGGGTGCGGAGGGGTGCGGGCCGCACCCGGGTGTCACCAGCAGAGGGGTGACACCAGAGTGCTCCCCCTCAGTGACATGAGCCGGGTGCTGCATTACTAGCACAGTGAGGGAGCCTGCACTTCACACAGGCTGGTTCCTGAGGCCAGCCTGTACCTCCCGCACCCCCGGTGAGAAAAAACATCACAGGTGTTCATGTGGCCATGCCCCCATCTGCGAGGTCACGCCCCCTAGGACAAGGCTGCCGCACTAGGTGCACAAACAGGTAGGGACGCCACTGCCTGCACCCATTATAGATACGCCCCTGGGTGGTGCCTAACCCTAAGCCCCTCCCTGGGGTGCCTAAATCTAACCCTCCCTTCCAGCACCCTAAACCTAACCCTCCCAGGGGGGTGCCTAACCCTAATCTCCCCCCAGCGGTGCCTAACCCCCCCTTCCCCTAGCCTAACCCTAACTCTCCCCTGGGGGTGCCTAGCAGGGCCGTAGAGAGCCTAGCTGGGCCTGGGTAAAGGGGGGGCATGGCCTAATTGCGGGAGGTGTAGCCACGCCCCCTTGAAAAAAAATAGAAAAAATATAACTTTTTCAGCGCCGCTGCGCGCTGGGGAGGGGGGCGCTGTAAGCCCCCCAGCCCAGCATTAAGCAGAGGGGGGGGGGCGTGATCAGTGTGATCGCTTTCCCCCACAACCATAGGAGACTGCTCCGGCTGCTGCTGCAGCCGCGAGCAGTCTCACACAGCAGCCCAGCACAAGTTGTGTGCTGAGTTGCTGTGAGGGAGGGGGGGCGTCGCCGGACCCGGGCCCCGCCGGGCGCCTCTAGTAAACTGTACCCGCTCCCCCCCTCTTGGCGCCCATGGTGCCTAACTCTAAGTCCCCCCGGGAGTACCTAAACCCCCCCCCTGCGGCTAAGTGCTAAGACGCCCGGACTTACCTCGATCGGTCCGGCGTCCTTCTGCATTCCGGCATCAGGATTAAGATAGGCGTTGGCATTTCGATGCCTGTCTTAAGTCCTCCGTCGGGCTTTCGTTGTCGGGATATTGACCGGCGGCATTTCTCAGCCACCGGTCTATTAACTACATCGCTAGTTAAAACGTAACCTTTATTCCAACTAGAATGCGATTAAAATAAACTCACAAGTACACATAACAAAGTAAGGTTTAAGTGCATTTATTTTAATCGCATTGTAGTTGGAATAAAGGTTAAGTTTTAACTATACTCTAATTTTAAGTACTATTGTGCTATTAGAGTGTTCTCATTATAGAGTCTTTGGTAGCCTGTAAGACCTCCGTTTGTTTGTTCTTCAGATTATTATTACCCTGAGAAGCACCACCTCTACCCTGATATATAAAAACTCATAGAGTACAACTGTATGGAAAATTAGTGGCTCTAGCACTCTCCCTCTTTTGATTACTATACATAACTGGTGATTATATACCTGTGCAGTGACATCCCATTTCCCTTCTTTCCCCCAATATCTAAATCTGTTTGCTGTAACATTCAGGTTACATTCTGGAGCTTGGCCCTGGTAGCTAACACTCTCTTCAGACAGAGTTAGCCATTATAGCCTATAGGCTATGCACATTGCAATAGTTACCGGGCGATGGGCCATGATCTCATTACCAATCACTTCACTTCTAACACATTGCAGGAGCCCCTATTCCTTCCTGCATGTGTATATTTATTAATACATTAGGGTGATCCTTACATTTTAATTATCGGGTCTAGAACCCTATTATTATCATTTATTTATATGGCACCACAAGTGTTCCGCAGCGCCTTACAAAGTACGTGAACAACTCGGTGACTAGTGACTTACAGTACAATACAATACAATGCAGGACATGGACATGGATAATATACCTGTACATTGCTACATTAGTGACCATAACACTGAAATAAGCAACAGAGCATAAGCAACCAAATGTTAGGTGCCCTAGTGGGGGTAAGAAGTAGATGAAAGTAAAGTAAGGAGAAGCACAAGAGGGTAGAGGGCCCTGCTCGTAAGAGCTTACATTCTAAATGGGAGTTGTGATACTGATAGGGTAGACAGGGAGGAAGGAGTATGTAGCAGCAATAACATTTATTTCCAGTCATTTCCAATCAATTTTGACCACCTCACAATATTATTTTTTTCATCTAGTTAAGGCCAAAAGGTTGCATCCAGCTAGTTGGCTGACTAAGCTAAGTGACGCAGTGGGCGGCACTAACATGTGGCAGTTCAGCTTCCAATTTCCAACACAGATACATTGTGTTATACAGTGTGGGTTGGATACACCAATAGTGCACTTACTGTGACAGCAGTGTCGGCAGAGTGGGATTGCTGAAGGTGTCCTCAGTACATGTGCAGAGTATCGGCGGTGTCAGCAGAGCGGAGGTGCCAGTGGTGTCTTCATTGCAGGTTTGTTGGCTGTGTGGCTGTGTCAGCAGTGCAAGGGTTGCTGATGTGTCCTCAGTGAAGGGTACCGGTGATGTCGGCAGTGCGGGGGTGCCAGCGGTGTCTTTAGTGCAGGTTTGTTGGCTGTGTCGGCAGTGCAGGGGTGCCAGTGGTGTCTTTAGTGCAGGTTTGCCGACTGTGTCGACAGTGCAGGGATGTTCTCAATGCAGGGCGCCGGCGGAGTCGGCAGAGCGGGGGTGCCAGCGGTGTCCTTGGTGCATGTGTGCTGACAGTGTCGGCAGTGCAGAGGTGCTGGTGGTGTCCTCAGTGTGGGAGTGCTGGCAGTGTCGGCAGTGTGGGGGTCGCTGATGGTGTCCTCAGCACGTAGGCAGCAGTGCAGGGGTGCCGGCAGTGTCGGCAGCAGGGGTGTTGGCAGCGGGGGATGCTGCCAGTGGGTGTGCCGGTGGTGTCGGCAGCGGGGGGTGCCGGCGGTGTCAGGCAGTGGGGGTTGGCAGGCGCCATTTTCTTTTGCTTCCTGACTGTGTATAATGGGCTTAACGCTGATTGGCTGAGAGCCATGACAGACGGCTCAGCCAATCAGCGTTAAGCATGATCAATACAAAACCTTGCGACCCGAGAGCGGGATCGCAAGGTTTTGCCTCGGGTGAGGGATGCGGGGCAGGCAGGGAGATCCGAGCTTAGCTCGGATTGCCCCGTCCCCGAAATTTGGGTGGGTTCGGATCTCTGAGATCCGAACCCGCTCATCTATAGTTTATAGTATATGTACAGTATTTACTGTAAATACAGTACGTATGAAACATTTTGGGCACCTCTTGTTAAATGACATGTTTTATGGAATATCTAAGGGAAAACAATAGCTAACTATTGGCTGAATTTTACAAAATGAAGGAAAGCAATGTGAATCCTATATGTGGATAAAAAAAAAATCAGTATATACCACATAAATAAAACAAAAAGACCACATAAATAATAGCAAAAAAGCATACTCTATCAAAAAGTAATGTAACCAAAGTTTTGTGACTGTTTATATGGATGAAGTTTTGAAGCATATTGTGGGTTTACTATAAAAACGTATTAAAACAAAGTTATATTATAGCACTATAATTAACATGTGGCAATAACAACATACTGTATATTAACAAGTAGTATCAATGCCTGTAAAAATAATACAGTGTTATCTTTGATGCTTAGATGCATTTCCGCTTATGACTTGATGTCAGAGAATGACAGGTATATATTATTATTATTATTATTATTATTATTATTATTATTATTATTATTATTATTATTATTATTATTATTATTATGTTGTAATTGAACACCGAACAAAGAAGCCAGAAGGTTGATCTAACAGAGAGGTAACTTCAACTTCCACCCGCTCCAGGACACCATCCTTATCATCATCGTAAGCGTGGTATCACACGTATATATATATATTAGGGGTGAGCGGGTTGGGATTTCTGAAATCCGAACCCCCCCCGAGCCACCCCGATCCGAGGCCGATCCGAGTCAGCCTGGACTTTTCCCGCCTGACTCGGATCTGAAATCGAGGCAAAACGTCATCATCCCGCCTTCCGAGTCTCGCGGGTTTTGGATCCTATATAAGGTACCCGCGTCGGCGCCATTTTCTCACTCGGCTGTGGACAGTGAAGAGGGAGGGTGGGAGTTAGGGCTGGCTGGGCTGTGTAGTGTAGTGTAGTGCAGAGTAGTGTTGTGCTGTGCTGTGCTGCGCTGTGCTGCTGTTGTCCATAGGGGCTGTGTCCACTACTTCAAAGTCCATAGGGGCTGGCTGTGTTGTGCTGTGCTGCTGTTGTCCATAGGGGCTGTGTCCACTACTTCAAAGTCCATAGGGGCTGGCTGGACTGTGTTGTGCAGTCAGTTGTCCATAGGGGCTGTGTCCACTCCAAAGTCCTGTGCAGTGTCCCAGTCCTAAAGGGTTGCTGTAGTGTTGTCCAGGGGGTGCTCTGTCCATCAGGGGTGCTCCCCCCAAGTGCTAAAAAAAAATAATATTTTTTCTGTGTTTGTGAATTGTGTGCGCAGTAGCCGCACGTGCATCAACAAAGTAGTGCCAAGCGTGCGCCTGTGTCATAAGTAAAGGGCCGGCTGGCTTGACCGTTAAAGGGTGCTGTGACCCCCAAAGTACACTCCAAACCAAATAAAAAAATATTTTCTGTGTATGTGAATTGTGTGCGCAGTAGCCGCACGTGCATCAACAAAGTAGTGCCAAGCGTGCGCCTGTGTCATAAGTAAAGGGCCGGCTGGCTTGACCGTTAAAGGGTGCTGTAACCCCCAAAGTACACTCCAAACCAAATAAAAAAATATTTTCTGTGTTTGTGAATTGTGTGCGCAGTAGCCGCACGTGCATCAACAAAGTAGTGCCAAGTGTGCGCCTGTGTCATAAGTAAAGGGCCGGCTGGCTTGACCGTTAATGGGTGCTGTAACCCCCAAAGTACACTCTAAACCAAATAAAAAAATATTTTCTGTGTTTGTGAATTGTGTGCGCACTAGCCGCACGTGCATCAACAAAGTAGTGCCAAGCGTGCGCCTGTGTCATAAGTAAAGGGCCGGATGGCTTGACCGTTAAAGGGTGCTGTAACCCGCAAAGTACACTCCAAACCAAATAAAAAAATATTTTCTATGTTTGTGAATTGTGTGCGAAGTAGCCGCACGTGCATCAACAAAGTAGTGCCAAGCGTGCGCCTGTGTCATAAGTAAAGGGCCAGCTGGCTTGACCGTTAAAGGGTGCTGAAATCCCCAAAGTACACTCCAAACCAAATAAAAAAATATTTTCTGTGTTTGTGAATTGTGTGTGCAGTAGCCGCACGTGCATCAACAAAGTAGTGCCAAGCGTGCGCCTGTGTCATAAGTAAAGGGCCGGCTGGCTTGACCGTTAAAGGGTGCTGTAACCCCCAAAGTACACTCCAAACCAAATAAAAAAATATTTTCTGTGTTTGTGAATTGTGTGCACTGTGGCTGCACGTGCATCAACACAGTAGCAGCGCCAAGCGTGCACCTGTGTCATAAGTCAAGGGCCGGTTTGGACATCTGGTCCGAACTGAAGGACGAGCCAACAATTTCTGACAAGTCTACTGTCACTGCATATGATACTGTCCTCAAAGCAGCAGCGACAAGCGTGCGTCTGTCTGTTAAAGGGTGGTGACACCCTCAAAGTGCGCTCCACAAACAATAAAAAAATTCTTTTTTTTTCTGTCTTTGTGAATTGTGTGGGCTGTAGCCGCACTTGCATCCTTAAAGCAGCAGCGACAAGCGTGCGTCTGTCTGTTAAAGGGTGGTGTAACCCTCAAAGTGCGCTCCACAAACAATAAAAAAATTCTTTTTTTTTCTGTCTTTGTGAATTGTGTGGGCTGTAGCCGCACTTGCATCCTTAAAGCAGCAGCGACAAGCGTGCGTCTGTCTGTTAAAGGGTGGTGTAACCCTTAAAGTGCGCTCCACAAACAATAAAAAAATTCTTCTTTTTTTTTCTGTCTTTGTGAAATGTGTGGGCTGTAGCCGCACCTGCATCCTTAAAGCAGCAGCACCAAGCGTGCGTCTGTCTGTTAAAGGATTACATCGGTGACAGCATCCAAGTAGGCATGTCAGACAGTCCGTACCTGTACTGGCAGGAAAAAGAAGCAATTTGGAGGTCCCTGTACAAACTGGCTCTATTTTACCTGAGTTGCCCCCCCTCCAGTGTGTACTCCGAAAGAGTGTTTAGTGCAGCCGGGAACCTTGTCAGCGAAAGGCGTAGGAGTTTGCTTCCACAAAATGTGGAGAAGATGATGTTCATAAAATGAATTATCAACTCTTCCAGGGAGACCAGCCTCCAGAACGTACAGAGGAACCTGTGGTTGTGGATTCCAGCGGGGATGAATTAATACTCTGTGAGGATGAGGATGTACACAACACTGAAGAGGGTGAGGAATCGGTGGATGAGGAGGATGAGGACGACATCTTGCCTCCGTAGAGCCAGTTTGTGCAGGGACAGATTAATTGCCAGCTTGTTTTGTGGGGGCCCAAAGGAACCAATCATTTCAGCCACAGTCATGTGGCAGACCGTGCAGCTGAAATGTTTGGTTTGTTAAAGTGTGCATGTCCTGTTTATACAACATAAGGGTGGGTGGGAGGGGCCCAAGGACAATTCCATCTTGCACCTCTTTTTTTTCTTTGCATTATGTACAGTTTGGGGCCTAGTTTTTCAAACTGCCATCCTGTCTGCCACTGCAGTGTCACTTGTAGATGGGTCACGTGTTTGTGCCGCCCACTCGTGTCGCTTAGCATAATCATCCAGCTACCTCGGTACAACCTTTTGGACATAAAAACACTATTGTGAGGTGTGAGGTGTTCAGAATAGACTGGAAATGAGTGGAAATTAAGGTTATTGAGGCTTATAATAGCATAGTAGCAGAAAAACACAAATTCTTTGATTTTAGCTGTTTTTATGCTTTTTAAAAAAAAAATACAGATACAAAACACAAAACCCAGAACCCAAAACACGGAAGGGTGGTTTTGGCAAAACCAATCCTGATCCAAAACACGAAGAAAGATCCAGATCCAAAACCAAAACACGAAAAGTGGCCGGTGCACACCCCTAATATATATATATATATACACATATTAGGGGTGAGCGGGTTCGGATTTCTGAAATCCAAACCCCCCCGAGCCCCCCCGATTCGAGGCCGTTCCGAGTCAGGCTCGACTTTTCCCGCCTGACTCGGATCTGAAATCGAGGAAAAACGTCATCATCCCGCCTTCCGGGTCTCGCGGGTTTTGGATCCTATATGAGGTACCCACGTCGGTGCCATTTTCTCACTCGGACAGTGAAGAGGGCGGGTGGGAGTTAGGGCTGGCTGGGCTGTGTAGTGTAGTGTAGTGCAGAGTAGTGTTGTGCTGTGCTGTGCTGCGCTGTGCTGCTGTTGTCCATAGGGGCTGTGTCCACTACTTCAAAGTCCATAGGGGCTGGCTGTGCTGCTGTTGTTAATAGGGGCTGTGTCCACTACTTCAAAGTCCATAGGGGCTGGCTGTGTTGTGCTGTGCTGCTGTTGTCCATAGGGGCTGTGTCCACTACTTC
This sequence comes from Taudactylus pleione, assembly GCA_031769625.1. Classification (NCBI taxonomy): domain Eukaryota; kingdom Metazoa; phylum Chordata; class Amphibia; order Anura; family Myobatrachidae; genus Taudactylus; species Taudactylus pleione. The sequence continues at coordinate 4,788,122 of JAUIMM010000364.1, read as the reverse complement.
AAAGTCCATAGGGGCTGGCTGGACTGTGTTGTGCAGTCAGTTGTCCATAGGGGCTGTGTCCACTCCAAAGTCCTGTGCAGTGTCCCAGTCCTAAAGGGGTGCTGTAGTGTTGTCCAGGGGGTGCTCTGTCCATCAGGGGTGCTCCCCCCAAGTGCTAAAAAAATAATATTTTTCTGTGTTTGTGAATTGTGTACGCAGTAGCCGCACGTGCATTAACAAAGTAGTGCCAAGCGTGCGCCTGTGTCATAAGTAAAGGGCCAGCTGGCTTGACCGTTAAAGGGTGCTGTAACCCCCAAAGTACACTCCAGTCCATACCAAAAAAAAATAATATTTTCTGTGTTTGTGAATTGTGTGCGCAGTAGTCGCACGTGCATCAACAAAGTAGTGCCAAGCGTGCGTCTGTGTCATAAGTAAAGGGCCGGCTGGCTTGACCGTTAAAGGGTGCTGTAACCCACAAAGTACACTCCAAACCAAATAAAAAAATATTTTCTGTGTTTGTGAATTGTGTGCGCAGTAGCCGCACGTGCATCAACAAAGTAGTGCCAAGCGTGCGCCTGTGTCATAAGTAAAGGGCCGGCTGGCTTGACCGTTAAAGGGTGCTGTAACCCCCAAAGTACACTCCAAACCAAATAAAAAAATATTTTTTGTGCTTGTGAATTGTGTGCGCAGTAGCCGCACGTGCATCAACAAAGTAGTGCCAAGCATGCGCCTGTGTCATAAGTAAAGGACCGGCTGGCTTGACCGTTAAAGGGTGCTGTAACCCCCAAAGTACACTCCAAACCAAATAAAAAAATATTTTCTGTGTTTGTGAATTGTGTGTGCAGTAGCCACACGTGCATCAACAAAGAAGTGCCAAGTGTGCACCTGTGTCATAAGTAAAGGGCCGGCTGGCTTGACCGTTAAAGGGTGCTGTAACCCCCAAAGTACACTCCAAACCAAATAAAAAAATATTTTCTGTGTTTGTGAATTGTGTGCACAGTAGCCGCACGTGCATCAACAAAGGAGCAGTGCCAAGTGTGCGCCTGTGTCCCATAAGTAAAGGGCCGGCTGGCTCATTTCTTAAAGGGTGGTGTAACCCACAAAGTGCACTACTCTCCAGCAAAAATCAAAAAATATTTTCTGTGTTTGTGTGCGCCTTAGCCGCACGTATATATCAAATCGATATAACATAAATGGAGGACCAAACTTTCTCCGATAAAAATAAAATAGAGAAAGATCAAGAACCACTTCCTCCTACTGCTGAAGCTGCTCCCACTAGTCATGACATAGACGATAACATGCCATCAACGTCGTCTGCCAAGGCCGATGCCCAATGTCATAGTAGAAGCCACATACAATCCCAAATGACAAAGTTCAGGAAAATGACCTTAAAAAAAACATTTAAATCATCTGAAGAGAAACGTAAACTTGCCAATATGCCATTTATGACACGGAGTGGCAAGGAACGGCTAAGGTCTTTCCCTATGACTAGTGTGTGTCATACTAGTATGATTAGTATGTTCATGACTAGTGGTTCAGCTTCACATGACGATGGAAGCCCTCCTCCCGCTAAAAAAATCAAACGAGTTAAGCTGGCAAAAGCACAGCAAAGAACTGTGCGTTCTAAGAAGATATCACAAATCCCCAAGGAGAGTCCAAGTGTGGTGGCGGTTGCGATGCCTGACCTTCCCAGCACTGGACGGGAAGAGGTGGCTCTTTCCACCATTTGCACGCCCCCTGCAAGTGCTGAAAGGAGCACCCACAGTCCACTTGCTGATATGCAAATTGAAGATGTCACTGTTGAAGTACAACAGGATGAGGATACTGGTGTAGCTGGCACTGAGGAGGAAGTTGGCGAGTAGGATTCTGATGGTGATGTGGTTTGTTTAAATCAGGCTCCGGGGGAGACAGTTGTTGTCCGTGGGATGAAAAAGCCCATCACGGTCATGCCTGGGCAGAAGACCAAACATTCCACCTCTTTGGTCTGGCAATATTTCTATCCAAATCCGGACAACAACTGTCTTGCCATATGTACCATATGTAAACGTGGAATAAGTAGGGGTAGGGACGTTAACCACCTAGGAACATCCTCCCTTATACGGCACCTGCAGCGCATTCATAATAAGTTACTGTCAAGTTCAGAAACTTTGGCTAAGACCGTAAGCAGTCCAGGGACACCTAAATCCCGTTGTCCTGTTGTATCCAAGCGCCTGCAAACCACACCGTCAACTCCCTCCTCGTCAATTTCCTCCTTAGTCAGGATCGGAAGTAGTCCTGCAGGCCATGTCACTGGCATGACTGACTCTCCTATCCGGGATTCCTCCGGAGGATCCTGCATTGCTACACCTCCTGCTGCCGCTGCTGCTGTTGCTGCTGCTGGGAGTCGTTCATCATCCCAGAGAGGAAGTAGGACCACTACTTTTACTAAACAATTGACCCTCCAACAGTCCTTTAAGTACGACAGCTGTCATCCTGAAGCAAAACGTATAACTGAGGCCTTCACTGCTATGTTGGTGTTAGACGTGCGTCCGTTATCCGCCATTAGTGCAGTGGGATTTAGACAATTGATGGAGGTAGTGTGTCCCTGGTTCCAAATCCAGTCTAGATTCCACTTCACTAGGCAGGCGATACCGAGACTGTACAGAAACGTCAACAAAAGTGTCCTCAGTGTCCTGAAAAATGCCGTTGTATCCAATGTCCACTTAACCACGGACATGTGGACAAGTGGAACAGGGCAGACTAAGGACTATATGACTGTGACAGGCCACTGGGTAGATGTATCACCTTACGCAGCAACAGCAGCAGCGTCACCAGTAGCAGCATCTCAGAAACGCCAGCTCGTTCCAAGGCAGGCTACGCTGTGTATCACCAGTTTCAGTAAGAGGCACACCGCCGACAACCTCTTAGAGAAACTGAGGGAAATCATCGCCCAGTGGCTTACCCCTCTTAGACTCTCCTGGGGATTTGTGATATCTGACAACGCCACCAATATTGTGTGGGCATTACATCTGGGCAAATTCCAGCACGTCCCATGTTTTGCTCGCACAATAAACTTGGTGGTGCAGAATTTTCTGAAAAGCGACAGGGACGTGCAGGAGACGCTTTGGGTGGGCCAAAAATTTTCTGCCCACTTTCGCCATTCAGCAACTGTGTGCCGAAGACTGGAGCACCAGCAAACACTCTTGAACCTGCCCTGCCATCATCTGAAGCAAGAGGTTGTGACGCGGTGGAACTCAACCCTCTATATGCTTCAGAGGATGGAGGAGCAGCAAAAGGCCATTCAAGCCTATACATCCACCTATGACATAGGCAAAGGAGGGGGTATGCACCTGACTCAAGCACAGTGGAGAATGATTTCCGTATTGTGCAAGGTTCTCCAGCCCTTCGAACTTGCCACACGTGAAGTCAGTTCAGACATTGCCAGCTTGAGTCAGGTCATTCCCCTCATCAGGCTTTTGCAGAAGCAGCTGGAGAAAGTGAAGGAGGAGCTAAGACAGAGCGATTCCGCTCGGCATGTCGGACTTGTGGATGAAGCCCTTCATTCGCTTTGCCAGGATTCCAGGGTGGTCAATCTGTTGAAATCAGACCACTACATTTTGGCCACCGTGCTTGATCCTAGGTTTAAAGCCTATGTGGTGTCTCTCTTTCCGGCCGACACAAGCCTGCAGAGGTGCAAAGACCTGCTGGTGAAAACACTGTCAGCTGAAGCGGAACGTGACACGTCAACAGCTCCTTCTTCATTTTCTCCCGCAACTGGATGCTGCCAGGAAAAAACTTAGGTATCCTAAGCAACCCGCTGGCGGTGATGCAGGGCAGGCAGGACCAAGTTTGGACATCTGGTCCGGACTGAAGGACCTGGCAACAATTTCTGACATGTCTACTGTCACTGCATATAATACTGTCACCATTGACAGAATGGTGGAGGATTACATCGGTGACAGCATCCAAGTAGGCATGTCAGACAGTCCGTACCTGTACTGGCAGAAAAAAGAGGCAATTTGGAGGCCCCTGTACAAACTGACTCTATTTTACCTGAGTTACCCCCCCTCCAGTGTGTACTCCGAAAGAGTGTTTAGTGCAACCGGGAACCTTGTCAGCGAAAGGCATAGGAGGTTGCTTCCACAAAATGTGGAGAAGATGATGTTCATAAAAATGAATTATCAACTCTTCCAGGAAGACCAGCCTCCAGAACGTACAGAGGGACCTGTGGTGATGGATTCCAGCGGGGACGAGTTAATACTCTGTGAGGATGAGGATGTACACAACACTGAAGGGGGTGAGGAATCGGTGGATGAGGATGAGGACGACATCTTGCCTCCGTAGAGCCAATTTGTGCAGGGACAGATTAATTGCCAGCTTGTTTTGTGGGGCCCAAACGAACCAATCATTTCATCCACAGTCGTGTGGCAGACCCTGGCGCTGAAATGATTGGTTTGTTAAAGTGTGCATGTCCTGTTTATACAACATAAGGGTGGGTGGGAGGGCCCAAGGACAATTCCATCTTGCACCTCTTTTTTTTCTTTGAATTATGTACTTTTTGGGGCCTAGTTTTTCAAACTGCCATCCGTCTGCCACTGCAGTGTCACTCCTAGATGGGCCACGTGTTTGTGCCGCCCACTCGTGTCGCTTAGCATAGTCATCCATCTACCTCAGTGCAACCTTTTGGACATAAAAACAGTATTGTGAGGTGTGAGGTGTTCAGAATAGACTGGAAATGAGTGGAAATTAAGATTTTTGAGGTTAATAATAGCATAGGAGCAGAAAAATCAACACGTTCTGTGATTTTAGCTGTTTTTATCTTTTTAAAAAAAAAAATACAGATCCAAAACACAAAACCCAGAACCCAAAACACCGAAGGGTGGTTTTGGCAAAACCAATCCAGATCCAAAACACGAAGAAAGATCCAGATCCAAAACCAAAACACAAAAAGTGGCCGGTGCACACCCCTAATATATATATATATATGATCTCCAGACTACTTTTTATTGTCAATTTTACTGCACACTACTTTCACTCAATTTCGAGATTATTTACAGTTGTACTTTGTAGTTTGATCTGTTGCCTGTGCTTAAAAGTTTCACTCCAATACTGAAACTGGAAAATAATGAAGCACCTGTGGCCTCAAAATGATTGGCATTCCAGAGAATTATCTAACTGAAATAAATCGGATTGCATTCAGGAATATTCAATAACAGCAGATGATGATTATCTGCTTGTGTGAAAATATTTTCCTGTAACAGACCAGAACAGTCTATTTCTGTCCACTCCTCCTGACCTGAGTGTGTTTTATTTTTTGTTTTTAACTTATATCTATTTAATATTTACTGTAGAAAAGTTTGTTTCATGGTGTGGGCCGTAGACAGCATGTCCGGGCCCCATTACTATCGGGGGTGGGGGGGGAGGGGGGCATTGCATATTCGCGGGAAGCGTGGCCACGCCCCCTTAGAAAAAACCCACTATTTGCAGCGCACTGGGAAGGGGGGCGCTGTGAGCCCCTCAGCCTGGCACAAATCCAGGGGAGGGGCACAGTCAGTGAGATCGCTCCCCCCACAGGCAGGGGAGAGGAGCTTAGCGACATCAATCTTCCGGGTCTCCCACTGCAGTACACCACACAGCAGGGTGTGCTGGACTGCTGACAGATAAGAGGGAGGGGGGACAGCGTCACACCCGGGCCTCCTCCGGGCCACTCCAACAAGCCCGGGCCCGGGTAATTAGTACCCACTCCCCTTCTCTCTTGTCAGCACTGAAAATGGGCGTCTCAGGACTTGCACAGTTTGGCACACGCTATTGCACTAGGGGAAGGCTGAAACTGGCATTCACGTATTATTGCTGATGCGACTCAGCAAAAAATCGCAACCCTGGTTCCATAACACCACCTCTGATTGGCCCCAGGGGGAGAATTTCAGGGAGCATGGAGCAGATAGTAAAGGGAGGTCTGAGATTTGGGTAGGGAAGAGAGGAACACATAAGTAAGTGGGGTCTAGTTACTAAGCAGTGTTAGGAGACAAAGTGAAAAGTGATAAGATGCCAGCCAATCAGCTCCCTACTGCCATCTCACAGGCTGTGTTTGAAAGATGACAGTTACAAGCTGATTGGCTGGCACCTTATCACTTTTCACTCTGTCTCCTAACACTGCTTAATAACTTGACCCCTAAGTAAGTAAGGACACGACAAAGAAAAGTTACGAAGGGGAATAAAAAGGGAGGAAATCTTAGGGCAATTAAGGTAACATAAATCCTGAGGAAATAAGTGAGTCAAGGAAGGAGCTAATACAAATCACAAGGTGTGCAAAAGTAAAAAAAACAAACAGGGTGTAATAGAGACAGATATAAGAATAATTTTGATTGTGACATACTGCTGAAATGCCCTGTTAGACCTCTAGGTGGCACCACACTGTATACAGTTGTTAACTGTTCTACCAACAGTGTGCTAAATGGTAATGTTTAAAGACAGCATTGCTGCTCAGTCTGGAGTAAAACACGTGACTTGAGAAACTGCTTTGTTACGTAAAATAATTCACACTGTTTTTATGTGTTTTCCAATTGACTAAGAAACTGGTACAAGACGAAAATAAAAGAGAATGGAATGGTAAAAAAAAAAAGATGCACCAAGTCACTGTGCAAGTGCAGTATTTTTAGTTATTGTTGATAAACAATTCCCTTTTATAAATATTAGAAAACCGACCTATGTTTTTCTGAAAGACTTTTCCCTTATTGACTTTAAATAAGTTTTACATGTCCTCAGTGCTAACAGGCCCCAATATAGTCACTGACCCAAAGTGTCAAACAGCTATATCTTGTCCAATCTGGCTGTACACGTGCTTGGCTAAATCATATGGTAATCCTTTGACTTGCAAATAGGCACCTGGAGCATCAATTGCCATTATAGACCATGTATTTTATGTTTAGTTTTACCTGATCATGTTATTATTTACCTGTTTTAATAACCCATGTTAGATGCTAATCTATAACGGTTGGCTCCCGCTATTCCACATAAGAGTTGACTTACTTTACTTGTTGATTAGAGCCAAATTCTGATCACTGTCCCCTCAAACAAGATTAGATGCGGCTATATACCTAAAAGTACTTACCTGGCTGAATATACTAGTATTTATGCAACATGTCTCATGGCTTCAAACTAGGGTTGTGCACCAGCCACTTTTCGTGTTTTGTGTTTTGGTTTTGGATCTGGATCTTTCTTCATGTTTTGGATCTGGATTGGTTTTGCCAAATCACCCTTCCGTGTTTTGGGTTCTGGGTTTTGTGTTTTGGATCTGTATTTTTTTTTTAAAAAAAAGCATAAAAACAGCTAAAATCACAGAATTTGTGGGTTTTTCTGCTACTATCCTATTATTAAACTCAATAACCTTAATTTCCACTCATTTCCAGTCTATTCTGAACACCTCACACTAGTGTTTTTATGTCCAAAAGGTTGCACCGAGGTAGCTGGATGACTATGCTAAGCGACACGAGTGGGCGGCACAAACACGTGGCCCATCTAGGAGTGACACTGCAGTGGCAGACAGGATGGCAGTTTGAAAAACTAGGCTCCAAACAGTACATAATGCAAAGAAAAAAAGAGGTGCAAGATGAAATTGTCCTTGGGCCCTCCCACCCACCCTTATGTTGTATAAACAGGACACGCACACTTTAACAAACCAATCATTTCAGCGCCAGGGTCTGCCACATGACTGTGGCTGAAATGATTGGTTCGTTTGGGCCCCCACAAAACAAGCTGGCAATTAATCTGTCCCTGCACAAACTGGCTCTACAGAGGCAAGATGTCATCCTCATCCTCCTCATTCACCGATTCTTCACCCTCTTCAGTGTTGTGTACATTCTCATCCTCACAGAGTCCACCACCACAGGTCCTTCTGTACGTTCTGGAGGTTGGTCTCCCTGGAAGAGTTGATAATTCATTTTTATGAACATCATCTTCTCCACATTTTGTGGAAGCAACCACCTACGCCTTTCGCTGACAAAGTTCCCGGCTGCACTAAACACTCTTTCGGAGTACACACTGGAAGAAGGGGGGCAACTCAGATAAAATAAAGCCAGTTTGTACAGGGGCCTCCAAATTGCCTCTTTTTCCTGCTCCATCTTAGCTCCTCCTTCACTTTCTCCAGCTCCTTCTGCAAAAGCCTGATGAGGGGAATGACATGACTCAAGCTGGCAGTGTCTGAACTGACTTCATGTGTGGCAAGTTCGAAGGGCTGGAGAACCTTGCACAACACAGAAATCATTCTCCACTGTTCTTGAGTCAGGTGCATACCCCCTCCTTTGCCTATGTCATAGGTGGATTTATAGGCTTGAATGGCCTTTTGCTGCTCCTCCATCCTCTGAAGCATATAGAGGGTTGAGTTCCACCGCATCACAACCTCTTGCTTCAGGTGATGGCACGCAGTCGCTGAATGGCGAAAGTGGCCAGAAATTTTTCGGGCAACCCAAAGCATCTCCTGCACGCCCCTGTCGCTTTTCAGAAAATTCTGCACCACCACATTTATTGTGTGAGCAAAACATGGGACGTGCTGGAATTTGCCCAGATGTAATGCTCGCACAATATTGGTGGCGTTGTCAGATATTACAAATCCCAAGGAGAGTCTAAGTGGGGTAAGCCACTGGGCGATGATTTCCCTCAGTTTCTCTAAGAGGTTGTCAGCGGTGTGCCTCTTACTGAAACCGGTGATACACAGCATAGCCTGCCTTGGAACGAGCTGGCGTTTCTGAGATGCTGCTACTGGTGACGCTGCTGTTGTTGCTGCATAAGGTGATACCCAGTGGACTGTCACAGTCATATAGTCCTTAGTCTGCCCTGTTCCACTTGTCCACATGTCCGTGGTTAAGTGGACATTGGGTACAACCGCATTTTTCAGGACACTGAGGACACTTTTTCTGACGTTTCTGTATAGTCTCAGTATCGCCTGCCTAGTGAAGCGGAATCTAGACGGGACTACCTCCATCAATTGTCTAAATCCCACTGCACTAATGGCGGATACCGGATGCACGTCTAACACCAACATAGCAGTCAAGGCCTCAGTTATACGTTTTGCTTCAGGATGACTGCTGTCGTACTTCATCCTCCTCGCTAAGGACTGTTGGAGGGTCAATTGTTTAGTAAAAGTAGTGGTGTTCCTACTTCCTCTCTGGGATGATGAACGACTCCCACCAGCAGCAACAGCAGCAGAGGCAGCAGTAGGCATAGCAATGCAGAATCCTCCGGAGGAATCCCGGATAGGAGAGTCAGTCATGCCAGTGACATGGCCTGCAGGACTACTTCCGATCCTGACTAAGGAGGAAATTGACGAGGAGGGAGTTGACGGTGTGGTTTGCAGGCGCTTGCATACAACAGGATAAAGGGATTTAGGTGTTCCTGGACTGCTTACGGTCTTAGCCAAAGTTTCTGAACTTGACAGTATCTTTTTATGAACGCGCTGCAGGTGATGTATAAGGGAGGATGTTCCTAGGTGGTTAACGTCCCTACCCCTACTTATTTCACCTTTACATATGGTACATATGGCAAGACAGTTGTTGTCCGGATTTGGATAGAAATATTGCCAGACCAAAGAGGTGGAATGTTTGGTCTTCTGCCCAGGCATTACCGTAATGGGATTTTTCATCCCACGGACAACAACTGTCTCCACTGGAGCCTGATTTAAACAAACAACATCACCATCAGAATCCTCCTCGCCAACTTCCTCCTCAGCGCCAGCTACACCAGTATCCTCGTCCTGTTGTACTTCAACAGTGACATCTTCAATTTGCATATCAGCAAGTGGACTGTGGGTGCTCCTTTCAGCACTTGCAGAGGGCGTGCAAATGGTGGAAAGAGCCACCTCTTCCCGTCCAGTGCTGGGAAGTTCAGGCATCGCAACCGCCGCCACACTTGGACTCTCCTTGGGGATTTGTGATATCTTCTTAGAACGCACAGTTCTTCGCTGTGCTTTTGGCTGCTTAAGTCATTTGATTTTTGTAGCAGTAGGAGGGCTTCCATCGTCATGTGAAGCTGAACCACTAGTCATGAACATAGGGAAAGACCTTAGCCGTTCCTTGCCACTCCGTGTCGTAAATGGCATATTGGCAAGTTTACATTTCTCCTCAGATGATTTAAATGTTTTTTTAAGGTCATTTTCCTGAACTTTGTCATTTGGGATTGTATATGCCCTCTACTATGACATTGGGCATCGGCCTTGGCAGACGACGTTGATGGCATGTTATCGTCTATGTTATGACTAGTGGCAGCAGCTTCAGCACTAGGAGGAAGTGGTTCTTGATCTTTCCCTATTTTATTTTTATCGGAGAGAGTTTGGTCCTCCATTTATGTTATATTGATATATACGTGCGGCTAAGGCGCACACAAACAAAGAAAATATATTTTTATTTTTGTTGGATACTAGTGCACTTTGTGGGTTACACCACCCTTTAAGAAATGAGCCAGCCGGCTCTTTACTCATGGGACACAGGCGCATGCTTGGCACTGCTCCTTTGTTGATGCACATGCAGCTACAGTGCACACAATTCACAAAGACAGAAATTTTTTTTTTTTTAATTTTTGTGGAGCGCACTTTGAGGGTTACACCACCTTTTAACAGACAGACGCATGCTTGGCGCTGCTGCTTTGAGGATGCACATACAGTGCACACAATTCACAAACACAGAAGAAAATGTTTTATTTTTGTTGGAGTGCCCTTTGGGGGTTACACCACCCTTTAACAGACAGACGCTTGTCGCTGCTGCTTTGAGGATGCAGGTGCGGCTACTGCGCATACATTTCACACACAAACACAGAAAAAAAGATTATTTTATTTTGGTTGGAGCGCACTTTGGGGGTTACACCACCCTTTAACAGACAGACGCACGCTTGTCGCTGCTGCTTTGAGGATGCAGGTGCGGCTACAGCCAACACAATTCACAAAGACAGAAAAAAAAAGAATTTTTAATTTTTTGTGGAGCGCACTTTGAGGGTTACACCACCCTTTAACAGACTGACGCACGCTTGTCGCTGCTGCTTTGAGGATGCAGGTGCGGCTACTGCGCATACATTTCACACACAAACACAGAAAAAAAGATTATTTTATTTTGGTTGGAGCGCACTTTGGGGGTTACACCACCCTTTAACAGACAGACGCACGCTTGTCACTGCTGCTTTGAGGATGCAGGTGCGGCTACAGCCCACACAATTCACAAAGACAGAAAAAAAAGAAGAATGTTTTATTTTTTTGTGGAGCGCACTTTGAGGGTTACACGACTCTTTAATAGACAGATGCACACTTGTCGCTGCTGCTTTGAAGATGCAGATGCGGCTACTGCGCATACATTTCACACACAAACACAGAAAAAAGGAAGAATATTTTATTTTGGTTGGAGCACACTTTGGGGGTTACACCACCCTTTAACAGACAGACGCACGCTTGTTGCTGCTGCTTTGAGGATGCAGGTGTGGCTACAGCACACACAATTCACAAAGATAGAAAAAAAAGAAGAATTTTTTATTTTTGTCAGAGTGCACTTTGGGGGTTACAGCACCCTTTAACGGACAAGACAGCCGGCCCTTTAGTTATGACACAGGTGCATGCTTGGCGCTGCTCCTTTGTTGATGCACGTGCAGCCACAGTGCACACAATTCACAAACACAGAAAATAATTCCTCCACCATTCTGTCAGTGGTGACAGTATCATATGCAGTAACAGTAGACATGTGAGAAATTGACATTGTTGGCACGTCCTTCAGTCCAGACCAGATGTCCAAACCGGCCCTTGACTTATGACACAGGCGCACGCTTGGTGCTGCTGCTGTGTTGATGCACGTGCGGCTACTGCGCATACATTTTGCACACAAACACAGAAAAAAAAGAATTGTTTATTTTTTGTAGAGTGCACTTTGGGGGTTACACCACCCTTTAACAGACTTTTGGGACACAGTTGCACGCTTGGCGCTGCTCCTTTGTTGATGCACGTGCAGCCACAGTGCACACAATTCACAAACACAGAAAATATTTTTTTATTTTATTTGGAGTGCACTTTGGGGGTTACACCACCCTTTAACAGACGAGCCAGCCGGCCCTTTACTTATGACACAGGCGCACGCTTGGCGCTACTTTGTTGATGCACGTGCGGCCACAGTGCACACAATTCACAAACACAGAAAATAATATTTTATTTTGTTTGGAGTGCAATTTGGGGGTTACAGCACCCTTTAATGGTCAAGATAGCCGGCCCTTTACTTATGACACAGGCGCACGCTTGGCGTTACTTTGTTGATGCACGTGCGGCTACTGCGCACACAATTCACAAACACAGAAAAAAAATTTTTTTTTCTTTGGAGTGCACTTTGGGGGAGCACCCCTGAGGCACAGATCACCCCCTCTAGGACTACAGCCTTTATGGAACACTGCACAACACAGTCCAGCCAGCCCCTATAGACTTTGGAGTGGACACAGCCCCTATGGACAACTGACTGCACAACACAGCCCAGCCAGCCCCTATGACAGCAGCACAACACAGCCCAGCCAGCCCCTATGGACAACAGCAGCATAACACAGCCCAGTCATCCCCTATGGACTGAGAGGTTACAGCCCCTATGGACAACAGCAGCACAACACAGCCCAGCCAGCCCTAGCTCCCACCCTCCTCTTCACTGTCCAAAGCCGGAGTGAGAAATGGCGCCGACGCGGGGACCTTTTATAGGATCCAAAACCCGCGAGATCCGGAAGGCGGGATGATGACGGTTTGCCTCGATTTCAGTTCCGAGTCAGGCGGGAAAAGTCGAGCCTGACTCGGATACGACTCGGATCGGGGGGGCTCGGGGGGTTCTGATTTCAGAAATCCGAACCCGCTCATCCCTACTTCAAACTGTCTTACATTGCACTACAATAACCACTGTAACATTGGAAATAGTATACATTCACCTGGACTCCTGACCCTTGGGACACTGTACTTGAGTCTATGCCACTAAAGGATCATGATTTGACCTGTATGATTTTGATGAAATGTCAGGACATAAACTAACATTATGAATAAAAGCTGCTTTTTAAATGTGAGTTCTCTGGGCCTGATTCAGACCCGGTCGCAAGCACTGAGCACTCGCAACTGGGTCGATGGTGGCTCACAGCACATGCACACGACGGAGCCGGCTCAGTCGTGCGCCTGCACGAGACCCGGATAGCGACGGGCAATCCACAGGGGGCGAGCTGTCAATGTTGAGTGACAGCTTGCCCCCTTTGGTGGGCCGGCCGGGGGGGTGGCTGCCCAAACGGAAGCATTACCATGAGAACGCCTGCCGTTTGGGGCGGCCCCACTGACATCACAAGTGATGTCAGTGGAGAGCTTCTGGCTGAAAGCTCTCTGGGGCTTGCGATTAATGAGACCCTACCACAAGGGTCTTGACGCAAGCCCGATGGTCGCGCTGGTCTTGACCATTGCGACCATCATCATGGCCGCTCGCTGTAGCTGTGGCCATGATGATGGCCGCTCCAAAATTAAAAAAGCCCGGCCCTGATTCAGAGTGAGCGCTCTGTCATGCGCATGTGCTGTGGGCCACCATCGACCCGGTTGCGAGCGCTCAGCGCATGCGACCGGGTCTGAATCAGGCCCTCTGTTCAGTGTCCAAAGGATGAACACGATTTTGATTCAAAGCCATGTTCACTGTAAAGAATTCTTTTATTTGGAAATATTTTATAGAGAACTATTTGTGTGTCTGTCTGTCTCGTTTCTGATATATGCACTGCTGAGTCAATGGCCACACCTGCAGAACTGATGATTTTCTTACTGTATAGCTGTCAAAATCAGATTATTGAGATTGCAGTGTATTTAGTTTAAGTGTGTTATAATATCTTGACATGCAAGACATGCACATCCAGACCACAAGCCCCACGGGGCATGTATTTTACTTCTTCCTTCTGATGTCTAGACTCAAATTAAAATTGTTTTCATTTCTTTCTCTAGAATGTGCTGTAGACGTATGCGTCCAGTCCTACATTCTTAGAGCTTGCTTCTTCCTGTGACCAGATTTAATCCGTTATTTTAGTCACTAGTATGTTTGTTATTTCTAGAATGTGATTAGTAGTTTTTTCATTGTCCAAATTTTGTATATATTAATAATGTGCAGGGGCGGATTGGCTTGTAAAGTCACTGGGAAGTTTCCTGGGAGACCGATTGGACTGTGGGGCCGAATGCTGCATGTGGCTCTGCTCCCAGTAGTTCATCATTATTTTTTCTGACAGGTGCTGGCAGCCCACCGGCTATTGTCACAGGCCCTCGGCTAGGAGGAGAACTCCTCCATTCAGCAGTTCAGTTCCATACACCCACCCTGACAGAATTGTGCAGCGCTGACACGCAGCAGATTCCTCCCTCCCATCCGCAGGAACCCCTACCCCCCCCACAGGTTCCCTGCTCCTGCTCTCACAGCTGCTAACTCCCTTCTGACATCTGCAGCACCCCGACCCCCACACATGTTCCATGCTCTCTCCTCTCACAGCTCCTAACTCTCTCCTGATATCCACGGCACACCCCGCCCCCCCCCCCCTTCCTCCATAGAGGTTCCCTGCTCCAGCTCTTACAGCTCCTAACTCCATCCTGATATCCGCGGCACCCACCAACCCTCACTCCCCCACACAGGTTCCCTGCTTTCAAAGCTCCTAACCCCCTCCTGGCATTCAGGGCACCCACCCCCCCATTTCTCCCCCACACAAGTTCCCTGCTCCTGCTCTCAGAGATCCTAACGCCATCTTGACATCTGCGGCACCCCATGACCCCCCCCCCACACACACAGGTGCCCTGCTCCTGCTTTCAAAGCTCCTAACTTCCTCCTGACATCCATTGCACCCCCGACCCCTTCCACACAGGCTACCTTCCCCCTCCTCTCACAGCTCCAAACTCCCTCCTAACATCTGCAGCTCCCCTCGACCACCCCAGCACAGGTTCCCTGCTCCTGCTCTCTCCTCTCTCAGGTTCCCTGCTCCCCTGCTCCTGTCTCTCCTGACATCCGCGGCACCCCCAACACCCCCTCCCCCACACAGGTTTCCTGCTCGTGCTCTCTTCTCTCACAGCTCTAATCTCCCTCCTAACATCCATGCCCCCCGACCAGCCATCTTCCCCTCCCTGGAAACCTCTCCCTCCTCTGCCCAATCCCGCTCCCCTGGCTACTCAGAATCCCCTGCCCAACCTCCCTCCCCTGCCCAGTCAGCCTCTCCTGCCCAACCTCCCTCCCCTGCTCAGTCAGCCTCCCATGCCCAACCTCCCTCCCCAGCCCAGTCTGCCTTCTCTGCCCAACCTCCCTCCCCAGCCCAACCTCCCTCCCCAGCCCAACCTCATATCCCTGTCGACTCCCCTTCATCGGAGGAGTCGTGCTATGTGGCCTCTTCCACCCAAGGTCAAAGTGTCATCTCCGTGCCTGGTGGGGATATTTGGGATGCTTACCATGTGGATCAAGGTACATAATAAAGCAGTCATAATTGATCAAACATGTAGAAGTAATGTTTGTATTTGCTGGATTTAAATTGTAAAATGTATGGTGAAGTAAGGTCTATCTTAGGGCCTGATTCAGAGTAGAGATGTGCGCCAACCCCTGTGTTTTGGTTTTGGTTTTGGATCTGTATCTCCTTGTGTTTTGGATCTGTATTTTTTTTATCAAAACTGATAAAAACAGCTAAAATCACATAATTTGGGTTTTTGCTTGTTCCTACAGTATTATTAACTTCAATAACATCCACTCGTTTCCAGTCAATTTTGACCAGTTTACACAATATTGTTCATCAATATAGGCCAAATCAACTCACAAGTACGTTCAACAGAAAACAATACAACAGAGAAATTTATTAAAAATCATACGCGGAATATTCTTTCTCAAAACAATTAATCGGAGTTAACAAGCAGCAAACAAAAAACCCTAAACCATGTGTAAATAGCAACAGCAGACATGAATGACCCCTACACAAGTGCACATGCCTATATTCAGTGCCAAATTTGTATTCCCCTCCTGGGAGTGCTGGGCCACCGATGACTGGCCCATGTAAAGCCCCGATCAATCAGCCTCTTTGTTGAGCAGTTCCCCGAAATCTCCCCAACCATTGAAAACAGTGCTCCGTACCTGCGAGTCATAAACAGTGCAGGGTACAGTGCAGGTCAGATTCAGTGCAGGCCAGATACAGTGCAGGTCGGATACAGTGCGGGTCGGATACAGTGCGGGTCGGATACAGGGCCTGATTCAGACCCGCTCGCAAGCAGGTCGATGTTGGCCCAGTGCGCATGCGAATGACGAGGCGGCTCCATCGTGCACATGCGCGATACCCGGATAGCGACGGCAAGCCGTTGCTCCGGGTCTCGCTACAAGGGGGGCGTGCTGTCGATGTTGAGTGACAGCATGCCCCCTTTGGTGAGCGGGCCGGGGGCGTGGATGCCCAGACGGAGGCGTTCCCATGGGAACGCCTACCATCTAGGGCCGGCCCCACTGACATCACTGTCAGAGCCAAAAGCACTCTTGGGCTTGCGGCAACGAGACCCTAACACAAGAGTCTCGTCGCAAGCCCAATGGTCGCGATGGTCTTGACCATCGCGACCATCTGGCCGCTCGCTATAGCTCTAAAAAAAGAGAAGTACAGCCCTGATTCAGAGCGAGAGCTCTGTCAGAGCGTCCAGCTCTGAATCAGGGCCACAGTGCGGGTCGGATACAGTGCAGGTCAGATTCAGCAGGGGCGTATCTATAATGGGTGCAGGGTGTGTGGGGCACATGGGCCCCTGGGTCCATGGGGGCCCCGCACCGCACACCCTGCACCCATATTATTTAAAACTCACCTGTCCGTGGTTCCGCGTCGGGTGTAAGCACTGTACAGAACACTGGAAAATTGCTGCCGCGGCCATTTTTCCGGCATTCTGCACATGCGCAGTAGACTACTGCTTCTGTGGTGGCCGGCCAGCCGCGTCATTCGGCTGCCAGTCGCCAAGGAGAGAGGAGGGGGCCCTGCACGGGGAATGCACATGGGCCCCCTCCTCTCTTAAGATGCCCCTGAGATACAGTGTGGGATACAGTGCTAGTCTGATATAGGGCATGATTCTGAGGTGGACACTATTGCAATTCGCACGCAGACTGAGCGATTGTTAGCCATTGCGCATACGTATGCATCGCAGTGCATGTGTGCGAAGGCACCTGTGCTATCCCGCAGCAATCACCGAGCGAGTCCACAGACCACAGAGGCCCACTGCAAACTGATTGACAGGAAGTGTCCATTTTGGGGTGTTCATGGGGGGTGGTTAAGGAAACGCAGGCGTGCCTGGGCGTTTGAACGCCATTTCATAAATTTCATAAATTAGCCACTGCAAGTGCATATGCAGCCCTGCGTGACAGAAGAGTTCCCTAGGCTGCGGCAGGTCACACCTGCCGCAAGGGTAAAATAGCCACTGATGTCCTTCGATGTTACCGATATTCAGAGATGGACGGATTTGTACAGCCACACACAAGCAGCTGTGCAAATCCATCCATCTCTGATGCAAATGCAGAAGGAGGTGTCAGACAGCTTGTTGCTGCATCTGCGTGATCCCATCACTGCAAACAAGGTTGCAGTCTGAGATCACCATTGGAACAATCGCAATCATCTATCTGTATTATTTTACATTTGGTCAGGCTGTGGGAGCTAATTTTTTCAGCAGCCTGGGCAGTGCTTGGTCATGCACACCCCTTGCTGCATTTGCAAGGCCGAAGGTCACAGACTGGGATTATCATAGCGACCATTGATTGCGATGGTAGATGGCGCCAGGCCACCAGCCAGCTGAGTAAGCCTCCCCTTGCATGGCAGCACCACAAATATAAGGAAAAAAGAGATGGCACTCCATAGTGGAAAAGTGTTTAAATGAACAAAATCATCAGTACATATATGGTCGAGGTTTCAAGGTCCTACGACCTCTTCATCATGACTGTAAAAAAGATTACAGATTAGTAGAGAATCAAAAATCATCCAAATCAAACAGGTTACAGACTCAAGACCCTGAGATGTGATAACGGTGGATAATATCTCAACAGAGAGGTGGAATAATTTATAAGAAAATAGAGCAGCAATTGACCATTTCCTATACTCCTAAGCAAAATGGTTAGTTGAGAGACCAAGTTGCATTCTAAAGGACGCAGGCCTAGACACGCAATTTTGGGTGAAAGTAGTGTTCGCTGCAGTTTATCTCAAGAACCATTCTCCTACAGTTGCCCTAAAGGACATAACACATATTGAAGTGTGGTCTAAGAGAAAACCAAGTGTCAGACATCTCAGAACTTTTGGAAGTACAGCCTATACCAAAGGTAAAAGATAAAAGCTGGGTTCAAAGTCAGTAGAGCATCATGCTTTGCTATTGCCATGAAAGCAAAGGTTACTGATTGTAGAATCCAAATGCCAAAAGATGTTATCTTTAAATAAACAATGCAAATTGAAGAAAAGTTGGAAGCTGATATGTCATTGTACATACAGCAACTGAAGACATATTTGAGTCAGACTACCAGCATGGAAGTTCAGCCACATAGAAAGATCTTCTGCAAGATTTAACATTGGCAAACCACCTAAGAGGTACGATAAGGAATTTGCAAAAATTGCATTCAGTGAGCCTCTAGATATTCAGAAGCCAAAACTAAAGTCTGATTGGTGTGAATGGAAATCCAAGATAAGCAAAAAGACTTTGCAAGACTTAAAAACCAGAAGTGTGAAAAGCATCAAGAATAATGTTAGTTGCAGCAGTCCCAAGTTTGTGCATCGTGAGACTGTTGTTAAGGCCCATGCTATGAATAAAGGAACTTTTGCTAAAGTATCTTCAGAGAAGGCCAAGCTATCACAAGATACTGTATGTTGATGCCATGTCTGTAATATTGGGTGCAATTGCTGCCAACTCTGCATCACCCCCATCTAGGCATATCTAAATATACCTGTTATGAAAATTTCTTGCTATTTGTGCTAATAATTTTGAACCTGGCAAATGACATGGTTCGAGGACTACATATACCTTCTCCCATGAACAACATAAACTGCTATCCAGTGCTAGATCAACAACAGGGTGGCTGGGGCAGTCATCCAGGGCCCAACGCATGGGAAGGGGCCACACACATAACTATATTGCCAGCATGGAGGGCACTGTGGCATATGTGACAGGTCGTTTATGTGTGGTATAATGTGAACTGGAGTCATTACAGTGTTTTTTACATATTTGTGGTACTGGGATAATTTACACATTATACATTTTAATAACATAATCAGCACTTGACACTTAAAATTTTATTGGTGGGGTTAGTTCTGGACCCCCCACAGACCTTTATCCAGCCTTGCTGGTGTCACAGTACCGTTAGTTGTACATATTTGTGGCAGGGCCAGTGAGACATCAGGCAGGCCCATGTACTGAGAGGGCATGGCAATCACCTTGGTGTACATTCCTTTGGCTAAGTGCAGCATTACAGAGGGGGATGTCGTGCATGGGTATGCCACCCCTGCACTCCTGGTCCCGGAGTTTGTACTTATTGTATCAACCAATGTTCAAGTCTATGCATTTGACATAAACAAGGCACACAGTTGTAGGGCCAAGATGATACATAAACAGTAGTCATACATTACTATGAAATAACCTGTACTGTACAGTATGTAAAAGTGGAGGACATTCAGGCTTCAGGTTATACTAGATGCTATCAATGTATAGGATACCTCATTCAATTCTCCTACAGTATGCAAACTACTTTCACTAGACAACAACATTGATTCATATCTAACTACAGAGAGAAAGCAGTGGGGAAATCTAAATGTGGAATAAACTAATAACTTCCGCTGCTTTAGGAGACACTAGTAATTTTGACTTTTAAAAATGTGTTTTTAATTAAGATTAATTTAATAATGTATATGTGTAATTTCTTTGACAAAAGTTTTGTAGGTGATTATTACAATTTGTGATAGTATCTGTCACTATCAACTTCAGGGCCAGATTATAGGGGTCCGACAAGGGCAGTCGTCATGGGAACCCCACGCCTAGGGGCCCCCCACACAGCAGCAGCAGCTGCACCAGAGCAGGCACCATGTTATTAAGCCCCACCCATTTCAGGACAAAATGCCGCGATTTATGGGTCAATCAGTTGGAGGCAGAGCCAATAAGATGTGATTCCATTAAAATGGTGTCATTTGGCCCTGCCCTTGTCTGACTCATGAATTGCATCATTTTGCCGCGAGGGGGCGGAGCTTAATAACATGGTGCCTTCCTGCCAGGTTCCGTCCCCATCCCATCCATAATATGCAGTGCAGATACTGCAAAGTAACTGTGTGTGACTCGTGTGTGTATATACGAGGTATGTCTATTAAATAACTAGACTGATTAAATAACTCATCTTCAATATACTCCCCATATGCACTAATACTTCGCTGTAGTCTTGTTTTCCACTGGTCGAAGGCATGGAGCAAATCAATTTCTGTTAGTTGTTTCAACATATCTGCCATTCAAAATGTGTCCCTTTAAGCACTGATTTAACTTTTTGGAAAAGATAAAAGTTGCAAGGTGCTAAATCGGGCGAATATGGAGGATGTTCAAGTGTAGTAATGTGATTGTCAGTCAAAAACTGCGTCACAGAAAGTGCTGTGTGAGCAGGCGCATTGTCCTGGTGAAGAATGAACCATTTTTCC
The DNA here is from genome assembly GCA_031769625.1 of Taudactylus pleione. NCBI lineage: Eukaryota > Metazoa > Chordata > Amphibia > Anura > Myobatrachidae > Taudactylus > Taudactylus pleione. The sequence continues at coordinate 4,767,521 of JAUIMM010000364.1, read as the reverse complement.
ACAGTTGCTTCTTACTAAATCTTTCTCTCAGCTTTTTCAAAACTTCCTTATAATAATGCTGGATAACTGTTGTGCCTTCTGGAACCCATTCTTGCAAAATTACACCCTTGAAAAAATTTTACAAAAAATTTCAAATTGACACATTGTTCAACTTATAAACTTAACATTTTTCCGGCACTCTACAGAAAACACAACCAAATTAAATGGCGACTTACAATCAACTGGACATCATAGAGTGTTGCTGCTTGTCATGCAGGTTCAGACAAGTTCAAGGTTACTACGTATGCTGTTAGAACCGGTTCTGACTGCTTTGTTTACAGGTGAAATCACAGTCTCGTTATTTTATAGACATATCTCGTATGTACAGTATGTGTGTGTGTGACACATGCATGTGTGGTGTATATATGTGTTTTTCTGTGTGAATATATGTATGTATGTGTGTGTAAGTATATAAATATATGCATGTGTGGTGTGTGTATATATGTGTGTATGTATATTATTATATTAGAAATCTGCCCCGATAATTTCCACAGTCTCCGTACTTTAGTGTGGGAATGTAGAAATTATATGATAATGCTTTTTTTTTGTAACTTGACAGTGAAACTGTACACCATTCTGCGATGGCGTATGGCCCCAGATAGCTGGCTATGACAGGGCTAAGTGACCCAGGTGCAATGCGATATTGTAGCTTGCACTTCAATCCCTTTAAATCCCTTTAGTACATACTGAGAAGCGGTATGTACATGGATTTTCTCTGCATTTGCCCATTTTCTTAATTTAGTACATAGAACCCACTGTCTCGTTAAAGCCTTCCAGCCCTCTTAACTCCTCTCTCCAGGGGCGGATTAGGATGGAAAACCAGCCCGGGTAATTTCTGGCTGCAGCCCTAATGAGGGTGGGTCTGTTGAGGAGTTGAGGTCTGTGGAGGGGAGCGGGATACTCCCTCCTCATAGGGCTTGATACTGTGATTCTGAGTTGGAAGCAGTCGCGGTCTTCCTTGCATCTATTGATGCAGTTGGATCTGTGACTTAGGAGCTGATTCAGACCCGGACGTTAAGCCCCGAATGCACGCTATGGCAGATAATAGCAGATATGCGCATGTGTCAATATGCACATGCGCGAGTCACTCACTGCAGTCGGGAATTGTGCGCTCGTAGTACAGAGACTGGACGCTACTTTGAGTGACAGATAGTGCCGTTTGTGGGTGATAACAGGGGAAGGTGCTTGTGAACGGGGGAGTGGATGCGCGAACACAGGCGTGTCTGGGCGTCTAAACGGCGTTTTATTGGTGTACACAAGTAGCAAAGGAGCGTCATTGTACACGTCACTTGGTTGATTTTTAGTCAGCACTGATCGCAGTGCTTGCGGTGGGGTAGGGTCTACCTCAAACGCTGCGTGCAGCTACGATGGCTCTCGATGTTACTGATTAATCATACACTTCCCGGAGATGACGTGTGTTAAGAAAGAAAGGTGGGCGCCTTTATACTGGCGTGCGTTTGCTCTGCCGTCGCTCTCTAAGGCATAGAGGACGTCCTTACACCAGACAGTGCGATTGCGGCATTTGCATACCCGGACCCTTGTGGCTGCGTGAGAGTGCAAGTTAGCCTCCGGGGTCTGAATCAGCTTCTTAGTGCTAATGCCACTACAATGCCCTTCTCTGGTGTACATCCATGCATCCGAATATGCAAGGACTGAGACACCCACTGTCAGTGTGCACAAATGCTGCAATCCTGCTTTGTGCACCTTTAGACTCCAACATCAGTTGCGCCAGTGAAACGTGCACCAACTACACTAGGTCCAGATTATCTAAGTATGGCCTCCAATGTGAGCGATTCAGCGTCTCTACATGAAACCACTTTCCACAACATTGCTGTGTCACTCCACTAACACGCACATCGATATATCTACATCTGATTAGTCTATCCCGTGTAACCAAACAGGAATTCTCAACACATTTCTGATCCACTTTGTGAGTGAGTCCGAATATGTACAGAACATCTATACAAACACCATTGGGATGTATGTGTGGAAGGCTGTGCTGGGATCACGTGTTTGAGCCCAGCATCAGCCGAGGTGCAGGCAGGAGGGATGTGTCCTCTGCGGGACACATCCGTTGCCGGCGCTGGGACAGTAATGTCCCTAGCGTCGGTGCAGACACCGCGGGCACCTGGTGAAGGGACCGCCTGGTCTCTTTCACCAGTGCCGGCGGTACTGTGGCGCCGGGAGAAGCTTGGCTCCGGGCGCAAGCTCAGCGGAGCTTGGCGCCCGGCAGCCAAGAAGCGGCGGGTAGCCGGCGCTGGGAGAGAGTACCTGCTCCCAGCGCCGGTCAGGCGTTGGGCGCGGCGGGCGTTTGGCTCTGGCCGCGAGCCAAACCTGGCTCGCGGGCCAGCAGCCAATCAGAGGCAGACGCGACGAGCCAATCGCGGCACGCCGCGTCATAGCCCCGCCCACTCGCGCCGTCTTGTATTAGACGGCGCAGAGCGGGAAAGTTCAGTGCGGCGGCGGAGAGGGAGGAGAGAAGACCTCCCGAAGAGCAGAAGATCGGCGCGGCAACAGGGGCGGCGGCCGTGGAAGAGGCCAGAAGACACCGCTGTCAAGAGAGAAGACAAGCGGCGCCGGCTGGAAGAAGAGAAGAAGAGGTGGCGCCGCTGGCCAGGACGGGCCAGCGGCCGAAGAATGCGGCTGAGGACCGGAGAGGACTGCGGGGGAGGGAAGTAAAAGAGTGTCACGAAGCTTCCCCCCGCAGCCTCTTCCAACGTAGCAGGTAGGCCCTCCGTGAGGCCCACCATATACCCCCTTCCCTAGACCGCTAGGATTGTCGGGCGCTAGGCCCGTGGAGTATTGTCGGGCACTAGGCCCGTGGGCAATTAGTCGGGTACAAGGCCCGAGGGACAGTAGCGGGCATTAGGTCCCATAAAAGGATTGGCCCGTAATAAGGTGTGAGTGGCCTGGGTACTAGGCCCAGGCCACTAAATGATCGAGTAGGCGGGCACCAGGCCCGTGGCCATAAATCAGGCGTAGGCCTGTACCCATACAGGAGGGCACTAGGCCCTATATCTGAGCCCCAATAAAAGTGGTCTGGACATTAGGCCCAGGCCACTACCAGAGCCCACCGTTAGGCAGGCCACTAGGCCTGAGCTGCAAAATAGAGCGGGACTCTGGGCAGTAGGCCCAAGTCCCTTGAGTACCCTGCAGTAGGCAGGCATAAGCCCTGAGCCGCTGGTAAGACCCTGGGCATTAGGTCCAGCGCCCTGAGCCCATTAGGTAGCCCCCGCATAGATGATTAGAGGTGTGAGCAGTGGTGGAGAGCTGTACGGCTTGTGGTAGTGGTTTCCCCAGTCACCGAGAAGAGGAGCTGGCCAGCTCTGGATAGGTAGGTAGCAGACATTTAAAGAGACAGTACCGTGTTTTGCTCTTGTATATTTGGTCTGTGATTGGTGTTCCGTGCAGGGCAAAAGTTTAGTTGTTGTTATATCTGTCGCACTACACACACTGTAGGTTGAGGGTGATGCCGTTTTAGTATGTGTAGTTGCTTGACATAGGTTTAGGCCCTGCACGGCTGTGTTGTGTATCTCCTTACAGGGACCTGTAGGCGAGTGAGCGGACGAAGAGCAAGAGTGGACACGGTGAGGAATATCTGTGTGTACTGTCTCTCCCTGTTTGTCACTATCTATCTCCTTCCTTCTGGGCGGACGGTGAACCTTGCAACCCGGTGCAAGGACGGATCTTCACCTGGTGCGTGAGTACCGATAGGTGAAAATTCAGGATCTGAGGCCAAAAGTGCCAATGATGATCTTCACTTAAAACCTGAATTTATCCCCCGGTTCGGTAGGGCGCGTCGGTCGACGTGAGGAAGGATGGTACTCACCTCGTCTCCTTCCCCCTAGGTCATCGTGTCCGTGTTCTATTTGGAGGTTCCAGGACCGTCTGTTCAACACACGGCCTGAAGGTGAGAGGGTGCGACGCAAGGTAAGTAACAGACGTACACCTGCACGGCAGCAGGCATTGCACCGCACCCGCCCCTCACATATGCGCGGTACAACTCAGACAACAAACACTTCCCCTGCAACTCACTAACATGTTTGGACACCATAGATCACATGACTGTGCATTATTCCTCAACGAATGCAGTTTCCTACTTATCCGACAACTGCACTACTTCAAAATGTCACAGCACCATCTGTAAACAAATCCAACTGTAAACTCTAGCATCACTCTCAGGTGGTGATTTAATTCTGAGCGATATTAAATAGCCCCGGGAAGGAGTTCCCGAAACAATTCAATTGCCTGGGCTCTTAAGTCCGACTAGAACCACTTATGAGCCCTATTCAATTGAGCGGACCCGCAATACTTTTCCGCCTCCCAGACTTTTCGCCTACATCGCCTGTTTTGTAGGTGGAAAAGTATCACGCGCATGCCCGCTTTACACCGTATTCAATTTAAAAGTACGCGAAAACGGGACCCGGCGAAACGTGAACAGGCTGAAATACTGTCAGATTTGGGGAAATCAGCCTGACACCCCCCAAAAGATGCTCTGACATGGGGGTTAGCTATGGTATCCCCCGAATTGGCTTGCTGAAGGTATTTGGTGTTTTTAAATGGGCTCAATAGCTGCTAAATAGCGTTTTTCTATACCTGATTTAGACTAGTATTCAGGAGGTTTTTTTTGCATAAAATAACTTATCCCAGCAAATTTGGGGCACTTGAGAATGGAGGCCAGCATATTTAAAAGTTAAGTTGAAAAAATCGTGAAAAATCCACCTGTCGCAAGCACCTGTAATCAAAAAAGCACTTGGGGCATACGTGGGGACCCCCCCTCAGAGTCAAGTTCGCTAGTCTTTAACTTTGTCCCCCAACATTTTTTTTTACGCCCGCAAATTCAAAATAAATTTTTTGGGGTGTTCTTAAGTGTTTTTATTTTATTTTTTGATACAGTTTACCTTTGGGGGACTGTATGAAGGCTGCACGGAGGTCCCCGCAACATTGCACCCCAAAACCCCAATTCTGCACTTTTTTCCACCTAATTTTCGTAGGCGAAACTTTTCCGCTTATTACATTGCATTGACTTTCCGCAAAGGCGGAAAGTCTTTCAAATTGAATACGAAGAAAAGTCAAAACAGGCGAAAATGACGTCATCGGCGAAAAGTTTCCGCCAAAAACTGACTTTTCGCCTCAAATTGAATACGGGCCTAAGTCGGAGAATGTTGGTTAGCGTGCCTTAAGCTGGGTGACTAAAGTGACAGTCCGCAATGCTGTTAGCGCCACGCTAGGTCGGAAATAGCATAGTAGCCGACACTTTAGAAATCCTCTCAGTGTGCGCGGTCAATTGAATAGCTCAGGGACCTCCTTCCCGGGCTATTCAACATCACACTGGCTTGAATCGCCCCCACAGAACACAACTGACAAAATAACAGCACATCACCACCTCAATAACAGACATACTGTACACTGGCCCTGATTCAGAGCCGCTCGCTCTGAATCAGGGCCGTTCTTTTTTTTTTATTAGAACGGCCTCCTGGCCGCTCGCATAGCTGTAGGTGACCACCCACAGCTATAGCGAGCGTCCATGATGATGGTCGCGATGGTCAAGAGTCAGACCATCGCGACCATCGGGCTTGCGACGAGACCCTTTTGGTAGGGTCTCTTGGCCGCAAGCCCCAGAGAGTTTTCGGCTCTAACAGAGCCGAAAGCTCTCCCACTGACATCACTTGTGATGTCAGTGGTGCCCCCCCCAGATGGTAGGCGTTCTCATGGGAACGCCTCCATCTGGGCCGCCACCCCTCCGGCCCGCCCACCAAAGGGGGCGTGCTGTCACTCAACATCGACAGCATTCCCCCTTTGGTATGAGACCTGGAGCGACGGATTGCCCGTCGCTATCCGTGTCTCGTGCATGCACACGACGGAGCCGGCTCCATAGTGTGCATGCGCTCTGGGTCACCATTGACCCAGTTGCGAGCGCTCAGTGCTTGCGACTGGGTCTGAATCAGGCCCACATTTCAGAAAAAGTTTATCTATTTTAGTCACTTACACTGTGAGGTGAGAGCAGGAAAGGGGACCTGTGTGGAGGAGGGGAGGTCTGAGATGCCACAGAAGGGGGTAGGCGCAGTGTTTGGAGCTTTGAAGAGAGCAGGAAAGGGGACCTGTGTTTTAGGGGGGGGGGTGCCGCAGATGGGGTAGGGGAAGTGTTTGGAGCTGTGAACAAAGCAGCAAGGGGGACTTGTGTGGGAGAGGGGGCGGTCATGGAGTGGGGGGAGTTTTTAGAGCTGTGAAGGGAGCAGGAAAGGGAACCTGTGGGGGAGGGTGTGCTACAGAAGGGGTGAGGAAGTGTTTGGAGCCATGAAGAGAGTAGTAAGGGGGAACTGTGTGTGTGGGGGGTGCTGTTGATGGGGTGGGGAAAGTGTTTGGAGCTGTGAAGAGAGCAGGAGAGGGGATCTGTGGGGGAGGGGGGGTCAGGTGTGCCGCAGATGGGGTGGGGTGGGGGAAGTGTTTGGAGCTGTGAATAGAGCAGTAAGGGGGACCTGTGTGGGAGAGGGAGGGGGGGGTGTGCTGTGGAGGGAGTTGGGTAAGTGTTTGGTGCTGTAAAGACAGAGTTGGAAAGGGGACCTGAGGGGGACGGGGGGTCGGGTGTGCCGCGGATGGGGTGGGGGGAAATGTTTGGAGCTGTGCGAGGCAGGGAGAGAAAGCAGGGTGTTATTGCACATACAGTATTCACTACATTGCTTCCTACCTTCTCTCTTCTGGTCTAGCCTGCGCTGCTTGGATTTGCAATGCAGAGTGCACTGTGAGTGACAGCAGAAAGTGAAGCAGACGGGCCACGGAAAAGCTGGAGGTGGAGCAGTCAGTGGTGAATGTCAGGGCTCCGCAAAGGCTTATGGAAGGAGCTACTGCAGCTGGGCATGTGCAGCAGCTCCCCCATCAGCCATGTTTCTTTATTTACAGTGTTCTGCAAACTGTAATGCTGCCTGATCGGAGCGCGGCAGCAGGACTGGGAGCTGGGGGCCGGCGGCTGACGGGAGGAGTGTGCAAAGGGTGGCCGTCAGCCACTAAAGAGAACAAAGGGATCGACCCAGCGGGAAACGGCCCGGCATCCCGGTGGTCCAATCCGCCCCTGCCTCTCTCTTCCTCCTTCAACCCAACTTTTCTCCTTACTAATTCGGCCACAAACTCCATCCCTTTATGAATCGAAACTCTTGGCATGTCACCCATACGATGGGTACAGGATCATTGAGAGCTGTTGTGCCTACCCCTGTGACTCCCCACTGCCTGCTGACTCCTGTTACTGTACAGCTAGTTGACCTACCCTTTCCCCTGTACCAGTCACTCCCTGGTTATGGTTTTACTGTTATATTTGTATTTACGCTTTGTACTCACTTTAGTGCATTGCATTTATACCTTGTTTTTATCTCTATCGCTTGTACAGTGCTATGTACTCCTTGTGGTGCCTAACAAATAAATTATATTAATAATACTTTCATGAATTCTGTTTCACATACTTGAACATTGATTGGGTTAAGATGGATGTGCATGATCTTGTGCATGTAAATAATGTGTTTGAAGCATACTTGCCTACTTTTGAAAAAGCATTTCAGGGAGATTGTGAAAGCAGCACCTATGAGCGCGTGTTACAGTGGGCGTGTACTGATAAATCTGAGAGGCGTGTCCTAAACCTGACTTACATCCATATGTAAACCAGCCCAAAAGCAGTTAGTAAGGTCTGTGTGATGATGAAAACACACTAATACTTTTCAGAAATTCATAGGAATCATTGTGCCTTATAATAACCAATGCAGGGAAATTACACTAATTATCCCATTGGAATGTATATATCTCTGTTTTTTAATATAACAGCTTCATAATGGAGGTAAGGATGAAATGAGGGAGATTGTTAGACTCTTCAGGGAGACAGGGAGATTGCTACTATTTCAGGGAGTCTCCCTGACAATGAGGGAGAGTTGGCAAGTATGGTTTGAAGGGAATAATTGTGCATTAGCTGTAATATGGTATCTATTGTCCAAATTAGATGAATGGAGCTTTATCTCCAAAATGGTAAACATTCAGTAGCATTGTGGATGGCTACACAGCTGAAGTATGCAAATCCCGCAATCGCATAGCACGGCATTTGTACGCCTACTATGTCTTGGCATGCGATCACGGTGTGTATGTAGACGCCCACAAGCTTGTCTTAAAATGCCCAGGAAGTGTATGCAACAATCGGTAACATCGGTAACATCGAGTAACATCGGAACCATACGCCGCACTTGTGGGTGACCATACCCTATCGCAAGCACTGCGAGTGCTTCAGTGTGTATTTCAGCCATGTGACATGTATTATGATGCTGCGTCTTAATTATGCAAGCCTCTGTAACGGCGTTAAGATGCTCAGACACGCCTGCGTTCGCACCACCACACCCCCATTTCCATCGACCATCCCCTGTCACCACACACAAATGGCTTGTCCGGTCACTCAATCTAGCGAGGTGGCTATGCGCTGTGAGCGAACGCTTCCCAATCTCATGGACTAGTTCGCGCACGCGGACTGCGTCTTATACGCATGCACACATTGCAAACATTGGCAGGTTACGTGTAAACGCAGCCTAGCGAGCGGGTCTGAATCGGGCCCATAGTGCAAACTAAGGGCCCGATTCACTACGAATCGCTATTGCGATTGCTGCCGATTACACACACGGGTCTGCTGCGAAAATATGCTAATGATTGCAATCGCAAAGCCGTCGCACAGCCAGCATAGAGACACCCGCTACCACTGCCTCACATCCGTAATACCTTGCAGGTCTGCGTATATATCGGTAACATCGAGTGACATCGGCCCCTCACTCACAATTATAGCAGGTCTGACATTACTCAGAAATTGCTAACCTCATTGCACGCAGTAAGTACACAAACTGCATATGCTGTCGCAGTCTCTAATTTATGCACGCCAAAACAACAACATTCAAGCAGACAGGATGCCTGTATTTCTCCAACCACTCCCGCGTCACCATCCCCAAATGCTGATGTTCCGTCCCATGGTCTGCGATGGCTTTATATTTGCATAGGTGATCGGAATGCGACCGCAATGCTAACTCACGCACGCGCACTGCGAAGCAGTACGCACCATCGGCCGATCTGCGTATACTGTTGCAGTTGCAATCTGTGATCAATCAGGCCCTAAGTCATTTAATTGTAAAAATACTAAGGTGGTTGGGAAATTGATTTATTTGCCAGAAGGCCAGTACTTTAACATGATAAACTCTGTTTTATCTATATTGTGACTGAGACTATATTATACTTTCGTATAAGTGTTGGTTAATTATATTTTGTACACAACTTTTTGAGTTTATACTGATTTTTCTAGTTTGAGAAATTAGTTCGGAATGTCAAAAGTTCACCAGAATTTGACATCGATTTTATATTATATACATTTCAGCTGTTTCTATTTGTGAAAAGTAAGTGGTGGCACAGAAGTATTTGAAGTTCGATTAAAGAAAAAAATGTTTTACAAAGTCAAAAACACAAATTTTAAGGCAAGTGTGAACTTCTAGCAGAAAATCTTCAATGCGATCATTAAATGAGAACATTAAAAACCCTAATGCAAACTAAGTGCACCCGGATCATTATCTTTAGGTGCTGTGCTCCCCCCTCCCTTTCTCCTGCATCAGACTGGGGAGAGTGAGATCATTTTCAAACTGGGAGCCTGGAGCTGAGCTGTGACATCATCACCCAGTACCACAATCCCAGCCCATTACCCACACAGGGGAGCAGCAGGTAAGAGGTGGGGGGACAGGTGCCATGCCAGTGGCCGGATCTCAGTGTGGGGGGCGCCGCGGGATATTACAAACACTGAATAAGTAACCTTATGTGCTAGAAATCATTGCTAAAATAATAGTAAAATAAATAATAAGCTGTTTGCTTTTTAGGATCAAGTGATAAAAATATTAATTCTGAAAAAGAACAATATACCTAAACTATTATGGATCAATACAACAGAAAACATTTCAAATAAGATATTTTCGTAAATGTGAGACTACATACATTTCAGGTTATACAATGAAAGGTTCCCTTTAAAATACCATGCCTTTAGTTTACAGATATACCCCAGCAATTCCCTTGTGCCTTAGCATAAGGCGTGTGCCCTTTAATATGCAGGTGACTAACACTGAACTAAAAGACCACTTTTCTTTTTTTGCAGTCAGAACGTGTTAAGATCCACACATTACTTGCAGCTGCCAGAGAGGGGTCTCTGCTATTTTTATATACAGTACAGTTTTCTTTTTTTTCCTATAAACTTTCCCTTTCCCGATCGTTGTTTCAAAGTTAAGACAGGGAGGGAAGAGACACATCACAGTAGGAGAGAGTGACAAGTCAGCGTGCGTCTACAAACGTGACACACAGGGAGCCAGACCCACCAGTCTAGCAGTCTAGTCTTGACATTCATTCATTGCCTACAACAAATTATAATGTCTGATTAGCGGTCTCATTTCCCTTTTTTTTTTTTGCATCCATTTTTAACTCTTTGTAATACATTTAGAAAATGGATTTTTATCCAAATCTACTAAATCGTATGGGTGTTCTGTATTTCTTAAGCTGCATACACACACAACAATTGAGTTAATGAACGATTTTAGTAAACGATTTTCTACCTTGAAAAAATTAACTAAAATCGTTTACTAAAGTTGTTCATTTACTATGTTCATTTAAATGTAATGAACGATTTTTATGAACTACAAACGATTTTTGCATATTAACTTAATGAAAATCGTTGAGTTGACAAGTCTGACTGAACTACAAACTACAAACGTGAACGCGCATGAACAATAATCGTTCATCGTTTGACTCAGAAAGTGAACGATTTTTTCAAACGATTATCGTTAAACGATATAATTAAACGATAATTGTTCAAAAAATCGTTGTGTGTATATGCACCTTTAGTCATTTGGAATCACAGGGCACCTATTTACAACTTTGCTACAGCAAGTTCAGTAATGTGATTGACAGTGACACAAAGGAAAATAAATCATTTTTGCTCATTTTCCAGATATTCCTTATTGTTCCCTCAGATATGTGTTAAAAGGGAGGGAAGTTTTGGAAAATGTTATCGTTATTTTAGAATTGAATTATCCTAAAAATCATATAACAGGCAATTCATTAAGCAGTTACAGGACTTGAATTGATTTGCTCAATTTTCTGACGACTTCCGCTAGTCATAAAGACAATGTTCCATTTCATTCCTAAACTGAAAACGTCAATTACATTTCTGATGTAATCACTTGCAATTGGCGAGTTGTGATGTAATCCTTCATGAGAAAATACAAAGTCTAGATTTAATATTGGTTGAATAAATTATCATCATCTTCCTGACAACAGACCCAAATATTGTGACACATTCACAATTACTAGGATCCAAAATGGGCAGGGCTTATATATTTTTATTTTTTCTCAGCGAATAAGGGTGTCAGTGTGTGAATGTATCAGGAACTGACCCTATTGTGCCCTGCAATGTGATTAGGTGTAATATTAATACACAGTATTTGTCTTTATTTAAATGACATAAATTTTCATACTACTTGAACAAAACATACACAATGAACATAAATATATTTACCTAAGCATAAAAAAATATTCAGTTGTTATTATGACATTTTTCACATTTCATTTTCTTAAATCCTGTAATCAAAATAGATTTATCCCGGAACTCTTAGCACTGTTCCACACAACTCCTTCATGCTTTTTGTTACTTCAAATCAAAAACAGATACTAATTGATTGCAGCCCCTTTTGCCATGATACATCAAAATAATTCATGGTGCAATCAATTGTCTTCCGAGGTAATATAATAAATTGTTTGGAGTCCACCTGTGTACAATTAAATTTTAAATGGGTTTCAAACCGAATACAACTGTCTTTGAATTTCCAATCAAGAGCTTCATCATGAAGATCAAAGAACATTCAAATTAAATCTGAGAAAAAGCTATTTGAAAGCACCTTTCAGAGGAAGTATATAAGAAGATTTAACTTTTAATATCTTATTGTAAATTATCATATTCATTATAAAGACATATGAGCTGGCTGCCATTGTGCCTGAAATCGCAGGTGCAATTTGCCCTCATTACATAAGCAGCAATTGTGTGAATATGCAAAAGGTAACTAGATTAAGATGTGTGTTATTCGGCAACAGTAGTATATGCACCTAGTTTATGAAAGGAATAAAGTTTCACTTTCACCCATGTTTTTGCTTAAACATGCTCACAAGAGTATAATATTATCAGCTTGTCAGAGCCAGCAAAGCGTTCACAGTCAGCCAATCACAAATTTACTGGTGATGGGGAATTTCATCAACATTTTCTGCTCTTTGCACCTGACCACCTACAAATAATATGGATTTCTCATGAGTATACAGAATGCTCCTTTTCTCCTGGTCTGTATACTAGAACTCCTCCATTAATGCTGGCCATAGACTGCATGATTAGTGCAGACAATGCACAGAATGGACGAGGCAAGGAGTGATGTCACAATAATAATTACGCCTCCATACACTGCAAGATGTATGGAGGCGATCTACAATCATTGCATGGAATCAGCTGACCAACAGTTAAGGTGATCGGACAGGTGTGATAATTAAATCAACAGATCCCTACCGTTTTGCAACAGTTTTCTTGCAATGAGCAATTATCGTTCATATCGATACACTGAACAATAATCGTTCAGTACAGTCGTTACATCGCAGCTCCAAGCAATTATCATTCATGAGAATCTGCATATGTACAGTGTATCCGGAAAGTATTCACAACGCTTCACTTTTTCCACATTTTGTTATGTTACAGCCTTATTCCAAAATGGATTAAATTCATTTTTGTCCTCAAAATTCTACACACAATACCCCATAATGACGTGTAAAAAGTTTTTTTGCAATTTTTGCAAATTTATGGTCACTTCCCTGACTAAGGCCCTTCTCCCCCGATGCAGGAGAGGAGTGTGTGTGTATATCTGTGTTGTGTCAGTGCTGCAGGAGAGGGGAGTGTGTGTGTGTGTATATCTGTATTGTGTCAGTGCTGCAGGAGAGGAGTGTGTGTGTATATCTGTGTTGTGTCAGTGCTGCAGGAGAGGGGAGTGTGTGTGTGTGTATATCTGTATTGTGTCAGTGCTGCAGGAGATGGGAGTGTGTGTGTATATCTGTGTTGTGTCAGTGCTGCAGGAGAGGGGAGTGTATGTGTGCGTATATCTGTGTTGTGTCAGTGCTGCAGGAGAGGAGTGTGTGTGTGTATATCTGTGTTGTGTCAGTGCTGCAGGAGATGGGAGTGTGTGTGTATATCTGTGTTGTGTCAGTGCTGCAGGAGATGGGAGTGTGTGTGTGTATATCTGTGTTGTGTCAGTGCTGCAGGAGATGGGAGTGTGTGTGTATATCTGTATTGTGTCAGTGCTGCAGGAGATGGGAGTGTGTGTGTATATCTGTGTTGTGTCAGTGCTGCAGGAGATGGGAGTGTGTGTGTGTATATCTGTGTTGTGTCAGTGCTGCAGGAGATGGGAGTGTGTGTGTATATCTGTATTGTGTCAGTGCTGCAGGAGAGGGGAGTGTGTGTGTATATCTGTGTTGTGTCAGTGCTGCAGGAGAGGGGAGTGTGTGTGTATCTCTGTATTGTGTCAGTGCTGCAGGAGATGGGAGTGTGTGTGTATCTCTGTGTTGTGTCAGTGCTGCAGGAGATGGGAGTGTGTGTGTATATCTGTGTTGTGTCAATGCTGCAGGAGAGGGGAGTGTGTGTGTATATCTGTGTTGTGTCAGTGCTGCAGGAGATGGGAGTGTGTGTGTGTATCTGTGTTGTGTCAGTGCTGCAGGAGAGGGGAGTGTGTGTGTATATCTGTATTGTGTCAGTGCTGCAGGAGAGGAGTGTGTGTGTGTATATCTGTGTTGTGTCAGTGCTGCAGGAGATGGGAGTGTGTGTGTATATCTGTATTGTGTCAGTGCTGCAGGAGATGGGAGTGTGTGTGTATATCTGTGTTGTGTCAGTGCTGCAGGAGAGGGGAGTGTGTGTGTATATCTGTGTTGTGTCAATGCTGCAGGAGAGGGGAGTGTGTGTGTATATCTGTGTTGTGTCAATGCTGCAGGAGAGGAGTGTGTGTGTATATCTGTGTTGTGTCAGTGCTGCAGGAGAGGGGAGTGTGTGTGTATATCTGTATTGTGTCAGTGCTGCAGGAGATGGGAGTGTGTGTGTATATCTGTGTTGTGTCAGTGCTGCAGGAGATGGGAGTGTGTGTATATCTGTGTTGTGTCAATGCTGCAGGAGAGGGGAGTGTGTGTGTATATCTGTGTTGTGTCAGTGCTGCAGGAGATGGGAGTGTGTGTGTATATCTGTGTTGTGTCAGTGCTGCAGGAGATGGGAGTGTGTGTGTATATCTGTGTTGTGTCAGTGCTGCAGGAGAGGAGTGTGTGTGTATATCTGTGTTGTGTCAGTGCTGCAGGAGATGGGAGTGTGTGTGTATATCTGTATTGTGTCAGTGCTGCAGGAGAGGAGTGTGTGTGTATATCTGTATTGTCAGTGCTGCAGGAGAGGAGTGTGTGTGTATATCTGTGTTGTGTCAGTGCTGCAGGAGACGGGAGTGTGTGTGTGTATATCTGTGTTGTGTCAGTGCTGCAGGAGAGGGGTGTGTGTGTGTATATCTGTGTTGTGTCAGTGCTGCAGGAGATGGGAGTGTGTGTGTGTATATCTGTGTTGTGTCAGTGCTGCAGGAGATGGGAGTGTGTGTGTATATCTGTGTTGTGTCAGTGCTGCAGGAGATGGGAGTGTGTGTGTATATCTGTGTTGTGTCAGTGCTGCAGGAGAGGGGAGTGTGTGTGTGTATGTATATCTGTGTTAGTGCTAGTGCTGCAGGAGAGGAGAGAGGGGAGTCTGTGTGTGTTTGTGGGGGGTGGGATCTATTAATATGTGTGTGGGGGAGGGATCTATTAATGTGAATGTTTGTGTGTGTGGGATCTGGTAATGTTAATGTGGCAGGGGGAGATCTAGTAATGTCAGTGGGGGGGCTAGGGTGTCAGCGTATAGTAAGATCTGTTATTATATTTGTGTGGTCATCTACTGAAGAATTTTAATTAGAATGGTTGTGGGGGAGCAGATTCTTATTTTGTCCACACTTCCTTTTGCAAGGCCCTCTTATGCCCCTGTGTCTATGGAAATGTATTTATGTAACTTTGCCTCTATGTCAGATAATACAGAATATTTTGGTGACTTAGTGTCACATGCCAAGTGTTTACATAAAGTAATTGTAATTTAATTCGGTCCAGAACACACCCAATTGGCAATAGATACGCCCATAGGTGGATCTAGACACGCCTTTTGGGTGGTGCCGGACACGCCTCTCAACGGCGCGCCGCACTTTTTACTGTAGTATGTAATCTCCCTGAAACTACCGTATATACTCGAGTATAAGCCGAGTTTTTCAGCACATTTTTTGTGCTGAAAAAGCCCCCCTCGGCTTATACTCGAGTCATGCCCGCATGGTACGCTGCTGAGTAGCGTACCATGCGGGCCGCGGTGCAGGCTGTGTCACTGTGACACAGCCTGCACCGCGTGTGTAGCGCTGACCGGACGGAGTTCGGTCAGCGCTACACACTGCTAAACACACAGCCGCCGGAGCCGGCAGCTATGTGTTTGGTGTAATCAGCAGCCGCTGAGAGTCTGTCAGACTCTCAGCGGCTACTGCAGCTCCCACTGCGGGAGCCATCTTCCGGCTCCCGCAGTGGGTAATGGGAGAGACGTCGTCATGACGACGTCTCTCCCATTATGCAAAGCGGCGGAGGAGCCTGTAGCAGCGTCGGGACCAGGAGCGGGGTTACAGGTAAGTGTTTTTTTTTTTTTACATTTTTCTACTGGGGGGGCTACTACCGGGGGGTACTACCAGGGGGGGATATCGCTACTGGGGGCACTACCAGAGGGGGGGATTAATAATGGGGGAACTACCAGGGGGGGGATGTTGCTACTGGGGGCACTACCAGGGAGGGGGGGAATACTGGGGGCACTACCAGGGGGGATGTTGCTACTGGGGGCACTACCAGGGGGGGTTAATACTGGGGGCACTACCAGGGGGGATATTGCTACTGGGGGCACTACCAGGGGGGGGATTAATACTGGGGGCACTACCAGGGGGGGATGTTGCTACTGGGGGCACTACCAGGGGGGGTTAATACTGGGGGCACTACCAGGGGGGGATATTGCTACTGGGGGCTCTACCAGGGGGGGGATTAATATTGGGGGCACTACCAGGGGGGATGTTGCTACTGGGGGCACTACCAGGGGGGGGATTAATACTGGGGGCATTACCAGAGGGGATATTGCTACTGGGGGCACTACCAGGAGGGGTATTACTACTGGGGGCACTACCAGGGGGGATATTACTACTGGGGGCACTACCAGGGGGGGATATTACTACTGGGGGCACTACCAGGGGGGGATATTACTACTGGGGACAGTACCAGAGGGGGGATTATTACCAGTAGCTGCTGCATTTCCCACCCTAGGCTTATACTCGAGTCAATAAGTTTTCCCAGTTTTTTGTGGTAAAATTAGGTACCTCGGCTTATATTCGGGTCGACTTATACTCGAGTATATACGGTACTTTTCAAAAGTAGGCAAGTATGCATCTATCATCGTGCAAACATGCTGGTCAACCTGACGATATCGTCAGGCTCAGCATGTTTCCAGATGATGGATGACCCTGCACTGAACGTCTGCTCGTTCAGTGCAGGCACATCACACGACAGACAAACGACTGCACGATTACAATGTCGTAATCGTGCAGTTGTTTTCAGATCTTGTAGTGGATGCCCCCCATTAGTGGTTTTTTTTAATTAAATTTGTAAAAATCTCAAAAAACTTTTTACACATTGTCATTATGGGGTATTGTGTGTAGAGGACAAAAATGAATTTATTCCATTTTGGAATAAGGCTGTAACATAAAATGTGGAAAAAGTGAATACTTTCCTGATGCACTGTATAATGTAATGTTTGCAGACTTGCGTAGTGCTCATTCTGGATCAGCCCCAGTGAGAGGAGATTCAGATGGGATTTTTCTAGAATAGACCATCCTCCAAAATGTGAGCACCAGTGTACTCTTGTTAGCGAGGCAACTCTGACATGGACAGTTTTCCATGGCAGTGATAGGACAGTGATAGTCTGGAGACTTTACAAATCTGCATTGTATGAGAGAGTGGAGAGAGAAAAAAGAAAACTGGTATGAAATCTCACCAAGAAAAACATGCTTTGAGGATAGAATGCTTATAGCACTGGAATATATGTAAAAATAGAGAGCACATTGTTTGGAGCGAAGGCAGGAAAGAGCCTCTCCATGCTACAGAGGGTCTAATGATTTTATCCACCCCTTTTCTGAGCGAATGTAAGGGCCAGAGGGCCTGATTCAGAGGCACTCGCAAAAAGCGAGCGCTCGCTCTGAATCAGGGCGGGCGCTGTTTTTTTTTTAGGAGCGGCCTCCTGGCCGCTCGCATAGCTGTGGGTGACCCCCCACAGCTATAGCAAGCGGCCCTGATGATGGTCGCGATGGTCAAGGCCATCGCGACCATTGGGATTGCGACGAGACCCTTGTGGTAGGGTCTTGTGGCCACAAGCCCCAGAGAGCTTCTGGCTCAAATAGAGCCGGAAGCTCTCCCACTGACATCACTGGTGATGTCAGTGGGGCCACCCACAAACGGCAGGCGTTCGCATGGGAACGCCTCCGTTTGCGAAGCCACCCCCCCCGCCATGCCTACAAAATGGGGCGAGCTGTCGATCAACATCGACAGCCACCCCTTTTGTAGTGAGTCCCGGAGCGAGTGCTTTTTGTGCTTGCTCCGGGGCTCGCACGTGCGCACTGGGCCACCATCGACCCGGTTGCGAGCGCTCAGTGCTTGCGACTGGGTCTGAATCAGGCCCAGAGCTTGAGCACTGAAATCCCAGAACAACAAGGACGGGACACACTTACCTCTGCGCACTGTGGGCATGATTGATCATAGATCGCATTTGCAACCGTGTACGCAGATTGGTCAATGGTGCATACTGTGCATGCATATATACCGCAGTGCACGTGCGCAAGTTACCATTGCAATCTCACTGTGATTGCTCACACAGATACAAAGCCATCGCAGAGGGATGGGACATCAGCGTTTGGGGGTGGAGTAGGGATAGTGGTTGGAGAATTGCAGGCGTGCCAGTTCATTTGAACATCGTTGCATGGGCATGCATAAATTAGCCACTGCGACGGCATACGCAGCTTGTGTACTCACTGCGTGCGACGAGGTTTGTAATTTCTGGTCAGACCTGTTGTCATTGTGCATGAGGGGCCGATGTTACTCGATGTTCCCGATGTATACGCAGGATTGCAAGGTATTACAGAAGTGCAAAAGCGGTAGTGGGTGTCTTTTGGTGGCTATAATAGCTGTGCGATTGCAATCATTAGCATATTTTCGCAACAGACCTGTGTGCGTAATTGCAGCTGCAATTGCAATAGCGATCCGTGTATAAGGCCCTGCAGCAGCTGAACCTCCTCCACTACCCCTGAGGAAGTCCATGAGATAAGACATTACTCTATTCGGTCGAAACGCGTTGAGTGTATCTGCTGATCTAATCGTCTTCAGATAAGCTATTATTTTCTCTAAATTATTGTACGAGCAACCTTATATTCTTATGTGCTAATATTATTTGCAAAAAACATCTGCACTATGGCCCTGATTCAGAGCCGGACGCTCTGACAGAGCGCTCGCTCTGAATTAGGGCCGTCCCTGCTCCTTTTTGGAGCAGCCTCCTGGCCACTTGCATAGCTGTGGGTGACCACCCACAGCTATAGCGAGAGGCCAAAATGATGGTCGCGATGGTCAAGACCATCGCGACCATTGGGCTTGCGATGAGACCCTTGCGGTAGGGTCTCGATGCCGCAAGCCCTGGAGTGCTTTTGGCTCTGACAAGTGATGTCAGTGGGGCCGGCCCCAAAAGGTAGGCATTTCCATGGGAACGCCTCCGTCTGGGCGTCCATGCCCCCGGTCACTCAACATCGACAGCACGCCCCCTTTGTAGCGAGACCCGCTTTTACATAAGTAAAAATCGGGGGTAGATCAAATGAGATGATGATTTGCATGACATGAAAAAAAGTCCCAGATCGTTGTTTTGACTCTTTGTGCCCCACTTCCTGTCTGGATGTCTTCTTTATTCCACATATTGTGCCCCACTTCCGATATCGGCGTTATGTTCGTTCTCCATCAAGTGGTGTGCCAAGACGACTGCGCATGCCCGCATCCTCCATCTTTATTGTCCGTCCTGGGCATCATGTCCCATCTGTTGGAACGCGGAAGTGGTGGGTGTGGACCACAGTGAGTATCACGTCCTGTCTACTGGAATGCAGAAGTGGCAGATTAGGAATGCAGTTCTTCAGCCATCTTTATGGGACACGGAGATAATAGTAGGATGCGACTTTTCGGACATCGTTTTGGTGGATAGCTCTCTCTTCCTGATGATTGACTATAAAATAAATGGCATTAGAAGGATGGCAAATATGTGATATTTTGTTGCATATTGCTCGGGTAATTTGGTGTGTGTTAACACATATATCCAGTAAAGTCATCATATGAAGAAAAATAAAAAATACATAAAATACCATTCGATGCCTAAATCTTACATAGCTGTAAATAATTCTGGTTCCATTATGAAATATAGATAAAAAAAGGGGAGATGAGTAAAAAATAAATAATAAATAATATAAGACGTGTGAAAAAAATATAAATATAACTAAGACGAATAGGTACTAAATACATTATAAAGCAGATAAGCATGAAGATAAATATACAGGTAAAAATGACAATGGATGTAAAGTAAAAGTAAAATGTAGATCATAAGAGATAAAAAGGTAGATATGTGGCGGGTTATTCATTTAGAGAACAGATAATAGTGTTCCTTTTAATGTGATAAGGCATATATCTTGTGTCAGATAAACCTCCGGTATAGGAAACCGTATATAAGGTAACAGAAAAAATATATTATTGAGCTTATTTTAATATATATCATCTGGAGTGTGTAAAGTCCAACATATCATATATAGTAAACATCTTCGTCTTGTTCGTAGAGTGTATACAGATTGCATCCCAATTCCATTACTATGACATTGGTGGAGCGGAATGTAATATCAATAGTTTGTTGCATTATGTAGGTTCATATTCCATCGAGATGATTCATGCACTACACCATTGCCATAGGTCAACAAGTACAAAATTGATGCTTCAAGGAAAAGATCTACAGCTCCTGGTGGGTCTCCCACACATGTACTGGTCAGGCTCACACTGATTAGCTTCCAAGGTCAGACGAGATTGGGCATATTTAGTGTGATATGGCTGTAGAAACGAAAACCTTGGTGTGCATACTTTTGGCCTGTATCTCTGGCTAGGTGTGTGTACCATTAGTTTATATGAAGGGTGCTATCTCATAGCTGTCGTTGAACCCTAGTGGAGATAGGGTCTGTAATTCAAAAATCCAAAACATTTCTTTCTTTTCTGTTACCATATATATGGTTTCCTATACCGGAGGTTTATCTGACACAAGATATATGCCTTATCACATTAAATGGAACACTATTATCTGTTCTCTAAATGAATAACGCGAAAAGTTGCGTCCTACTACTATCTCCGTGTCCCATAAAGATGGCTGAAGAACTGCATTCCAAATATACCACTTCCGCGTTCCAGTAGATAGTATATGATAGTCACTGTGGTCCACACCCACCACTTCCGCATTCCAACAGACGGGACATGATGCCCAGGATGGACAATAAAGATGGAGAACACAGGCATGCGCAGTCGTTTTGGCACACCACCTGATGGAGAACGAACATAACGCTGATACCGGAAGTGGGGCACAACATGTGGAATAAAGAAGACATCCAGACAGGAAGTGGGACACAAAGAGTCAAAAGAATGATCTGGGACTTTTTTTCATGTCATGCAAATCACCATCTCATTTGATCTACTCCCGATTTTTACTTATGTACATATGACACTATACAGATGATATCTGATAGAAACACTGCTAGATACTAATTAATACAATACTCTCCATGTACATTAGAAGTGACACCACAGGAAGTGAGGTCACGATTACATCCACATGCAGTAAATTGCCTTAAATATTTAGGGTACAAATACAGCTACATCCTATTTGCAAACATTATCCCCTTGAAGAAGTTCGCTAGTGATGAAACGCACTGGGTGCCTGTACCCTACCTGATTCTACTATCCTCTACACATGAAATAAGATAAGCCCTATATCTATTTATTTATATGCACTGTGTCTATTTCATCCATTAATTGTTGCTATTTATTTTTATGTCTTGTTATCCATGTTTTTATGTCCTATGTTACTGTTAAATATGTATTTTTTATTCATACATTTATGGTCTAGATCTATTGTTTGTCTATAGACCTTAGATAGAGGTTTCTTGTATCTAGTCATAAATCACTGGATTTTTCATTGCTCTTTTTGCACATATTTATTTACACTATTAAGCACTTTAAGGCGCTCTGACTTGACTTCACTGTGTACACATCATATTAGAAGTTGCTAACCACTACATTATTTAAATCAGGTTGAGCTGACACCCCGATGTTGTGGGGGGAGACTGAGACATACACACATTCTTACTTTATTTATTGTTTTGGTACATCATAAATCACTGGTGCTATAAAAACCTAATAGACACACACACATTTTCTGTTTTTTTTTATTTTTTTTATTTTGAAGCTGACGGTAATTGTGAGTCACTAATACTTCAGATCTACTAAGAAGTACTCTACATCTAGATACAATGTTTAGAATTAATGATCGCATAAATAGAAGATCAGACTTTTGCCAAAGAATATTCAATGAAAATGATGCTCCACAAAATAATACCAACCCTGACATCAATATTGACACGTTGTTTTGGGAGATGGAAAAAATAATTACAAAAGAAATCAAAACATGGTGGGATATCAAGGGCCTAGAGTATTACATTTCCATTAACAGGATCCCTAAAGGCCTAAGATTGCAAAAAAAAACACTTTTGAATCAGATAATAATGATTTCATGAAAGAATTGGATACGATATTACACACATGTTCAATGAGTTTGATGAGACTCATCATCCAGGAAAAAAAGAAAATCCTGAACTCTGTAGAACTTGATATCAAATTGAAAGAGACTAAAATTGATGAAATAAAAGATAAGGAAGATTACAGAATCAATGAGAAAGTTCTTGTTAAAAAACTGGACAAAATAGAGGAAGAAGTCATGCAGGGTAAAGAAAAAAGTTTGCAAGGGACAAACAAGATTATAAATTGCATAGAATCAAAAATTGGAGTAGACCAAATAAACCCTCACAATACACACCATTACAAAGAAGATATGAGTTTAACTGGAAAAGGACACCTAGAACACACTACTTGAAAAATGGATACAAGGCTGGTTTTAGACCCCCACAAACCAAACCTTTGAACACACAGAACAGACATTCTATATTCCAGAGAATGGTTTCTAACAGTGATATTGATTTTTTTATCCCTGGAAGTGAACCCCAGAACACAACACCCCAAACAAACCTTCTTCAAAGAAACCACAAACTAGCCTCTCCAATGAAAAGAGGAATAGCAGAAGAAGAGGGAGATGAGGTAATGGAAGAAATAAATTACAAAAGAAGAAACATCCAATAAATAGTATTAATACCCAAGGTATTTTTAATCTTTCTAAACATACACTCAATCAATCCAAAATCTCACTACTAAATAAGGGCCTAAATTTTGAAACTACTAATAAGATGAATAGATTTGAAACCTTCATAGATTTAAATAAATTTATTACAAACTTGACATTAAAAAGGCATTTTCTCAAATAGGATAATGCCATAATCTCTAATTTTTAGAGAGAAAAATCGAAATCTGGACTAAAACCAAAATCAAAGTACTACCCTATTGAATCAAAACGTAGCCAAATAAAAAATTTTTATGATTTGGTAAAAAAGGACATACTGTATGTGAAACTGGCCTACCAGGTGATAAGAAGAATAACCTGAGAAACGGAGAGAAAGAAGTTATTAAAAAACTACATGAAAATAAAGACTTAGTTTTAAAACCGGCTGACAAAGGGGGAGGACTGGTGATAATGGATCGCACCTACTACCTAGCAGAAGTTAATAGACTACTAGGAGATAGAGAATCATATATACCTCTGAATGGTGATCCTACTGATTACTATATTGAGGACTTAAGATCACTACTAGAGAATGGACTACATAAAAACATTATTAATAAAGAAGAATTCCAATATCTTATGCAGACCAGTCCAACAACCCCCATATTTTATTTTCTACCGAAAATCCACAAATCTCTAGCAGAACCACCGGGAAGGCCAATTATAGCTGGGATTGATTCCCTCTCATCACATATATCTGAATATGTAGATTTTTTTTTTTAAATATATGTACTAGATCTCCAATAATTTTTTTAAAGATACTAAACATGTCCTACAAGCCCTTAAAGACATCAAATGGAATGAAAATTATATGTGGGTTGCAATTGATGTTCAATCGTTATACACATGCATTATACACTCCAAAAGAATCCAAGCATGCAGACAATTTTTAGACAAAGATGAGTCAATATCCCAGATACACAAGGATTTTATATGTGATCTTATGTTGTTTATTTTAAACCATAATTATTTTAAATTCTTGGATAATTTTTATCAACAAATATGCGGCACAGCCATGGGGACTATCTTCGCCCCAATTTTTACAAATCTTTTTATGGGAAGCTGGGAAAATTGTTTTATTTATTCTAATAACCCTTGTTTAAGCTATATCAAATTTTACAAAATATATATAGATGATATCTTAATCATCTGGGACAGGTCGGAGGAAGTTTTTAAATCCTTTTTAATACACATCTCCAATAATGACATGTACTTGAAGTTCACATCTAATGCCAATAAAGTATCTACAGAGTTTGTAGACCTGATGCTGATTGGTGAAAATTAAGAAATTATCACCAAAAACTGCATCAAGGAGGTAGATTCTAATAGATACCTCCACTAAAAGAGCGGTCATTTAAGAAATTGGAAAAACAACATTCCATACTCCCAATTTCATTGCATCAAACAAAACTGTAGTAGAGAAGCAACCTACAACGAACAACTTCAAATATATAAGGAACGATTCCGAGACAAAGATTATCCCGAAAAAATCATAGAACAAGCATCAAACAAAATTCAAAATTTAGAACTAAATCTACTTCAGTAAAAAGAAAAGGAGTAACAGGAGAACACTCTCACTCCCTTCATCACAACATACAGTGTACAAGAACCCTATACTAGCTCCCAGCATGCTGCACAATGACAATATCCAGCAGCATAGTTTCTTATCCAAATATCCAGGATGCTACAAATGTGGAAAATGCAATATCTGTAAATTTTTACATCCACAAAGAAAGTTTTTTAAAAACTACAATGACTCTAAAGAATATAAAATAAGACAACATATGAACTGCAATTCTACTTCCATTATCTATTTACTGGAGTGTGCATGCGGTATAAAATATATAGGGAAAACGAAGAGACCCCTCAAACTTAGGATTCAAGAGCACATTCGTAATATAAAAAATAAGGTAGAAGGGCACGCAGTCTACAAACACTTTACCCAAATCCATGCATCTAATCCTGAAGATATGTCATTTAAGGCTACTGAACACGTAACCCTGGGAGAAAGAGGAGGGGATATTTCCAACAAACTCTCCAAGAAAGAAATGTTTTGGATTTTTGAAGTACAGACTCTATCTCCACTAGGGTTCCACGACAGCTATGAGATAGCACCCTTCATATGAACTAATGGTACACACACCTAGCCAGAGATACAGGCCAAAAGTATGCACACCAAGGTTTTCGTTTCTACAGCCATATCACACTGAATATGCCCAATCTCGTCCGACCTTGGAAGCTATACAGTGTGAGCCTGACATGTAACTGTGTGGGAGACCCACCGGAAAGACCAGGTGCTGTAGATCTTTTCCTTGAAGCATCAATTTTGTACCTGTTGACCTATGGCAATGGTGTAGTGCTCGAATCATCTCGATGGAATATGAATCTACATAATGCAACAAACTATTGATATTACATTCCGCTCCACCAATGTCCTAGTAATGGAATTGGGATGCAATCTGCACATACTCTACAAACAAGACGAAGATGTTTACTATATATGATATGTTGGACTTTACACACTCCAGATTATATATGTTAAAATAAGCTCAATAAATATATTTTTTCTGTTACCATATATACGGTTTCCTATACCGGTGGTTTAACTGACACAAGATATATGCCTTATATATGGAACACTGTTATATGTTCTCTAAATGAATAACCCACCACATATCTACCTTTTTAACTCTTATGACCTACATCATACTTTTGCTTTACATCCATTATCATTTAGACCTGTATATTTATCTTCATGCTTATCTGCTTTATAATGTATTTAGTACCTATTCATCTTAATGTTATATTTATATATTTTTCACACGTCTTATATTATTCATTTTTTACATATCTCCCCTTTTTTATCTATATTTCATAATGGAACCCAAATTATTTACAGCTATGTAAGATTTAGGCATCTAATGGTATTTTATGTATTTAAAATTTTTCTTCATATAATGGCTTTACTGGATATATGTGTTAACACACACCAAATTACCCAAGCAATATGCAACAAAATATCACATATTTGCCATCCTTCTAATGCCATTTATTTTATAGCCAATCATCAGGAAGAGAGAGCTATCCACCAAAACGATGTCCGAAAAGTCGCGCTCTACTACTATCTCCGTGTCCCATAAAGATGGCTGAAGAACTGCATTCCAAATCTACCACTTCTGTATTCCAGTAGACAGGACGTGATACTCACTGTGGTCCACACCCACCACTTCCGCGTTCCAACAGATGGGACATGATGCCCAGGACGGACAATAAAGTTGGAGGACACGGGCATGCGCAGTCGTCTTGGCACACCACCTGATGGAGAATGAACATAACGCCGATACCAGAAGTGGGGCACAATATGTGGAATAAAGAAGACATCCAGACAGGAAGTGGGGCACAAAGAGTCAAAACAACGATCTGGGACTTTTTTTCATGTCATGCAAATCACCATCTCATTTGATCTACTCCCGATTTCTACTTATGTACATATGACACTATACAGATGATATCTGATAGAAACGCTGCTAGATACTAACTGACACAATACTCTCCGTTTACACTGGAAGCGACACCACAGGAAGTGAGGTCACAATTACATCCACTTGCAAGAAATTCCCTGAAATCTTTAGGGTATAAATACAGCTACATCCCACTTGCAAACATTATCCCCTTGAAGAAGTCAGCTGGTGACGATACGTGTTGGGAGCCTGTACCCTACCTGATTATACTATCCTCTACACATGAAATAAGATAAGCCCTATATCTATTTATTTATATGCACTGTGTCTATTTCATCCATTAATTGTTGCGATTTATTTTTATGTCTTGTTATCCATGTTTTTAAGTCCTATGTTACTATTAAATTTGTATTTTTTATTCATACATTTATGGTCTAGATCTATTGTTTGTCTATAGACCTTAGATAGAGGTTTCTTGTATCTAGTCATAAATCACTGGATTTGTTATTGCTCTTTTTGCACATAATTTATTTACACTATAAAGCACTGTAAGGCGCTCTGACTTGATTTCACTGTCTACACATAGTATTAGAAGTTGCTAACCACTACTTTATTTTTATCAGGTTGAGCTGACACCCCGATGTTGTGGGGGGAGGCTACGAGAAATACACACATTCTCACTTTATTGTTTTGGTACATCATAAATCACTGGCACTATAAAAACCTAATATACACGCACACACACACATATATATATATATATATATAAAACAATCCAGTAAAATAATAACAAGCAGTCCAGCAGCAGCTAGCAGCAGCATGTATAGTTCCCAGCACATGCAATCTCCACCACCAACACCTTCATCATCAATCCCTTCAATAATAATCTTTCTGTGTTCTGCCCCTCACCATGTGTCTGACAATTTTGGAGCAGACAGCATAACCAATCCTTTATCTTCCAATAATCCAGTCAGATGTGGTCTGAAGAACGGAATTTATTATTCATAGAAACATAGAAACAGAGAATTTGACGGCAGATAAGAACCACTTGGCCCATCTAGTCTGCCCCATTTTTAAACATATTATTACCTCAACCCTTATTGATCCTTACTTCTTCTGAAGCATATCCTGTTTAAATTGCTTTACTGTCTTAGCCTCTACCACCTCTGATGGGAGGCTATTCCACTTGTCCACTATCCTTTCTGTGAAGTAATTTTTCCTCAAATTTCCCTGAACCTACCACCCTCCAGTTTTAGAACATGTCCTCTTGTTCTAATACTTCTCTTTCTTTGAAGAATGTCTCCTTCCTTTACCTTGTTAAAACCCTTTATATATTTGAACGTTTCTATCATGTCCCCCCTATCCCTTCTCTGCTCCAAAATATACATATTAAGATCTTTTAGTCTTTCCTGGTACGTTGTGTGGTGTAGACCTTGCACCATTTTAGTTGCCCTTCTTTGTACAGTCTCTAATGTATTAATATCCTTCTGGAGATATGGCCTCCAGAATTGAACACAGTACTCGAGATGAAGACGTACCAATGACCTATACAGTGGTATTATCACTTCTTTCTTTCTGCTACTGATTCCTTTCTCTATGCAGCCAAGCATCTGACTTGCCTTCCTCATTGCTTTGTTACAATGTTTGCTTGCCTTAAAGTCACCTGAAATAGTGACTCCTAGATCCCTTTCCTCTTCAGTAGTTTCCAGTATAGTGCCATTAATACTATATTTAGCCTTTGGATTTTTGAGACCCAAGTGCATGATCTTGCATTTTTTGGCATTAAACTGTAGTTGCCACGTTCTTGACCATTCCTCTAGTCTACCTAGATCATCAATCATTTGTTTTACCCCTCCTGGTGTGTCTACCGTGTTGCATACCTTTGTGTCATCTGCAAAAAGGCATAGTTTCCCTTCAATACCATTTGCAATGTCACAAATAAAAATATTAAAAATCACCTGTCCAAGTACAGATCCCTAAGCTGCTCCACTGGTAACATTTCCCTCTTGAGACTGCACTCCGTTTACTACAACTCTCTGTTTCCTATCCTGCAGCCATGATCTTATCCATTCAACTATCTTTGTATCCAATCCAATGCTTTCCAGTTTATTTAACAGTCTGCAATGTAGAACAGTGTCAATAGCCTTACTAAGTCTAGATAAGCTATATCTATGGCCCCTCCTTTATCTATTTCCTTAGTCACCCAGGCAAAAAAGTCAATTCAATAGAGGAACTTGTATGAATGTACACAGATACGTGCGTATGAAAGAGTGTGCGGTAAAACTGTAAATGTAAACAATAAAAGGCAATTACAATATGTACATGGAAATGCAAGGCAAACATATACATAACATGGAATATGCAAACAGCATGAAATATACAGTATGCAAAGTATAGGCTGCAGTGTGACAGTACAGCTAACATACATAACTGACTAAGCAGATCTATGATGGCATAGTTGAAGCTTAGAAACTCACCATCGGATGCTATACTAGGTTGAGTATGCTGGCACATGTAGTCCCACTGTAAAATACCATAGTTTACTTCTATTTCCCCATTTTATTACCCCTGTACCCAACGCTCCAGGGGTGCGGGGAAGAGCCCTGGGCTTCAGACCAAGCCAGGGGTTTTGGGGGGGGGATTCTTGGGGGGGTTGCCACCTCTCCTGACATCCCCGGCTTGGCCTGACCAGCTTGGGTTGATAATGCTTTGGCTCCGGAACCTGGTGAAAGGGTCTCCGGTCTGTGGCATTACAGCCCGGCCATTTTGGGTCTGGTGCTGGTTTTGAATATAGGGGGGACCCTACGCAATTTTTTCACCCCTATATTTAAAACCAGGACTGGCCCTGCAGCCTGGTGTTGGTTTCTAAATTACTGTGGAACCCTACACATTTTGTTCCCTGTAATTTTAGAAACCAGGACATGCTGGCAAGTCCGGGGCTGGTTAAGCTTTAGGGGGGCCCTATCTCATTTGTTTTTTACACTTTTAACCAGTTTTTTTACACGTACAACACAAGCAGCTTATACATATCTCACTGATATGTGCAGGCTGCTTGCTCGGAAGAGTTTTGCAGAGAGAACACACTGCAATCTCGGGTGAGTCATCACCTGCAAAACCTGCTACTCGGGGAAGAAATCTCCTGCAAAACCTGCTACTCGGGAGAGAAATCTCGTTCTGCTTCACCATCGGCCATCTCACTCTCAGTTAAACTCCCTTCTTTGTAAATTTGCGAGTCTCAGGAGCTTCAAATCTCCTGAGTTTAAGTGAAGCTAATCGAGTTGAAAAAAAAGACTTAATTCTTAGTAAATTTACCCCTAAGTGTTTTTATTAAGTTTTAGAGAGAACACAACAATAATTTAAAACCAAAACCAAAACACAGGGCTTTGCACTCATCTCTACTTTATATTAAAATAGGGTCCTATTTATCAAACCTCTCAAAATGACTTTGTTACTGCAACAACAATTTTCTTTATTTAATGCCTATTTCTCAAAATTCTCTTGCTGGGACAGTTGGTCTGATAAGAGTCTGTCCCGGCAAAAACTGAAAAGTAAAGTGATAGTTTATGCTAAAATTCAGATGGGATAGGGTCAATATCCCAGCACATGAGATGCCGGTGCTAAGAATACCGGCATTGGAATCCCAACACCTGTCAGACTTCCGGCGCCGGTATCCCGACCGCTGACATCTCAAAGGTAAGTAGTGAGGTTAGGGGGACGGTTATAGTTAGGGGTTAGGGTTAGGCACTAAGGGGGAGGGTTAGGTTTAGGCACTAGGAGGAGGTTAGTTTTAGGCACCGGAGAGGGAGAGTTAGGGGTGGGAGATGGGAGAGTTAGAGTACCTACCGACAGGTGTAGGAATTCTAACCCTGTCAGTATGCCGACATCTTGATTTTGACACCGCAAAGGACATCCATGTGCTCGCTCCGTGATGTGGTTTCTGTGGTTACATTCATGGACGCAGCCATGACAGTCTGTTTTCACCTGACTAACCCTTTACCCAATGGTATTGTTGGTTGCGGTTAGCTGACAGTGTCATCCAATGGACTGCTACCTTAGAGTATATAACTGGGCACTGGACAACAGGAAGTTGCCTGTATAACGTCGTTACTTCCTGTGTTAACTTGCTGTTGCAGTGTTCCAGGAAGCTCATTCAGACCTACTCGCTACATGCGTACACTCGCTCCCAGCATATGCAAATTCAGCTAAGTGACGGTATGGCAGGCTATCGCACGGCAAGGCATGTTTTGGCATGCGATCACTTTGTTTATGTAGACGCCCACCAGCCTGTCAAGATGCCCACTAGTACACATCATCTCCAGGAAGTGCTTGAAAACATTGGTACCTCAAGTACCATTGGATGCGATCGCAACGCTTAAGGTTGACTATACCCTGCCACAAGCACTGTGATCACTTCAGAGTGAAATCCCACCAAGTGACGTGTCCCATAACGCTGCCTTTTAATTATGCATGCCTCTGAAACGGCGTTGAGACACTCAGGCACGCCTTCGTTCGGTTCCCGGCAGCGCCTGGCCGACAAAAGCAGAGTTCCCGGCAACGGAAGCCCGACAGCGCTGGAAATCCCTACCGTCGATAGGTAAGTACTTACTAACCTAACCCCCGAACCCTAACCCTCCTTAGGGGTGCCTAACCCTAACCTCCCACCCCAAGTGCCTAACCCTAATCCCCCCTCTAAGTGCCTAACCCTAAACACCCGCTTCCCCGCTGCCTAAACCTAGGTCCCCCGGGTGGTGGCTAACCCTAAGTCCCCCCCGGGGGTGCCTAACCCTCCTGGGGGGGTGCCTAACCCTAAGTCCCCCCCGGGTGCCCTAAACCTAACCCCCCCCCGCGGCTGTCCGCTCACGGTGCCCGGCATCCCATTGATTGGGATGCTGGGTGCCTGTCTCCCGGCGTCGGGAAAATGTCAGGGGTCTACATCTAGACGCCCGGCATTTCACCCTCGCCGGGTTATGACAGTCGGGAAGCCGGCTATCGGTATTAAGGCAGCCGGCTTCCCGATTGTATACCCTTCGTTCGCACTACCACTCCCCTGTTTCCAGTGGTCAGCCCCTGTCACCACCCACAAACGGCCTCTCCTGTCACTCACTCTACTGGGCAGTCTATGCGCAGTGAGCGAACTCATCCCCATCTTTCGTATTGGTTTGCACTAGAGGTGTGCACCGGCCACTTTTCGTGTTTGGTGTTTTGGTTTTGGATCTGGATCTTTCTTCATGTTTTGGATCTGGATTGGTTTTGCCAAAACCACCCTTCTGTGTTTTGGGTTCTGGGTTTTGTGTTTTGGATCTGTATTTTTTTTTTAAAAAAGCATAAAAACAGCTAAAATCACAGAATGTGTTGGTTTTTCTGCTCCTATGCTATTATTAACCTCAATAACCTTAATTTCCACTAATTTCCAGTCTATTCTGAACATCTCACACCTCACAATAGTGTTTTTATGTCCAAAAGGTTGCACCGAGGTAGCTGGATGACTATGCTAAGCGACACGAGTGGGCGGCACAACCACGTGACCCATCTACGAGTGACACTGCAGTGGCAGACAGGATGGCAGTTTGAAAAACTAGCCCCCAAACTGTACATAATGCAAAGAAAAAAAAGAGGTGCAAGATGGAATTGTCCTTGGGCCCTCCCACCCACCCTTATGTTGTATAAACAGGACATGCACACTTTAACAAACCAATCATTTCAGCGCCAGGGTCTGCCACACAACTGTGGCTGAAATGATTGGTTTGTTTGGGCCCCCACAAAACAAGCTGGCAATTAATCTGTCCCTGCACAAACTGGCTCTATGGAGGCAAGATGTCGTCCTCATCCTCCTCATCCACCGATTCCTCACCCTCTTCAGTGTTGTGTACATCCTCATCCTCACAGAGTATTAACTCGTCCCCACTGGAATCCACCACCACAGGTCCCTCTGTACGTTCTGGAGGCTGGTCTCCCTGGAAGAGTTGATAATTCATTTTTATGAACATCATCTTCTCCACATTTTGTGGAAGTAACCTCCTACGCGTTTCGCTGACAAGGTTCCCGGCTGCACTAAACACTCTTTCGGAGTACACACTGGAGGGGGGGCAACTCAGGTAAAATAGAGCCAGTTTGTACAGGGGCCTCCAAATTGCCTCTTTTTCCTGCCAGTACAGGTTTGGACTGTCTGACATGCCTACTTGGATGCTGTCACCGATGTAATCCTCAAACATTCTGTCAATGGTGAAAGTATCATATGTAGTGACAGTAGACATGTCAGAAATTTTTGCCAGGTCCTTCAGTCCGGACCAGATGTCCAAACTTGGTCCTGCCTGCCCTGCATCACCGCCAGCGGGTTGCTAAGGATGCCTAAGTTTTTCCCTGGCAGCCCCAGTTGCGGGAGAAAATGAAGAAGGAGCTGTTGACGTGTCACGTTCTGCTTCAGCTGACAGTGTTTTCACCAGCAGGTCTTTGCACCACTGCAGGCTTGTGTCGGCTGGAAAGAGAGACACCACATAGGCTTTAAACCTAGGATCGAGAACGGTGGCCAAATGTAGTGGTCTGAGTTCAACAGATTGACCACCCTGAAATCCTGGCAAAGCGAATGAAGGGCTTCATCCACAAGTCCCACATGCCGAGTGGAATCGCTCCGTCTTAGCTCCTCCTTCACTTTCTCCAGCTGCTTCTGCAAAAGCCTGATGAGGGGAATGACCTGACTCAAGCTGGCAGTGTCTGAACTGACTTCCCGTGTGGCAAGTTCGAAGGGCTGGAGAACCTTGCACAACACGGAAATCATTCTCCACTGTGCTTGAGTCAGGTGCATACCCCCTCCTTTGCCTATGTCATAGGTGGATGTATAGGCTTGAATGGCCTTTTGCTGCTCCTCCATCCTCTGAAGCATATAGAGGGTTGAGTTCCACCGCGTCACAACCTCTTGCTTCAGGTGATGGCGGGGCAGGTTCAAGAGTGTTTGCTGGCGCTCCAGTCTTTGGCACGCAGTCGCTGAATGGCGAAAGTGGCCAGAAATTTTTTGGGCCACCCAAAGCGTCTCCTGCACGCCCCTGTCGCTTTTCAGAAAATTCTGCACCACCAAGTTTATTGTGTGAGCAAAACATGGGACGTGCTGGAATTTGCCCAGATGTAATGCCCGCACAATATTGGTGGCGTTGTCAGATATCACAAATCCCCAGGAGAGTCTAAGTGGGGTAAGCCACTGGGCGATGATTTCCCTCAGTTTCTCTAAGAGGTTGTCGGCGGTGTGGCTCTTACTGAAACCGGTGATACACAGCGTAGCCTGCCTTGGAACGAGCTGGCGTTTCTGAGATGCTGCTACTGGTGACGCTGCTGCTGTTGCTGCGAAAGGTGATGCATCTACCCAGTGGGCTGTCACAGTCATATAGTCCTTAGTCTGCCCTGTTCCACTTGTCCACATGTCCGTGGTTAAGTGGACATTGGGTACAACCGCATTTTTCAGGACACTGAGGACACTTTTTCTGATGTTTCTGTACAGTCTCGGTATCGCCTGCCTAGTGAAGTGGAATCTAGACGGGATTTGGAACCGGGGACACACTACCTCCATCAATTGTCTAAATCCCACTGCACTAATGGCGGATACCGGACGCACGTCTAACACCAACATAGCAGTCAAGGCCTCAGTTATACGTTTTGCTTCAGGATGACTGCTGTCGTACTTCATTGTCCTCGCTAAGGACTGTTGGAGGGTCAATTGTTTAGTAAAAGTAGTAGTGTTCCTACTTCCACTCTGGGATGATGAACGACTCCCAGCAGCAGCAACAGCAGCGGCAGCAGGAGGCGTAGCAATGCAGGATCCTCCAGAGGAATCCCGGATAGGAGAGTCAGTCATGCCAGTGACATGGCCTGCAGGACTACTTCTGATCCTGACTAAGGAGGAAATTGACGAGGAGGGAGTTGACGGTGTGGTTTGCATGCGCTTGGATACAACAGGACAACGGGATTTAGGTGTCCCTGGACTGCTTACGGTCTTAGCCAAAGTTTCTGAACTTGACAGTAACTTTTTATGAACGCGCTGCAGGTGCCGTATAAGGGAGGATGTTCCTAGGTGGTTAACGTCCCTACCCCTACTTATTTCACCTTTACATATGGTACATATGGCAAGACAGTTGTTGTCCGGATTTGGATAGAAATATTGCCAGACCAAAGAGGTGGAATGTTTGGTCTTCTGCCCAGGCATGACCATAATGGGCTTTTTCATCCCACGGACAACAACTGTCTCCCCCGGAGCCTGATTTAAACAAACCACATCACCATCAGAATCCTCCTCGCCAACTTCCTCCTCAGCGCCAGCTACACCAGTATCCTCATCCTGTTGTACTTCAACAGTGACATCTTTAATTTGCATATCAGCAAGTGGACTGTGGGTGCTCCTCTAAGCACTTGCAGGGGGTGTGCAAATGGTGGAAAGAGCCACCTCTTCCCGTCCAGTGCTGGGAAGGTCAGGCATCGCGCAACCACCACCACACTTGGACTCTCCTTGGGGATTTGTGATATCTTCTTAGAACGCACAGTTCTTCGCTGTGCTTTTGCCAGCTTAACTCTTTTGATTTTTTTAGTGGGAGGAGGGCTTCCATCGTCATGTGAAGCTGAACCACTAGTCATGAACATAGGGATCGACCTTAGCCATTCCTTGCCACTCCGTGTCGTAAATGGCATATTGGCAAGTGTACGTTTCTCTTCAGATGATTTAAATGTCTTTTTCAAGGTCATTTTCCTGAACTTTGACATTTGGGATTGTATATGCCCTCTACTATGACATTGGGCATCGGCCTTGGCAGACGACGTTGATGGCATGTTATCGTCTATATCATGACTAGTGGCAGCGGCTTCAGCACTAGGAGGAAGTGGTTCTTGATCTTTCCCTATTTTATTTTTATCGGAGAAAGTTTGGTCCTCCATTTATGTTATACTGATATATACGTGCGGCTAAGGCGCACACAAACACAGAAAATAATTTTTTATGTTTGTTGGAGACTAGTGCACTTTGTGGGTTACACCACCCTTTAAGAAATTAGCCAGCCGGCCCTTTACTTATGGGACACAGGCGCACGCTTGGCGCTGCTCCTTTGTTGATGCACGTGCAGCCACAGTGCACACAATTCACAAACACAGAATTTTTTTTTTTATTTTGTTTGGAGTGTACTTTGGGGGTTACAGCACCCTTTAACGGTCAAGCCAGCA
Source organism: Taudactylus pleione (assembly GCA_031769625.1). Classification (NCBI taxonomy): domain Eukaryota; kingdom Metazoa; phylum Chordata; class Amphibia; order Anura; family Myobatrachidae; genus Taudactylus; species Taudactylus pleione. Next base: position 4,732,124 of record JAUIMM010000364.1, on the reverse strand, counting down.
GGCCCTTTACTTATGACACAGGCGCACGCTTGGCACTACTTTGTTGATGCACGTGCGGCTACTGCGCACCCAATTCACAAACACAGAAAAAATATTAATTTTTTTTGCACTTGGGGGGAGCACCCCTGATGGACAGAGCACCCCCTGGACAACACTACAGCACCCCTTCAGGACTGGGACACTGCACAGGACTTTGGAGTGGACACAGCCCCTATGGACAACTGACTGCACAACACAGTACAGCCAGCCCCTATGGACTTTGGAGGAGTGGACACAGCCCCTATGGACAACAGCAGCGCAGCACAGCACAGCACAACACTACACTGCACTACACTACACTACACAGCCCAGCCAGCCCTAACTCCCACCCTACCTCTTCACTGTCCACAGCCGAGTGAGAAAATGGCGCTGACGTGGGTACCTTATGCAGAATCCAAAACCCGCGAGACCCGGAAGGCGGGATGATGATATTTTGCCTCGATTTCAGATCCGAGTCAGACGGGAAAAGTCGAGCCTGACTCAGATCGGCCTCGGTTCTGGGGGGCTCGGGGGGGTTCGGATTTCAGAAATCCGAACCCGCTAACCCCTAATATATATATATATATATATCGGAGAACAGAGCATCTGGCAACCTCCCACCATCCACCTGCACAGCCATACAGTGGCCATCAGACCCACTCCTCTCCCTCCTTTACACCCAGACAGTGGCCATCAGACACAAACCCCCACCCCATACACCAACAGCGGCCATCAGATAAACCCTCGCAACCTGCACAGGCAGCGTCAGTCTAACCCCCCTCAGCCCTCTGTATATATATAAACAACTGTGAACTGACCTTGCAGTTCTCTGCAACACAGCAGGAGCCCAGAGGGATGACAGGAGCCCAGAGAGTAACGGAGGAGATTTGGACCTGCCTGCCTTATCATCTAACTCTTGGCTGCAGCACTCTTCTCCACTACGCTGGGGCCGATCACTGGATTGTGACGTCAAACCCCTCGTGACAGGAGTCTCAGAGGATGATGTAAGGGGAGGAGATGAGACGATAGGGCTGGAGAGGAGGCGGGCCGGACAACCTTCTCCTTCTTTGTTATGGTCAACGCAGTGCGATTAGCACTGCTGTCAATGCTGCTGTGTGGGTCCCTTCATTTTCACAGGAACGGCGGGCAGCGGTGCAATGCACCGGCTCTGCCGATATGTCCGCCACCGAGTCTGCCATATGATCAGGGCAGGATTTCGGGGGACCCGTCCGCGGGCGCCTAGGTTGCCTGGTGGTAAATCCGGCCCTGCTGGTGAACACCTCCCAGTAGGTTAGACTCCATGCCTTTGGTCAGGTCTCGCCAACTTCCGGTACTGGTGGATGAGGAAGACCCTAATCCAGGCACCTGGCCTCCTCTTCCGTCCTCAACCTGGGTCCACGTCTTCTAATCTTGAGGCAGAGAATCATTTTACCCAGTGCGTGACATTGATACAGCTGTCTCAGGGAGGTGCACTGAATGATCGTCATGCCATTTCTTTAATGCATGTAGCAGAGGCACTGGTCACTATAATACACACAGAGGCAGGCTAGGCTGAGGGGCAGGGTGCCATCTGCCCCCCGAGCCGGTACGATTTAACTGTTATGGGGGCCGCCAGTTGCGTTAGGGACCCGGGAGCAGTGGCGGCTCCAGCGGGGGACGTTTCTGACACTTTTTTAAATCCTAACAGAGAGCAGCGTCAGCGGCCTGCAGTGGCATTAACATCGTTACTAATAATGAGTCAGGCTGACTCATATGCTGCGGCCCGACTGCGGGCTGTAACTAAGCAGAGGAATGTGACCCTCCTGTTTCCTCCTCTCCGCTTAAGCTCCTCCTCCCTGATGCAGCTAATTGCCGGAGCTCCAACGTCACAATCTAGTGACTGGCCCCGGCGCGAAAAGATTCAGAGAGGCCCTGAGACTTTCAGGAGCCCAGTGCAGAGTCCCCAAGCCGAAATTGACTGCTGTGGCAGCCCCTCTGTAACCACGGTCACCTAGAAGAAGCAGGTGGAGACAAGGGTAAAAGTAACCAGGCACAAGCAGCAACATGCAGCACTGCCTGCTCCGCACATCAATTACAGCAGCACCACTGGGCCTGGCACCTACTACACTCCCCATGAGACAGAAGTAAAAGAGAAGTCTCTGAGTGACACTGCCTGCATCATCAGTGACAGTCAGCCATGTGTGGTAGGTGACAGTGTATTTTTACCTACCTACCTCTCTCCCCCCTATGGATTAAGCACACATATGTTGAGTGCATCCCTGCTGTTAGAGACTTGACCGTGAGTGCAATATATATATATATATATAGTCAGGTCCATAAATATTGGGACATTGACAGAATTTTCAGATTTTGGCCTCTATTCACCACCACAATGGTTTTGAAATGAAACAAACAAGATGTGCTTTAACTGCAGACTTTCAGATTTAATTTGAGGGTAATTACATCCAAATCGGGTGAACGTTATAGGAATTACAACAGTTTCAATATGTGCCTCCCACTTTTTAAGGGACCAAAAGTAATGGGACTATCAACTCAAAAGCTATTTCATGGACAGGTGTGAGCTATTCCCTCATTATTTCATTATCAATTAAGCAGGTAAAAGGTCTGGAGTTGATTCTACGTGTGACATTTGCATGTGGAATCAGTTGCTGTCAACTCTCAATATGAGATCCAAAGAGCTGTCTCTATCAGTGAAGCAAGCCATCATTAGGCTGAAAAATGAAAACAAACCCATCAGAGAGATAGCAAAAACATTAGGTGTGGCCAAATCAACTGTTTGGAACATTTTTAAAAAGAAAGAACGCACCGGAGAGCTCAGCAACACCAAAAGACCCGGAAGACCACGTAAAGCAACTGTGGTGGATGACAAAAGAATTATTTCCCTGGTGAAGAAAAACCCCTTCACAACAGTTGGCCAAATCAAGAACACTCTCCAGGAGGTAGATGTATATGTGTCAAAGTCAACAATCAAGAGAAGACTTCACAAAAGTGAATATAGAGGGTTCACCACAAGATGCAAACCATTGGTGAGCCACAAAAACAGGAAGACCAGATTAGAGTTTGCCAAACAACATCTAAAAAAGCCATTACAGTTCTGGAACAACATCCTATGGACAGATGAGACAAAGATTAACTTGTACCAGAGTGATGGGAAGAGAAGAGAAGGAAAGGAACTGCTCATGATACAAAACATACCACCTCATCAGTGAAGCATGGTGGTGGTAGTGTCATGGCGTGGGCATGTATGGCTGCCAATGGAACTAGTTCCCTTGTATTTATTGATGATGTGACTGCTGACAAAAGCAGCAGAATGAATTCTGAAATGTTTCGGGCAATATTATATGCTCATATTCAGTCAAATACTTCAGAACTCATTGGACGGCGCTTCACAGTGCAGATGGACAATGACCCGAAGCATACTGCATAAGCAACCAAGGAGTTTTTTAAGGCTAAAAAGTGGAATGTTATGCAGTGACCAAGTCAATCCCCTGACCTGAATCCGATTGAGCATGCATTTCACTTGATGAAGACAAAACTGAAGGGAAAATGCCCCAAGAACAAGCAGGAACTGAAGACATTTGCAGTAGAGGCCTGGCAGAGCATCACCAGGGATGAAACCCAGCGTCTGGTGATGTCTATGCGTTCCAGACTTCAGGCTATAATTGCCTGCAAAGGATTTGCAACAAAGTATTAAAAAGTGAAAGTTAGATTTAGGATTGTTTAGCTTGTCCCATTACTTTTGACCCCTTAAAAAGTGGGAGGCACATATAGAAACCGTTGTAATTTCTACACCGTTCACCTGATTTGGATGTAATTACCCTCAAATTAAATCTGAAAGTCTGCAGTTAAAGCACATCTTGTCTGTTTCATTTCAAAGTTATTGTGGTGGTGAATAGAGGCCAAAATATGAAAATTCTGTCAATGTCCCAATATTTATGGACCTGACTGTATGTGTGTGTGTGTATACATATTAGGGGTGTGCACCGGCCACTTTTCGTGTTTTGTGTTTTGGTTTTGGATCTGGATCTTTCTTCGTGTTTTGGATCTGGATTGGTTTTGCCAAAACCACCCTTCCGTGTTTTGGGTTCTGGGTTTTGTGTTTTGGATCTGTATTTTTTTGAAAAAAAGCATAAAAACAGCTAAAATCACAGAATTTGTAGGTTTTTCTGCTCCTATGCTATTATTAACCTCAATAACCTTAATTTCCACTCATTTCCAGTCTATTCTGAATACCTCACACCTCACAATAGTGTTTTTATGTCCAAAAGGTTGCACCGAGGTAGCTGGATGACTATGCTAAGCGACACGAGTGGGCGGCACAAACACGTGACCCATCTAGGCGTGAAACTGCAGTGGCAGACAGGATGGCATTGAAAAACTAGACCCCAAACTGTACATAATGCAAAGAAAAAAAGAGGTGCAAGATGGAATTGTCCTTGGGCCCTCCCACCCACCCTTATGTTGTATAAACAGGACATGCACACTTTAACAAACCAATCATTTCAGCGCCAGGGTCTGCCACACAACTGTGGCTGAAATGATTGGTTTGTTTGGGCCCCCACAAAACAAGCTGGCAATTAATCTGTCCCTGCACAAACTGGCTCTACGGAGGCAAGAAATCGTCCTCATCCTCCTCATCCACAGATTCCTCACCCTCTTCAGTGTTATGTACATCCTCATCCTCACAGAGTATTAATTCGTCCCTGCTGGAACCACAGGTCCCTCTGTACGTTCTGGAGGCTGGTCTCCCTGGAAGAGTTGATCATTCATTTTATGAACATCATCTTCTCCACATTTTGTGGAAGCAACCTCCTACGCCTTTCGCTAACAAGGTTCCCGGCTGCACTAAACACTCTTTCGGAGTACACACTGGAGGGGGGGCAACTCAGGTAAAATAGAGCCAGTTTGTACAGGGACCTCCAAATTGCTTCTTTTTCCTGCCAGTACAGGTACGGACTGTCTGACATGCCTACTTGGATGCTGTCACCGATGTAATCCTTTAACAGACAGACGCACGCTTGTCGCTGATGCTTTGAGTATTCAAGTGCGGCTACAGCCCACACAATTCACAAAGACAGAAAAAAAAAAAGAATATTTTTATTGTTTGTGGAGCACACTTTGAGGGTTACACCACCCTCTAACAGACAGACGCACGCTTGTCGCTGCTGCTTTAAGGATGCAGGTGCGGCTACAGCCCACACATTTCACAAAGACCGAAAAAAAAGGAACAATATTTTAATTGTTTGTGTAGCACACTTTGAGGGTGTCACCACCCTTTAACAGACAGACGCACGCTTGTCGCTGCTGCTTTAAGGATGCAGGTGCGGCTACAGCCCACACAATTCACAAAGACAGAAAAAAGAAGAATATTTTTATTGTTTGTGTAGCACACTTTGAGGGTGTCACCACCCTTTAACAGACAGACGCACGCTTGTCGCTGCTGCTTTGAGGATGCAAGTGTGGCTACATCGCACACAAGTCACAAACACATAAAAAAATTTTTTTTGATTTTTTGGAGCACTTTGAGAGTTACAACACCCTTTAACAGACAGACGCACGCTTGTCGCTGCTGCTTTGAGGATGCAAGTGCGGCTACAGCCCACACAATTCACAAAGACAGAAAAAAAAAGAACAATATTTTAATTGTTTGTGTAGCACACTTTGAGGGTGTCACCACCCTTTAACAGACAGACGCACGCTTGTCGCTGCTGCTTTAAGGATGCAGGTGCGGCTACAGCCCACACATTTCACAAAGACAGAAAAAAAAAGAACAATATTTTAATTGTTTGTGTAGCACACTTTGAGGGTGTCACCACCCTTTAACAGACAGACGCACGCTTGTCGCTGCTGCTTTGAGGATGCAGGTGGAATCTAGACGGGATTTGGAACCGAGGACACACTACCTCCATCAATTGTCTAAATCCCACTGCACTAATGTCGGATACCGGACGCACGTCTAACACCAACATAGCAGTCAAGGCCTCAGTTATACGTTTTGCTTCAGGATGACTGCTGTCGTACTTCATCCTCATCGCTAGGGACTGTTGGAGGGTCAATTGTTTAGTAAAAGTAGTGATGTTCCTACTTCCTCTCTGGGATGATGAACAACTCCCAGCAGCAGCAACAGCACTAGTAGGAAGTGGTTCTTGATCTTTCCCTATTTTATTTTTATCAGAGAAAGTTTGGTCCTCCATTTATGTTATATTGATATATATACGTGCGGCTAAAGCGCACACAAACACAGAAAATATTTTTTTAATTTTGCTGGAGAGTAGTACACTTTGTGGGTTACACCACCCTTTAAGAAATGAGCCAGCCGGCTCTTTACTTATGGGACACAGGCGCACGCTTGGCGCTGCTCCTTTGTTGATGCACGTGCAGCCACAGTGCACACAAGTCACAAACACAGAAAATATATTTTTTTTTGGTTTGGAGTGTACTTTGGGGGTTACAGAACCCTTTAATGGTCAAGCCAGCCGGCCCTTTACCTATGACACAGGCGCACGCTTGGCACTACTTTGTTGATGCACGTGCGGCTACTGCGCACACAATTCACAAACACAGAAAATAATTTTTTTTTTGGTTTGGACTGGAGTGTACTTTCGGGGGTTACAGCACCCTTTAATGGTCAAGCCAGCCGGCCCTTTACTTATGACACAGGCGCACACTTGGCACTACTTTGTTGATGCACGTGCGGCTACTGCGCACACAATTCACAAACACAGAAAATAATTTTTTTTTTGGTTTGGACTGGAGTGTACTTTGGGGGTTACAGCACCCTTTAACGGTCAAGCCAGCTGGCCCTTTACTTATGACACAGGCGCACGCTTGGCACTACTTTGTTGATGCACATGCGGCTACTGCGCACACAATTCACAAACACAGAAAATAATTTTTTTTTTGGTTTGGACTGGAGTGTACTTTGGGGGTTACAGCACCCTTTAACGGTCAAGCCAGCCGGCCCTTTACTTATGACACAGGCGCACGCTTGGCACTACTTTGTTGATGCACGTGCGGCTACTGCGCACACAATTCACAAACACAGAAAATAATTTTTTTTTTGGTTTGGACTGGAGTGTACTTTCGGGGGTTACAGCACCCTTAACGGTCAAGCCAGCCGGCACTTTACTTATGACACAGGCGCACGCTTGGCACTACTTTGTTGATGCACGTGCGGCTACTGCGCACACAATTCACAAACACAGAAAATTATTTTTTTTTTGGTTTGGACTGGAGTGTACTTTCGGGGGTTACAGCACCCTTAACGGTCAAGCCAGCCGGCCCTTTACTTATGACACAGGCGCACGCTTGGCACTACTTTGTTGATGCACGTGCGGCTACTGCGCACACAATTCACAAACACAGAAAATATTTTTTTTTTTGGTTTGGACTGGAGTGTACTTTCGGGGGTTACAGCACCCTTAACGGTCAAGCCAGCCGGCCCTTTACTTATGACACAGGCGCACGCTTGGCACTACTTTGTTGATGCACGTGCGGCTACTGCGCACACAATTCACAAACACAGAAAATATATATTTTTTTGGTTTGGAGTGTACTTTTTCGGGGGTTACAGCACCCTTTAACGGTCAAGCCAGCCGGCCCTTTACTTATGACACAGGCGCACGCTTGGCACTACTTTGTTGATGCACGTGCGGCTACTGCGCACACAATTCACAAACACAGAAAATATATTATTTTTTTAGCACTTGGGGGGAGCACCCCTGATGGACAGAGCACCCCCTGGACAACACTACAGCACTCCTTTAGGACTGGGACACTGCACAGGACTTTGGAGTGGACACAGCCCCTATGGAGAACTGACTGCACAACACAGTCCAGCCAGCCCCTATGGACTTTGAAGTAGTGGACAACAGCAGCACTACACTACACTACACTACACTACACTACACAGCCCTAACTCCCACCCTCCCTCTTCACTGTCCACAGCCGAGTGAGAAAATGGCGCCGACGCGGGTACCTTATATAGGATCCAAAACCCGCGAGACTCGGAAGGCGGGATGATGACGTTTTGCCTCGATTTCAGATCCGAGTCAGGCGGGAAAAGTCGAGCCTGACTCGGATCGGGGGGGCTCGGGGGGGTTCGGATTTCAGAAATCCGAACCCGCTCACCCCTAATACTTATATATGTATATATTTTGTGATAAATGAAATGGGTGTTGAGATGGTTTCCCTGTTACCCATAATCTAACACTGCAGCCCTTTCCTGCATCACCTAAGCCTGTCTGCTCCTGTCTCACTACCGTTCCATTTCTTACCCCTACAAATCACCTTGACACTCACTTGTCCCACCTGCCGCCTCGTCTTCTTCCTCCTCCCCTCACTCTCCTCTCCATCCTTGTGTCAATGTCCCTCCTTATCCTGTCTCCTCTGTTATCCCCTTCTTACCTCCTCCTTTCCCATCAATCCTATCTCTTCCCTGCCACATCTATTCCCCCCCTCTACATATCTACCTTCCTCTCTTACACATTTTCCATCTCCCCCCCTACAAATCCCATTCCTCCTCCCCACTACAAATCCACCCTCTTCCCCCCCTACACATCCTCCCCCATACACATTTACCCTCCTCCTCCCATACACATCCACCCTTGCCCCCTATACATCCTCCCTTGCCCCTACACATCTACCCTCTTCCCTCCTACATATCTACCCTTTCCCTACACATTAACCCTCCTCCTGCAATACATACACATCTACCCTCCTACACAACTACTCTCCCTACACATCTACCCTCCTCCCCCATACACATCTACCATCCTCCCCGTACACATCTACCGTCCTACCCCCTACACATCTTCCCTCCCCCACCTAGACATCTAGAGGGAGACACTCATTGGTCTGGACTTTATGGAGCGACTGGAGGCTTGTCCCTAGAGGGAGACTGTTTTAGATTTTGGATACAATTGCATTATTCATTTTATTTTATTTTTTTATTTATTTATTTATATAGAAAGCCTGGGCCACTTACTTGTGTTGCCCCCAGGCTGAAAGTTGCGAGCCAGCCCCTGAATACACACATACCAACAGAGCTTGCCCTTCACCGTCTCTTCATGTGTGTGTGTGTGTGTGTGTGTGTGTGTGTATGTATGTTTGTGAGGGCACTTCCCAGTTCCCACTGCATATCTGACTTTGAACAGACATGCACGAATATTGCATATATGATGCAATAAAACCACCTGCCTAATGTAGGTCCCCCTCGTGCCACTAAAACAGCTCTGACCCATCAAGACATGGACTCCACAAGACCTCTGAAGGTGTCCTATGGTATTTGACACTGTTTACAGCAGATCCTTTAAGTTCTGTATTGAGATCTGGGGAACTTGGAGGCCAAGTCAACACTCTTTGTCATGTTCCTCAAACAATTCCTGAACAATATTTGCAGTGTGGTAGGTTGCATTAGCCTGTTGAAAATGGCCACTGACCAGTGGAATAAGTTCATCCCAGTTGCCTTGAGGCAAGTAAGAGTTTGCCTCTCCCTTTCTCCCCTGGAAAAAGGTGAAAATAAATTAATATGGTGCATAAACAGGGCCATCTTAACAGCATTATAGGCCTTTAGCAAAGCAATGCACTGGGGCAATGCACTGGGGCCCCTAGCCACCCATTCAAGGGAATAAAAATGTAGAAGATAATGGAGATGGGATATAAAACTAAACTTTTAGACATTTCAATATATAAATGATAATTCATTGGTAAATCCAGATCCAAAACGAAAACATTTGAGATTTGTTTTGCAAAACCAAAACACAAAGATGAATCTAGATCCAAAACCAAAACACAGGGGTCAGCGCACATCTCTACTTCCAACACATAAACTACAAGAACTGAGAGTTCACCTGCTGCTAAATATAGTATATTTCACCCATTGACAGGTGCCATTGCAACAAGATAATCAATGTTATTCACTTCACTTGTCAGTGGTTTTAATGCTGTGGTCTATTTACCACAAAGGTTGGGGGCCCAAACTGGCATCTTGCCTATGGATCCATGGAGTTTTGATCCACTTCTGCAGAGTGTCCCCTAGTAACCAAGCTCCAGATGGTGTTAGCCGCTTTGTGCCCATGGAAGCATTCTTACAGGAGAAGGATCCCACTGTCCACAGGTTTTTGCCAGATGACACATGTGCAGTGTCCGAAAAGGCAGTGAAGTGATATCGAAGAGAACTTTGCCAGGATGTTCCCTTATCGGAGCTGCTGCCCTGTCAAGCTGTCAAGAGATCTTTGATACATAGCCCCGAACAAAACATTTCTTATTGCAGCAATTTACGGTAATAAGCAATGTTCATTTTTGGGGCTGGACAGCATCATTCAGTAAATAGGCCATTCAAATATTTCACTAAAATGATTCTTTATGATTCCTATTCCTATTTAATGTGATACTTGGGGTTAATTAGCTCGGTAGGGCACTAGCTCACTTCTTGAACCCTCTCTACAGAAGCAGCTACTCTTCATGAAAGTCTCTCACAGTCTCTGAGATTGGTGGTCCTTCCTGCCACATGCAAGACTGGACACTGGCCTCCTGGCCTGGTATAGCTTCCTTAGCTTGTTGGCTGCCGCCTCTCACAGTCTGGCCTGCTTCCTTGCAGGTACCATAGCTCAGTCGCAGAGTTTGATAGCCTTCCCTGTATCTCACAGGTCTAAGCTCAGGCCTCCTGGCCCTCACTGGATCGCTAGCACAGTGAGCTCTGTCTGACTGGTCTGCCTCAGAGTTCCCTCGGCAGCCATTAGGCATCTTCCCACAATGCCTTTCTAGTCTGTGTTGGTGGATCTCCCCTGCCCAACACAGAATCTGCTGCTCACCAGTGCCACCTCTGGTGATACTGCCACATATCCCCCTCCTCAGCTTGAAACCCCTGGGTTCAGCTACATGGGACGAGGCATTCTCATGACGATGTCCCTCTTCACACTCCTCATGAGGGAAATCCACTCTTGCGATACAAACTCTTGCGATCTCAGGGGGTCTCATCTTCCAGATTCCAAAATTTATTTTCCTCCTAACTTTTTTCCTCACTCTGTGGTACTTCTTGCTTTCTATATGAAGCACTTGAAATTCATTCTTGAGCATGTCAAGCTTTAAGGATTTCAGGCACATTTTCCCATAGTGCCCTACTTCCTCATAGACAAATCCAGCAGAATTGCAAGTTCCATCCTGCTTGCATGAAGGCATTGTTTCACACACCTGAGTATTATTCTTCACAAGACTCTCAGAATTAACCTTCTTTAATGTTCTGCTTTGCACTGCAAAACTGTGTGATTGCATCACATTCACATCACCCTGAATCCACGGCAACAAGAGAGTCTCATCCTTTGAAGCCTTCACTATCTCTGTAGACTTCTGTACATCCTGTACCTTTGCTTGACAGGTCATGCGATCACCATCTGTTCTTTATCATCAACTTCAGACATGGTTTTGCCATCTGTACCCGTGTCTCTTTGGAAGGACTTCACACACTCAGCTATCACTGTAAGCTGGAAGTCACTGCAAGGAATCTCATCCACTCTTATAAGACAGACTTTTAGAGAATTTCCCAACTTTGATACAACTATTTCAGACGCTGCCACTTTTAATACACATGGCAAGTCCAGTTCTTTGGTATTCCTCTCCGCTTGGAACCTTTGCAACTGGTCCTGTGTACTTAGCAGACACTTTTCAAGGTTCTTCTACTGTCCTTGCAACTTCCAAGCCCTGCCATTGGCAAGGTTAAGCTCTCTCTCCAAAGATTCACTTTGCTTTGCGGCTTTATGCAGACTTTCCTCCAGGAATACATTTCTTTCTGTCAGACATTCTGAAACTGCTTTAGCTGCAAGTAAATTGGAATGGAGAGTTTGTACTTGCTCCTTACAGCTGACTTTAAGACGGACCATCTCCATCTCTTTTCCTTCACGGTCAGTTTCCCACTGAGCGTGAGTCTGCGGCATCTGGAGATACTTCACTTTTACTTCACAAAACTTTTCCGCCTGAGAATTTCTCTCCAATTCACAATATTTAAGCTTTATTTGAGTGGACACAATCAAAGAGTCTTTTTCTTTTAACACCAGAGTCAGATCCACCACTTTCACTTGTGTGCGCTCTACATCACTCTGATGTCTCTGGACACATTCTTTCAACTCTTCTACTTCCTGCTGAAGTACCACACACGTTTGCTGCATTTCAACAATATCTTGCTCTAATACATAATTCTCTGCTAGGAGCACATCATTCTCATACTTAAATTGTAACATATTGGAACATTTTAGCCTCCTCAAGGCGTTCAGACATAACCACTATTTTGAGATCTGTCTCTTTAAGAACTTCACATTTTTTATTTCTTGCTGCTGAAATGCCATTTTCATAGTGGACGATTCACTCCGTAATTTATTTTCAGCTTGTTCATGAACATTTCCCTCATCAGCTAATTGCTCCATTAGGTCATCAACCTTCTCAGCAAAATACGCATTACCTTCATTCAAAACTTTACACATATTGTGAAATTCTTCCAGGCTGATATAGTCCTTTCTGGATGGACCTTGCACCATACCCTGTTCACTTTCTTTTTGGGCCTTGAGCTTTGCCCACTGCTGCTTGTTGGCTTCTTGCGGAGCTGCTGTAGCCATCTGCAAGGCCTTCACCATGTCATCCATGTTGTCTGGTGATTTAGAAGTGAGGCAGGGTTTCGGCTTGAATAGTTGTTAGCACCATGAAGAGCCAAGAACCACAGTCTTTTCTCCCCAAAATAAATTGGGTGTCTGTCCCTTTAAATTTTGAACACTTTCTTTTTTTTTTTAAGCACAGTTCTTCTTTCACTTGTAACAACACTTGACTTTCAATTGTATTTACAGCACAATATAACACAGCACCTGCTTTCACTTCTGTGGAACTACAATGTCCAGCAATCAACATAGCACTTGCTCTTCTCTTTGCAAAAGAAATGTCCAGGCCACATAATTAGACACACCTTGTCTTAATGAGCTTGATTTCCACAGAATAAACCACACAACTTCTTTTAACCTTTTCAATGCTGAAGAAAGTGCACAACTTTTAGCAGACTTTGTAGCACGATTTTCAGACATGCATACAACTTTTCCATGAAATATTTCAAAACAGATTTTATCTTCACTCACCAACCTGATGAGCTTTGCACTGTTGAGTCCAGTATGCAGGTGCAGTAAACATCCATATTTCCATTAGCTGCTGTAATCCACTTTCTGTGCAGATCTTGATGTGTAGACCTGTGTGCGTAGAATCTTTATGCACGCATTCTCCACCATGTTATACTTGGGGTTAATTAGCTCGGTAGACTGGGTCAGTGGTGCAGTGAGTAGGTGCAGAATTAGAGTCCACACGTAGCATTCCAGTTAAATAAACATAAGTGCTGCTTTACTTCCAGCATGTGAAATCAAGAAACAGAAAAATAATAAACAAACCTAGCCCTTGTTTAGGGCACTAGCTCACTTCTTGAACCCTCTCCACAGAAGCAGCTACTCTTCATGAAAGTCTCTCACAGTCTCTGAGATTGGTGGTCCTTCCTGCCACATGCAGGACTGGACACTAGCCTCCTGGCCTGGTATAGCTTCCTTAGCTTGTTGGCTGCCGCCTCTCACAGTCTGGCCTGCTTCCTTGCCGGTACCATAGCTCCATCCAAGCATTTGATAGCCTTCCCTGTATCTCACAGGTCTAAGCTCAGGCCTCCTGGCCCTCACTGGCTCGCTAGCACAGTGAGCTCTGTCTGACTGGTCTGCCTCAGTCCTCCCTGGACCGAGTTGCCTCGGCAGCCATTAGGCATCTTCCCACAATTCCTTTCTAGTCTGTGTTGGTGGATCTCCCCTGCCCCACACAGGATCTGCTGCTCACCAGTGCCACCTCTGGTGATACTGCCACAATAAATATATATGGACAAGTGGAACAGAGCAAATGCAATATTTCAGATTTAAGTTGCAAGTCTTCTGTTGTGTCTTTCTTGAGAATCCTTAAGCACCATGCCTGCTGCTGGGAGTTGATTTTCATCCCAGAAAGGCTGAAGACATTGTTTCTTCTTCCCAACGAACACAGATCTGAAGAGATGTAAAGAGCTGTTGATAAGCAAATTGTCAGCTCAAGTGGCACGTGATGCAGCAATGGCTTCTCCTTCAGTTTCTCCAGCAAGTGCATCTGCTGAGAAAAAACTAAACTTTCAAAACACCCACTGGTGATGCAGTTGAGTCAACACAACCAAGTTTGACATCTGGTCGGGTCAGAATTGCCTACAATTAATGACACCTCTCCCGTGACTCCATCTTATATGGTCACCATTCAAAGAATGGATGAGGACTATTTCAAAATATTTAATGATAGCATCCAAATAGTAATGTCAGACAGTCCATTTGACTACTAGCAGGAAAAAAAGGTAATTTGGAGGCCATTGCACAAACTGGCTTTGCTTTACTTGAGCTGCCCACCCTCCAGTGTGTACTCAGAAAGAGTTTTCAGCACAGCCTTAGAGACTCCCCAAAATGTGGAAATGATGATGTCCATCAAAATGAACTACAAATTCTACGAGTAAGACCTTTACCATTAATTACATGCAAAAATTACAGAGGCATCTGTAATGGTGGATTCCAGCAGGGACAAATTAATATTGTGTGAAGGAGATGATGTATACATCACCCTAGATTATACCAGCACCCAAGCCTATATTGTCATCCCATCCTGTGTTGTGTATAAATTACAGCTGCGCTCCCTGTTAGATTGGGGATTCATTGTCGACTTTAGTGGATGTGAGCTCCATTTTAGTCCATATCACCACACCTCCTACACATATTCTGACCTGGGCTACAGGAGGAGCAGCCTCACTCTGGAATACAGTTTCATGGAGTTGCTCCTCTGACTTGCTGAAAGTCAGGTAGAGGGGCCATGGGTAGGAAGTAGGGACACTATAATCACAGAACAAAGTTTTAGCTGCTTTATTCCATTTTTTAAACCAAACCCTCTATTTTAACCTTTTGAAAATATGTTTGTGTGTATCTTAGCTGAGGCGTTTGTGATGCCATTATGTTTAATATATTATGCATGTTATTTAGCACTTTGCTGTGATCCTGTAGTCGGCGTGTAGACTAATCATTTATTCATGATTGAGGAAAGAAGTGAAAAGTTGCATTTTTTATTGCTAACTTTGTGTTATTAAATTGTAAATTTGTGGTTTCCACTTATAGTGTGACAGTATTTTTTATGAATACACTGCGTTTTCCACTTACAGTGTGACAATATTTTATACGAATACACTGCGTTTCCACTTAGTGGAAAACGCAAAGTATTTGTAAAAAATATTGTGACACTAACAGTGTCACAATATTTTTTAGGAATACATAGCATTTTCCACTTACAGTGTGACAATATATTTTACGAATACACTGCATTTCAACTAATGTGACAGTATTTTTTTTTAATACACTGCGTTTTCCACTTACAGTGTGACAATATTTTTTACCAATACATGGCGTTTTACACTTACAGTGTGACAATATTTGTTATACACTGTGCTACCACTTACAGTGTCACAGATAATACATGTATAAATATTATACTGCAGTCTGACAAGCAGCGTCACAATAATAAAAAAATAATAATAAATATAGTACACTGGGGAGCAGCACAAAAAATATATAATATATTATTTTTTTATTAATTATATTATTTATTAACTTTTATTTTTTTTATACACTGGGCACCCTTGGATGGACACAGCAGCCCCTGCCCCTGGATGGACACAGAAATCCCTGGATGGATACAGCAGCCCCTTCCCTAGATGGACACAACAACCCCTGGATGGACACAGCAGCCTGAATGGACACAGCAGACCCTGAACAGACACAGAAACCCCTGCTCTTGATGGACACAGAAACCCCTGGATGGCCACAGCAGACACACAGCAGCCCTTGGTTGGACAAAGCAGCCCTGGCCTGGATGGGCACAGCAGCCCCTCTTGGATGAAGCACAGCCCTGACAGCCCAGGACTCAGCAAGCAAATGGCGCCGATCACCATGGGGGAGGGACTTTTATACAATCCAAAACCCGCGAGAATCCGACACAGCGGGATGATGACGTTTTGCCTTGATTTGAGATCCGAGTCAGGCGGGAAAACCCGAGCCGGACTCTGATCTCGCCTCGGATCTGCAAGTTCGGGTGGGTTTGGTTCTCAGGGAACTGGACCTGCTCATCTCTAATATATATACCTATTTCAGCATTTCACAATCTGCGAAGTTCACATCTTTACTGTTCCTGTTGGGTAGAATGCATTCGATAATACCATTTTATACATGTATTATTATTATTATCATTTATTTATATGGCGCCACAAGTGTTCCGCTGCTCCTTACAAAGTACATAGACAAAAAAGTAACCATTGACTTACAATACAATACAATACAGGACATGGATAAACATTGCTATATTAGCGACCTTAACGCCCGCATAAGCAGCCAAGTGTTAGTTGCCCTAGTGGGGAGTAAGAGATAAATTAAATTACAGTAGGGAGAAGCACAAGAGGGTAGAGGGCCCCGCTCGAAAGAGCTTACATTCTTTAAGGGAGGGGGAAGACAAACAGGAGTGACACAGAATGGGGTGGGCGGGGAGAAAGGAACATAAGATACATACGATATGTGCTGCCCTAGGAGTTCAGAGAGCTTTAAAACTGGATTACACAAAGAAAAAATTTGATGCATGTAATTGATTTCCATTTCTCAAACTCAGAAAATATTCTTAAGGACACAATTAAAAACTGGAATTAAGACCATTTAATGCGATTGTAGTCTGCAAAATTCAACTGTTATATACTGTTCATAGCAGGTTATATGTGATATATAATCTTGAAGAATATGTAGATTTTGTTTTTCTTTATAGCAAATATGATTTGATCTGTGAAAGGAATGGGGATGGGCTGGTCTTCTGCTCAGTCCACGAAATCAACCAGATCCATCTCAAATCCCTGAGGACATCTCCAATGTCATTCATAGGGAAAGGCTGTAGGAGGAATTGGCGCTAACATTCCTATCATGTTATACATGTCTATCTCATTCCCTGAAAGTGTAATTAGTGGAACACTTATCCTATTTCAATGTCTAAAATGTACTTTAACTACAATGTAGTTAGTTGAGAGTATTTCAAAATAGAAAAGAAAGTCTTACAAATGTAGGACAATTTGTAGTACAATCAAATATATTAGGGCTTATGAAATTTAGTGAAATGTTCTGCATTGGATCCTGCTTGGTGTGATTGATGAAATAAATAATGAAATAATTAATTATGCTAATTTTAAAAATGCTGGATCAGAGGTCGCCGTACAGCAAAAAGTAATCTCCATTTAGGGCTTCCAGCACAGGTCCCAGAGTTATCGCTTCATCCAGCTCACAATGCTCTAGAAGTGGTGGGGAAGCAGCACAACTCACACAAGGCATTTACTTCTATTGCTGTTTTAAAACTTTCCATCAAAGCCGCCTATGATCAGCGACTTTGACAAGCTGCTCCGTAGTAAATATAGCCATTGTTGTCTTTAGCCTTTAAGAGAACCTAATTTAGTCTGGGTTCCCTATAAACTATACATGTAAATTAAAATCACCTAAAAATATACTATTATTGTAGGGATACCGTCAGTATCCCGGCGGCCATCCCGACTGCCAGCATTCCCATACCGATATCTTAATGAATACTGACAATTTTATTTATATTATACAAATATGTCTGGTAGTGTTCTCTAAAAATCAGATCAACATTATTACCCTTTAGAAAATATACCTTTCTGGTATACAAAACAGATTGGTGACTATTTGACCTTGATATATTGTTCATAATATGAGCAATTCTTGAATAATATCTACTGATGCCTTCAGAGTGGAAATATTTTCTCTTCTTGTTACATTCTTTGCATACAAAGTAATTTTTACTGGGAATTGGTCCAATCATTCAAGGGGGTGAGAGAGTTGTTTTATAGGTAATCCCACTTCTGCACTGAACAATAACTACGAAAGCCAGACTAAGACACAGTGCTTTGTAATCTATTATGTTAACTTTACGCCTTCTGGTTTTTCCTTTTATTTTCTCTCACCAGACTTTTCTTTCCTCTCTCTCTCACCTCCTCCCAAATGTATTCTGTTTTGGCCAGTTAAAGGAAACCTAAAGATTTTAATTATTCCTGTGATCAGAGAGATGAATGATGTCATGTGGGAATGGTTTCTCACCACAGTGCGTCACCAAATTGTTTGCATTCCATTCTCCACAGACAAGCCACCTCTATGCTAAGGAGGGGGGTCCCAGAGCTGTCCAGATCAAACAGACGAGGTGGGAGTGAGAGAAACGCATAATGGAGGAAGATCAAGGAAAAATAAGCTTGGAGTCTAATGGTTACTCTTGGATTATTCAGATACAATGGAAAAAAGTGCGCAGGAATGGAAGATAGACACCGTGACAACAAAATGAGTACAATAAAGAACATTCTAAAGAACTAGTAGAGTAGAAACAAGCAAATTGCATCACCAAAGCACAATCATAGATGTTAAATGCTATGTCTGTGTGTGGTTTTGATGATTGTTTTACTGAATGCCACAAATGCATGCAACATATTGTAGATGCACATTGATAGTGTACGGCTCTGTTTATCGGTCCTTGTGGGAATTGTGGTGCACAAGGGTTTCATTATCTATATTAAATTTCTACAATACTTGTTTTTTTATTAAAGTATGTTTGTATCTGAATTAAAAATGTCAGTTTCCACCATTTTAATTCATACCTGTACAATGTCTTTAAGTACTTTGCAATTTCAGTTGTTATGTTTGCACAACCTTTAGAAGTACTGTATGTAGTGTACTATAGATATTTTGCATGGATGGTATTTTGCACAAAAACTTACATTTTACAGTTTTATTGTTGGATCTGCAGCAAGTTTTCTCTGACGTGTCATTGTGTAGTATTCTGCAGACAATGGACCTGATTCAGAATTGGGAATAGAGTGAGAAAGAGCAAGTAACTGTGCATCTTGGTAACACCATGCTGTACTGCAAACATAAAATATGCAGAGAGATTTTCGAGTTGGGATCGACGTGTCCAAACTGATATCTAAATTGCAGTGTAAAAATAAAGCTGTCCAGCATGTGTTGGCTACATGCAAAAGCAGCCAGTATTTACCCCGCTGCTACGTGCTCCTTCCTCCTTGTCTGCCCATCTGTGTCACACCTGTTTGTTGTCTGCCCCTCCCCATTAGAATGTAAGCTCTCATGAGCAGGGCCCTCTACCTTCTTGTGCTTCTCCTTACTTATACTTTCATCTACTTCTTACTCCCCACTAGGGCACCTAACAATTGGTTGCTTACGCCCTGTAGCTTATTTGAGTGTTATGATCGCTAATGCAGCAATGTATATAAACCTTGTGCTTGTCCTGTATTGTATTGTACGGAAAGGGACTGAAATACCGGCAGCACAAGCCCAACAGGTGGATATCCTGACTGGGGCTGTTGTGTTCTAACCCTCCCCCCCAACCCTCCCTTGGAGGTGCCTAACCCTAACTCCAGGGGTGGTGTCTAACCCTAGTCCTCCCAGGGGTGACTAATTCTAACCCCCCCTTCCCCGTGGTTAACAGTTAAGATGCGCCGGACTTACCTCGATCGGTCCGATGTCTGTCTATCTTCCAGTGTTGGGATTAAGGGCCTGATTCAGACCCGGACGCTATCCGCAGTGCGCTCGCTATTGCCGATGGTTGCTAATCTGCGCATGCATCGTAGTGCACGTGCGCAAACTACACAGTGCATTCGCAGATCCCTCGCTCGTACACCAAAGCCAGCCCAGCAGAGTGAGTGACAGGAGAGGCCGTTTGTGGGTGGTAACAGGGGCAGTCCAGTAAAAACAGGGGAAGGGAGGTGCGAACGCAGGCGTGCCTGAGTGTTTCAACGCCGTTTGAGAGGCGCACATAATTAACAGGTAGCGTCATAGTACACGTCACCAGCCATTTTTTTACTCTGTTTTCCTCGCAATGCTTGCGGTAGAAAAAAGCTACCACAAGCACTGCATTCACATCCGATAGTGGTCGATGTACCAATGTTTTCACAAACTTCCAGGAGATGACGTGGGGCAGTGGGCGTCTCTGCATTCACTAAGGGGAGTCTGCATACACAAATCGAACGCTCGTACAGATAAGATGGGCGTGCTTATGCCTTGGCGAGCAATCGCTCCCCGCCCCATCACTTTCAAATATTTGCATACGCATCGAGCGAGCGTACGCTCATAGCGACCGGGTCTGAATCAGGCCCTAAGATTGACGTCGGTATTTCGATGCCTATCTTAAGTCCCGTATCGGGTTTGAGGCGTCAGTATTTAGACCGGCGGAATTCAGACCGCCAATCTAATAACTGCCTCCCGTGTTGTACTGTAAGTCACTGGTTTCTTGTTCACTTATTTATGTACTGTGTAAGGCACAGTGGAACACTTGTGGCACCTTATAAATAAAGGATAATAATAATAAGAATGCAAAAAAAAAGGTATGTGTTTGCACCCCTTGCATTGCAACATGGATTGTCCAGGTACACAGTTACTCGCTATTGCTTACTCTATTCCCAACTCTGAATCAGACCCAATGTCTTCTATAGTCATCTAGGAAGCCTTATTGGAGCAATAAATATAAAGTAAATACAGTGTACTCAATTTGTCCACACACTGCAATATCACAAAGCCAATATCAGGCGGTTGGGTCTATATTACATTGTGTGCATGTGTGTGGCCCCAAAATAATAGCAAGACAAGATCCACAGAGAGATATTAGTTATGCCAGGATATGTGGTTGGAAGATGGCTGTCATTGGCCTGTCTGTGTGGTCATCTTCCGACCAGATGTAAACTGATTGCTGAACCGGAGTCTCAAACATGTAGATTTCAAGAATTGACCAAGGTGTTACCTACACACTTACCATGTTGTACACACTTTATCACATACTTGCCTACTTTTGAAAAAGCATTTCAGGGAGATTGTGAAAGCAGCACCTATGTGCGCGGCGGTAAAGTGGCGTGTACAGCTACATCTGAGGGGCGTGTCATAAAATTGATTTACATCCACATGTAAATGAGCCCCAAAGCAGCTAGTAACATCTACTTGTTGATGAAAACACACTGATACTTCTCAGAAAATACATGTAACCATAGGGATTATTGTGCCTTATAACCAATGCAGGGAAATGATACTAATGATCCCATTTGAATGTATATATCTCTGCTTTTTCTTTTATATAACAGTGTCATAATGGGGGTAAGGTGAAATGAGGGAGATTGGTAGACTCTTCAGGGAGACAGGGAGATTTTTGCTATTTCAGGGAGTCTTCCTGACAATGAGGGAGAGTTGGCAAGTATGCTTTACCATGTTGTATACACTTTACTATGTTGTACATACTTTACCAAGTTGTACTCACTTTACCATGTTGTACACACTTTACCATGCTGTACACGCTTTATCATCTTTACACACTTTACCATATTGTACACACTTTACCAAGTTGTACTCACTGTACCATGCTGTACACACTTTATCATCTTTACACACTTTACCATGTTGTACACACTTTACCATGTTGTACACACTTTACCATGTTGTACTCACTTTACCATGTTGTACACACTTTACCATGATGTACACACTTTACCGTGATGTACTCACTTTATCATGTTGTACACACTTTACCATGTTGTACTCACTTTACCATGTTGTACACACTTTACCGTGATGTTCTCACTTTACCATGTTGTACACACTTTACCGTGATGTACTCACTTTACAATGTTGTACACACTTTACCGTGATGTACTCACTTTATCATGTTGCACACACTTTACCGTGATGTACTCACTTTACCATGTTGTACACACTTTACCGTGATGTACTCACTTTACCATGTTGTACACACTTTACCGTGATGTACTCACTTTATCATGTTGTACACACTTTACCATGTTGATTACCATGTTGTTTATGATGATCCTCTTGTTGCTACTAACTGAATAATCTTTATTACTTGCTGCAGCAAGAAATTCTTTGGGTGATTACACTGCACACTTGCACTACTAAATAGTGATTATTTGCAGCAGAGAGAAATAATATTCTTTGGGTAACTGGACAATAATTTATATAAGTAGTGAGAAATCTTTTTATAAATCAGTCTTTGGCATGCAAGACTTTTATTGTACCCTTTGTAGTGGTCAGAGGGTATTAGGGTTTGTTTGTAATCAGTGTCTACACATGTTTCTAGCCTTATTTATTAGTGAACAGTAGCCTGGCAAGCTGTGTGGCTGGCATAGTATTTAGTCCAAAGGGTATTTAGATTTTTAGATTAATTTGAAGTTAGACTGGAGTTAAACAGGAGGAAAACAGAAGAAAAACAATCTATCAGCCATCCCTGCTTCTGAAAAACTACTTTTATCATGTGCATGCTGGCAGGCAGCGGCCACAGATGGACATTTATCATAATTTCAGCAATAGCTGTCCACCTGCTGGCCACCCATTCAGCCTCCATCCAGAGTGACAAGTGGGAGTGTGTGGAGTGGAGAAGATGTTATGCACGGGCAGGAGTGGGGATGTTATGCGCATACATGTACCAGGTCAACCTCTCTTTTATGTAGGGGCAGCCTACTGCTGCAGTGGTTTTAATGGGTTTCTTTTTGTTGATACTGAACAGCATATTCACAAACACGAAAATTTGGTAACCGACATATCACAAGTTGCTGCATCGGCCAGGGGGCCAGGGCATCGTACCCGCACTGCCTGCCCCCCTCTACTATTGCGCCCAGGCCGAAGATTTGTCACTCTAATAATTTAATGAGCAGGCAACTGTGCCTGCTGGTGCTGACTGTAGGGGGAGCTGCAGCAGAAGCACGCAGCAACTCCCATGCAGTCATTCCCATCCTGAGAGCTGCCGGGTGACAGAGTGACTCTTCCTTCCCCGGCACTCTCTCTGTAGGGATGGGACATCAAAAGAAAACATTGGAATTACCAATGTTTTTAAAATTGAATACAAAACATTATTTAGATATAAACATTGGCTCTCTGGAACCGATGTTGACCATTGTTTACCAATGTTTCTGTTTTTTTTAAAGCAAATTGTACTTAAACATACAATAGACTAATAAACTTCTATCTTCATGGAGGCAAACAGTATATATATATATATATATATATATATATACACACATATATATATATATAAGCAATTGATGTCAGTGATGTCTTTATTTGGCTGGCTGCATTTGTGTGAAAGAGGTGTGTGTGTGTGTTTGTGTAACTGTGTCAGTGTATCTGTGTCAGTGTGTGTGTATCTATGTCAGTGTGTGTGTATGTGTGCCAGTGTGTGTGTGTATTTGTGTCATTGTGTGAGTGTGTGTGTGTGTGTGTCATTGTGTGTGTATCTATGTCAGTGTGTGTGTATGTGTGCCAGTGTGTGTGTGTATTTGTGTCAGTGTGTGTATGTGTGTCAGTGTGTGTAGGGGAGACAATGCTCTTTCTGGCACAGGGCAACAAATACTCTAGTTTTGACTCTGTCTATGATGGTGTGCTGAGAGACAACCGGGGGGGAGGGATGGTGTGGCTGAGAGACGACACGGGGGGGAGGGATGGTATGGCTGAAAGATGACACGGGGGAGAGATGGTGTAGCTCACAGACAATGCAGGGGGGAGTTGATGGTGTGGCTGAGAGATGTAGCAGGGGAAGATTGTGTGGCTGAGAGATGTAACAGGGGAAGATTGTGTGGCTGAGAGATGCAGGGGTAAGGAAGTTACACAGCGGGAACGAGTCTGGTTGAACCGCTATTGTATGATGATGACCTTCTTAATATTCCTACACAAACAGGCATCTTCCGGAGAAAGTGACCCGCATGAATAGTGAATACCAGCTGAAGACGCCGTCTTCCCATGGAGGATACATTTCTTCAGAGGTTCCACATTGTGAGAAAGCACCGAATAGGTAAGGTCCATATGGAATTGAAAGGAATGTTCCTAGAGTGACGGGAAATGGGTGGGTGACGTGTCATGTTGGCACGCCCCATTGTCAGTGGCCACACCCCTTCGATAAGTGACCACACCCGTTTTTTTTCTATGCATTTGTGTGTGTGTGTGTGTGTGGGGGGGGGGGCGCCATTCTTCAACTTGCCCTTGTCTCCAAAGACCCTTGTTACGCAACTGCTAGTGGTGGAACTTTACATGACAGTGTTAGTCAGTTCAGGGGGGGGTGGAGGGATCTGATCAGATCCCTCTTCACAACCCAGCACTTGATGAGTGGGGCTCCGGGAACCAACACCATCTGAACATGGAGTACTGTAGGTTCCTGCAGTCAAACTCTGAAAATATTCAGCTTTCGGAGTTTGATGAATATAAGGCGGTTACATTGGGCCCCTAATAATGAATGGGCTCATTACTAACATTTGGAAATTTGCATTTCCACATATGTAATGGGTCCATTAGTGATGATAAATAAGCACCTTAGGGAGGTAATTAGACAGTTAATTAATATAAATATAATTTATTGATGATGTGGTGCTAAAGTAATAATTAAGATGAGGAAGTTAGTGATTGTAAATGGGTTAATAATGTTGAATGGGGTTGTTTTGATGATATTTAAAGCATTATTGATTTTTGAGGAGGGATTAATTAATGATTACAGTATGATACTGTGTGACAGTCACTGGGATTTTCTCTATTTTGTACGACGTTACTAAGGTGCCCTCTTTATTAAATGGCGGGCACTGAAATGCTTTCTGTATTGTATAGCGTTCACTACAATGATCTCTGTTTTGTGTTATTGTTGCTGGTTTATCGCAGCTATTTTTTTGTTTGGAAATCTAACATTTGGAAGAACCCCCCTCTAGAAATGATGCATTTGCCCCTGGAGTGGAGCCTGGGCAGCATAGTGCATCTGGCCTGCAGCTTGGACAGCCTGCTAAGGAGAGGTAAGAGTTGTTATTTGTAATTTGCAACTGTGA
The DNA here is from genome assembly GCA_031769625.1 of Taudactylus pleione. Taxonomy (NCBI): domain Eukaryota; kingdom Metazoa; phylum Chordata; class Amphibia; order Anura; family Myobatrachidae; genus Taudactylus; species Taudactylus pleione. The sequence continues at coordinate 4,707,139 of JAUIMM010000364.1, read as the reverse complement.
AGTGTGTGAGGGGTTGGGAAGTGGGTAAGATGGGTCAGTAGGCCAAAGCCTGGCCTATGGTGCAGAAAAACCTTGCACCGGCCCTGCTCAAACACCTGCTGGACAATCCTTACTGAACTCCCTGCTTGTACATTGCAATGAGTAACCACTCACATACCACTCGGTATGTTGGACTTGTGAATTAAGCCCTTCATTCGCATTGCCAGGATTCGAGGGTGGTCAATCTGTTGAAATCAGACCACTACATTTTGGCCACCGTGCTCGATCCTAGGTTTAAAGCCTATATGGTGTCTCTCTTTCTGGCGGACACAAGCCTGCAGAGGTGCAAAGACCTGCTGGTGAAAACACTGTCAGCTGAAGCTGAACGTGTCACGTCAAAAGCTCCTTCTTCATTTTCTCCTACAACTGGAGCTGCCAGGAAATAACTTAGGTATCCTAAGCAACCTGCTGGCGGTGATGCAGGGCAGACAGGGACAAGTTTGGACATCTGGTCCGGACTGAAGGACCTGCCAACAATTTCTGACATGTCTACTGTCACTGCATATGATACTGTCACCATTGACAGAATGGTGGAGGATTACATCAGTGACAGCATCCAAGAAAGAATGTCTGACAGTTCCGTACCTGTACTGGCAGGAAAAAGAGGCAACTTGGAGGCACCTGTACATACTGGCTCTATTTTACCTAAGTTGCTCCCCCTCCAGTGTGTACTCCGAAAGAGTATTTAGTGCAGCCGGGAACCTTGTCTGCGAAAGGCGTAGGAGGTTGCTTCCACAAAATGTGGAGAAGATGATGTTCATCAAAATGAATTATCAGTTCTTCCAGGAAGACCAGCCTCCAGAAAGTCCAGAGGGACCTGTGGTGGTGGATTCCAGCGGGGACGAATTAATACTCTGTGAGGATGAGGACAACACTGAAGAGGGTGAGGAATCGGTGGATGAGGAGGATGAGGATGACATCTTGCCTCTGTAGAGCCAGTTTGTGCAGGGACAGATTAATTGCTAGCTTGTTTTGTGGGGGCCCAAACGAACCAATAATTTCAGCCACAGTCATGTGGCAGACCCTGGCGCTGAAATGATTGGTTTGTTAAAGTGTGCATGTCCTTTTTATTCAACATAAGGGTGGGTGGGAGGGCCCAAGGACAATTCCATCTTACATTGCTTTTTTTTCTTTGCAGTATATACTCTTTTCAAACTGCCATCCTGTCTGCCACTGCAGTGCCACTCCTAGATGGGCCATTTTTGTGCCACCCACTTGTGTCGCTTAGCATAGTCATCCAGCTACCTCGGTGCAACCTTTTTTCCTAAAAACAATATTGTGAGGTGTGAGGATACACTGGAAATGAGTGGAAATTAATGTTATTGAGATTACTAATAGCGTAGGAACAAGAAAAAACCCAAATTCTGTGATTTTAGCTGTTTTTATGCTTGTTTCAAAAAAAAAAAATACAGATCCAAAACACAAAACCCAGAACCCAAAGCACAGAAGGGTGGTTTTGGCAAAACCAATTCAGATACAAAACACAAAGAATGATCTTGATCCAAAACCAAAACACAAAACACGAAAAGTGGTCAGTGCACACCCCATAATGTGTGTGTGTGTGTATATATATATATATATATATATATATATATATATATATATTAGGGGTGAGCGGGTTCGGATTTCTGAAATCCGAGCCCCCCCGATCCGAGTCCAATCCGAGTCAGGCTCGACTTTTCCCGCCTGATTCGGATCTGAAATCGAGGAAAAACGTCATCATCCCGCCTTCCGAGTCTCGCGGGTTTTGGATCCTATATAAGGTACCCGCGTCGGCGCCATTTTCTCACTCGGCTGTGGACAGTGAAGAGGGAGGGTGGGAGTTAGGGCTGTGTAGTGTAGTGTAGTGTAGTGCTGCTGTTGTCCACTACTTCAAAGTCCATAGGGGCTGGCTGTGTTGTGCTGTGCTGCTGTTGTTAATAGGGGCTGTGTCCACTACTTCAAAGTCCATAGGGGCTGGCTGGACTGTGTTGTGCAGTCAGTTCTCCATAGGGGCTGTGTCCACTCCAAAGTCCTGTGCAGTGTCCCAGTCCTAAAGGGGTGCTGTAGTGTTGTCCAGGGGGTGCTCTGTCCATCAGGGGTGCTCCCCCCAAGTGCTAAAAAAATAATATATTTTCTGTGTTTGTGAATTGTGTGCGCAGTAGCCGCACATGCATCAACAAAGTAGTGCCAAGCGTGCGCCTGTGTCATAAGTAAAGGGCCGGCTGGCTTGACCGTTAAAGGGTGCTGTAACCCCCGAAAGTACACTCCAGTCCAAACCAAAAAAAAATTCTTTTCTGTGTTTGTGAATTGTGTGCGCAGTAGCCGCACGTGCATCAACAAAGTAGTGCCAAGCGTGCGCCTGTGTCATAAGTAAGTACACTCCAGTCCAAACCAAAAACAAAATTATTTTCTGTGTTTGTGAATTGTGTGCGCAGTAGCCGCACGTGCATCAACAAAGTAGTGCCAAGCGTGCGCCTGTGTCAAGGGCCGGCTGGCTTGACCGTTAAAGGGTGCTGTAACCCCCAAAGTACACTCCAGTCCAAACCAAAAAAAAAATTATTTTCTGTGTTTGTGAATTGTGAGCGCAGTAGCCGCACGTGCATCAACAAAGTAGTGGCAAGCGTGCGCCTGTGTCATAAGTAAAGGGCCGGCTGGCTTGACCGTTAAAGGGTGCTGTAACCCCCGAAAGTACACTCCAATCCAAACCAAAAAAAAATTATTTTCTGTGTTTGTGAATTGTGTGCGCAGTAGTCGCACGTGCATCAACAAAGTAGTGCCAAGCGTGCGCCTGTGTCATAAGTAAAGGGCCGGCTGGCTTGACCGTTAAGGGTGCTGTAACCCCCGAAAGTACACTCCAGTCCAAACCAAAAAAAAAATTATTTTCTGTGTTTGTGAATTGTGTGCGCAGTAGCCGCACGTGCATCAACAAAGTAGTGCCAAGCGTGCGCCTGTGTCATAAGTAAAGGGCCGGCTGGCTTGACCGTTAAGGGTGCTGTAACCCCCGAAAGTACACTCCAGTCCAAACCAAAAAAAAATGATTTTCTGTGTTTGTGAATTGTGTGCGCAGTAGCCGCACGTGCATCAACAAAGTAGTGCCAAGCATGCGCCTGTGTCATAAGTAAAGGGCCGGCTGGCTTGACCGTTAAGGGTGCTGTAACCCCCGAAAGTACACTCCAGTCCAAACCAAAAAAAAATTATTTTCTGTGTTTAGCCGCACGTATATATCAAATCGATATAACATAAATGGAGGACCATACTTTCTCCGATAAAAATAAAATAGAGAAAGATCAAGAACCACTTCCTCCTAGTGCTGAAGCTGCTGCCACTAGTCATGACATAGACGATAACATGCCATCAACGTCGTCTGCCAAGGCCGATGCCCAATGTCATAGTAGAGGGCACATACAATCCCAAATGGCAAAGTTCAGGAAAATGACCTTGAAAAAGACATTTAAATCAGCTGAAGAGAAACGTAAACTTGCCAATATGCCATTTACGACACGGAGTGGCAAGGAACGGCTAAGGTCGATCCCTAGTATGTTCATGACTAGTGGTTCAGCTTCACATGACGATGGAAGCCCTCCTCCCACTAAAAAAATCAAAAGAGTTAAGCTGGCAAAAGCACAGTGAAGAACTGTGCTTTCTAAGAAGATATCACAAATCCCCAAGGAGAGTCCAAGTGTGGTGGTGGTTGCGATGCCTGACCTTCCCAGCACTGGACGGGAAGAGGTGGCTCTTTCCACCATTTGCACGCCCCCTGCAAGTGCTGAAAGGAGCACCCACAGTCCTCTTGCTGATATGCAAATTGAAGATGTCACTGTTGAAGTACAACAGGATGAGGATACTGGTGTAGCTGGCGCTGAGGAGGAAGTTGGCGAGGAGGATTCTGATGGTGATGTGGTTTGTTTAAATCAGGCTCCGGGGGAGACAGTTGTTGTCCGTGGGATGAAAAAGCCCATCACGGTCATGCCTGGGCAGAAGACCAAACATTCCACCTCTTTGGTCTGGCAATATTTTTATCCAAATCCGGACAACAACTGTCTTGCCATATGTACCATATGTAAAGGTGAAATAAGTAGGGGTAGGGACGTCAACCACCTAGGAACATCCTCCCTTATACGGCACCTGCAGCGCGTTCATAAAAAGTTACTGTCAAGTTCAGAAACTTTGGCTAAGACCGTAAGCAGTCCAGGGACACCTAAATCCCGTTGTCCTGTTGTATCCAAGCGCCTGCAAACCACACCGTCAACTCCCTCCTCGTCAATTTCCTCCTTAGTCAGGATCGGAAGTAGTCCTGCAGGCCATGTCACTGGCATGACTGACTCTCCTATCCGTGATTCCTCTGGAGGATCCTGCATTGCTACGCCTACTGCTGCCACTGCTGCTGTTGCTGCTGCTGGGAGTCGTTCATCATCCCAGAGAGGAAGTAGGAACACCAATACTTTTACTAAACAATTGACCCTCCAACAGTCCTTAGCGAGGAGGATGAAGTACGACAGCAGTCATTCTGAAGCAAAACGTATAACTGAGGCCTTGACTGCTATGTTGGTGTTAGACGTGCGTCCGGTATCCGCCATTAGTGCAGTGGGATTTAGATAATTGATGGAGGTAGTGTGTCCACGGTTCCAAATCCCGTCTAGATTCCACTTCACTAGGCAGGCGATACCGAGACTGTACAGAAACGTCAGAAAAAGTGTCCTCAGTGTCCTGAAAAATGCCGTTGTACACAATGTCCACTTAACCACGGACATGTGGACAAGTGGAACAGGGCAGACTAAGGACTATATGACTGTGACAGCCCACTGGGTAGATGTATCACCTTACGCAGCAACAGCAGCAGCGTCACCAGTAGCAGCATCTCAGAAATGCCAGCTCGTTACAAGCCGGCTACGCTGTGTATCACCGGTTTCAGTAAGAGGCACACCGCTGACAACCTCTTAGAGAAACTGAGGGAAATCATCGCCCAGTGGCTTACCCCACTTAGACTCTCCTGGGGATTTGTGATATCTGACAACGCCACCAATATTGTGCGGGCATTACATCTGGGCAAATTCCAGCACGTCCCATGTTTTGCTCACACAATAAACTTGGTGGTGCAGAATTTTCTGAAAAGCGACAGGGGCGTGCAGGAGACGCTTTGGGTGGCCCGAAAAATTTCTGGCCACTTTCGCCATTCAGCGACTGCGTGCCGAAGACTGGAGCACCAGCAAACACTCTTGAACCTGCCCCGCCATCACCTGAAGCAAGAGGTTGTGACGCGGTGGAACTCAACCCTCTATATGCTTCAGAGGATGGAGGAGCAGCAAAAGGCCATACAAGCCTATACATCCACCTATGACATAGGCAAAGGAGGGGGTATGCACCTGACTCAAGCACAGTGGAGAATGATTTCCGTGTTGTGCAAGGTTCTCCAGCCCTTCGAACTTGCCACACGTGAAGTCAGTTCAGACACAGCCAGCTTGAGTCAGGTCATTCCCCTCATCAGGCTTTTGCAGAAGCAGCTGGAGAAAGTGAAGGAGGAGCTAAGACGGAGCGATTCCACTCGGCATGTGGGACTTGTGGATGAAGCCCTTCATTCGCTTTGCCAGGATTCCAGGGTGGTCAATCTGTTGAAATCAGACCACTACATTTTGGCCACCGTGCTTGATCCTAGGTTTAAAGCCTATGTGGTGTCTCTCTTTCTGGCCGACACAAGCCTGCAGAGGTGCAAAGACCTGCTGGTGAACACACTGTCAGCTGAAGCGGAACGTGACATGTCAACGGCTCCTTCTTCATTTTCTCCCGCAACTGGGGCTGCCAGGAAAAAACTTAGGTATCCTAAGCAACCCGCTGGCGGTGATGCAGGGCAGGCAGGACCAAGTTTGGACATCTGGTCCGGACTGAAGGACCTGGCAACAATTTCTGACATGTCTACTGTCACTGCATATGATACTGTCACCATTGACAGAATGGTGGAGGATTACATCGGTGACAGCATCCAAGTAGGCATGTCAGACAGTCCATACCTGTACTGGCATTAAAAAGAGGCAATTTGGAGGCCCCTGTACAAGCTGGCTCTATGTTACCTGAGTTGCCCCCCCTCCAGTGTGTACTCCGAAAGAGTGTTTAGTGCAGCCGGGAACCTTGTCAGCGAAAGGCGTAGGAGGTTGCTTCCACAGAATGTGGAGAAGATGATGTTCATCAAAATGAATTATCAGCTCTTCCAGGGAGACCAGCCTCCAGAAGGTACAGAGGGACCTGTGGTGGTGGATTCAAGTGGGGACGAGTTAATACTTTGTGAGGATGAGGATGTACACACTGAAGAGCGTGAGGAATCGGTGGATGAGGAGGATGAGGATGACATCTTGCCTCCGTAGAGCCAGTTTGTGCAGGGACACATTAATTGCCAGCTTGTTTTGTGGGGGCCCAAACGAACCAATCATTTCAGCCACAGTTGTGTGGCAGACCCTGGCGCTGAAATGATTGATTTGTTAAAGTGTGCATGTCCTGTTTATACAACATAAGGGTGGGTGGGAGGGCCCAAGGACAATTCCATCTTGCACTTCTTTTTTTTCTTTGCATTATGTACAGTTTGGGGCCTAGTTTTTCTAACTGCCACCCTGTCTGCCACTGCAGTGTCACTCCTAGATGGGTCACGTGTTTGTGCCGCCCACTCGTGTCGCTTAGCATAGTCATCCAGCTACCTTGGTGCAACCTTTTGGACATAAAAACACTATTGTGAGGTGTGAGGTGTTCAGAATAGACTGGAAATGAGTGGAAATTAAGGTTATTGAGGTTAATAATAGCATAGGAGCAGAGAAACCAACAAATTCTGTGATTTTAGCTGTTTTTATGCTTTTTTAAAAAAAATACAGATCCAAAACACAAAACCCAGAACCCAAAACACGGAAGGGTGGTTTTGGCAAAACCAATTCAGATCAAAACACGAAGAAAGATCCAGATCCAAAACCAAAACACAAAACACGAAAAGTGGCCGGTGCACACCCCTAATATATATATATATATATATATATATATATATATATATATATTAGGGGTGAGCGGGTTCGGATTTCTGAAATCCGAACCCCCCCGATCCGAGGCCGATCCGAGTGAGGCTCGACTTTTCCCGCCTGACTCGGATCTGAAATCGAGGAAAAACGTCATCATCCCGCCTTCCGGGTCTCGCGGGTTTTGGATCCTATATAAGGTACCCGCGTCGGCGCCATTTTCTCACTCGGCTGTGGACAGTGAAGAGGGAGGGTGGGAGTTAGGGCTGGCTGGGCTGTGTAGTGTAGTGTAGTGTAGTGCAGAGTAGTGTTGTGCTGTGCTGCGCTGTGCTGCTGTTGTCCACTACTTCAAAGTCCATAGGGGCTGGCTGTGTTGTGCTGTGCTGCTGTTGTTAATAGGGGCTGTGTCCACTACTTCAAAGTCCATAGGGGCTGGCTGGACTGTGTTGTGCAGTCAGTTCTCCATAGGGGCTGTGTCCACTCCAAACTCCTGTGCAGTGTCCCAGTCCTAAAGGGGTGCTGTAGTGTTGTCCAGGGGGTGCTCTGTCCATCAGGGGTGCTCCCCCCAAGTGCTAAAAAAATAATATTTTTTTCTGTGTTTGTGAATTGTGTGCGCAGTAGCCGCACGTGCATCAACAAAGTAGTGCCAAGCGTGCGCCTGTGTCATAAGTAAAGGCCCGGCTGGCTTGACCGTTAAAGGGTGCTGTAACCCCCAAAGTACACTCCAAACCAAATAACAAAATATTTTTTCTGTGTTTGTGAATTGTGTGCGCAGTAGCCGCACGTGCATCAACAAAGTAGTGCCAAGCGTGCACCTGTGTCATAAGTAAAGGGCCGGCTGGCTTGACCGTTAAAGGGTGCTGTAACCCCCAAAGTACACTCTAAACCAAATAACAAAATATTTTCTGTGTTTGTGAATTGTGTGCGCAGTAGCCGCACGTGCATCAACAAAGTAGTGCCAAGCGTGCGCCTGTGTCATAAGTAAAGGGCCGGCTGGCTTGACCGTTAATGGGTGCTGTAACCCCCAAAGTACACTCCAGTCCAAACCAAATAAAAAAATATTTTCTGTGTTTGTGAATTGTGTGCGCAGTAGCCACACGTGCATCAACAAAGTAGTGCCAAGCGTGCGCCTGTGTCATAAGTAAAGGGCCGGCTGGCTTGACCGTTAAAGGGTGCTGTAACCCCCAAAGTACACTCCAAACCAAATAACAAAATATTTTTTCTGTGTTTGTGAATTGTGTGCGCAGTAGCCGCACGTGCATCAACAAAGTAGTGCCAAGCGTGCGCCTTTGTCATAAGTAAAGGGCCGGCTGGCTTGACCGTTAAAGGGTGCTGTAACCCCCAAAGTACACTCTATACCAAATAACAAAATATTTTCTGTGTTTGTGAATTGTGTGCGCAGTAGTCGCACGTGCATCAACAAAGTAGTGCCAAGCGTGCGCCTGTGTCATAAGTAAAGGGCCGGCTGGCTTGACCGTTAATGGGTGCTGTAACCCCCAAAGTACACTATAAACCAAATAACAAAATATTTTCTGTGTTTGTGAATTGTGTGCGCAGTAGTCGCACGTGCATCAACAAAGTAGTGCCAAGCGTGCGCCTGTGTCATAAGTAAAGGGCAGGCTGGCTTGACCGTCAAAGGGTGCTGTAACCCCCAATGTACACTCCAGTCCAAACCAAATAAAAAAATATTTTCTGTGTTTGTGAATTGTGTGCGCAGTAGCCGCACGTGCATCAACAAAGTAGTGCCAAGCGTGCGCCTGTGTCATAAGTAAAGGGCCGGCTGGCTTGACCGTTAAAGGGTGCTGTAACCCCCAAAGTACACTCCAAACCAAATAACAAAATATTTTTTCTGTGTTTGTGAATTGTGTGCGCAGTAGCCGCACGTGCATCAACAAAGTAGTGCCAAGCGTGCGCCTGTGTCATAAGTAAAGGGCCGGCTGGCTTGACCGTTAAAGGGTGCTGTAACCCCCAAAGTACACTCTATACCAAATAACAAAATATTTTCTGTGTTTGTGAATTGTGTGCGCAGTAGTCGCACGTGCATCAACAAAGTAGTGCCAAGCGTGCACCTGTGTCATAAGTAAAGGGCCGGCTGGCTTGACCGTTAAAGGGTGCTGTAACCGCCAAAGTACACTCTAAACCAAATAACAAAATATTTTCTGTGTTTGTGAATTGTGTGCGCAGTAGCCGCACGTGCATCAACAAAGTAGTGCCAAGCGTGCGCCTGTGTCATAAGTAAAGGGCTGGCTGGCTTGACCGTTAAAGGGTGCTGTAACCCCCAAAGTACACTCCAGTCCAAACCAAAAAAAAATATATTTTCTGTGTTGGGGAATTGTGTGCACTGTGGCTGCACGTGCATCAACAAAGGAGCAGCGCCAAGCGTGCGCCTGTGTCCCATAAGTAAAGAGCCGGCTGGCTCATTTCTTAAAGGGTGGTGTAACCCACAAAGTGCACTACTCTCCAGCAAAAATAAAAAAATATTTTCTGTGTTTGTGTGCGCTTTAGCCGCACGTATATATCAATATAACATAAATGGAGGACCAAACTTTCTCTGATAAAAATAAAATAGGGAAAGATCAAGAACCACTTCCTCCTAGTGCTGTTGCTGCTGCTGGGAGTTGTTCATCATCCCAGAGAGGAAGTAGGAATTCCACCACTTTAACTAAACAATTGACCCTCCTACAGTCCCTAGCGATGAGGATGAAGTACGACAGCAGTCATCCTGAAGCAAAACATATGACTGAGGCCTTGACTGCCATGTTGGTGTTAGACGTGGGTCCGGTATCCGCCATTAGTGCAGTGGGATTTAGACAATTGATGGAGGTAGTGTGTCCCCGGTTCCAAATCCTGTCTAGATTCCACCTGCATCCTCAAAGCAGCAGCGACAAGCATGCGTCTGCCTGTTAAAGGGTGGTGTAACCCTCAAAGTGTGCTCCACAAACAATAAAAAAATTCTTATTTTTTTTTCTGTCTTTGTGAAATGTGTGGGCTGTAGCCTCACCTGCATCCTCAAAGCAGCAGCGACAAGCGTGCGTCTGTCTGTTAAAGGGTGGTGTAACCCTCAAAGTGTGCTCCACAAACAATAAAAATATTCTTCTTTTTTTTTCGGTCTTTGTGAATTGTGTGGGCTGTAGCCGCACTTGCATCCTCAAAGCAGCAGCGACAAGCGTGCGTCTGTCTGTTAAAGGGTGGTGTAACCCTCAAAGTGTGCTCCACAAACAATAAAAATATTCTTTTTTTTTCTGTCTTTGTGAATTGCGTGGGCTGTAGCCGCACTTGCATCCTCAAAGCAGCAGCGACAAGCGTGCGTCTGTCTGTTAAAGGGTGGTGTAACCCTCAAAGTGTGCTCCACAAACAATAAAAAAATTCTTATTTTTTTTCTGTCTTTGTGAAATGTGTGGGCTGCAGCCGCACCTGCATCCTTAAAGCAGCAGCGACAAGCGTACGTCTGTCTGTTAAAGGGTGGTGACACCCTCAAAGTGCGCTCCACAAACAATAAAAATATTCTTCTTTTTTTTTCTGTCTTTGTGAAATGTGTGGGCTGTAGCCGCACCTGCATCCTTAAAGCAGCAGCGACAAGCGTGCGTCTGTCTGTTAAAGGATTACATCGGTGACAGCATCCAAGTAGGCATGTCAGACAGTCCGTACCTGTACTGGCAGGAAAAAGAAGCAAATTGGAGGTCCCTGTACAAACTGGCTCTATTTTACCTGAGTTGCCCCCCCTCCAGTGTGTACTCCGAAAGAGTGTTTAGTGCAGCCGGGAACCTTGTCAGCAAAAGGCGTAGGAGGTTGCTTCCATAAAATGTGGAGAAGATGATGTTCATAAAATGAATTATCAACTCATCCAGGGAGACCAGCCTCCAGAACGTACAGAGGTACCTGTGGTTGTGGATTCCAGCGGGGACGAATTAATACTCTGTGAGGATGAGGATGTACACAACACTGAAGAGGGTGAGGAATCGGAGGATGAGGACGACATCTTGCCTCCGTAGAGCCAGTTTGTGCAGGGACAGATTAATTGCCAGCTTGTTTTGTGGGGGCCCAAACGAACCAATCATTTCAGCCACAGTCATGTGGCAGACCCTGGCGCTGAAATGTTTGGTTTGTTAAAGTGTGCATGTCCTGTTTATACAACATAAGGGTGGGTGGGAGGACAATTCCATCTTGCACCTCTTTTTTTTCTTTGAATTATGTACTGTTTGGGGCCTAGTTTTTCAAACTGCCATCCTGTCTGCCACTGCAGTGTCACTCCTAGATGGACCACGTGTTTGTGCCGCCCACTCGTATCTCTTAGCATAGTCATCCAGCTACCTCGGTGCAACCTTTTGGACATAAAAACACTATTGTGAGGTGTGAGGTGTTCAGAATAGACTGGAAATGAGTGGAAATTAAGGTTATTGAGGTTAATAATAGCATAGGAGCAGAAAAACACACAAATTCTGTGATTTTAGCTGTTTTTATGCTTTTTAAAAAAAAAATACAGATCCAAAACACAAAACCCAGAACCCAAAACACGGAAGGGTGGTTTTGGCAAAACCAATCCAGATCCAAAACACGAAGAAAGATCCAGATCCAAAACCAAAACACAAAACACGAAAAGTGGCCGGTGCACACCCCTAAAATATATAGATAGATATATATATATATATATATATATATATATATAAAAACAGAAAAACCCAGCACTCACCATGTTTAAACACTCACAATGATGTATAAATAAGTAAATAAATAAATAATGGGGATTTAGTTCATCAATTGATCAATGCATTTAAGCCCGCAGCCCACATCACGGGACCCCACTTTCTGCAGGTCCTACACTATCCATCACACTGATGGAAACCTGTTAGCTGCTATCACATAGTTTAGACTGAAAAAATGTTACCTGGTTTAAAGCTCACCTGCCAGCTAATGGCTTTTAAAGGTAAGGCAGTCACCTGACATAGCTTCTATCACACTACCAAAAAGACAGCTGACACAGGTTAATATAAATGAGTTTGCACATGGGGTGCATGAGAAAGCTATGATCACAAAAGGTTAATAAAAATTAACCGCATAAACAAAGTCAGAAATCCACTGCACTCGCCACTCCTAGATTTGGGGTGCAGACCTGCACTCGCCATTCCCAGGACTGGGGTGCAAGTGGCCTGTGACCACATTGCTTAAATAAATAAAAACAGAAAAACCCAGCACTCACCATGTTTAAACACTCACAATGATGTATAAATAAGTAAATAAATAAATAATGGGGATTTAGGGCCTGATTCAGACCCACTCGCGAGCGGCTGTCCGCTCGCAAGTGGGTCGATGTTATGCACTGAGCATGCGCACGATGGAGGGAGCTCCGTCGTGCGCATGCGCCAGACGCGACGAGCGAAGGAAAGTCCTTCGCTCGTTGTGTCCGATCAAAGGGGGCGTGCTGTCAATGTTGATTGACAGCACGCCCCCTTTGGTGGGCGTGCCGGGGGCGTGCCTCCCTGACGGGGGCGTTCCCACGGGAACGCCTCCCGTCAGAAGCCGGCCCACTGACATCACTAGTGATGTCAGTGGGAGTGATTTTGGCTCTGATAGAGCCAAAATCACTCCGGAGCTTGCGGTTGAAAACCTCAACCGCAGGCTCCGGCTCGCAATTTCGATGGTCGCGATGGTCTCGACCATCGCGGCCATCAAAAAGCACGCTCATATAGCCTGTGGGTGGTGACCCACAGCTATACGAGCGTCCAGGAGGACGCTCCATGAAAATGGAGCCCGGCCCTCATTCAGAGCGTGCGCTCTGCTCAGAGCGTACGGCTCTGAATGAGGGCCTTGGTTCATGGATTGATCAATGCATTTAAGCCCGCAGCCCACATCACGGGACCCCACTTTCTGCAGGTCCTACACTATCCATCACACTGATGGAAACCTGTTAGCTGCTATCACATAGTTTAGACTGAAAAAATGTTACCTGGTTTAAAGCTCACCTGCCAGCTAATGGCTTTTAAAGGTAAGGCAGTCACCTGACATAGCTTCTATCACACTACCAAAAAGACAGCTGACACAGGTTAATATAAATGAGTTTGCACATGGGGTGCATGAGAAAGCTATGATCACAAAAGGTTAATAAAAATTAACCGCATAAACAACATTTATTTATTTACTTATTTATACATCATTGTGAGTGTTTAAACATGGTGAGTGCTGGGTTTTTCTGTTTTTATTTATTTAAGCAATGTGGTCACAGGCCACTTGCACCCCAGTCCTGGGAATGGCGAGTGCAGGTCTGCACCCCAAATCTAGGAGTGGCGAGTGCAGTGGATTTCTGACTTTGTTTATGCGGTTAATTTTTATTAACCTTTTGTGATCATAGCTTTCTCATGCACCCCATGTGCAAACTCATTTATATTAACCTGTGTCAGCTGTCTTTTTGGTAGTGTGATAGAAGCTATGTCAGGTGACTGCCTTACGTTTAAAAGCCATTAGCTGGCAGGTGAGCTTTAAACCAGGTAACATTTTTTCAGTCTAAACTATGTGATAGCAACTAACAGGTTTCCATCAGGGTGACGGATAGTGTAGGACCTGCAGAAAGTGGGGTCCCGTGATGTGGGCTGCGGGCTTAAATGCATTGATCAATCCATGAACTAAATCCCCATTATTTATTTATTTACTTATTTATACATCATTGTGAGTGTTTAAACATGGTGAGTGCTGGGTTTTTCTGTTTTTATTTATTTAAGCAATGTGGTCACAGGCCACTTGCACCCCAGTCCTGGGAATGGCGAGTGCAGGTCTGCACCCCAAATCTAGGAGTGGCGAGTGCAGTGGATTTCTGACTTTGTTTATGCGGTTAATTTTTATTAACCTTTTGTGATCATAGCTTTCTCATGCACCCCATGTGCAAACTCATTTATATTAACCTGTGTCAGCTGTCTTTTTGGTAGTGTGATAGAAGCTATGTCAGGTGACTGCCTTACCTTTAAAAGCCATTAGCTGGCAGGTTTGCTTTAAACCAGGTAACATTTTTTCAGTCTAAACTATGTGATAGCAACTAACAGGTTTCCATCAGTGTGACGGATAGTGTAGGACCTGCAGAAAGTGGGGTCCCGTGATGTGGGCTGCGGGCTTAAATGCATTGATCAATCCATGAACTAAATCCCCATTATTTATTTATTTACTTATTTATACATCATTGTGAGTGTTTAAACATGGTGAGTGCTGGGTTTTTCTGTTTTTATTTATTTAAGCAATGTGGTCACTGGCCACTTGCACCCCAGTCCTGGGAATGGCGAGTGCAGGTCTGCACCCCAAATCTAGGAGTGGCGAGTGCAGTGGATTTCTGACTCTATATATATATATATATATATATATATATATATATATATATATATATATATATATAATGTTAAACGAATTTATACCTCAATACATCCAATTCAAGCATAAAGAAAAAACAGATTGCTATACTGAAAGAGACACATCAATCATCTATGGTATAAGATATAAGAATATTTGGAAAAAAATGGATGAAGATTATCACAGAATAAGTCAGTATATCTCATAGGGCATTATAGATGTAGACATGATAAAGATAAGAAATGCAGAATAAGAAGACATAGAGGCCCTAAATATCTACACTAATAAGGATTTACATAACTATATTTAGTTCCACTGATTTGTTAAGACCATTTGGGAAAATAGAGATAATCTTGAACATCCAAAAGACTTCTTGTCTGCAGAGGTTCCTAAAACACCCCCCCCCCCTCAGGGTTGCATTAATATACTCCAAACCCACTATTTTGAGACATTTTTGATCTCCATTATGTATGTCTCTATAGTGTTTTGATACACTATGTGTAAGGACCTTTTTTAGTATATTTCTATGATGTTCTAAAAAACTAACTTTAAGCGGGCAAGTTGTTCTACCCATGTATTTCAAATTGCAACTACAAACCAACATATATATAACATATGATTAATCACAACTAATAAAGTTTTTATCAACATAGGGTTTTTCCTCTCCCTCTATCTTGATAGTATAGGTTTTATTTTGTACATAGTTGCATGTGGTACACCTGTTTTTGACACACTTAAAGAACCCCTGTTGTTTCTTTTGAAGCCAATTGGTCGCCAAATTAAAATTTTCTCCTAGTTCTTCTGAATATTTTAAATGACTCGGAGCTAACAGATGTTTAAGGGATTTATTCTTCCGAAAAACAAAACATGGTTTCTCTGACAAGATGTTACATAAAGTATTGTCTTGTTTTAGGATATTGTAGTTCTTTTGAACAATTCTCTTAATTTCGGAACATCTATTGTTATAGTTAAAGATAAATGCAATCTCTCTTTCAAATTTTTGCTCCTTTTTTATTTTATTCTGGATTAGGAGATCATCTCTGTTAGCTTTTTTAGTTTCTTCAAATGCTTTCCCCACTAGTTGTTCTAGGTATCCCCACTCCAAAAAGGAATCCATCATAGATTTTGCTTGTACTTCAACATATATTAAATCGGAGCATTTCTCTTTAGGCATAACATTTGACCTCTTGGGATGTTCTTTTTCCAAGGGGGATAATGCGCACTGCTATAGTGTAAATATGCATTTGTTCTGACTTCCTTTACATAATTACATGTACAAATTTTATCATCTTTAATTTCAAGGGTCAGATCCAAGTAGTTCATTCGTGAGGGATGAAAAGTATAGGTTTAACAAAGATTAATGGAATTAGAATTGAGATAAGTGACAAATGAGTGAGCACATTTGAGGTCACCATACCAAATAATAAATAGATCATCTATATAAAGACCATAGAGAACCAAGTTCACATCAAACTCGCCCCCCCCCACATGAGTTGATCCTCGACCGCACCCATGTAGATGTTGGCATAGCTGGGCACGAACCTGGTTCCCAAGGCCATTCCCATCACCTGTAAGAAGAACTTTTTCCAGAAATAAAAAATAGTTGTTTTTAAAAATAAAACAAATAGAAAAAAGGTCCTGTGTTTCTCCACGAGGTCCCCATCAGTATTTAATTGGTTGGCTATAGCTTTTATACCCAAATCATGCAGGATATTAGTATACAAGCTTTGTACATCTAAAGTGAGGAAGGCGTAACACTCCTTCCATACTACGTTTTTGATTAGATTCAAAAGATGAGTGGTATCCTTGATGTGGGACCTCAGTGAAGAAACACACGGTTGTAGAAAGAATCAACATAGAAAGAGAGGTTGGAGGCGAGGGAATTAATACTGAAAATAATAGGGCGACCCGGGGGTGAGGTGAGGGATTTACGACTCTTGGGTAGATGGTAATAAATAGGAACTGAAGGATGAGGTGCATAAAGAAAACATCATTCTTCCTTGGAAATGACCCCATCAATAAGTGCTTGATCTAAAAGGCAATGAAGTTCCAAAATGAAAGCCTTTGTTTGGTCTTCATACAATCATCTAGAAATCAGTATTTTCTAACTGCCTGTTAGCCTCCAAAATATAGTCGGCTTTGTCCTGTATCACAAGACCACCTCCTTTATCAGCCTCCTTTATTATTATCGACTTATCTTTGGTGAGCTTTCAGAGGGCTTTCTTTTCCCACTTATTTAGATTCTCATTCTTTACAGAGTTCGTAGTTGTATTTGAACACATCTGTTTAAAGTCATCTAGTGTTGGTTTATAGAAACTCTCTATACTAGAACTTTTAAATTTTATTGGATAGAAGTCTGATCTTAATTTGAATCTATTTTTGTCATTATTAACATCAAAAATAGGTTGTGTCCTAGTCGGCATATTCTCACTATTTTCCTCTAAAAGCTCTACTAGGGTTTCTAGTGCTCATGTGTCTCCTCTATCCAATACAATGGGGGAAGTTTCCTCCTCATTTTTTAAGAGGGTTTGTTTCACAAAGTATTTTTTTCCTGCACAATGATCTGACATATCTGTTCAATTCAACAAACAGATAAAATATGTTAGGGGCTGTACAGGGAGAGAATTTTAAACCCATACTTAAGGTCTGTAGTTCATTATCAGTTAGTTTCTTAGATGATAGATTAAATATATGTTTAATTAAAGTTGTTTTTCTGTTTGCTTTTTGCCTCTTAAGTACCTTCTTCCCTCCTCCTACCTCGATACTTGAATTTCTTCTTCTTTTTGATGGCCCTGTTAATTGATCTCTGTCTGTGGTTCTTCTTTTGCACTGTTTTAAAAAATGTTCCTGAGATGTTAGTGAAGTTTCTATATAGACTTGTCTTTGGGTCGTGCACCCGGATCTTTTTTTATCATCTAATCTCTCAGTTTCTATAGAATGTTTAGGATTAGCTTCTGGGGATCTCCCTCTTGGACGATGGAAGGTACGATGATCAGAGGTGACCCTCTGTCTCCCCATATAATCCTGGGTGTTACTGGAAATACGAATATCTTTAATCACACTCTGATCCATTCTACCTCTAGCTGCATTAGATTCTGTGTGATGGTGATTATTGTTTTTTTTTTTTATCTTATTCCTTTTCACGCTGACATTTTTTACATTTGTTGTTAATAAGTGTTTCCTCAAAATTCACTAATCTTTCTGTAACCACTAAATCCATTTCTTTAAATTCCTTATCCCGATTAAATGGTTCTAATTTGATTTTTAATGTTACTATAGTTTTGACCTTATCCATTATGTACTCAATTACTAGCTCCATTAATGTTAGTGAGCATTTATCCAATATTTTATCCCATCTATCTTGAAATTCAGCTTTATCTTGGAAAATCAAGGGTTTCGATAATCTTTAACCTCTGGGGATCATTTTTCTACCAACATACTTTTGTAAATTCACACTATCAAGCCAATGATTAGTCTCAGATTTCATTAAACCTTCTAGTCTAAAAAAATCTTCCCTAGGATGGTTTGTAAGCCCAACTGGATTTTTTTCCGAAGGGCAATCCCATTTTGAACAGTAAGTCTGCCTCCTACTGAATATCTCATTAAAATTAGAAAAACAACCCATGCTGCCTAAAAGAAACTATGTGTAGTAGCAAAGAAAATTAACCAATTAAGGTGTATTTAGGTGCTGTTATGAGTTTTTGTTCTAAAGCAGCTACTAAATGGCTGGAGTAGTCAGCTCCAGTAAATGTCAAGAACCAAAAGGTGGAGAGTGAATACATATAAGTCAATCTTGCTTGTTCCTATTTGAATAACTGGGCCAAATTGAAGTAAAGCAACTTGATATTTAGGGTTCCTCTTTTCGTGGGGGCATAATCCACAAAGATGGTAAATTCTCACAGGTACACTGCTAGAGGATAGTATTCCAAAAATGTTGGTGCAAATATATATAATCCAATAAAAAGTGGTATGTCCTCACCAGTGTCAGGACCTTTTGGTTCTGAGATTTAACAGCTGATAAGATACAACACCCTGCATAATTTTATATGTATAATGATTTTAAGTACTCTGATTATTGGATTGGTGCTTTTGTTAATAAAGGAGATCATTAGTCTCGAATCTCGTATCGCTGACCTTACTACTAAATGTCAACGCTTTCCCAAAGATAAATATTTTTGTCAATTATGCATGTACAAAGGACAGTTAACTCAGCATTTATCCTCCAAGGCTTCTTGTACCCTCCAATGGTTACAGCAATGCTTATACGAATGTGGTGACAAAGCTGATGCCATTCTTGCTCAAAAACTCAAAGCTACTGTAAACGCACTAATAATAGAATTCTAACTATCAAGGATTCTCAATCAATTGCCAATAGCTCTCGAGATTTCTATTCCTCACTCTATAACCTACAATATCGGGAGCTCTCGCTGCATTCTCTTTCTGCGGTCACCTGAGAATATCTTTTCTCATGCAACCTACCACGACTGTCAGAAACTCAACTTTCTACTTTAAATGAGAACATTACTGCAGAGGTCAAATCCTTTAAGTCATCGTCGGCCCCTGGTCCTGACGGCTTCTCTGCTGCTTTCTACAAATGAGTCCTTCCCACCCTTTCCCCTTTACTGTTAAACCCCTATAATACTATCCTCACCAGTCTAGAGTTCAATGAGGCCACCACCAGGGCAGAGATAGTGGTTATTCATAAGGGAGGGCGTGACCCCAATTCGTGTAGTCGGGCAGAAGGCCCAGAGTGAAATTTTGGATATTATGTCACTGCACTAGGGATGGCGGTCTGGGCCTACCAAACTTTCATAAATACTACCTAGCAGCCCACATAACCCAAGCCGTTCTTGCACATACTGATCCTTACTCTAGAGACTGGGTGGACCTTGAGGCACAAATTGTAAATTTTCTCTCTCCCTATTTACTGTTCTGGATGCAGCCTAGAAATAGACCTTCCTCACTCAGCCTTCCTCCTACTTTTTGCTTCTCCTTGTCAATATTGGATTATTGTAGTAGAACTTTCGCATTGGTATGAAACCGCCGTTATATGACCCCCGCTATGGAACAAAAAAGAGTTCCTACCTGGCCTGCATCCTAAATCTTTTGCTCCTTGGACCAATCACAACATAAAATTCATCCAAGATATTGCCCTTTTGCTTGTCTTTCCTGAGTTCTCTGCTCTTCAAGATCATTTTGGAATTCTAAATAAATGTTTCCATCAATATCATTAACTACGCCACCCAGGGGTGTATCTTGGGGTCCAAGCACCCTTGGCAAACTGAGGGACTAGCACCCTCCAATAACTGCTTCTATTGGAAAAAAATAAAACACACTGGGGGTAGTTTAATTCACACACCTGTAGAAATAGGGAGAATATTTTTTTTATTTCTCTTTTTAATATATATATATATATCTTTTATAGAACTTACTCTATTGCAAACCACTATTTATTCATTTATTTATGCCAAAAAACACAGGAAAAGCTTGAAACCATTCCATCAAAAGAAACAAAATGTATTATGGGTAAAATAATTTACATCTATGCAAAATAGGCTGTCTATACTGCATTATGCTTTTTAATAACTGATCGTTACACTCTGCCATATAATTCACTGGTATGACAACCCACATAGATCCATTGCAATCTCCCACATAAAAATAAAGACAGTTAATATTGATTATGTCTTTATCCCAATATTGGAGTATCCACAACCTATAAATAGCATGGTCAGTTCCCCATACTGTAGAAAAGATATATTTATTTGTACTTACACTGGGGGTAGTTCTACTTACACGCCTGTAGAATTAGGGAGACAATATATATACATTTTTATATATATATATATATATATATATATTTATTTATATATTTTTTCATTTGTAACACATGCAAGCACTTTATTAATTTCTATATGTCAACAACACAGGAAAAGAGGGCATCAATAACAAACAAGATGCATCGTGGGCAAGATAATTTGCATATATGCAAATTACCTTGTGAATAGAGCATTGTGGTTGATGTGGTGCTTGCACTCTTTTCCTGCATTGTTGACATATGGGAATTAGTGAGTGGTGATTGGTATGTGGTGGGTATTGTGGGAGAATAGATATATTAGGAAAAAAAAATGTTGTCTCTAATTTTAAATGTTTCTGATATAAAGGGACATATAAGAAGCCTGATACACAGTAGCAATCAATGGAGGACACTTGTAAGAGCAGAGGAGGCAGAAGGAGACAAGGGATTGTTTACTAATGATGTCGGGTGTCAATGGCGCCCCCCCTTGGCCGGCGCCCCTGGCAAGGGCCATACGGGCCAATAGGAATATACGCCCCTGATGCCACCTTTAACCAAATTAGAAACATTTTGTCTACTTAGATCTGACTCAAAAGGTCTCATAACTACTTTTTATAGTCTCCAGATTGCCCACAACTCACCTCCCAAGGAACCTCACGAGCTGGCCTTGGGAAGGAGACATGGGAGAGGTGGGCACCCCTGCACATATTTGGTGGCACTGTCATAAAATTAAGTGCTTCTGGAACATGGTACATCATCTGATCTTCTCCCTCGTCAGCTTCACACTCCCTCACTGCTTCTCCTATTCTCTTCTACCATGACCCATCCCTAATAGTGATAGACACACTCAAACATTTATTCAGCACATTCTTAATGCAGCTAACTGTGCTATTATAGAAAAAGTAACCCCCCCTCCTCTTCTGCTCTACACAAGTCAATTTGGCACACCTACCAGTTAGAGCATATCACTAGTTATTTACATGAGTGCCCATGCAAATTTGCTGAAATTTGGTCACCTTGGACTTCTTATCACGAGGCACGTACTTGAAATCCTATAATTTCTCATTGCGAACTATGTTCGCCAACAGTCCCCCACCCTCCTCCCTTTCTTTCTTTTACTAACACCTAGTGTACCAACTTTCCTGCCTCCCCTTCCTCTCTATACCCTCCACCCTATCTTTCTTTTTCTCTCCTTGCTCACCTAAAATCCTTTGAGATTTAATTTGATGTTATTTTTACTTTGTCATATCTTGATAAGCTGTCATTTCTATTATATAAAATCTCAATAAAATCTATTAAAAAAAATAAATAAATAAAATAATATGAAATTACTATTGTTATGTAAGAATAAACACAGTTTCATGTCACCAATTCTGACAGTTAAAACTTTGCCAAGCAACAATGTTTACAGAGTAAAAATCCCAGTATTTTTACATAATTGCTAGGAATGGGATAGACTGCCTAACTGCATCTCTTTATTGGCAATATAGAGTAGGCATATTGTATTATTATTATTAGTTTTTTGACCCGTCATTTACCTGGTCACTAGCTGCAACCTATTATAGCTACCTAAACCACAGCTGCGGCAATCTCAGTCCCTAGCCACTCACATCAACTCTGGTGATAACCGCTCACTGTTGCTGACACTTTGCTCTTTTGTATAGTGTCCCAGTGGAAATCGTTGGCAGGGGGTGGGGGTGCATGATGGAGATTATTATTATTATTACTGTATTATCATTTATTTATAAGGTGCCACAAAGAGCCCAGATCACCATGCAATTGGAGGTAAAGACTTTCTGTGTCATAATCATAGAGGTCCTATTTATGTAGGACATTCATTTCATAGTTCAGAGTATTATAATTTATAATCAAGATAATCCGAAACATTCAAAAACTTTTTAAAACGAAAGATTGTTCCAAAGCCTGCTAAGCCTGCAGAGTCTCCTCATCCCAACATACCAAAGTTTCTCTGCAGTATTTTGGTTATTTCTGCCCAACAGGGCCACCCAGAAACTCTTTCATCAGTCCTCACTTCACAGGAAATCACTAATAAATTCCACACTTGGGATATTCTGTTTCTTTCTAGTTGCAGTCATTTTAAAATGATAGGCCAGTTATTGCTGCCTGAGGACAAGAATCTAAACAAACAATCTGCTTTTACCAAAATACTAGTATATGATAAGATGTGGATTGCACAGGGTGACGACTTAGTGGCCTAGGTATCCATTATTATGGTAATAATAACTTGGTTAAAGAGTAACATAACATAACAGAGCATGGACTGGTAACATAGCATTTTCTGAAATACTGCCGGCACCATGTGCTACTGTATGTTAGAACCAGGGAAGTAGCACGAGCAAAAATGTGCCCTGTGCCGGCCCAACTTCCAAGATCATGTGATGTCATGGCATTACAACACGGGGGCAGGGCCGCTGGGACCAAGAAGAAGCCGAAAAACTGGATGGTCCTAAGGACACGCCAGGGGGCTATGGTGCTGCCCCCTAGGTCCTGTACTCTAGTTACTGTATGGCCCTGATTAGAGCAGTAAGACTACTAGGTCTGGGATATGTTGAAGAGCTTTGTCCCTGTGATGCAACTGATTTCTAGTAGCATTAATTGGGGATTTATTAACACTATATTATTTTTTAAGAAAACTGACAGGGATGCAGAATTATGAATGTTCTGGTGAATAATGATTAGTGATGTCACACACTAGCAATGCAACAAATACTCAATATATGGGGAGATACAATTAGATGCAAGATTTAGTGGGGACTTTGCATGATGTGTGGCTGAGCACATAGGGCCTCATTATAAGTGTCACACACTGCCTATGTTGTGTGCGGTGGAGTGATGTAATTCTTATGTGCATGTGTCTAAGTCGCACTGTGCGTCCTTTCAGATAGTTGCAATTGAGGTGCACAGGAGACACACAGACTCAGAAATGTTCCTGGGCAGTGACAGGGTGGTGATTTAGCGGACACACGAAGCTGGCCCATCTTATGGGTGTGTTATGTCACCTGCACCTACAATAAGGCTGATGCAATTGGGAAAGACCTACCAATCGGTATTCGCCTATCCATGGATGCTGACAGTGGGCGTCTCAGTCCTTGCATATTTGTACACATGGTTGTGCACCAGAGAGGGGCTTTAAAGCAACATTTGCATAAAGTCGCAGACTTGCTACCAGCAAAAGAACACGCACAAACACGCGTGTAAATGGTAATTACGGGAGGTTAACTTCACTCTTTTTTTTTTACTAGCACCCTTACTGGGAACAAGTAAAAGGTGATGACCTGTGTAGTATGAGCAGACGCGGTTGATAATTGATTCCCCTATTTATTTTATTGCATTGAGCAATCATGCAACTTGAATTCCTGCTTCTTTGATCCTTTTTTTTTTTTACTTTTATTGAATTTTCCCAAAAATACATTATTATTGATATATCAGAATCTGGGAAGAGTATAACAAACATCTGTCCACAGTGCAATTTGAAAAAGGGGCAACACATGTGGTCAGCAATCCCAAAATGACAGGTGCTAACAATTAGAACATAACACACAAAATAGGAACAATAAAAGAAACAAATAAAGATAAAAAGCAATCATTAAATATACTGGAAGAAGAAAAACTGTCCACCAGGTGAATATAATCAAGGAAGCAAGAAAGATGTAGCCGGGGGATGCACTGAGCATAATAAATTGGTATGTATTAAAACATAACTTTTATTCAGAAATATTAAAATGTATCTCCCCTCAAACAGAACCCATAGAGTGGCAAAATATTTTAAATAAAGATGTCTGAAAGAGAAAAAAATTGTATTTAAAATAAACGAGGGGATAGCAATGTCACAATATAATAGGGTTACACTCTAGAATGTACCATATAATGATATAGAGTGATTGTCAATGAATATTATTTCATATAAGTATATTTGCTTTTATAGTCTTCACATATCTTGTGATTATATAAACCTGTGTCCACCAAAACAAGTTACCACTTCAATAATCAGCTGCAGTCCATGTATTATGATTAAATTGACACTGAACTTGATGGCAATTTACATATGCAGTATATGCTGATCCTTTATTGTATATATTTATACATCCACACCACAGGTAGATGTTAATGCTGAATTGATCAACCAAGATCTGTATAGTAATATAATAAAATTGCCATTTTGTTGCCATGGTACAATTATAAATATAATCATATCTTAAATTTCCAGAGTACGTTAGTTACACAAGGTAAATATCAAAGACAGCCAATAACTATAGATAAGAAACATCTGGGTAGTGTGATATATTATAGGTGCTATGTATGTGGGGTGTTTACTGGGGAAAGAGAAATATGATGTGCAAAACAGGAGGAGGGGGTGGGACAAGTAAAGGATCCCAAGGGCCCAGATCATTAGGTCTGAGAGAGGGGTAACTTGAGGCTCATAAATTCCGGCCCAATTCTAGACATAACCAATAAAATATACCCAACCTGTAATACAGAAAGAAAGATCATTCTGCCAATACAGGTACCATTAATTAGTGAACTGAAATGACATCATATGAGTTTGCACTCCATATCTAATGATTCAAAAGAAACTTCCGATTTGTTGTAGATTTTTTTTCACTCTTCTTTAATAGGTCAATGCAAACAATTTAAGACAATTAAATACAGAAATAAGATTGCAGACCTTGCTTTACAGAATCCAAACTGGACCGGAAGCGTGACATAGAAAGCACAACAATAAAATAGAAACAGTACCATATGTGACTCCTCTTCCAAAACATGGTGATGGACAAGGCAATTTCCGCTCCTGGTTTTATTTTAACTTGCCTATCAAAATACAGAACTTTTGAAACTTCTTATTTCATTTCTGCCAAAACAGGAGGAGAGTGTGAAGCCCATTTATGAAAATTGCTTTTTGAGTTGTTGGCAATACAATAGTCATTAAGGGGAATATTTTGAGATCAGGGTAAAATCCGAAATCCAATGACCATGGTAACAATATAGCATGGGAACCTGTGCCTGTGTTTATATATAACAATAACTTTATTCCAAAATCTATCTTTCTGCACTCTTAGAGAGTGGCATGTTCCCTTTTCTGCTTCTTTGATTTTATATTAATGTAAGTGCAAAAAGAGAAATAATTTGATTCTTTTCCATCTTAGGATCATCACTGTTGCTATATTTGTACACTATAATACTTATTATAACTATTTTTTAAATATATGATCTGCAACAGAAAAAGGGAAATATACATATATTACCTGGTAATTAAATAAAAAAAATCATTGTTAGCTTTTAAACCGTATATATGCTTATTACATTGTCAAAAACCTATGACTGTCTTTCATATCTAAAATAGTTTTTATTTAATGTTATTTAATTTTATCTGTAATTTTCTAGATATTTTTTAATTTTATGTTCTATTATCTTACTTATTTTTACTTTATTTTCATTTTTCACATACATATTACATTCCCAGAATTGTTATCGTTAATCACATGCCCACTCAAATGTTTTTCCTGTTACGAAACTACCATACATATGCATTCACTTCAACACATTAACCTTCTCAGCTTGTTCCCTTTCATCGCCTGGGTTTGTGTTTCATAATGTTGCTGTTGTGAGAAGAGAAACTTTCTCTTCCAAGGTAGAATTTGGAAACATAAGTACAACAAAAAAGAGATGAGCAGATTATTTTCATGACAGCATTCTATAACGTTTCTAATCTTAGTCAACAGCTCTCCTTCACGGCTGGATAATATTATCAGCGATATCCGGCAAGTGTCAACGGAATGCTATCCGTATGGTCGGAATGCCTGCACCTCATGGCCACCAACATTGCAAATTTTCCAATAGAAGTGCGTAGGAAAATTAACAATGTTGAACTACCATAATTCTTGGGATGTGTGCAGCCAAACACCAAGGCGGAACATCACCGACAATATACTTTACCCCGTAATGTCATTATAATTAGAGGTAGTGTCTACTGAATTCCATGAAGTCACTTTTCTTGATGTTTTTACACAAACATTCTCAAATTAGAGAAAGCGCTACCACCATTAAGATAAATATTACTTACCAGGTACCTTCAGGAAGAAAAGTCCAAAGGGGACTGAGAATTGTAAAAAAATGCAACCCACTACCTGGATAATATTGAGTTTATGAACAATTAGGGCTCTAAATTAGTAGGCTGCTGATTTTAATAAATTAAATTCCTTAGAGAAGATAATTAAAAGGTCCATAAAAACTATCTAATAGTCAAATAGATAGTATTTAGACAAATATAGTCCCCTTATCAGATATACAATAGTAAAATGATTTACAGGAGCTAACCACAGCAAACTGAGCAAATTTGAAATATGTAACGCAGTTTATGATTATAGAAATTGGACAAGCATAAATATGAGGGAAGGATGCCAACTAATTAACCAACAGTTATGGAAGTAGCCCATCATCTACATAGAGAAACAATACAATTTAGTAACAGCAGATTCTATTATAAACAATCACTCATTCTGAATACTCCCCCACAGAGAAGTGCTACATGAATTTTACTTGTGAAAGTAGCTGTGACTTTACACAGGGAAATGCGTCAGTGGACTTGCATACCTACCCACTACCATCTGCAGTGCAGCGGGAGCCCTTCGCAGCTTATCTCCATTGTGTACACCATGCCATCTTCATCTAAAGCTGACTGGATCTGTGCTACAGGGGACACAAATATTGCAAGGCGCTACCAGCACTGCTAAAGGAACCCCTTACAACTAACACACGGAACTGGTAACTACTGTATACCATATACGATGGATATAATTCATACTCTAATATCAGGAGACTATTACAAATATGGATATCCATCTTATGGGCCATTCATTATTTCATACCGCTTTCAACTGAATGAACAATAGTGTGGACTGGTGGATTACTTTTGCAAATCCTAGGGCGATGCCTTTTATTATATGTATCTATGCATGTATGGAAAAAATAGCGGAATTATGGCGC
Source organism: Taudactylus pleione (assembly GCA_031769625.1). NCBI lineage: Eukaryota > Metazoa > Chordata > Amphibia > Anura > Myobatrachidae > Taudactylus > Taudactylus pleione. Next base: position 4,679,998 of record JAUIMM010000364.1, on the reverse strand, counting down.
TGCTTCCTGTATTTTTGAGTGTATCCAACAGTCACAATAAATAGTCTGGTCCTATTAGTAAGGAACCAGAATTAGGGCCTGATTCAGACCCGCTCGCGAGTGCACAGCACTCGCAAGGGGGTCGATGTTCCTCCACTGTGCATGCGCCACTTCCGGCATGCGCATGTGCGAGCCCCAGCGAGCGACGGCAGCTCCGTCGCTCCAGGGCTCACTACAGGACGATGTTGATTAACAGCTCGCCCCGTTTTGTAGGCGGGGAGGGGGGGTGGCTGCACAAACGCAGGCATTCCCTTAGGAACACCTGCCGTTTGTGGGCGGCCCTACTGACATCACTCGTGATGTCAGTAGTGGACTTCCTGCTCTATTAGAGCAGGAAGTCCACTCGGGCTTGCGGGAGCCGAGACTCTCCCGCAGGGTCTCGATGCAAGCCCGATGGCCGCGATAATCGCGACCATCGCCAGGCCGCTCGCACTAGCTGTGGGTGGTCACCCACAGCTTTGCGAGTGGCCTGGAGTCCGAAACAAACAAATAAAACGCCCTGATTCAGAGCAAGCGCTTGCAAACAGCGAGCGCCTCTGAATCAGGCCCTTAGTCCTTTGTCCAGAAACACTCTCAGAATCTTCAGCACACTATTATCCTTCTTTATGTGAATGACAGCTCAGTCCTTTCAGTTTACCGCTTGGTATCACAGTCTGTTACTAACGATAAAAGAAAAGGGGCAAAAAAGGACAAGCGCCCAATAGTGTGGTATCTCTGACAACAATTGGTTATAAATATGTTCTCAATATATATGCGTACCATGTATATGCTTGTTAATTAAATGTATCAAACTGCTCTTTTTACATCAACCATGGAACTCTACACTGGGAAACACCTTCAACAAATCAGTACAACCTCAGGCTTTTACTGTAATTTCATTGTGATAATTTTATACACTAGTACTGATTATTTTTATGAATTTAGATATTAAATATTGGATTATACTCTATTATATTTTAGTCCTTACTTGAAAGCGCTGTATTTACAATTTTGTATGTATATGTCTTGATGAGGATTGACTCTCCAGCTGGTGTGATTTGGTATCATCACCTCAGGGCAGCTTCCATTTAGTAATTGTTTCAATTATTTATTTTAACAGTGCAAAAGACAGCAAGATTCATCCACAAAACAGACTTGCATACAACTCTGCATGTCAAATTATATTATTATGCTCAATTTATCGTATCTTGCTTTAGTTTTATTTGTTCATGTTTATGTAACACCCTGGCCCCCCTGGTGTCCTATGACCAGAAGACCGCAGGCGTTAACAAGAAATGGGCCCAACCAAAATGGCAGTGCCCATGAAAGACCTCCCCAAGATGACAGCCGCAAAACAGCTAGAGGCTGAGTTGCTCCATTTGGGAGTGTTCTAGGTGAAGATGACATTAGAAGAGGCGGAGGCCAGGCGGAATTTGCACCGTCAGGAAACAGGCTGGCGAAAGATATAAAAGGGACAGCTTTGGTGCCAAACAGGGTCTCCCAGAGCTGGAGATGGTGACATGAGGCAGGATGCTGACAGCACATCCACAGTCGGACCTGTCTGGGCATGGGGCCATTGTATAGATGCCGTTGAGGAGCACCCCTATTATGGCTGCAAAGCGGAGCCTGGTGCTGGGCAGAGTGGGCTGCAGGGCCACGTTGAGCGTTGTGGAGCTAATGAAGATCCCTACAGAGAGAGAGAATGCAGGGCACATCAAACCAGATAAACAATCTGGAGAGTGTCTTCAAGCAAGTTAAGGATGACAATTACAGTTCTAAACCCCATAAGGGGGTTTGTGAGGATTGCAGTTACCGCCATGTATGGCAGAGGGCTTAGAGAAAAGGAAGGAGCAGGGACTTAAGGTTTAGGGGGCGTGGTCTTGGGCAGAGACAAAAGGAAGTAAAATAATATAGTGTAATATTTTCGGGGTCCTCACTTTCTGAGGATTGCCAGCCCTGGGTTGACCAGTTTGAGGCTGGATAATGCTTTGACAAAGGGACCCCATGCTGTGTGTCCTCCTGCTGTGGTATTACCACCCCTGCTGGTTCAGCCCAGTGCTGGTTAATTGAAAATATAGGGTACCCGATGCCAGTATTTCCCTCAATTTTCCTGTACCAGAACGGGCTCAGAGGTCCCGGTCTGGTTATGCTTTTGGGGGGGGGACCCCATGTTGTTTTTATTTTTCAAGATTTTGAACCCTTTCTTTACACTACACACAGAAGCACTGCACAGATCACACTGAAGAACATGCAGCACATGGGCACTGACATTAATTTCTTCTACTCTGTTCCGTGTTCTATCGTGTTTTTAAACATGATTCTTAGTAAATCTGTGAGTTGTATTCCTGTCTATGGAAAGTACTCACATGTTGGTTCGATGGTCTATTGATGTCTTTTAGTGTTTTGCCGTCTTTTTCAGTGTGGAATCGTGTTTTGTGTATTTGCCAATGCAGTTCTCAGCCAGACACAATTCTAAATATACCCCCTAGTGTCTCCTTATACGGACAGCCGATTGCTGAATGTAAGAATCCTTATAAGAGAATTTTCCCTTTTTTATATTTTCTGTCTGTCTTATGCTATATGTTCAGGTCATAATTGCCCATGCTGTGTTTATTTCATAACAACTTCACAAACTACAGAGGGATTCATTACCGGTCGCAACTGCGATTACGCACACAATCGGATGGTTTTTGTGTCCTGAGCATGCATATGCATCACAGTGTGCGTGTGTGAAGACTCCACTGTGATCGCAGTGACTATGCAGACCTATCGCAGAGTGATTGACAGGAAGTGAGCGTTTGGGGGTGGTGACGGTGGGGGGTTGGATGGCGAAAGGCAGGCGTGCCAGTGTGTTTGAACGCTGTTACAGGGGCGTGCATAAATTAGGCACTGCGATGCCATACGCAGCTTGGGCTTTCACTGCGTGCGATGAGGTTAGCAATTCCTGAGTAAGGTCAGACCTTGTGCAAGTGTGCGTGAGGCTGCGATGGTACTCAATGTTACCGATGGTTTCGCAGACTTGCTAAGTATTACGAATGTGTGTAGGTAAATGGGACGTTCTTATGTTTGGCTGCGACGGCATAGCGATTGCAATCATTAGAATATTTGCGCAGTGAGACTGTGTGCGTAATCACAGTTGTGATTGCAATAGTGATCTGTAATGAATCAGGTTCAGAGGAAGGACAGAAGTGCCTTAAGATATCGATGAAACGTGGGCTCTCACATCACTGTCTAGTGCAGGATTTACTGTATAATTCCACATACTGATCTTACATTATGGGCCTCCTCTACTATTGAGTGCAAATTTGTGTCCCAAACATATTGTACACCTACAATTCAGGCCACAAAATTGAGTCATATATCTGAAAATACGGTGTAAAGAATGCAGCCACTTTCAACATACCGTGATGCAACCGCATACTTCTTCAACTGCTGATTATCATCTTGATGGTGATGACTGTCAATTAAAATGTGTAAAAAAAACTAAGGGCCTGATTCAGACCCACTCGCGAGCGGCTGTCCGCTCGCAAGTGGGTCGATGTTATGGACTGAGCATGCGCACGACGGAGGGAGCTCCGTCGTGCGCATGCGCCAGACGCGACGAGCGAAGGAAAGTCCTTCGCTCGTTGTGTCCGATCAAAGGGGGCGTGCTGTCAATGTTGATTGACAGCACGCCCCCTTTGGTGGGCGTGCCGGGGGCGTGCCTCCCTGACGGGGGCGTTCCTAAGGGAACGCCTCCCGTCAGAAGCCGGCCCACTGACATCACTAGTGATGTCAGTGGGAGTGATTTTGGCTCTGATAGAGCCAAAATCACTCCGGAGCTTGCGGTTGAAAACCTCAACCGCAGGCTCCGGCTCGCAAATTCGATGGTCGCGATGGTCTCGACCATCGCGACCATCACAATGCACGCTCGTATAGCCTGTGGGTGGTGACCCACAGCTATACGAGCATCCAGGAGGACGCTCCATGAAAATGGAGCCCGGCCCTCATTCAGAGCGTGCGCTCTGCTCAGAGCGTACGGCTCTGAATGAGGGCCTAAATCTTTAGGTTACACACCAGGATATCACATTGCTCATTGCTATGGTAGGCATGTTCAACAGAAAAGTGGCCCATGTCAGCAAAAACCAGCTGTGTGCTCAAAGCACTGAGGCTCACGACATCCGCCTATCCCCACCATGTGGGTTCATTCAATTTATTTTACACCCTTGTAAAAATAAATGTTTATGCTCACCATCAGAAACATGTCTTTACACCAGGGCTCAATAAATGTTTATACGCACAATCAGAAACATGTCTTTACACCAGGGCTCAAGTAGTCACAGAAGGGGCTGTTAATTACAATTTTTTTAGGCAGAACAATCCACACTCATACTTAGACATGCACTCCCAATTGTGCATCAGTTGCGTTTATGTGACCCTGTTTTGCATTTCCAGGTGTAACGGGCTCCAAGCAAAACTCAATTGCGCAGTCAGTTAAAGTGGAATTTTACACCTGAGAGTTGGCATCATGTCCAACTCTAAATGAGGTCAGATAATTCTAAGAGACAGGGGACACTTAAATGGACTCCAGGAGAAAACTGTTGGAATATAGACATGCCTAATATCACATCAAGAAAAGTATTTAACTGACTAACTGACCACAGTCTGTTTAGAAAAAAGTATAATACCTTTGAGTATGATTAATGTCTTTTTTAAATTTTTTTCATTTTGGCTGAATTCTCTAGGAATCTGGTTATCCTGAGGTGCTAGTGGATGAGAGCAAACACACTTAAAGAAATACTTTTAGCCTAAGTTGATATTATACCATAACTTTTTGGGCTGATAGGCACAAAACTGACCGAAATTCACAGTAACTGGAACAATCTATTTATTTATCAGTGTATGGCAGTAATAGACACTTCAAGGTAAGTATTGGACAGCCCTCTATCCGTTTAAAAGGGCTGCACAATGTGTACTCACCACGACATTGCCAGCGACAGGACCCTGCATGCAGCAAGTGTGCATACACACTTGCTGATGCCAGGTGCGACGGGGGAAGCTATATGTTATGCTGCGTTCTGCAGCATGGCATAGTTAGCGACATCCCCTGTCGGCCTTGCAGAAGGGCTGACAGACAATGTCACTAGAGACCTGCGGGGGCGCATATCATGGGTACACACTAGACCAGTGTTTTTCAACCACTGTGCCGTGGCACACTAGTGTGCCATGAGCGGTTGTCAAGTGTGCCGCGGTGTTCAGCTCAGCACACTAGTACAGTAGTATGTATTATTCCTGAGGAGGCCAATGTAGTGTGTTTTATTCCAGTGGATGCCAATGTAGTGTGTTAAATTCCTGTGGAGGCCAATGTAGTGTGTTAAATTCCTGTGGAGGCCAATGTAGTGTGTTAAATTCCTGTGGAGGCCAATGTAGTGTGTTAAATTCCTGTGGAGGCCAATACATGTGTATATTTTTAAGTGGGAGCCAATGTTTATGTTTTTCCTATTGATCACGCACACTGCATCGCTGGATAGTGTAACTTGGCAATTTGAAAATCTTGTGTAGTGTGCCTCGAGTTGAAAAGGCTGAAAATCACTGCACTAGACGATGTTCCGGATATGTCGCTCTGATCCGCGGGATCTGTCGATATATCGTCTAGTGTGTACCCAGCTTTACACTCAACATTTAATTATTGAAAAAGACAGTTATCTGTAATAATATATCAGGAAGTCTTTTAAACAGGCAAATATAACAACAAAGCTGGAAGTAGCTGGGAGCTGCAAGCGAAGGCAGGGAGGGTGTCTGGTACACATCATTGGTTTAGGGCAACTTAGACAACAGGAGCAGCGTCTGGTTGGCTGCTATGGTTTTAGTGCAGATTTGCACCTTTGATTGAATATTTAATAGATAATCCTTTATAGAGACAACATAACATCCTAACTCCACTGAGATAAAGAAGCAACACTGTTGGAGGTTGTTCTTAATTGTATCTGTAAGAGTTCTGAGACTGTTTCTGTTTAGAATAAGAAACATGACTCTTTTTTTTCAATGTCTTAAATGTTTGTCTGATAGATGCGGTAACATCTTGCAGATGTTGTTTCTTGTCTTAAAACCAATAAATGTATCAGAATATGTTGCTTCAATTGGTAATAAACTGAATTATTAGAAGCAGATGTAGTGATTGTTTTTATAGAGAGACCACATAGAACACAGGAAAAATACTTTTCACCTACCTTTTGGATAATAATATTGGGACCTTTCATATGGCATTTACCACTGCTATTAAAATGGTGAGATCTGATAAAATAATTACAGCAGCACAACTTTGTGTGGACACCAGAAATGTAGTTATACAGGAAGATTCATCCATATGTTTTGTTGAGTTGCGAGAAGGTTAAAAAAAATAGAAAAAACTGAGATGGGGCCCAAACATCAGCGTCCCACACCCCCCCCCCCCACACACACACAGATCAGATCTGCAAATCATGAAAGTGCCCTCACATTATCTCAAAGGGTCACCATTTTACTAGTCACATGTAGAGAAAATTATTCTATCGCCGAAATAGTCTGCAAAATTGCTGATCGTTACTATACCCTGGCAATTTACAGCCCCAATTGGTCGCAAAAAAATCAACATGTTGGACAACCTGATTCATCAATTCCGGTCTCTTTCGGGGTCGGAATCGACAATCGGTGAACCTCATACATGGCTGATATTTTTACATAATCATCTGGAAAATGCAGATTCCCCGAATTGATTGCTGATGTATGGGCCCCATTAGTGTCACTATGCTGGGCGAGGTGCTGGTCTCTAATACCATGTTAGTGGTTATTCAATGCTAAAGCTTATCTATGTGATAATTTCTCGGGATGCAGTCATTTTGTCAACATTGACAACACAATGTAGACAGTTATTATGTAGATATTGTTGAAATGTCAACATGGGACATCTTGACACTCTGCACAGACCAGAGGGTTTGGCTGCGACAGTGGAGGGTTGGGCTATGGGAGAGGTGGGTAAGGGTTAGACACTAGGGGGAGATTAGGGGTAGGCTGTGGGAAGGGATTTTAGGCTGTGGGAGGGGATGTTAGAGATAGGCACTAGAGGGAGGATTAGGGGTAGGCGGTGGGAGGGGATGTTAGGGTTAGGCACTAGGAGGAGGATTATGGGTAGGCTGAGGGAGGGGAAGTTAGGGTTAGGAACTAGGGGGAGATTAGGGTTAGGCTGTGGGAGGGGATGTTAGTGTTAGGCACTAGTGGGAGGATTAGGGATAGGCCACAGGAGGGGAGGTTAGTTTTAGGCACTAGGGGAGGATTAGGGGTTAGGCTGTGGGAGGGGATGTTAGTGTTAGGCACTAGGGGGAGATTAGGGGTTAGGCTAAGGGAGGGGATGTTAGGGGTAGGCACTAGGGGGATGTTAGGGTTAGACACTAGGAGGAGAGTTAAGTTTAGGCTGCGGGAGGGGATGTTAGGGTTAGGCACTAGTGGATGATTAGGGTTAGGCTGCATGAGGGGAGGTTAGGGTTAGGCGCTAGGGGGAGGACTAGGGGTTAGGATGTAGGAGGGGATGTTGGGGTTAGACACTAGCTGGAGGATTAGGGGTAGGCTGTGGGAGGGGATGCTGGGTAGAGCACTTGGGGGATATTAGGGGTAGGCTGTCGGAGGGGATGTTAGGGTTAGGCACTAGGGGAGAGTTAGGTTTAGGCTGTGGGAGGGGAGGTTAGGGTTAAGCACTAGGGGAAGGATTAGAGGTTAGCAACACTCACCTCCAGAAGCACCATGGAGTCAGCCGGAAGTCACTGTCAACTGACTGCTGGACCCTGACACACCTCTGGAGCTGCTGGACCCACCAGGTAAGTCGCCACTGGACAACTAGGAACAATTTAGCATCATTCTAATCATGTCATCATTTCGCCGGTGTCGACAGGATGAATGTCAACGTGGCCAATGTTGGCATGTCAACATTACAACCATGTCAACATTCGTATGTCTACATTATGAATGTCTACAAAATATGCAATCCCGTGTATAGCATGTTACATTGTGGTGTATGGAAGACTGGACTACAGAAGACTATTCTAAATTCAGTCAGGTGACTAGAGTGATGAATAAAGGATCATTAATACTACTGAGGGTCTGTATGGATATTACGTAAATCTGTTACCAAGGTGCACATCACTCCACATAAAATAAGAATACCCTAAATAAAATGTAAAAACTACAAGTACTACATAAAAACTGCATGATGTTATAGTCAGGACCATATTAACAATGGAGCGGATGGAGCTCTAGCTCTAGTCCTCCACTTAAATATAGGTCCATCATCATGACAACATGATGATGACCAGCCACACGATGGCCATACTGTAAATCATATGTATTAAAATTGTATTTCTAATTTTCTAACAAAATGATGCAGTTTTTATACTTATATTTAGGGAGACATTGGGGCTGATCATGTAAAGATATACATGCTGACATGGCACTGGCCATACCCACACTGCACTGGTCATACCCACACAGCACTGGTCATACCCACACAGCACTGGTCACAACTCCTTCATTGCTTACAATAGACCCTTGAACAGATTCAGGCCCAGGCCCATGTGGCCCTTAATCCAGCCCTGGTTATAGCCAATGAGAGTTTGGCAATTGTTTTTATCATCTCTACATTACCGCTGTTACTCACCAAGACAAAACTTGGGAATCTTCAATAACATAAAACATAGCTTATATTTATTCAACATTATAAAGGACAGTACTGTAAAACATTGCAATTGACAAGCACTATTTTAGTTCTGCTCACTATCCTTAGGTACTGTGCAGTACATATGGATGAAGATATGGTGTGGAACTCCTACAACTGTTTCCTAGCAGATGCCATTTGTCAAGAGTATAACTTTAGGAGCACCAATTACATGGCTATTAACATTACTGTATCTCGGATAAACGAGTCCAATACAAAGCTTTTAGACCCACTCTCTTTTTATTCACCTGATAGGAACAAGCACTGGATGACAGCAATATTATGTCTAACCCTAAGAGTGAAGAAGTCAACAAATGAAAAGTTGTCCATAGCAACCAATTAATTTCTACATATTTAAGAGGGATGTAGTTAAATTGTCGACCATCGGAATGTTGGCTGACAAAATCCTGGCACCGGAAACCCGAACCACGGACAGGTCACCGGCACCATAATCCCAACATGGGGGGAAATGCAAACGACAGGATCCCGATAGTCGGCATCCCAATCGTAAGTACAGCGGGCGCCCTTAGCAGTTAGCCACAAGGGGGGAGGGTTAAGTTTAGGCAACATCGGGGAGGGGGGGTTAGGGTTAGGCAGTAAGGGAAGAGGGTTAGGTTTAGGCACTAAGAGAGGAAGGTTAGGTTTAGGCACTAACGGGGAGAGATAGGTTTAGGGTGTGGGCAGGGAGGGTTAGGGTTAGAATGCAGAACAGGAGGGTTAGGGTGCAGAACAAGAAGGTTTTGGTTAGGGGGTGAAGGAGGGAACATTACAGTTTTTACGTGTCCCCTGTCAGGATTCCCAGCATCGGGATCCTGCTGTCGGTCTTTTGCCAGCCGGCATCCCCAACCCCATTTTATAGAGTGTGCTTAATAAATGCTAGCTACAGCAGAAGCTGATTGGTTGCTATTGGGTGTTCTCTTCTCCACTCTTGGAAGGCTTGATACATCTCCCCCAAAATCATTAAGATAGTCAAATGAATATGCCTTCCAACTGGGACAGTGCCCAGTGGCTATAATATGGGATGCAGTCATGTGACCGGTAGCCCCAAAGCCACCGGTCACAGTCCGGACAGTGTAATCCTGGCAAGGGATCTAACATAGGTATCAAAATACCGATGCCTATGTTAATCCCGATGCCAGGACCCCGACAGGACGCTGGACCAATCGTCCAATGTCGGGGGTAAGTGTCCACATAGCCGGGGATGAGGGGGTTAGGTTTAGGGACCCCACAGAGACTTAGGGTTAGGCACCCCCCCTGGGGAGGGTTAGGCTAGGGGAAAGGAGGGTTAGGGTTAGGCAACCCCAGGGGGAGGTTAGGGTTAGGTACCCCCTCCCGGGAGGGTTAAGTGTAGGGTGCGGGGAGGGGTGTTTAGGTTTAGGCACCCCTGGGGGGAGGTTAGGGTTAGGCACTAGGGGGAGAGGTTAGGGTTAGGCACCCATAAAGGAGGGTTAGGGGGGAAGGGTTAGGTACTTTACTTACCTCCGTCGGGATCTGCGATGTTCGGCCTGCCGGTGTTGGGATTTCGACTGCCGGGCTTTCGTCCAGTGGTAATTCATACCGATTCCCAGTAATATAGCTGTGTTTGCATGACAAGCTGGGATTGTGGAAAGACTACACAGTGGCCCTGATTCAGAGCCGGATGCTCTGACAGAGCGCTCGCTCTGAATCAGGGCCGTCCGTCCTAATTTTAGAGCGGTCTCCTGGCTGCTCGCATTGCTATAGCGAGCGGGCAAAAAGATGGTCTTGACCATCACGACCATCGGGCTTGCGACGACACCATTGTGGTAGGGTATCGTTGCCACAAGCCCTGGAGTGCTTTCGGCTCTATCAGAGCCGAGAGCACTCCCGCTGACATCACTTGTGATGTCAGTGGGACCGGCCCCAGACGGTAGGCGTTCCCATGGGAACGCCTCCGTCTGGGCAGCAACGCCCCCAGCACGCCCACCAAAGGGGGCGTGCTGTCACTCACCATCGACAGCACGCCCCCTTTGGAGCGAGACACAAGCCGTCGCTATCCGGGTCTCGCGCATGCGCACGACGGAGCCGGCTCCCTCGTGCGCATGCGCACTGGGCCAACATCGACCCGCTTGCGAGTGCTCAGCGCTCGCGAGCGGGTCTGAATTAGGCCCAGTGTTTATTAACAAATAATCCTGACAAAGTACAGATGTGGACAAATTTGTTGGTACCCTTCCACAATAAAGAAGAACCCATTTTTTTTTTTTTAAATACCTTGAAAGTGGCAAAAGTATTTGGCAAACATCATTGTTTATTCCATATTTAATAGAAATCAGACTTTGCATTTTTGATTTAACAGAATATTTAAATAATAAATCAAATGAACCTTTAGAGGCAATCCCTGCAATCAAGCGATTCTGTAGCTCTCAATGAGACTTCTGCACCTGTCAGCAGGTAGTTTGGCCCAGTCTTCCTGAGCAAACTGCTCCAGCTGTTTCAGCTTGATGGGTGCTTTCTCCAGACTACATGTGTCTGCTCTTTCCATAGACGTTTCATAGGATACAGATCAGGGTTCATAGAAGGCCAATTCAGAATCGTCCCGTGTTTTGTTCTTGGGTGCTTTTAGCTGTGTGTTTTGGGCCATTATCTTCTTGCATGACCCATGACCTGTGACTGAGACAGAGCTTTCTGACACTGGGTAGTATGCTTCACTCCAGAATGCCTTGATAGTCTTGAGAATACATAATGCTCTGCACAGATTCAAGTCACCCCATGCCAGACACAGCAAGCAGCCCCAAAATATAACCGGGCCTCTTCCATGTTTCACAGTAGATATGGGGTTTTTTTTCTCTGAAAACTTCAATGATGTGACTTGCCAAAAAGTTTCAGATTGTGTGATCAGACACTGATGATGTACATGTACCTTGGAGTTCATCTTATATCTCTTTGGAAATTTTCCTTGACTCTTTTTCTACCATTCTCAATATTCTTTTGTGTAATCTGGAGTAAATTTTCCTCTCACGGCCGCGTCCTGGGAGGTTGGTTACTGTCCCAATGGCTTTAAACGTCTTAATATTTGCCACTGCAGTCACAGGAACATTAAGCTGCTTGGAGCTGGTTTTTAAAGCCTTTACCTTTAACATGCTTGTCTTTTCTTATTGACCTCTTCATACAAATCTCTTCTTTGCTTTCTCTGGTCTATGCTCAGTGCAGTGCGCACAATGATACCAAACATATCAAAGTGACTACTTTTCTCCATTTAAAGAGGCTAAATGACTAATTAGAAGATTAAATATACAGTATGTGTGAAGTGAATTCAAGAAAGCAATTAGTTTGAAAAATCACTATAATCAATTATTTAATATATTTTCTAAAGCTGGCCATACATTCTGCAATTATCGGGACGATCCGCCCCGATATGCGCGGATCGCCCCGATAATTGTAGCGTGTGTGCGGGCAACCGAGAGTTAAGTATCACTCGGTCGGGCATGCCGGATTGTTCAGCATGCCCGTCCGATGCTATTAAATGTCGGCCGCATCGGGCAGTGTATGTCCAGCCATGGCCGATAGACAGATATTTCCTGTGTTCCTTCCCATGGAAGGAACAGGGAAATGTCTCCTCCCCCGGGGGCGGAGTGCAGATGTCGGGCTAATACATTGAGATTTCTCACAGTGTATGCCAGATAAAATGTCTGTATGCCCAGTTTTAGGGGTACCAACAAATCTGTCTAGGCCATATTAGAATATCTTTGGAAAATGAGTAATAATTTCTCTCTTTTCACAGTCTCTTTGCCGTATTCTATGACATAGCAAAGGTATGCAGGTATACATGAGACAATAGCTTTTTTATTTCACTTTCAGGAGGAATGACGCATTGATTCAATGAGCTGTAGGGGAATCAACAAATGTATCCACATCTGTAGCTGCACCTTTGTAAAAACCGAGTTGGGTATGCGATCCTGGCACTGATAAGGCCGGCGGTCCGAATCCTGGCAGTGTAATCCTGACGGTGGAAATACTGATGCATGCAGGTAAGGATAATAAGCAGGGTTACAACACCAGGTCGACCCTATGCACACTCGTGCCACCATAAGGTTGGGAAGTTTTTGGGAAGTCCCAAAACTTCCACCTTCTGGGTCCTCCTACCGCCCGGACTTCTTGTAACCCTGCTTATTTGCCTACTAATTACATCTGGTAGACAATTCCATTTGGTGAAAGTGCAACTTTTCTCTACCTCATGTGGAGTTTTAATCTGTTAATGTTTTATGTATAATAAATACAGTACTACACTATTGGATATTTTATATTTATTCTATATATGCTGGACATATGACGTTATAGGAGAGTGAAGGAAGAATTATCATTTGACAGAAAACGGTGTAATCCACTTCCCCCACATGCTCATTTGCCTACCAATGTTGTAGACCACCATTATTGGTAGGAGAGCCATATTGGGTTGAATATATTATTGAATTAAATGATCTGTTGAACTATATGTGTTTTTATTACCATCTGATCATCACGTCTTTGTGATTTATTTAGCACCGCAGGATCTTCTTCGTGGCCCTGCAGAGTTTATGTCCAGGCTGGAATCAGGATGCTCAGGGAATTTCACTCATTCTATTGTTTTAATCTCATATGATGTCTTCATTAATAATGTAATATTTAATATCAGTTATATGCAGGACTTTTGCAATGGGTGGCAGTGTTGAAGTATTTGTTAAAATAAAAGACATTTCCCAAAGCTATTAGTGTTTTTGGAATGAAAGGCAGGGAGGTCACTTTGGACCTGTACCAGCAGTCGTTAGCCTTGTAGCCCTCTGGCTCCTGCCATGTTAATGTTTTACACCTTAATAAAAAATATGGCAGCTGTAAACTATCTATGCAAAAAGTTTAACAACCTATTAACTATGTTTAGCAACTGAGATGGAAAGTGTGCTTGGAAAGCATAGCCATTTACAGTTTAAAGACGTTGCTGTTAATAATTGGCTTACAGACTCTCGTTTCAATCCTTCTGACATTACACAAGCAGTCTAAGGTTTTCAGACGCTATACTTCTACAGTGGATGTGAGAAACAGATTTGAGAAAAACTGACATCTACAGAAAGCATAAGAAAAACTATTAAGAAAAACTACAGTATGTCCAGACATTCTTTTGTAAACTTAAAGTAAAGAAAACCAGAAGACAGGACTAGTTTTTGACACTGGGTAGAAATACTAGAAATCATGATAGAGCCTTCTAAATAATGAATACTGGACCAATGGCTGGTTTGGTGTCATTTACATGCCTCATAGACGGCCTTACTGCATGGGCAAATTGACAGCCATATTGACCAATATACAGAGCCATATGTATATACTAGAGATGAGTGGGTCCAGTTCTCTGAGAACCGGACTGCCTGAACATAGCGAATACGAACCGGGTCTTTCAGTCTGACTCAGATCCAAAAAGGAGGCAAAATGTCATCAATCCAGCATGATAGGCTCCATTTTCTCTCCGGCTGTGGACAGAGAAGCTAGCAGATGTAGTCAGTCACTGTCAGTCACTCAGTGTGTGTGTCCAGTCGGGGTCTTGGCCTGAAGGCTGCTGTTGTGTCCTTAAAGGGGCTTAGGCTGCAGTATATAAAAGGGGCTTCCTTCAGTGGGTGCTGCAGCTGTTGTGTCACTTGTCCGTCAATTAACTGTGGCTGCTTCTGTGTTTTTGTCCTGTCCATCAGGCTAGGGCTGCAGTCCATAAAGGGGTGCTGTGTTGTTCAGGGGGGTGCTCTGTTAATTAGGGGTGCAATTCCCCAGTGTAAAATAAATAAAAGTACTTTTTTCTATTTTTGTGTGCGTGCGTTAGCAACTTAGCTGCGCTATTGATGTACAGTGACACTGCCACAGTTTATTGTACACGTATTTGTGACTCTGCAGGTGGTCTGTTCGCACTCAGCAGGGGTGGTTTGTTATCCATCAAAAAATGGGTGCTGTCTGTGTTGTTCATCAAGGGGCTGCTGCCTCGTTCAGGGGTGCTTTTCTCCAGTGTAAGAAAAAATATTGTTCGGTGACACTGATGATCAGACCGCAGTGTAAGTTTGACGATCAAATGAGAGGAGAGCAGGAACCACATACCAGTCTCGCAGTCATGATGAAGATGCAAGGCTGTCAATATCATCCACGAAGGCTGGTGCCCAGGGGCTTAAGTCAAAATTAAACAAGCAATGTTTTACAGTGCTAAAAAAAAAAAATGAAAAGCTAAGTTAGCTGAAGAGAAACAAAAAATTGTCAATATGCCATTTATTACACAAAGTGGCAAGGAAAGGATAAGGCCTTGGCCTTTATTTACGACTAGTGGTTCTGCATCTTTTGGTGATATAAGCCCTTCTCCCTGTAGAAGTGTCAAAAAAAATTGCTAAGGCACATGAACCAACTGTGTGCTCAGAAAAGTCACAGATCCCCGAGGAGAGTCCAAGTGTTTCCGGGGTTGCCATGTGTGAGCCTGACCTTTCTGATACTGTACTTGAAGAGGATGTTCCTTCCACAATTTGTGTACTCTCTGCAAATGTGGGTTTGAGCAGCACAAGTCAACATGCTGACATAGAAATCGAGGATGCTTCTGTGGAATTGCACCAGGAGAATGAGGAGGATATTTCTGTATTTGGCACTAACAAGGAGGATGAGGATGTTGATGATGAGGATGTTGTTTTTGTAATTAGACAGCAGTTGTTGCCCATGGTATGAAAAAGCCCATTGTTGTCATGCCGGGACAAAAGACAAAAAAATCCACTTCTCATGTGTGGAATTATTTCCATCCAAATCCGGACAACAGTTGTCAAGCCATCTGTAACATTTGCCAAGCAAGAGTGAGTAGAGGTAAGGAACTTAACCATCTAGGAACCTCCTCCCTGTTACGTCACTTACAGTGCATTTATCAATTTAAAAAGTGTTTTTCAAATTCAGAAAATTTGGCTAAAAACGTAACAATCAGTCCAGTGTCATCTAGCTGCTCCCTTGTCTCTGTTAGATCCAAGCACCTGCAATCTCCACCACCAACACCTGCATCATCATCAACATCCTCAATTGTGATTGGAAGAAGTCCTGCATCCAGTTTCATAAGAATGACTGACTCCTCTCCTATCCATGATTCCTCATAAGGATCCTTGAGTGCTACACCTGTTGCTGCTGCTGCTGTGAGTGGATCTTCATCCCAGAAAGGGACCGGGAAGAAGATTACTTTTAGTTGTTTAACAAAACAATTGACTGTAAAACAATCCTTTGCAATGGGTAACAAGTTTGACAGCAGTCACCTAGTTGCACAGCGGATTACTGAAGCCATAACAGCTTTGCTGGTATTAGATGTGCATCCAGTATCTGCCATTAATGCAGTGGGTTTTAGACAGTTAATTGAGGTCCTGTGTCCCTGATACCATGTCCCTTCACTAGAACAGCATTTCCCAGTCTGTACAAGGACATTAAAAGAACCTTATTAGTGTCCTCCAAAATGCCATTTTGCCCACTATCCACTTAACCACAGATATGTGGACAAGTGGGACAGGGCAAACTAAATATTACATGACTGTGACAGCCCACTGGGTAGGTGTATTGCCACCAACAGTGCAAACACCAACAGCAGCACCATCTAACAAATGCCAGCTCCTTCAGAGGCAGGCTACTCTGTGTATCACCGGTTTCACTAAGAGGCATACTGCTGAGAACCTCTTAGAAAAACTCAAGGAAATCATTGCAAAATGGCTTACCCCACTTGGACTCTCCTAGGGATTTGTGATTTCTGACAATGCCACCAATATTGTGCGAGCATTACATCTGGGCAAATATGAACACATACCATGTTTTGTTCACACAATTAACTTGGTGGTGCAACATTTTTTAAAACTGATGGGGAATTGCAGGAGATGCTCTCAGTGGCCCGAAAGATTTTAGGACATTTTCGACATTCAGTAACTGTGTGTCGAAGATTGCAGCACCAGCAAGTACTGCTGAAAATGTCCTGCCATAAACTGAAGCAAGTAACTAGGTGGAATTCTACCCTCTATATGCTTCAGCGGATGGAGGAGCAGCAAACGCCATCCAAGGCTACACAACGGCCTATGACATAGGGAAAGGAGTGGGAATGCACTTTAGTCAAGCGCAGTGGAGAATAATTTCCATGTTGTGTACGGTTCTCAAACCCTTTGAACTTTCCACATGTGAAGTTAGTTCAGACTCTGCCAGCTTGAGTCAGGTCATTCCCCTAATCATACTTTTGCAAAAGCAGCTGGAGAAACTGAAGGAGGAGCTGAAATGGAGTGATTCCGCTAAGTATGCCGGACTTGTAGATCAATCCCTTCATTTGCTTTGCCAAGATCCAAGGGTCATCAATCTCTTGAAATCATGACATGGCAGCACCTCCTCCTTCAGTTTCTGTGGCTGCCAGGAAAAAACAAAATTTTCCAAAGAGACCCACTCTTGGTGGTGATGCAGATCAGTCAGCAAAACCTAATGACATCTGGTTGGGTCTGAAAGAACTGCCTACAATTAGTGACATGTCTACCATGACTTTGGGCCTGATTCAGACCCACTCGCGAGCGGCTGTCCGCTCGCAAGTGGGTCGATGTTATGGACTGAGCATGCGCACGATGGAGGGAGCTCCGTCGTGCGCATGCGCCAGACGCGACGAGCGAAGGAAAGTCCTTCGCTTGTTGTGTCCGATCAAAGGGGGCGTGCTGTCAATGTTGATTGACAGCACGCCCCCTTTGGTGGGCGTGCCGGGGGCGTGCCTCCCTGACGGGGGCGTTCCCACGGGAACGCCTCCCATCAGAAGCCGGCCCACTGACATCACTAGTGATGTCAGTGGGAGTGATTTTGGCTCTGATAGAGCCAAAATCACTCCGGAGCTTGCGGTTGAAAACCTCAACCGCAGGCTCCGGCTCGCAAATTCGATGGTCGCGATGGTCTCGACCATCGCGACCATCACAATGCACGCTCGTATAGCCTGTGGGTGGTGACCCACAGCTATACGAGCGTCCAGGAGGACGCTCCATGAAAATGGAGCCCGGCCCTCATTCAGAGTGTGCGCTCTGCTCAGAGCGTACGGCTCTGAATGAGGGCCTTTGTCTGATACGTTCACTATTTAGAGAATGGCGGATGATTATTTTAGGGAATAGCATCCAAATAGGCATGTCAGACAGTCCGTTTCACTACTGGCAAGAAAAAGAAGCAATTTGGAGTCCCTTACACACACTGGCTTTGCTTTACTTAAGTTGCTCACCCTCCAGTGTGTACTCTAAAAGAGTTTTCAGTGCAGCCGGGAACCTTGTCAGTGATTGGCGTAGGAGGTTACTTTATCAGCAATTAAGTAAAAAAAATACAGAGGTGTCTGTAATTGTGGATTCCAGAGGGACAAATTAATATTGAAGAGGATGTACACACTGATGGGGATGATGATGATGATGATGACATCTGATCTTACCTATGTTGTAAAGCCAGTTTGTGTATGGAATCATTGCCAACAATGGGCTTGATTCAGACCCACTCGCGAGTGCACAGCATTCACAAGTGGGTCGATGTTCCCCCACTGCGCATGCGCCGCCTGCATCATGCGCATGCACGACCCCCAGTGAATGATGGCAGCTCTGTTGCTCTGAGGCTCACTACAAAATGGGGCGGCTGTCGATGTTGATTGACAGCTCACCCTGATTTGTAGGCGGGGAGGGGGTGTGGGTGCACAAACGCAGGCATTCCCTTAGGAATAGACAAAGAGACCTCTCCAGCGCTAATAAGCCAGAAAGATCTGTTACCAATGCAGCAGTGAGAAAGAGGTGATTGCCAACCTCACTAGTAATACCAAAAACAAAAGAACACTGCGCTCTAATAACTATGTTGGGACATAGACGATAACACATACATGTGTGTATAGGTCTGCACTGACCAATTTATTCAATCTTAATCAAGAATATACACATGAATAATACAATAAAAAACAATAATTAGATATAGGACCGGAATTGATCAGATTCCTAGTCCACAGGATATAAAAATATCAACACTCAACATGTAAAACGAGCTCTGATTATAAATAATGAAATCAGCAACAAATTGAGTACACTATTAAAATAATAACAATTATAAATTGCATAAGTTGTTACATATATCGCAAATGTAGGCAAGTAGATCCAAACACATAAATCACAATAGTCCTGGGAAATCCCAAGTGAAATCCTTGCAGATATTTATGACTCCCGTTGGAGAACCAATTGTAGCTAAATGGCAATGGGGTCTAAAGAATGAAATAACGTATCCTAAAAGGTCACAGTACGGCTTAGGTAACTGCCGCAGGAAGAGACTCCTGTCTCTAATCAAGCCAACGTGCTGGGAGTCATTTGGTTTCGTGCCACAAGCAGTCGGACATTTGACTGCACATATAGGTGGCTCCGTGAAACAGGAGAGATACAGCCAGAGGTATCTGATGGGGTAGCTGAAAATATACGTGGTTAGCGGTCAATAGTCCCGCATCGCTTACCAAGACACAGCCGGAGACCATACAGCGAGCAGCAGCCAGCGGCACCTCACACACTGATCCGCCAATTATAAAGTAAGATCAGGTGTTGCTTGCTGGTGGTAATAGCCGCATAAGGTAAGTACCAAATCAGCGCTCCTCTCCGTCACAGTCTTCGCTCTCTCTGTCAGAGTCTCACGGAATCTCACGCCAATAAATAGTAAATAGATCCAAGTAGACAGCAGGGCAGGAAACCAGGAAATCCTTAGGAGAGGACAACAGCAGCAACGCGTTTCGGCTACACTGTAGCCTTTTTCAAGCCAGAATGCCCTCCTGTTTGTGTTTGGAGTATAAATAGCCACAGAATTGGAGATATTGGATAATTGAACAATCGGTATTAACTATTTCTAGTCCAACAGAAATTGAGTTTATTAGGACTTGTCTATTCAGTTAGACAGAAATTATATATCTCTCTATAGGCCATAAATATAAATAAATAAATACCAATACCATAAGATCAATGAACATAGTTTCATTCATCCTTAGCTAAATGGCACATATACCTAAATATTAGAAGATTTATATGCATCAATAAATAAATACACATATATAATGACCAAAAAGACAACACAATACAAACACAAATATACACACATATATATAACGTCTAATGTCCCAACAAAAATCATGACTGCACTGGGCTAATATATCAATATTAAATAAATGAATTATTAAACTAGCAAAAATCCAATTCCTAAATCACAATACATTTAAAATTATTATTTTTGTAGAATTATATATAATCTGATAATCAGAATCTCAACATATGAACGAATGATGGGCATCAATTAGTCCAACATAAATATATAATTATATTGTATTATATCAATCCAAAATCAATAGTAGTGATATTAACATTAATAACATCAATAATAGCTATAATCATATCAACAATAATAATACTGTAAACAATATTACTAGATATATTACCAATACACTAAACTAAAATAAATAAACTAAATGAATTAATAAAAATTAAAATGAATTCATAAAAATAAAAAATTATTATGAAAATATATATAAAAAATATAAAAAATAAATAATAAAAATTAAATACTGGTGCTTAAAGAGAAAAGAGAGAAGGAGAGAGCAACTCAATCAATTAATAAATATAGTGGACCGCTGTTCATATACAGAGTGAAAAAATGGACTCTCATCACCACATAAATCGACCTGAACATAAATATAGAGTGGTGATGGTCCATTTGGCCCACTAAACAAATCTTATTCATAAAAATCAAGTGCTTCATTAAGTCCATCGGGCGACAAGGACTGAAGTCTAAAGATCCACTTGGATTCTGCTTCACATAACCTCTTGAACTTATCGCCACCACGTAGCGTCTTCTGAATTAACTCTAGTCCCATCACTTTAAGACAATCTAGATTGCTTCCGTGAACCTCAGAAAAATGTCTGGAGACGCTATGTTTCTCCAGACCTTTTATAATATTTAACCTATGTTCACGAAAGCGTTCCTCAAGAGTGCGTGTTGTACGACCCACATACTGCAGAGGACAACTACAGCTTAGCACATAAATAACATATGAGGATTCACAATTAATAACCGTATTTATCTCAAACGTATTTGCCGAGACTACTGATGTTATTTGTTTACTTTTATTCATAATATGTTTACATGTGAGACATCTTGTATGATTACACATGTAACAACCTTTAGGTTTCTGTGGTAACCAGGCATTAGTTGTCTCTATTCTATCTTTCTTTTTATTTTTATTAGTACTGAAAGTACTCGGAGCTAGGAAACTTTTCAAATTCCTATTCTTTTTAAATACTATGGTTGGTCTTGGTGCAATATTATTTGCAAGTATTGGATCACATTGAAGAATTTTATAATTTTTGTTAATAATGGTCCTCACTTTCCTCGATTTATTATTGAATTGGGAGATAAATAATAAAGACTTATCTCTCTTAGTAGTTATAATATTATTTATTTCCCTATTAGGCTCTTCAGAATCCTTTAAATAATTGGTCATTTGTCTCATTTCCCTAGAGCTTTCTAGTTCCTGATCTATTTGATTGTTCCTACAGTAATTCCCAGATCCTTACACTGTTCAAGTTTGAATTTATGGACCGATTCCGCATGGGCTTTTGCATCATTCAACAGCTCTAAAGGATAACCCCTATTAAGAAAAACCTCCTTCAATTTCTTTGCATGTATATTAAAATCACTATCTCGAGTACAATTACGCCTAATCCTCCCCATTTGACTTCTAGGGATATTATCTATCCAGGGACGGTGATGACCACTAGTATAATGCAGGAAGGAACTACAATCTACCTTTTTGGTATAGAGAGTAGAGATAATCCTATCATCAGCAATTGATAATGTGACATCTAAAAAATTAATACAATTGTGACTAAACTGTGAGGTGAACTTCAAATTCATTGTATTAGTAATCAAAAAAACAGTAAATTGAGTGGCTGACAAAACATCCCCATCCCAAATAAAAATTAAATCATCTATAAAACGGCCATAGAACACCAGACTCGCTCCGGCACGGCCATCCCATATATGGAGATCTTCAAATAAGCCCATGTAAATATTTGCAAAGCTCGGAGCGAATCTGGTGCCCATGGCCGTTCCATGAATTTGTAGATAGTGGGTGGAGTCAAAAATGAAATTATTATGTGTTAAAATAAAACGAATACACCTCAATAGAAAGTCCCGCTGTCCCGCAGAGGTACCCATATCAATCTCCAATACTCGCTGAACTGCAGAAATACCTGCCTCATGTGGGATATTAGTATATAAGGCCTGGACGTCTTGGTAAGCGATGCAGGACTAGTGACCGCTAACCACGTATATTTTCAGCTACCCCATCAGATACCTCTGGCTGTATCTCTCCTGTTTCACGGAGCCGCCTATATGTGCAGTCAAATGTCCGACTGCTTGTGGCACGAAACCAAATGACTCCCAGCACGTTGGCTTGATTAGAGACAGGAGTCTCTTCCTGCGGCAGTTACCTAAGCCGTACTGTGACCTTTCAGGATACATTATTTCATTCTTTAGACCCCATTGCCATTTAGCTACAATTGGTTCTCCAACGGGAGTCATAAATATCTGCAAGGATTTCACTTGGGATTTCCCAGGACTATTGCGATTTATGTGTTTGGATCTACTTGCCTACATTTGCGATATATGTAACACTTATGCAATTTATAATTGTTATTATTTTAATAGTGTACTCAATTTGTTGCTGATTTCATTATTTATAATCAGAGCTCGTTTTACATGTTGAGTGTTGATATTTTTATATCCTGTGGACTAGGAATCTGATCAATTCCAGTCCTATATCTAATTATTGTTTTTTATTGTATTATTCATGTGTATATTCTTGATTAAGATTGAATAAATTGGTCAGTGCAGACCTATACACACATGTATGTGTTATCGTCTATGTCCCAACATAGTTATTAGAGCGCAGTGTTCTTTTGTTTTTGGTTCCCTTAGGAATGCCTGCCATTTGTGGGCGGCCCTACTGACATCACTCGTGATGTCAGTAGTGGACTTCCTGCTCTATTAGAGCAGGAAGTGCACTCAGGCTTGCGGGAGCCGAGACCCTCCCACAGGGTCTCGATGCAAGCCCGATGGTCGCAATAACCGCGACCATCGCCAGATCGCTCACCCTAGCTGTGGGTGGTCACCCACAGCTTTGCGAGCGGCCTGGAGGCCGAAACAAACAAACAAAAAAAATGCCCTGATTCAGAGCGAGCGCTTGCAAACAGCGAGCGCCTCTGAATCGGGCCCAATGTCCACTGCGCATTGGCAGCTTCTCTTGTGGGGGTCCCAACAAACCAATAATTTCAGGCACAAGTGGCAGTCCCTGTCGCTGAAGTGATTGGTTTGTTAAACTGTGAATATCCTTTTTCATATATACAACATAAGGGTGGGTGGGAGGGCCCAAGAACAATTCCATCTTGCACCTCTTTTATTTGCATTATGTGCTGTTTGGGGCATTGTTGCCTGACATTTTTAATTTTATGGTTTATGAATGTCCAGAAATTGTAATGGCCACAGACAGCATCTTCTGTATCCCCCTTTCATTTTTATAAAAAAAATTCTGAACCACCAAGTTGATGGGGTGGGCAAATATGAGCAGCATAGCCAGGATGTGTGCAATAAAGTGCAAATATATGTTTCATACAAAAATTTGTTGTGTATATTGGTCACATACATACATATTTACATGGTACATACAGTGCGTAAAGCAGGCTGAGGTAACCTGAAGCACTCCACCTGTTGTTGACAAATAACTTCCAATAGGCCCAGCAAACATCACAGATGCTGGGAGTTCTAGTTCAGCCAGAGAACTACAGACTTTACTCTGATATAAACAGCAAGTCTTGGTCCCATTATCCCTAACAACCTCCCTGAGTAGAAAGTAAATGTCTGTTTACAGTATGATCTAGCAGCACCACCACAAGCAAGGCCACCTCATTTCTATTAGATGTATAAAAAAATTAAAAAACCTCTTCCAGATCAAAGATGTGTTTTAGGAACTGAAGAACTTGATCCTAGATTGATGTTCCCTCATATAATTTTTTTTAAGAATCAAAATATTAAAATAAATAAATTAAAAACTAATCAATCCTTCCATCCTTTCCCTGTCTTCAGTCCATAAACATATTCCAACTCCGTCATGCCTCTGACCTAGTTAAGGAAAGTATTCTTGGTTTTTAAAATGCCTAGGGGTCGTATAGTTTATTAAACTGCCGCCCTGTCTATCACTGCAATGCAACCTGTGCCAAGTTGGAAGCTGAACTGCCACATGTTAGTGCTGCCCACTGCTGTCGCTTAGCTTAGTCAGCTAGCTAGCTGGATGCAACCTTTTGGCCCTAAACTAGATGAAAAAAAATCAATATTGTGAGCTCTAAGATGGACAAAATTTACTAAAAATTACTGGAAATAAGTGTTATTGAGGTTAATAATACTGTAGAAACAAAAACAGGCCCAAATTATATGATTGTAGCTATTTTTATTATTTAAAAAAAAATACACATCCAAAACCAAAACAAAGGGTGGTTTTGTCAAAACCAAATCCAGATCCAAAACATAAGGAGATACAGATCCAAAACCAAAACACGGGGGTCGGTGCACATCCCTAGTTTTGGATTGCATATACAGTAAGTTCTTCCCCGCGGTGATAGGTGCCATTTGCTTTACTGCTGCAGTACTCTGCTGTTTGGGGCTGTGCTGTCTCTGTCCGACGGCTGTGCTTTTCATCCAGGGGGACAGTGTTGTGTTCATTCAGGGCTGTGCTCCATCCAGGGCCTGTACTGTCCCATCCAGGGGGGCTAGGCTGTATCCATCCAGGGGCTAGGTTGTGTAGGCTTTGTCCATCCAGTACTGTGCTCCATCCAGGGGCTGTACTGTTTCATCTAGGAGGGACTGTGTCCATCCAGGGGAGCTGTGTTGTGTTCATCCACGGGCTAGGCTATATCCATCCAGGATCTAGGCTGTGTCCATCTATGGCTGTGCTTCATCCAGGGGCTGTACTTTTCCATCCAGGGGGGCTGTGTCCATCCAGGGAGGCCGTGTTGTGTATATCCAGAGGCTAGGCTTTGTCCATCCAGGGGCCAGGCTGAGTCCATCCAGGGGCTATATTTTTCCATCCAGTGGCTGTACTGTTCCATCCAGGGGCTGTACTGTTTCATCCAGGGGCTGTGTCCATCCAGCGGTGTTGTTGTATCCATCCAGGAGCTATGTCCATCCAGCAGTGCTGAGTCCATCCACTCCCTGTCCTCTGTTACAATCTGGTGCTGCAGTGAGTCCTCAGGCCATAGCCCACTGTGTTCAACAAGTTCAAATAAGCAGCATTGTGACTCCGAGCAGTGCCACTTGGTTGTAAAAAAACACCAGTTTAAATTAAAAAAGTATAAAAAAATAAATAAAACAGTTTAAAAAAAGTTAAGAAAAAAATAATTATTATTTGCTGGTTTGGTATTGTACTGTTCCATCCAGCGGTGCTGTGTCCATTCAGCGGTGCTGTATCTATCCAGCTGTGCTGTGTCCATCCATAGCCCACTGCATTCAACAACTTCGAATAAGCACTGTGACTCAGAGCAGTGTCAGTTTGTTGTAAAAAAAAAGTTTAATTGTATATTGTATATTGTTTGTTACTGGTACTGTTCTATCTGCTGTACCCCAGTGAGTTTGTTCAATTTAAAAACTAAAATGCCCTTTGAATCTCCACAGTGTGAGTTGAGCTGCAAATGGTAAAATGGACAAGGATCAGTCTAGAGAAGAGCAGGAGCAGCAACCAAATACTTTCGCTACAGCTGCTGCCACCAGTCATTACTATACTAGTCCTTCAATGTCATCTACTAAAGCCAATGCCCAAGAGCATAGAACAGTGGTTCCCAAACTGTGCGTTGCAGCTGATGGTCTAAAGAGGTCGGGCAGTGTAGTTTGATTTTTCTGTGTCATTTTATTTATTGCATGGAAGGGAGAAGGGTTGGTGGTGTGGAGTAGAGCGGAGCAGGGGGGATTGCTGAATGGGGTCCTACCACACAGTGCATTGTGGGAGATCAGACAGGAAGGGTGGGATGTAATAGAGATCAAGTCTGCCGGAGGTGTGGGATGCAGACTGATCTCAATCATTTTGTTAAAGTTGCAGTCATTTACAAGGCAAAGTCAGTTCGGCTTTGCCTTGTAAATGACTGCAACTTTAAAAAAACGATCGAAATCAGTCTGCATCCCGCACCTCCGGCAGACTCGATTTCTATTACATCCCACCCCTTAGTGTCTGATCTAATCTGAGGAGCAATGCTTCAGAATGGCGCTGACAATCACAACTAAAGGTAAGTAAAGGGGGAACATGGAGAGGAGCATATGGAGAGACATGGAGGGGGAAAATGGAGAGGCATGGAGGGGCAAATAAAGAGGCATGGAAAGGGGCAAAGGGAGAGACATGGAGGGGTCAAATGGGGAGACATGGTGGGGGAAAATAGAGAGACATGGAGGTGTCAAATAATGAGACATGAATGGGGCAAATGGGGAGATATGGAGGGGGCACAGGGAGAGACATGGAGGGGCTAAAAAGAGACAAAGAGGGGACAAAGAGAGAGACACGGAGGTGGCAAAATAGAGACATGGAGTTGGAAAAAAAAGAGATATGGATGTGACAAAGGGAGAGACATGGAGGGGACAAATGGTAAGACATGGTGGTGGCAAAGGGGAAGACATGGTGATGGCAAAGGATGAGACATGGAGGTGGCAAAGGGAGAGACATGGTGGTGGCAAAGGGAGAGACATGGAGGTGGCAAAGGGAGAGACATGGTGGTGGCAAAGGGAGAGACATGGAGGTGGCAAATGGAGAGACGGAGGGGGCAATGGGAAAGAGATGGAAGGGGCAATGGGAGAGAGACAGAGGGGCAGTGGTAGTTCTGCAACTGTCAGTGAGGCATTTTCATCAGCCTCTCATGATGGGTTGACGATGTCAACCCTTTTCACTCTAGAAGAATGAAAACCACTAAGGCACAGTAACCAACTGTGTGCTTAGAAATGTTACAAATCCCTGAGGAGAGTCTAAGTGTGTTTGCGGGTGCAATGTGTGAGTCTGACCTTTCTAATACTGTACTCGAAGAGGACCCTCCTTTCACCATTTGTGCACCCACTGCAAATGAGGGGGTGATCAGCAGATGTCAACATGCAGATGTAGAAATTGAGGAGGCTAGTGTAGAAGTGCAACCTGGATTAGGGGAATTATTATGTAGCTGACACTGGTGCTAATAAGGACGTTGATGAAGATGTTGTTGATGGTTATTGCCCATGATAAGAAAAAGCCCATCGTTATGTCTGGGCATAAGACAAAAAATCCACCTCTTATGTGTGGAATTTTTTCTACCAAAATCCATATAACAATTATCAAGCCACCTGTAGTGTTTGCAAAGCCACAGTAAGAAGTGGTAGGGACCTTAACCATCTAGAAACCTCCTCCCTGTTGCATGACTTGCAGGGCGTGCATGAAAAGTTTTTGGGAAAACCAGAAACTTTGGCTAAAAAAGTAACAACAAGCAGTCCAGCATCAGCTAGCTCCCTTCTCACTGCTAGATCCAAGCACCTGCCATCTCCACCACCAACACCTTCATTAACAATATCCTCAATCATGATTGGAGGTATTTCTGAATCCAGGATAAGGCTAAGTGACTCCTCCCTTATCCAGGATTCCTCAGCAGAATTCTTGAGTGCTAGGTCTGCTGATGCTGCTGCTACTGCTGGGGGTGGATCTTCATCCCAGAAAGGGACCAAGAAGACTACTACTAGTAGTAGTTTAAAAAAACAATTGACTGTTAAACAATCCTTTGATAGAGGAGGCAAGTATGACAGCTGTTACCCAGTTGCACAGCACATCACTTATGCCATGACGGCTGTGCTAGTATTAGATGGTGAAATAATAGAAATTGAGGATAATAGTGTGGAGGAAGTGAAAAAGAAGGATGAGCTGGATAGTTGTGTCCTACCTGATGCTAATGAGGATGTTGATGATGAGGATGTTGTTTTTTTAAATCAGCCACTAGGGGCAGCAGTTCTTGCTCGTGATAAAAAGAAAGCCATTGTCATGCCTGGGAATAAGACCAGAAAAGCCACCTCTTGGGAGTGGAATTATTTTAACCCAAATCCTGACAACATTTGTGAAGGCATCTGTACCAATTGTGAAGCCAAAGTTAGTAGAGGTAGGGACGTTACCCATCTAGGCACCTCCTCTCTGTTTTGCAATGAGTTCATGCAATTTATTTAACAAAATTACAATAATTTGTAAATTAATAACAAGCAGTCCAGTATCAGCTACCAGCAGTTTGGACCAGCACATGCAATCTCCTCCACCAACAACCTCTTAGTCAACCTCCTCCTTAATAATTGGAGGTAGTCCTCCCAAAAAATTGTTTTGTGGGGGCCCAAACAAACCAAGGGCTCCAGCCACAAAAGTGTCAGTCCTTGTCGCTGAAGTGCGTGGTTTTTTAAACTGTGCATGTCCTTTTTAATATCCAACATAAGAGTTACATTTTGCACTATTTGGGGCATTGCTGACTAACATTTTTATAGTTTATTAAACTGCAATCCTGTCTGCCACTGCTGTGTGGCAAATGTTTCATACTGTAGATGTCCTATATTATTGTAAACTACCGTGCATTTGTGCTGCTGCTATATCGCTTACTTTAGCCAGCCAGCTCACTGCAACCTTTAGCCTATTTTGGTGAAAAGTAGTGAAAACAATATTGTGAGCTGTGAGGTGGTTAGAATTGACTGGAAATGCCCGGAAATTATTGTTAGAGTAATGATACTGTAGGAACAAAAACAGGCCCAAATTATGTGATTTTAGTTGTTTTTATAATTTTTTTAAACAAATACAGATCCAGAACCAAAACACATGAGGGAGGTTTTGCAAAACAAAAACACGAAAGTTATACAGATCCAAAACCAAACCATGTTTGCCCCATTCCCCCATCTGCCAGACCAGGAAGGAGATATAATTCTGAAACATATCCCCTATTTCTTTAGATTGTTTTTCTATAATCATCCTGACATTGTCTTTTTACTAGTATCTCATATGAAAAAGTGTCTCTTTGTTCCATATACCTAAATCTCAATATGTCCAAAACAAATCTTCCCTCCATCCAAGGTCAGCACGTTATCTTAAATCTCCCTGTTACATATGCAACTATTTTGTACAGCGGTCTGTATATCCATAGTTTACGTGTGCTCTATCTTCCTTACTGTCTAATGCTGGCGTGCCTTTGGTGCTCTACAAATCCATGACAATAATAATATTTTTTTTTATAAAGCAGCAACTACTCTACTTAGCACAGTGCAAACAGGAAGATTTCAAACAGTAACTGTATATCTGAAATAAATTACATGAAATAGGACTCAACCCATAAGAGCTTATAATCTTAAAGGGTGTTCAAAATATGAGAGATCAGGACAGTGTGGGTCAAGTAAGGTGAGAGAGGTAGATAGGTGGGGTTCAGGAGGATGTAAGGATGGATCAAATTGGCCTTTCAAAGAGGTTGGTTCTAAGAGAACTTTTACAAATGAGAGCATTTATGTATGTATGTAAGTATAGAATAGGCCCTTGAATATGATTCAGGGAACTATAGGCAGCCAGTGAAGGGATCCGCTCAGATTTGGAGTACAAAATATGAGATACTAAAGCATGTAATAACAGTCAAGCCCACATAGTATTCTGCATTCCCATTCGACTCTTCATGGACCCAAACACAGTTATAAAACTGTCCAAATCACATTTGGATTTACAGCATAAGAAAGGATTAATATGTTATCCAACCATGTTGCTAAATGGTCATGTTTTTGGAAATTTTCTGCACTGATCAGGATATCAAACAAACAAACAAACTCACTC
This sequence comes from Taudactylus pleione, assembly GCA_031769625.1. Lineage (NCBI taxonomy): Eukaryota > Metazoa > Chordata > Amphibia > Anura > Myobatrachidae > Taudactylus > Taudactylus pleione. The sequence continues at coordinate 4,650,386 of JAUIMM010000364.1, read as the reverse complement.
AGCACAATAAGGATCATTTTGCTTGGAGGGCTGATAATTCTTGGGAGTTTAAAAACAAGTTGATGGATGGATTCTGTATATGTGTGGTGATCAAGGTGGAAGGAAAAGCTTATAACACGGATTGCTTTTCCAGTTCAACAGGAGACTGGAAAGCCTAGTACCTATGACATTCGGTGACTGCTCCACTGTAATAGAATATTAAGGCTTCTTTCTGGAGTACGTCCACCTACAGCAAGGGGATTCTGTGACCTATTACCTTTCAGAGCCTAGTATAATTGCTACAGTATATACATTATGCCCAAGGGCTCCAAGTGGGACTGATCTGAATGGTACAGTGGTAAAGTGCTCATGTGAAGGGGTGTACTCAACAGTCAGAATAACACACCTTAGCTTGGATTTTGTCAGTTTACTAAATTTGATGTAGACAAGACATTTATAAACTCAAACAACAAGAATCTGGAATTCACCTCACAAGCCAGTAAGGAAACGGAAAAGTCTTCCTAGACCATGACTTTTTTTTATACAAAACAGAGCCATAAAAGCAAAATCACACATTAAAAGTTGTACTGTGGTAATCAGCAACCAACATCCAAGCTGGTTACAGAACATACAGTTCTGTGAGGCCAATTTTGGTGATTACAGAGAAAATGTACCAATCACCTAGAGCAACACACTAAAGGAAAGTTTATCAGACAGAGAAATACAACAGACAAAACAAACTAAGCATTCAAAGACTAAATCAATTTTACAGAAAAATCACATATGTAACTCTTAAGGCGCGTACACACTGGGCGATATTTTGGACGACGGAACGATAACGATATCGTTATCACTCAGTCATCCAAAATATTGTTCTGTTTCTGCCCCAAAACGATGAACGATAACGAAAAAATGCGCGCTCCCTGTCAGGTTGTTGCATGTTTGGCAATGAGGGAGGGAGCCCGGCACTGAACGATATTGTTCATAATATAATTCAGTGTTTGTGCTCAGTGTCGTTAATGAAACTGAGCACACCCCTGCCGGGGACACACTAGACGCTGTCGCTCATGGAGCGAATCATCTAGTGTGTACGCACTTTTACTGTACAACAACACTAAATTTATGGAGCATATAATGCAGAGACACTGGTACCATGGGCCTGATTCAGACCCGCTGGCAAGCGCATAGCGCTCGCCAGCGGGTCGATGGTGGCCCAGTGTGCACGCGCGAGCCCCGGAGCAAGAAGAAAAAAATCACTCACTCGTGGCTCACTACAAAAGGGGCGGCTGTCGATGTTGATTGACAGCTCACCCCGTTTTGTAGGCGTGGCGGGGGGGTAGCTTCACAAACGGAGGCGTTTCCAAGCGAACGCCTGCCATTTGTGGGCGGCCCCACTGACATCACCAGTGATGTCAGTGGGAGAGCTTCCGGCTCTATTACAGCCAGAAGCTCTCTGGGGCTTGCAGCCACGAGACCCTACCACAAGGGTCTCATCGCAAGCCTGATGGTCGCGATGGTCTTGACCATCGCGACCATCATCCTTAAGTATTGCTTAAGTATGGCTATCCTTAAAACCTGGACTGGTAGTGTGCCTTGAGGACCATGGTTGGGAAGCCCTGGTCTATACCTTAGGCTGAGAACAATTCAATAGTTTGACTGAATGAGAGAGAGCCGCTTAGCAAACACAGCCAATAACATTAAAGCTGCCTGCATACACACACAACGATTTTGATTTTATTGGTGATTTTATGAACGATTTTCTGTCAGATTATCTGTCAGATTTATTAAAGTGTAATGAACGATTTTTGGAACTACAAACGATTTTTGTAACTTCCCTTAATGAAAATCGTTCAGTCGGTCAGTCAGAATGAACTACAAACTACAAACGGGAACGCGCATGAACGATAATCGTTCATCGTTATAACTCAGAAACTGAACGATTTTTTTCAACGATTGAACGATAACGACATTGTTAGAGTTAAATCATTCAAAAAATCGTACGCGTGTATGCACCTTTACGAGTATATTTATTAATATTCGAGTTTGTTCGAGTTAGCATTCTCTGGAAAATTTGGCCATTTTTGCAACTCGTAAATATACTAACATCAAACTCGGGAGAGAATTCACGTTTGCTACAGGACAACTCTGGAGAGTTAGCAAAGAGTTAGCAAAAGAGCCTTTTCCCTAATAAAGATAAGATTTGGGAATTTACCAAAAATCGAGTTTTATAACAGTCACAAGACCAGACAAAACTCATTACAAAATTCAGGAAAACAATTCACCTACCTGTACCTGTGAGATGAGAGTTCTGCAGAAACATACACAGATCAGTGTGATCCGTGAATGTTTCTGCCTGTAATTAGCCCAAAAATAGTTTATATGTAAAAAAAAATTCCCTCCAAAGCATAACCAGCCAGAGGACCTGAGCCAGGCTTGGTTCTAAAAATATGGGGGACAAAACTTGTAGGGTTTTCCCATATTTTATGAACTAGCACTGGGTTCAATGAGCCAGTCCTGGTTTTAAAAATACGGGGAAAAATTTGGCGTGGGTGTCCCCGTATTTTTAAAACCAGCTCTGGGCTCAAACTAGCCAGGGTGTAATGCCACAGCCAGGGGACCCTTTCACCGGGTCACCCTGGCCACAGCATTAACACCCCAAACTAGTCAGCCCAGGCTGGGGATCTCAGGGGAGGTGGAGACCCCACCAATAAAGGGGTCCCCCCTCTCCCAAGAACCCTAGGCTGAAGCCTGGGGCTCTTTTCTGCACCCCTGGCCGGTGGGTGCTGGGGTAATAGTGGGAATAATAGATGTATACTATTGGTTTTGCAGTGGGACTACAGGTGCCAGCATGCCTGCCCTTTGGCACTTGTGGAACTACAAGTGCCAGCAGGTGCCCGGCCTGTACCCCCACTGTAAAAAAAATAGCAAAATAATGACAGTACACACAACCCGTAGATAGTCACATTTTATTACATTCTAAACACGCTCACACATACTTACCTTCTCCCCTGTGATCGGTCTCCTTGTCCAGTAGAAATACCAGGGTTTTCCTAAAAAGAAAAAAAATACTCATCTACCTCCTGACTCAGGTCGGTCCTCTTATCCAGTAGAGTCCCGGCCTTGGAAAAATAACAACCCGAATAGCGCTGACCCCTCGGACACTGTAGAGATGTATGTGTTTCCACAAATCAGCTTTGAAGTACTTGATACATTTATCAAGTACAGTCTATAAAATAATATGGAGGAGCTGATTTGTTGCTATGGGCAACTTCTCCACTATTTCACTGCTCAATACATAAACCCCACTGTGTATCTACAGCACCATTTCCTCAGAATTACTTTTGTCTTTCATCATGCCCCACCTCTTTCATCTATTACTTCTGTAAAGCTTATCTTTATTCACAATGTATTTGCTTCTGCTCCTCTATGCACTGCTCCCGGCAAGTCCAATCTTATAAATAGGCAGGAAAGTTATTTGAATTTACAGCCCTCATTTTAAAATACTTTCCGTCATTATTTTCATACTTTGAAGCTCGCACATTTTTTTCTGCCCTATTTCTGCCTGGTTCCCTAACTACCTATATTCTCACATTCCCACTTCTACCATTGGAGACTTTGCAATATGCATAAATTACCCATTGTCAATTTTCTCTAATTTCCTCTGTTTAACCTCTTGCTTTGGTCAATTACAAAAAAGAAGTATATGACTCAGCAGGAGGCAGCAGCTACTCTAGAGACCTTGCTATTTCTAGCTTGTCTTCCCAGCAAATGTTCTGTTTCTCCAGCTCCTTTCCTCACCTTCAGATGAAGTGATAACCTCTTCATTCCTTTCCTTTGACTCTCAGAAAGTCAATTCTAAATCTATACTGTTCTGGAGGGAAATCTACTTTTTTGTTTTGTACTAATTGCCGTACATCACCAACGGTTTTTAGCCTCAAACCACAGGACTTGCTATTCTGCGGTTTGGAGGGTGAAAGCCCAAACTGCTGGCGATGTGTGTTGGTTTTAAAACCTCTAAATTGCATGTGCCCTAGCCTAAACCGTACATGCTTTACATTAAAATGCCTGGTGTGTTTTGTAATACTGGAGGTAATACTGGATGCAAAATATTACCGTACATTAGCTAGGGTAAATAAATAAACCATTTAAAAATGTGATACTAGCCCTATTATATAACAGCCCATTATACTAAACATTGTGCTCGGTCTTCTATTTATATGTCAAGCTCTATGATACTAGAGTATGCTTTTGTGGCACTACAAATGACAGGCATGCACTGACAGCCCGCAACTGTTATTGCTTGCTGACGTTACTTTGTTTTCAAAATTAGATTTTTATTTGAAAAATTGAAGTCAATACAGCTACATGCTTATTACATTTCCAGCAAGACATATAATGAAAATATATGAAATGATAATAAAAGAGAGATGGAAGGGGCGTCGTAACATACAAAGGCATGGATACAAAGAGAAACAAATGTGTAGATTGTATCATACCACAAATAAATAAAAAAAAGGAAAATCACAACCAGTACCCAGTCCCCTATATAGGAGGAAAGACCCGAGAAGAGATACTGCGTTTAACACTTATTTTGGAATTAGCTCTATAATCATTCCGCTGAGATTACTTCATCAATGGGTTATTGGCCAGAGAAGAATATTGGATCCCCACCATCTCACAGTCACAATGAGCTTAAACCTTGTTTTCTACAGCTTCAAGGTGTGGTAAGGCATCTGAATGCCAATAGTGAGCTATAAAAACTATAGTAGCAACCACATACCTACTATATCCCCTGAGGCTACCTCACCACAATGGAGACAAAATAGCGCTATAAGTGGATCTGGGGGAAGAAAGATCGCTATCACCTTAAAAATTAAACCAAAAACTTGACACCTCAAAGGGCAGATCTTTCAATATGGGAGATGCATTTGGAGAAGGTAAAATACGTGCGAAACATGAAGGTCCACTCCTCCTCTGTAAGAGATCCAGGTAAATCCATTTCCCATTTAGAAAGGGCCAACATTGTACCAGGTTTAGAAGGGCTTATCAACATCCTATACTACCAAGTAATACTTCTTAGCTCTAGCTAGAGAAAGTTTCCCCAATATATATTTAAGACAGTCAGAGTTTGTGGCCCTAAATGCAGGCTCTGTAGCCAGTAAATTGATCTTGAATATGGGCACATGGCAATAATTTTCCATTAACCATAATATCTCCCTAAGACTGTGCAACTACAGATGACCAATTTTCAAAGCACAAGTCAGGAGTCAATGTTGCTATGGCTTCCAGGGTGAGATTTAAGGCACACATCCACTAGACGATTAAATTGAGCGTTCCATAATCGTTTGATAATCATTTAAAAATTTTGCAGATTGCTGGTCGTTTAGACATCTATCATCGTACAAATATGTTGTACAACCTGACGATATCGTCAGGTTCAACATGTTTGCAGATGATTGATGTGCCTACACTGAATGACTGCTAGTTCGGTGAAGGCACATCACAGACAGACAAACGACTGCACGATTACAATGTCGTAATCGTGCAGTCTTTTGCCTGTCATCTAGTGGATGTGTGCCTTTAGAGTTGGAGGTTTGAATTTGTTCAACCAAAAAATCACATTGTGCCACACAGTCACAGAAGCCAGTATAGCCATGGCAGGGAGGGTATTTGGGATTTACAGGACTGCAGTAACCATAGTAAATCAGTGAGTGGAAAAGGATGGATTCTACTCTGGTCTAGCTGAACCCAGGGTTTAGAACTTTACCCTACAAACAAATCCCCCAATTGACTTAAGAGGCATGCCACTTGGTATATCTCTAAATCAGGAAAGGACATAACAGGTCTAGATAATCTGGGTTTCTTAGACCTCCAGACATATTTAGTAAATACTTTATAAAACTGATGACGTACAGAGAGAGGAAGTAACTTGGGTATGGTGCAAAACAAAGACATCAACTTTGGTAGGAAACCATTTTTATAGCTGCAATATGGCCTAACCATGAAACGTCCTCGAACATCCAATCAGCTGTCATATGGGTACATATTACATAATTAATTACATGCCACAATATCACTTGGTCTCCGTGGAATATTGCTGGAGTTTTTACAATCATAAGTGCCAGGCCAGCATGCACTATGGCAGTAAGGCATACCGTGACTTGTAGAACCACGAGTGTACACTACGTGGGTTGCCCCCCCTTAATATAATAATAAACTAATGTGCCCTCTTAGTGTAGTAATAAAAAATGACTGTATCCACCTAGAAATAAATTATTATTTACACATTACTTTTAATATAACTGGCTATATATTTTTACTGTTGTGTAGTGTCCATAACAAATAGAGGTTGAGTCTCCCATATCCAAAATGCTTGAGACCAGGGTTATTTTGGATATCGGAATATTCCGTATTTTGGAATATTTACATACCATAATAAAATATGGGATGCAAATCTAAACACAGAATGCATTTATGTTTTATATACACCTTATACACACAGCCTGCAGGTCATTCTATACAATATTTTCAATAATTTTTATGTCGTAAACAAAGTTTGTGTACATACATAAAATTCATTTATGTTTCATATACACCTTATACACACAGCCTATAGGTCATTTTATACAACATTTTTAATAATTTTTATGCCTTAAACAAAGTTTGTGTACATTGAACCATCAAAAAGCAAAGGTTTCACTATCTCAGTCATGCTAAAAAATATTCCGTATTTCAGAATATTTGGATATGGGAGACTCAACTTGTACTTACTTCTTTTCTTCATCTAAAATAATCCATGAGGAAATTAAAATGTAAGAAAAAAAAACATAAGAGGGGTACAAAAAAGAATAAGGAAAAATAAAGGGATCAGGAATGAAAAGCGAAACATGTCACAAATGGCACATAATACACATGAATAATGACATGAGACCCTAATATGGAAAACAGAGAAACTGTCCACGAGGGTTAGCTTGAAACATTTAAGGATGGGAAGAAGCACATGGTCCTTCAGTAGAGTAACCATGCCAACAGTACCACATCATCAAGTGAGAGTTAGGGGAAGTACATTAGAGACAATTTAATGGCACCAGCTAAAAACTATGTATAATTTTGGAGGAGACACAGCCTGTTTCCAAAACTGGGTAATGGCAGCTTTCGTAGATATAAGGATGTAACCTACAATGTATAGTATCTATGGTGCCATTGAATAAAATCCAGAAATCAATGTAGGAGGGCTATTGCAGGAGAAAGAAAAACCTGTAAGCCCGTCACCTGCAAATGAGACTCTCGACTCCTGGTCAGAGGGGCTATATAGTTAGACACCTCCAAAACACATGCAAAATATCTGCCATGAGGCCACACTGACACTAATACAACCGTGGTGGTGAGGGCCAAATTCTTCATATTTTTAAGCATATAAAACAAATAAAACAATACACAAATTAAAATATATAATGAACGTGTTCACTTTCTTCTAAGGCAGTGATTCCCAACCTCGGTCCTCAAAGCACACTAACAGTCCTGGTTTTACTGATATCCATGATTGTGTACAGATGGTTAAATCAAAATAACTGAGGTACAGTACTAATTAAGTCACTTGTGCTCAAGTATGGCTATCCCTAAAACCTGTACTGTTAGTGTGCCTTGAGGACCGTGGTTGGGAACCCCTGTTCTAAGGGAAAGGGATAGTAACTGTGTTGACAACATATAAGACTCCTCATATATCATTAGCTAATCCGTAATCAAGTGGTAATGCTGCTGTCAATCTTTAAGTGCCACTAAAATTTTGACTGGACAACAAGGAAGACGAGGCTGTACAAAACTGAGGAGGCAGATAACTATTCTTCTTTTTAAAAAAAGGAACAATTTGCATTGGTGAAAGCAGATTATACATATAAGTTTCCATTTATACCCTAAGTTTACCCTAAGTAATGTTTTAGAAAGGACACTAACAACACTGAAATTGTTTACACATACAGATAAAGTGCAATGTCTCAGTGGCGTCCTTCCCCGTGGTGGGAATTGGTATGAAATACCGTCGGCCGCATGACCGGCGGTTTGATTCCCGTCAGCAGCAGCCCGACAGAAGCAGAGTGCGATGCAGCGGAAGCCCGACAGTGCTGATCGTGGATAGGTAAGTATCCACTAACCTAACCCTCCTTAGGGGTGCCTAATCCCCCCACTAAGTGCCTAACCCTAATCCACCCCCTTCCCCACTGCCTAAACCTAAGTCCCCCGGGGGGGTGCCTAACCCTAAGTCCCCCCCGGGAGTGCCTAACCCTAACCCTCCCTCCTCCTAGCCTAACCCTAACCCTCCCGGGGGGTGCCTAACCTTAAGTTCCCCCCGGGAGCCCTAAACCTAACCCTCCCCCTGGCGGCTGTCCACTCACGGCGCCCGGCATCACTACGATCGTGATGCCGGGCGCCGGTCTCCCAGCGTCGGGGAAATGCGGCCGTCTACATCTAGATGCCCGGCATTTCACCCTTGCAGGGATAAGACAGTCGGGAAGCCGGCTGCCGGTATTTAGGCAGTCGGCTTCCCGATTGCCTCCCCCGTGGTGACACCCAGTGAGCCGGAAAAGAGAGGCTGTGGCCTTGTGGGTGGGGATGTGGCCTCACAGATAGGGAGTGGCCTGAACTCCCGTTCTAGTCACTTCGGGGTCCCAGAGATGCAGACTGCCCCCGGGGACCAGTCTGTGTGCAGTTCTGGCTCCCTCACTGTGACAGGAGACGAGTGCTGCACGTAATGAGTCGGCACTTTGGTGTCACCCCTCGGTGGGTGACACCCGGGTGCGGTCCACAGCCCCCTTGTGATGCCACTTCAGCATCGGTCATGATGGCGGAAGCACATGCCAGTCTGAGTAAGTTTTAGCTTACTCAGTCCATCCAGGGGTGTGCTGTCCATCCAGGGGTGTGCTGTCCATCCAGTGTGCTATCCATCCAGGAGTGTGCTGTCCATCCAGTGTGCTGTCCATCCAGTGTGCTATCCATCCAGGAGTGTGCTGTCCATCCAGGAGTGTGCTGTCCATCCAGTGTGCTGTCCAACCAGGGGTGTGCTGTCCATCCAGGGGCCCCGAGGATTCAGGGACAGAAAAAATGGGTCCGCAGCACCTACTGTACTACTGTAGAGAGAAATCTTATTTCCTTGTTACAGCAGCCATCCAGCAGAAGCCCCGCTCACTGTCACACTTCCTCCCCAAGTCAAACACCACAGTCGCATTGTGACACACAGGGGGCGGTGCTTCTCCTCCTGGGCCCACATCCCCGTCTGAACCCAGCTCCCGCACCGGCAGTAATCCATTCTCAGCCCTCCTGCTTCCTGTTCCTCTCCTCTCTCCCAACAGCTTCCTCCTCTTAGTACATCTGACAGTCTGCCACTCCCCCCCACCCTTGCGGCACTCCCGACCCCCACCCCTCGCGGCGCGTCCGAACCCCACTCTGTCGCGGGACCCACAACTCCCTCTCTCGCGGCACCCCCAACCCCCCCTCTCGCGGCACCCTCCCCCTCTCGCTGTACCCCTGACCCCCACCCTCCGTGCCCCCTCTTTAGTGGTCCAGCTAAAAAGTTTTGAGAGGGTCTCTCCCAAGCCAAGCCAAGCATCATGAGTGACCATTCACACAGCCTCAGCATAAAGGTAAGTATGTTATTTTTAAAAATATATATATTTGTGTGTGTAAGTAAGTGTTACGGATCCTGTACATGCTCAGACTCCAAACAATCGAATTGGGACATAAAAACGATAGTTTACATACTAATCAGATTGTTTAGGGTTTGCGCAATCTGAATCAGGTACAATGAGACCAACTTTTGGTATAGCTTATCATCAATATTTACATTACCAGAATAGCCTTGTCAGACTAATATTTATTAAAATTGGGCAAATACCCTTTCTGCAATAAGATAAATATTATATATTCTTTTGGAATTTTGACTTCAAAGTAAATACAGTGCCAGAATTCCTTTATGGATTGTATGAGAAAGAGAAAAGAAAAGAAAAGAAAAGGAGATTATGGCATGAAAGTGACCTATCTTTTCAGGTGCAAGCATATTTTTCATCCTAGACTCAAGTGGATAAAGCCATTACTAGTAGGTTGCAACAAATGCAGATGCTTGATTTTTGATAGAGCCTTTTTCTTACTGAGTTTTTCTGCTGTCCATCAGCCCGGGGCCGGTTCTACACATATACTGGTTATGCAGCCGAGTAGGGCGCCGCATAGAGGAGGGCGCCCTGTCTCAGCCACGGCCAGCGACATGCAACTCAGCCTGGTGGGTGGCAGTCAGACTGTGTCAATTTGACACAGATGCCTGTACCGTGCCATTATATTACAAGGGAGTCAAGGACGGGCCACGTCTGCTGCTCTGGCTCCATTGGTTTCTATGGACGGGTCTACCGGGCGACGTGATGTCACGACATCACATCGTACTAGCAGTGCGCGAAAAACAAGGCTGTGGCTTGCCAGCCTGGAGCCCTGCACCCGGCTTTGGAGAGAGTCCCTGCAGCGGGCGGCGCCACAGCCTTCTACAGGCTCTACAGTAATGGAAGTTATTTTTAAAAAATGTGTCCCTCCTTGCCTGCCTGGTGGTCACTCCCATTCAGAGAGTGAACACTCCTTAGTGGCTCTCAGCTGTTTTTACTGTGGGTATATTTATGTGTGTGTATGTGTAAAATAAATATATATATTAGGGGTGTGCACCGGCCACTTTTCGTGTTTTGTGTTTTGGTTTTGGATCTGGCTCTTTCTTCATGTTTTGGTTCTGGATTGGTTTTGCCAAAACCATCCTTCCGTGTTTTGGGTTCTGGGTTTTGTGTTTTGGATCTGTATTTTTTGGGGAAAAAAGCATAAAAACAGCTAAAATCACAGAATTTGTGGGTTTTTCTGTTCCTATGCTATTATTAACCTCAATAACATTAATTTCCACTCATTTCCAGTCTATTCTGAACACCTCACAGTATTGTTTTTAGGCCAAAAGGTTGCACCGAGGTGGCTGGTGACTATGCTAAGCAACACAAGTGGGCAGCACAAACACGTGGCCCATCTAGGAGTGGCAGACAGGATGGCAGTTTGAAAAACTAGGGCCCAAACAGTACATAATGCAAAGAAGGGGAATGACCTGACTCAAGCTGGCAGTGTCTGAACTGACTTCACGTGTGGCAAGTTCGAAGGGCTGGAGAACCTTGAACAACACAGAAATCATTCTCCACTGTTCTTGAGTCAGGTGCATACGCCCTCCTTTGCCTATGTCATAGGTGGATGTATAGGCTTGAATGGCCTTTTGCTGCTCCTCCATCCTCTGAAGCATATAGAGGCTTGAGTTCCACCGCATCACAACCTCTTGCTTCAGGTGATGGCAAGCAGTGGCTGAATGGCGAAAGTGGCCAGAAATTTTTTCGGGCCACCCAACACCCAAAGAATCTCCTGTACGCCCCTGTCGCTTTTCAGAAAATTCTGCACCACCACATTTATTGTGAGAGCAAAACATGGGACGTGCTGGAATTTGCCCAGATGTAATGCTCGCACAATATTGGTGGCGTTGTCAGATATCACAAATCCCCAGGAGAGTCTAAGTGGGGTAAGCCACTGGGCGATGATTTCCCTCAGTTTCTCTAAGAGGTTGTCGGCAGTGTGCCTCTTACTGAAACCGGTGATACACAGCGTAGCCTGCCTTGGAACGAGCTGGCGTTTCTGAGATGCTGCTACTGGTGACGCTGCTGTTGTTGCTGCGTAAGGTGATACCCAGTGGGCTGTCACAGTCATATAGTCCTTAGTCTGCCCTGTTCCACTTGTCCACATGTCCGTGGTTAAGTGGACATTGGGTACAACCGCATTTTTCAGGACACTGAGGACACTTTTTCTGACGTTTCTGTATAGTCTCAGTATCGCCTGCCTAGTGAAGCGGAATCTAGACGGGACTACATCCATCAATTGTCTAAATCCCACTGCACTAATGGCGGATACCGGACGCACGTCTAACACCAACATAGCAGTCAAGGCCTCAGTTATACGCTTTGCTTCAGGATGACTGCTGTCCTACTTCATCCTCCTCGCTAAGGACTTTTGGAGGGTCAATTGCTTAGTAAAAGAAGTAGTGGTGTTCCTACTTCCTCTCTGGGATGATGAACGACTCCCAGCAGCAACAGCAGCAGTGGCGGAATCCCGGATAGGAGAGTCAGTCATGCCAGTGACATGGCCTGCAGGACTACTTCCGATCCTGACTGAGGAGGAAATTGACGAGCAGGGAGTTGACAGTGTGGTTTGCAGGCACTTGGATACAACAGGAAAAAGGGATTTAAGTGTCCCTGGACTGCTTACGGTCTCAGCCACAGTTTCTGAACTTGACAGTAACTTTTTATGGACGCGCTGCAGGTGACGTATAAGGGAGGATGTTCCTAGGTGGTTAACGTCCCTACCCCTACTTATTCCACCTTTACATATGGTACATATGGCAAGACAGTTGTTGTCTGGATTTGGATAGAAATTTTTCCAGACCAAAGAGGTGGAATGTTTGGTCTTCTGCCCAGGCATGACCGTGATGGGCTTTTTCATCCCACGGACAACAACTGTCTCCCCCGGTGCCTGATTTAAACAAACCACCTCACCATCAGTATCCTCCTCGTGAACTTTCTCCTCAGCGCCAGTTACACCAATATCCTCATCCTGTTGTACTTCAACAGTGATATTTTCAATTTGAATTTCAGCAAGTGGACTGTGGGTGCTCCTTCCAGCACTTGCAGAGGGCGTGCAAATGGTGGAAGGAGCCACCTCTTCCCGTCCAGTGTTGGGAAGGGCAGGCATCGCAACCGTCGCCACACTTGGACTCTCCATGGGGATTTATGTTATCTTCTTAGAATTAGAAAGCACAGTTCTTTGCTGTGCTTTTGCCAGCTTAACTCCTTTGATTTTTGTAGCGGGAGGAGGGCTTCCATCGTCATGTGAAGCTGGACCACTAGTCATAAACATAGGGGAGGACCTTAGCCGTTCCTTGCCACTCTGTGTCGTAAATGGCATATTGGCAAGTTTACGTTTCTCCTCGGATGATTTAAATTTATTTTTTAAGGTCATTTTCCTGAACTTTGTCATTTGGGATTTTATATGCCCTCTACTATGACATTGGGCATCGGCCTTGGCAGACAACATTGATGGCATTTAATCATCTATGTCATGACTAGTGGCAGCAGCTTCAGCACTAGGAGGAAGTGGTTCTTGATCCTTCCCTATTGTATTTTTATCGGACAAATTTTTGTCCTCTATTTATGTGATATAGATGCACGTGCGGCTAAGGCGCACACAAACACAGAAAAAGATATTTTTTTCCGGCCCTTTGAGGGTTACACCACCCTTCAACAGCCCTTGACTTATGACACAGGCGCACGCTTGGCGCTGCTACTTTGTTGATGCATGTGCGGCTATAGCGCACACAAGTCACAAACAGGAAAAAATTTATTATATTTTTTATTCAGGTACTTTGGGGGTTACACCACCCTTCAACAGATGAGCCATCCGGCCCTTGACTTATGACAGAGGCACACGCTTGGCGCTGCTACTTTGTTGATGCAGGTGCGGCTACAGCGCACACAAGTCACAAACACAGAAAAAAATAAATTTTATTTTTTATTCAGGCACTTTGGGGGTTACACCACCCTTCAACAGATGAGCCAGCCGGCCCTTGACTTATGACACAGGCGCTGCTACTTTGTTGATGCACGTGCAGCTACAGCGCACACAAACAGAAAAAAAAGAATAGGTTTTTTTTGCACTTTGGGGGGAGCACCCCTGATGGACAGAGCACCCCCTGGACAATACTACAGCACCCCTTTAGGACTCCAGCCTTTATGGGATACTGCACACAAGTCACAAACACAGAAAAAAATATTCTTTTTATTTTTTATTTATTTTTCCAGCACTTTGGGGGTTTTGCCACCCTTCAACAGACGAGCCAGCCGGCCCTTGATTTATGACACAGGCGCACGCTTGGCACTGCTACTTTGTTGATGCACGTGCAGCTACAGCGCACACAAGTCACAAACACAGAAAAAATTTAATTGTATTCTTTATTCAGGCACTTTGGGGGTTACACCACCCTTCAACAGATGAGCCAGTCGGCCCTTGATTTATGACACAGGCGCATGCTTGGCACTGCTACTTTGTTGATGCACGTGTGGCTACAGCGCACACAAACAGAAAAAAAATGATTTTTTGTTTTGCACTTGGGGGGAGCACCCCTGATGGACAGAGCACCCCCTGGACAATACTACAGCACCCCTTTAGGACTCCAGCCTTTATGGGATACTGCACACAAGTCACAAACACAGAAAAAAATATTCTTTTTATTTTTTATTTATTTTTCCAGCACTTTGGGGGTTTTGCCACCCTTCAACAGACGAGCCAGCCGGCCCTTGATTTATGACACAGGCGCACGCTTGGCACTGCTACTTTGTTGATGCACGTGCAGCTACAGCGCACACAAGTCACAAACACAGAAAAAATTTAATTGTATTCTTTATTCAGGCACTTTGGGGGTTACACCACCCTTCAACAGATGAGCCAGTCGGCCCTTGATTTATGACACAGGCGCATGCTTGGCACTGCTACTTTGTTGATGCACGTGTGGCTACAGCGCACACAAACAGAAAAAAAATGATTTTTTTGTTTTGCACTTGGGGGGAGCACCCCTGATGGACAGAGCACCCCCTGGACAATACTACAGCACCCCTTTAGGACTCCAGCCTTTATGGGATACTGCACACAAGTCACAAACACAGAAAAAAATATTCTTTTTATTTTTTATTTATTTTTCCAGCACTTTGGGGGTTTTGCCACCCTTCAACAGACGAGCCAGCCGGCCCTTGATTTATGACACAGGCGCACGCTTGGCACTGCTACTTTGTTGATGCACGTGCAGCTACAGCGCACACAAGTCACAAACACAGAAAAAATTTAATTGTATTCTTTATTCAGGCACTTTGGGGGTTACACCACCCTTCAACAGATGAGCCAGTCGGCCCTTGATTTATGACACAGGCGCATGCTTGGCACTGCTACTTTGTTGATGCACGTGTGGCTACAGCGCACACAAACAGAAAAAAAATGATTTTTTGTTTTGCACTTGGGGGGAGCACCCCTGATGGACAGAGCACCCACTGGACAACACTACAACACTCCTTTAGGACTACAGCCTTTATGGGACACTGCACAACACAGCCCAGCCAGCCCCCATGGACTTTGGAGTGGGCACAGCCCCTATGGACAACAGCAGCACAACACAGCCCAGCCAGCCCCTATGACAGCAGCACAACACAGCATAGCTGCCTACCCTCCCGATTTTAGCGGTAGGCTCCTGGTTTTCAATGAAGCCTCCCGCTCCCCCGCAAAGTGTACTTCAACTCCCGGTTTGGGGGCGAGGCCTGCGGGGGGACGTCATGACGGCACGCCATTTTACATAAAGGCCGGCCACCGCGGGGTTGTGAGTAGCGGTGGCCGGCGCTAGTGAGCAGTGTGCACACAGAGTGTGCTTGGGCGCGACAGCGGTGGCGGGCGGAGCCTGGTAGCAGCGCAGGTGTCGGGCATCTGTGAGCAGCCGCATGGAGACTCAGACCACACACCAATGTCTGGCTCCAGCGGCAGTGGCCGTAGCAGCGGATCCCTCCCCCTCTCCTACCTGCACAAGGTAGCCGCGGCGACTGAGACATGGTGGAGGAGTCCTGTTGGAGCTGCAGAGAGAAGCTCTGGTCTGGCGGAGACAGCGCTGGTTGGTGAAGAGGCTGGAGAAGTGCCCGATCCTAAGGTGAGTGCACTAACCTGTGTGTGTGAATGTATGTGTGTGAATGTGTGTGTAAATGTATGTGTGAATGTGTGAGTGTGTGAATGTGTGTATGTGTAAATATGTGTGTGTGTAGGGCATCTAGTAATGTGAATGTGGTAGGGCAGACATATATTAATGTCAGTGGGGGAGATAGGGTCTCAGTGTATAGGAATATATACACTCATAGGTGGAGCTAGACACGCCCTTTGCACCAGGCCACGCCCCCTCAAAGGCACGCCGCGTTGCGAGCGGCGCATTCTGCTGCAATCTCCCTGAAAGTATTTTTTAAAAGTAGGCAAGTATGCAACACAGCCCAGCCAGCCCCTATGGACTTTGGAGTGGACACAGCCCCTATGGACAACAGCATCACAACACAGCCCAGCCAGCCCTAACTCCCACCCTCCCTCTTCACTGTCCACAGCCGGAGTGAAAAATGGCGCCGACGCGGGGAGCTTTTATAGAATCCAAAACCTGCGAGATCCGACAGCGGGATGATGACGTTTTGCCTCGATTTCAGGTCCAAGTCAGGCGGGAAAACCCGAGCCTGACTCGGTTCCCGGCTCGGAACCGGGGGGGCTCAGGGGGGCCTCGGGGGGTTCAGATTTCAGATTGCTTATATATATAAGCAAGTAAAAGATCAATCAGCGCCACCTGGATTTTATCTAAACAATGATATAGCCTTACTAATAACTAGTTGCACTCCAGTAGCGCATGCAGGGGGAGTTTCTGAGTACCTAGAAACCCCCCCTGCCAGGCCAATCAATCCCCGCAGAGCATAAGTATTATTTATCTTTTTAAAGTGAGACAGAGAGCTTTGCCTCTGTCTCATCAGGCCGGTCTGTGAGCTCCGACTGGGCAGCTTCCTCGTAGCTTTGGAGATGGCTAAGCACTGCAGTACTGGGGAGCTGCTGTGGCTGCAGCTCCTCCCTGACAGCTCCCATGTGCCAGTGATGTCACTCACTGCTCTCCTCACCTGCTCAAGTCCGGACTTGCTGATCAGCATGTAATTAGGACGGCCACAAACATCGTCACAGGGACCTGCCTGCTCTTTTTATACCATGGGTGTGGGGGGAGATGGTCTGTAGTCCGAGTGTAATGTGCAGTGCAAGGTGTCTGTGTGTAATGTGCTCTGAGTGTCTGTGTGTAATGTGCAGTGTGTGTAATGTGCAGTGTGTGTAATGTGCAGTGTGTCTGTGTGTAATCTGCAGTGTGACTGTGTGTGTAATGTGCAGTGTAAGTGTATGTGTGTGTAATGGGCAGTGTGTATGTGTAATGTGCAGTGTGTAATGTGCAGTGTAAGTGTCTGTGTGTAATGTGCAGTGTAAGTGTCTGTGTGTGTAATGTAGGGATGTGCAGGCTCGGATAGGTTCGAGTTTGCACGTGGAGTTCGGATTTTTCCCTCCAAAAAAACGGAACTCAGAACGAGGCAAAACGTCATCTTACATGGACGAACATCATCATTCCTGGACAAAAGACAAGGAATGATGATGTTCGTCCATGTAAGATGACGTTTTGCCTCGTTCTGAGTTCCGTTTTTTTGGAGGGAAAAATCCGAACTCCACGTGCAAACTCGAACCTATCCGAGCCTGCACATCCCTAGTGTAATGTGCAGTGTAAGTGTCTGTGGGCTCTATTTACTACAATCCGCATATTGAATGCGGATTGTAGTGTGATATTACCGAGTGAATTCGCATTGCGAATTCAGGCAATATCACAGGGATTTACTATAAATCCCTTGCAGGGAGAGAGCTTGCGATAAAGCTCTGTCCCTGCGGATCCCATCCGCACTCTAGTCGCGGTATTTTCGGAAAAAATACCGCGACTAAGAGCCCGCGCATGCGCCAACCGACCACCGCTACTACCCCCCCAACGACGCTAAGCCCCGCCCCCCGGTGCTAAGCCCCGCCCCCGCGAACCCCCGTGACCCCCCCCTTCCTTCATTACACTTACCTGCACCTCCTGGCCTCCGGTGATCTTCTCCGGGCTTCCCGATCAGGTGATCTCCCATACTGCACTGGGGCCCGATCACCTGATGACCGGGCCCCAGTGTACTATGGGAGACCAGCTGACCGGAGAAGAGCCATCACTGGAGGCCCGATCACCGGTCCCTGGATTCAGGTAAGGAAAAAAAAAATGTTTAATTTTTTTTTTTCTTTTTTGTAAAGCAATCTGCTTGCGTTCTGCTTAGACCACACAGCTGATTACTGGTACCGGCTCCCGGCTCTGCTCTCCCAGTTAGAGCAGAGTGGGAGCCCGGTAACCGGGGGAGACCCTGGATAACGCCACCTCCAGGTGGCGTTATTATCACAGGGCTTCCCCCGGTATTTTTTTACAATTTATTTTTAGTAACTATGGTCAGATCACATTTCCCATTACAATTATGGGAAATGCGATCTGCTTTACTAAACATAAGTGATACTGGGGGTTGGAGTAGAATTTTACTAATTCTACTCCAATTGCCCTGTAATAACTACAGGTGAAACTAAAATTATGTGAAAAGGGTGTGAAAACACCCTTTTTCACTTTATTTTAGTAAAAATAATGTTAATAAATAGAGCCCTGTGTCTGTAATGTGCAGTGTGTGTAATCTGCAGTGTAAGTGTCTGTAATGTGCAGTGTGTGTAATCTGCAGTGTAGGTGTCTGTAATGTGCAGTGTGTGTAATCTGCAATGTATTAGTGTCTGTGTAATCAGCTCTGAGTGTCTGTGTCTGTGTATGGGAGGGGAGGAGGGGGCAGTTCAAATTGGGAATAAAACTATACTTACACAATACATTGTAAAAATGTAACTGTCCATGTGTGAGAGGCATGTGGGTGGTATGTACAGTATATATATATATATATATATATATATATATATATATTAGGGGTGAGCGGGTTCGGATTTCTGAAATCCGAACCCCCCCGAGCCCCCCCGATCCGAGTCCGATCCGAGTCAGGCTCGACTTTTCCCGCCTGACTCGGATCTGAAATCGAGGCAAAACGTCATCATCCCGCCTTCCGAGTCTCGCGGGTTTTGGATCCTATATAAGGTACCCGCGTCGGCGCCATTTTCTCACTCGGCTGTGGACAGTGAAGAGGGAGGGTGGGAGTTAGGGCTGTGTAGTGTAGTGTAGTGTAGTGTAGTGCTGCTGTTGTCCACTACTTCAAAGTCCATAGGGGCTGGCTGTGTTGTGCTGTGCTGCTGTTGTTAATAGGGGCTGTGTCCACTACTTCAAAGTCCATAGGGGCTGGCTGGACTGTGTTGTGCAGTCAGTTCTCCATAGGGGCTGTGTCCACTCCAAAGTCCTGTGCAGTGTCCCAGTCCTAAAGGAGTGCTGTAGTGTTGTCCAGGGGGTGCTCTGTCCATCAGGGGTGCTCCCCCCAAGTGCTAAAAAAATAATATATTTTCTGTGTTTGTGAATTGTGTGCGCAGTAGCCGCACGTGCATCAACAAAGTAGTGCCAAGCGTGCGCCTGTGTCATAAGTAAAGGGCCGGCTGGCTTGACCGTTAAAGGGTGCTGTAACCCCCGAAAGTACACTCCAGTCCAAACCAAAAAAAAATTATTTTCTGTGTTTGTGAATTGTGTGCGCAGTAGCCGCACGTGCATCAACAAAGTAGTGCCAAGCGTGCGCCTGTGTCATAAGTAAAGGGCCGGCTGGCTTGACCGTTAAGGGTGCTGTAACCCCCGAAAGTACACTTCAGTCCAAACCAAAAAAAAAATTATTTTCTGTTTGTGAATTGTGTGCGCAGTAGCCGCACGTGCATCAACAAAGTAGTGCCAAGCGTGCGCCTGTGTCATAAGTAAAGGGCCGACTGGCTTGACCGTTAAGGGTGCTGTAACCCCCGAAAGTACACTCCAGTCCAAACCAAAAAAAAAATTATATTCTGTGTTTGTGAATTGTGTGCGCAGTAGCCGCACGTGCATCAACAAAGTAGTGCCAAGCGTGCACCTGTGTCATAAGTAAAGGGCCGGCTGGCTTGACCGTTAAGGGTGCTGTAACCCCCGAAAGTACACTCCAGTCCAAACCAAAAAAAAAATTATTTTCTGTGTTTGTGAATTGTGTGCGCAGTAGCCGCAGGTGCATCAACAAAGTAGTGCCAAGCGTGCGCCTGTGTCATAAGTAAAGGGCCGGCTGGCTTGACCGTTAAGGGTGCTGTAACCCCCGAAAGTACACTCCAGTCCAAACCAAAAAAAAATTATTTTCTGTGTTTGTGAATTGTGTGCGCAGTAGCCGCACGTGCATCAACAAAGTAGTGCCAAGCGTGCGCCTGTGTCATAAGTAAAGGGCCGGCTGGCTTGACCGTTAAGGGTGCTGTAACCCCCGAAAGTACACTCCAGTCCAAACCAAAAAAAAAATTATTTTCTGTGTTTGTGAATTGTGTGCGCAGTAGCCGCACGTGCATCAACAAAGTAGTGCCAAGCGTGCACCTGTGTCATAAGTAAAGGGCCGGCTGGCTTGACCGTTAAGGGTGCTGTAACCCCCGAAAGTACACTCCAGTCCAAACCAAAAAAAAATTATTTTCTGTGTTTGTGAATTGTGTGCGCAGTAGCCGCACGTGCATCAACAAAGTAGTGCCAAGCGTGCGCCTGTGTCATAAGTAAAGGGCCGGCTGGCTTGACCGTTAAGGGTGCTGTAACCCCCGAAAGTACACTCCAGTCCAAACCAAAAAAAAAATTATTTTCTGTGTTTGTGAATTGTGTGCGCAGTAGCCGCACGTGCATCAACAAAGTAGTGCCAAGCGTGCGCCTGTGTCATAAGTAAAGGGCCGGCTGGCTTGACCGTTAAAGGGTGCTGTAACCCCCAAAGTACACTCCAGTCCAAACCAAAAAAAAAATTATTTTCTGTGTTTGTGAATTGTGTGCGCAGTAGCCGCACGTGCATCAACAAAGTAGTGCCAAGCGTGCGCCTGTGTCATAAGTAAAGGGCCGGCTGGCTTGACCGTTAAAGGGTGCTGTAACCCCCGAAAGTACACTCCAGTCCAAACCAAAAAAAAATTATTTTCTGTGTTTGTGAATTGTGTGCGCAGTAGCCGCACGTGCATCAACAAAGTAGTGCCAAGCGTGCGCCTGTGTCATAAGTAAAGGGCCGGCTGGCTTGACCGTTAAGGGTGCTGTAACCCCCGAAAGTACACTCCAGTCCAAACCAAAAAAAAAATTATTTTCTGTGTTTGTGAATTGTGTGCGCAGTAGCCGCACGTGCATCAACAAAGTAGTGCCAAGCGTGCGCCTGTGTCATAAGTAAAGGGCCGGCTGGCTTGACCGTTAAAGGGTGCTGTAACCCCCGAAAGTACACTCCAGTCCAAACCCAAAAAAAAATTATTTTCTGTGTTTAGCCGCACGTATATATCAAATCGATATAACATAAATGGAGGACCAAACTTTCTCCGATAAAAATAAAATAGAGAAAGATCAAGAACCACTTCCTCCTAGTGCTGAAGCTGCTGCCACTAGTCATGACATAGACGATAACATGCCATCAACGTCGTCTGCCAAGGCCGATGCCCAATGTCATAGTAGAGGGCACATACAATCCCAAATGGCAAAGTTCAGGAAAATGACCTTGAAAAAGACATTTAAATCAGCTGAAGAGAAACGTAAACTTGCCAATATTCCATTTACGACACGGAGTGGCGAGGAGGATTCTGATGGTGATGTGGTTTGTTTAAATCAGGCTCCGGGGGAGACAGTTGTTGTCCGTGGGATGAAAAAGCCCATCACGGTCATGCCTGGGCAGAAGACCAAACATTCCACCTCTTTGGTCTGGCAATATTTCTATCCAAATCCGGACAACAACTGTCTTGCCATATGTACCATATGTAAAGGTGAAATAAGTAGGGGTAGGGACGTCAACCACCTAGGAACATCCTCCCTTATACGGTACCTGCAGCGCGTTCATAAAAAGTTACTGTCAAGTTCAGAAACTTTGGCTAAGACCGTAAGCAGTCCAGGGACACCTAAATCCCGTTGTCCTGTTGTATCCAAGCGCCTGCAAACCACACCGTCAACTCCCTCCTCGTCAATTTCCTCCTTAGTTAGGATCGGAAGTAGTCCTGCAGGCCATGTCACTGGCATGACTGACTCTCCTATCCGGGATTCCTCCGGAGGATCCTGCATTGCTACGCCTACTGCTGCCGCTGCTGCTGTTGCTGCTGCTGGGAGTCGTTCATCATCCCAGAGAGGAAGTAGGAACACCACTACTTTTACTAAACAATTGACCCTCCAACAGTCCTTAGCGAGGAGGATGAAGTACGACAGCAGTCATCCTGAAGCAAAACGTATAACTGAGGCCTTGACTGCTATGTTGGTGTTAGACGTGCGTCCGGTATCCGCCATTAGTGCAGTGGGATTTAGACAATTGATGGAGGTAGTGTGTCCCCGGTTCCAAATCCCGTCTAGATTCCACTTCACTAGGCAGGCGATACCGAGACTGTACAGAAACGTCAGAAAAAGTGTCCTCAGTGTCCTGAAAAATGCCGTTGTACACAATGTCCACTTAACCACGGACATGTGGACAAGTGGAACAGGGCAGACTAAGGACTATATGACTGTGACAGCCCACTGGGTAGATGTATCACCTTACGCAGCAACAGCAGCAGCGTCACCAGTAGCAGCATCTCAGAAATGCCAGCTCGTTACAAGGCAGGCTACGCTGTGTATCACCGGTTTCAGTAAGAGGCACACCGCCGACAACCTCTTAGAGAAACTGAGGGAAATCATCGCCCAGTGGCTTACCCCACTTAGACTCTCCTGGGGATTTGTGATATCTGACAACGCCACCAATATTGTGCGGGCATTACATCTGGGCAAATTCCAGCACGTCCCATGTTTTGCTCACACAATAAACTTGGTGGTGCAGAATTTTCTGAAAAGCGACAGGGGCGTGCAGGAGACGCTTTGGGTGGCCCGAAAAATTTCTGGCCACTTTCGCCATTCAGCGACTGCGTGCCGAAGACTGGAGCGCCAGCAAACACTCTTGAACCTGCCCCGCCATCACCTGAAGCAAGAGGTTGTGACGCGGTGGAACTCAACCCTCTATATGCTTCAGAGGATGGAGGAGCAGCAAAAGGCCATACAAGCCTATACATCCACCTATGACATAGGCAAAGGAGGGGGTATGCACCTGACTCAAGCGCAGTGGAGAATGATTTCCGTGTTGTGCAAGGTTCTCCAGCCCTTCGAACTTGCCACACGTGAAGTCAGTTCAGACACTGCCAGCTTGAGTCAGGTCATTCCCCTCATCAGGCTTTTGCAGAAGCAGCTGGAGAAAGTGAAGGAGGAGCTAAGACGGAGCGATTCCGCTCGGCATGTGGGACTTGTGGATGAAGCCCTTCATTCGCTTTGCCAGGATTCCAGGGTGGTCAATCTGTTGAAATCAGACCACTACGTTTTGGCCACCGTGCTCGATCCTAGGTTTAAAGCCTATGTGGTGTCTCTCTTTCCGGCCGACACAAGCCTGCAGAGGTGCAAAGACCTGCTGGTGAACACACTGTCAGCTGAAGCGGAACGTGACACGTCAACGGCTCCTTCTTCATTTTCTCCTGCAACTGGGGCTGCCAGGAAAAAACTTAGGTATCCTAAGCAACCCGCTGGCGGTGATGCAGGGCAGGCAGGACCAAGTTTGGACATCTGGTCCGGACTGAAGGACCTGGCAACAATTTCTGACATGTCTACTGTCACTGCATATGATACTGTCACCATTGACAGAATGGTGGAGGATTACATCGGTGACAGCATCCAAGTAGGCATGGCAGACAGTCCATACCTGTACTGGCAGGAAAAAGAGGCAATTTGGAGGCCCCTGTACAAACTGGCTCTATTTTACCTGAGTTGCCCCCCCTCCAGTGTGTACTCCGAAAGAGTGTTTAGTGCAGCCGGGAACCTTGTCAGCGAAAGGCGTAGGAGGTTGCTTCCACAGAATGTGGAGAAGATGATGTTCATCAAAATGAATTATCAGCTCTTCCAGGGAGACCAGCCTCCAGAAGGTACAGAGGGACCTGTGGTGGTGGATTCAAGTGGGGACGAGTTAATACTTTGTGAGGATGAGGATGTACACACTGAAGAGGGTGAGGAATCGGTGGATGAGGAGGATGAGGATGACATCTTGCCTCCATAGAGCCAGTTTGTGCAGGGACACATTAATTGCCAGCTTGTTTTGTGGGGGCCCAAACGAACCAATCATTTCAGCCACAGTTGTGTGGCAGACCCTGGCGCTGAAATGATTGGTTTGTTAAAGTGTGCATGTCCTGTTTATACAACATAAGGGTGGGTGGGAGGGCCCAAGGACAATTCCATCTTGCACCTCTTTTTTTTCTTTGCATTATGTACAGTTTGGGGCCTAGTTTTTCAAACTGCCATCCTGTCTGCCACTGCAGTTTCACGCCTAGATGGGTCACGTGTTTGTGCCGCCCACTCGTGTCGCTTAGCATAGTCATCCAGCTACCTCGGTGCAACGTTTTGGACATAAAAACACTATTGTGAGGTGTGAGGTGTTCAGAATAGACTGGAAATGAGTGGAAATTAAGGTTATTGAGGTTAATAATAGCATAGGAGCAGAAAAACCTACAAATTCTGTGATTTTAGCTGTTTTTATGCTTTTTTAAAAAAAAATACAGATCCAAAACACAAAACCCAGAACCCAAAACACGGAAGGGTGGTTTTGGCAAAACCAATCCAGATCCAAAACACGAAGAAAGATCCAGATCCAAAACCAAAACACAAAACACGAAAAGTGGCCGGTGCACACCCCTAATATATATATATATAATTGTATACACATACATACATACATATGCAGAAACCCCCCCTTACAAATCCTGCATTTGCCCCTGCACTCCTCCCTCTAGTTCAGGGTGTCAGCTTTAATACAAGAGGTATAGAAATAACAATGGTAATCTGCTATTAGGTAAGAAAGTATTTAAAAGTAGACTTGATGCAAAGTGACAATAGTGCTAAGTTATAAATAAAAAAGATAAATTTTTAATATGTTTAGATCAGGGATGGGGAACCTCTGACCTGGAGGCCATATAAGGCCCCCGGAATCATTTGGTCAGGCCCTCTGAGCTTTTTTCTGCTAGCCTCATCTGGCCAGCAGGGTGCCTAGAATGGCACCCTGCAGCCAGAATCTATGCAGCAGTGCCGCCTGGAGCATCCTTAGGATGCTTCAGATGGTCACACTGCTGCCCTTATAGCTCCCCGGAGAATCCTCAGGATGCTCCAGGCATTACTGTAATCACCAGTGATTGTGGCCCCGCCCCCATGTGATGTCACACGGAGGGTCGTGTTCTGCATCGGGCCCGCGAATAATGTTATATATACCAAAATGGCCCTCGGCAGAAAAAAGGTTCCCCACCCCTGGTATAGATAATAGATCCGTACAATATAAAGTGTCAGTGCAATGGTGCAAGTTAATAAACCTCCATGTTTGAATAACACAGAAATCTTAAATATTTAGCCACCGTGAATATATTTAACCTCCAATAAAAAAAGTGTCAGTGCATAGTGCAAATTAAGTGTTCCTGCTCTCCTCTCAACTGATCATTCTCCATATCAACAATCATGAATGAAGTGGGGGAGAGCACACACGTCAATTTGTACCAATTTTAAATATTACACTGCGGTATCAATTACCTACAGTGTCACAATATTTTTTATGAATTAAACTCTGCCCTACCACTTACAGTGTCACAATGTGCTTTATGAATTAAACACTGCCCTACCACTTACAGTGCCACAGTATTTTTTATGAATACACGCGCTACCACTTACAGTGTCACAATAGTTTTTATGAATAATACACTGCATTTCCACTTACAGTGTCATAATATTTTTTTTGAATAATACACTGCACTACCACTTACAGTGCCAAAATATTTTTTATGAATAATACACTGCGTTTCCACTTACAGTGTCAAAATATTTTATGAATACACTGCACTACCACTTAGTGTCACAAAGCTTGTTGAATTTTACACTGCGTTTCCACTTACAGTGTAAAAATATTTTTTATGAATACACTGCGCTACCACTTACAGTGTCAAAATATGTGTTGAACATTATACTGTGTTTCCACTTACAGTGTCAAAATATTTTTTATGAATACACTGCACTACCACTTAGTGTCACAATATTTTTTATGAATACACTGCGCTACCACTTACAGTGTCACAATATTTTTTATGAATAATACACAGCCCAGCACAGCAAACCCCTTTATGGGCAACAGCCCCCTGGACAGAGCACAGCACATCCTGCCTGGATTGGACAACACAGCCCAGCACGGCACACCCCTGTATTGGACAACACAGACCAGCACAGCACACCTGTATTGGACAACACAGACCAGCACAGCACCCCTGTATTGGACAACACAGCCCAGAAATGCACACCCCTGTATTGGACAACACAGCCCCCCTTGGACGAAGCACAGCCCGGTACTCAGCAAGCAAATGGTACCGATCACCGCGGGGAGGGACTTATATACAATCCAAAACCCATGAGAATCCAACAGCAGGATGATGACTCGTTTTGGTATCCGAGTCAGGTGGAAAAACCCAAGCAGGACTCGGATGCCGGCCTGGATAGCGAAGTACGGCGGTCCTCTGAGAACCGGACACACTCATCTCTACTAGTAACTATGGGAAGGATCTCTCTTTAGCAATTCTATTTTTGAATATGTTCCTTGGTTTTGTCTTTTCTTACACCTCCGGAAACTGTGCAGCATCCTCAACTGACTCCCCCCTGCTTCCTAGAATGAGCAATTGCAGCAGCTATGCACTGACCCTACTCAGTAGTGTCTTCGGAGACTGTGGCCTCCTCCTTGTTGGCATATCCGTTAGCACTGACTACTGGCTCTACATGGAAGAAGGAATTGTCCTACCTCAGAATCAAACAACTGTAGTCAAGATGCCATTACATGCTGGACTTTGGAGTGCATGTAACGCCAGCGCACTGATTTTCCAGGTATAGTGATGTGTTAATTCTGCCTACTTTGGTGTTGGCTCCACCTAAGGTGATTTAATGCTGTTAGGCCACATACAGAAATGTTTCCAATCTGTCCTGCTGCCTGTACATACTATAGTGTAAGCCAGTGAATAACAATTTAATTCTGAAAGAAAATACATGCAGCAGCTTTGGTGTAATTCATACTCTTAATTACTAAATTTGTTTATGGTGACAGATCAGCAGTTTGCTGAATTCCAATGTTTTTGATAGAGAGACTGAATGTTTCAGCAAAACAAAACCACAGGATTTTCTCCTTTCTGTTTGCAGTCCTGGCTGGAGAAGAAGAAACAAGCCTCTTGGGTATTTCTTACATTTACATATTTTAAGATCTTTATGAGTTCTTTTTATATTTGCAGTGTGTGGCAAGGATTCCACTAACCATTTCTATAGCAGTAGGATATTTTGCAGTCTTCACCTTCTGTGTCCTTTTGTACTGTAAAACATATGCAGTAAATAAAATGGGCATTGGCACTTGAAAGGCTGGAGGAAATATTTGTGATTTATAATGTTTTAGGCATTTATGTGGTACTATAAAATACAAGGCAGAAGATTTGTAGTGCTGATGATTTTTGTGGCTGGCTATGTAATGTGTTTTTAAATGCAGTGTAAACATCCATATTTTGATAATCATATCATCACATGCTGCTCATACTGACATAAATATGGATCACAAGGCATTTGAAGTTAAATTACTTTTTATCTTGTTTATAACTCTGGCTAGGAATTTTGGCCTTGGGTGATATCTGGCATGTATGAGTATATTTTAGGTCAAAAACATTTAAAAATGAAAAAATAGTGATGTAGCACAGTAACTATTTGTTTATTTGTATTTTTTTTTTTTACATGACTTGACCTACAGTACTATGCTGATGCTTAAAATAACACAAATGATCAAATTCTTATAGAAAAAGGAACGGGCACTTCATCCAATCACCACATTTAAAATTTGTTGTTGTAAATGAATACAATAGACAACAAAAAATTTAGGGTCTATTTAACAAGCCCCAGAAAGCTCCCAAGATAGGGCTTTTTGCGATTTAGTAAAGGCTACCACCGGCGACAGCTGTCACAGAGTATCATTAGCCTTAGCAATCTTCAGATGGCATTAGCCCACTGAGCCCCGCTCCTTCCTATTGGAAGAAGATCCAGGGGTCTAATCATTATATTAATTATCAGGACCTGAACGGACCCCAATAATTTAAATTCTAACTCTGCCTCCCCAAGTTTTTTCACTGCTCCTTTGGGAGCAGTGATACAAGTGCGCAAGCGTGACCTGTAGGTGATGCATATGCACAAGAGCCCCCTTGTCCAGCAGAAGGAGCGAACAGAAGCGAGGGGTCCGAAAGGATCTCTCTTCGCAACCCGGGACTCTTTCCCATAGAAAAGGAGCGCGTTGCGATCCACAGCAGGAGCAACCACCATCTGAAGATGGCGAATGCTCCCACAGTCAAACTTAATGAATTCTTTCCCCAGAGTGGACAGCGGGCCACATCGGAAGTGAAATGTAAGCAGTAGATATCTGTGATATCTCCTTTTTTATTTTCTTGATGAGTGGCCCAATAACATAATTTTTGCAATTGCAGGTGAAAATGGTAATTTTCATCTGCTTTTGTAGAAAATAAGTGATGATGAATAGACCCCCCAGAGTGCAAAGAGCGGTCTAGCAGTATAACCTTTCTCCGCTACTTACTATCTTAGCAGTTATAGTGCATAGTTAAGGGATCGCGGGATAGCTGCTTCTCAGAGCAGCTGTCCTGGAACACTAGCACCAGGGCCGGTTCTCCCGTTACGCATGGTACGCAGCTGCGTAAGGCGCCACATAGTGAAGGGCGCCTCAGCTGCGTACCATGCGGGCCGCGGGCAGACTGTGTCTCTGTGACACAGCTGTACCGTGTGTGTAGCGCTGACTGGACGGAGTTTGCTCAGCGCCACACAGCACAAACACACAGCCGCTGGCGCCAGCAGCTGTGTGTTTGCTTTAGCAGCTGATGAGTCAGACAGACTCTCATCGGCTGCTGCTCCCACTGCCAGAGCCGGACATCTTCCGGCTCCCGCAGTGGGTAATGGGAGTGATGTCATGACTTCACTCCCATAATCAAGGCGGCGGATGAAGGAGCTGATATCGGCGTCGGGACCAGGAGCAGAAGCGGGTTTCAGGTAAGTGTTTTTTTTTGTATTTTTTTATTACGTCTCTACTGCGGGCGTGGGGAGGTGGATTACTACTGGGGGCACCACAAAGGGGGATTATTACTGGGGGCACCACAAGGGGGGGCTACTACTGGGGGCACTACAAGGGGGGGACTACTACTGGGGGCACTACAAGGGGGGGTACTACTGGGAGCACTACAGGAGGGGCTACTACTGGGGGCACTACAAGGGGGGGAAATACTACTGGGGCACTACAAGGGGGGGAATACTACTGGGGGCACTATAAGGGGGGGAAATACTACTGGGGGAACTACAAGGGGGGACTACTACTGGGGGCACTAAAATGGGGGCTACTACTGGGGGCACTACAAGGGGGGATTACTCCTAGGGGCACTACAAGGGGGGCTACTACTGGGGGCACTACAAGAGGGGGGACTACTACTAGGGGCACTATATAAAGGGCACTGCATAGGGGGTACCACTACTGGGGGCACTGCATAGGGGGGGGAGTACTACTGCGGCACTATATACGGGGCTTACTCCTGGGGGCACAAGGGGCACTGCACAGGGGGGACCACTACCGGGGGCACTGTAAAAGGGGCACTGCATAGGGGGTACCACTACTGGGGGCACTGCATAGGGGGACTACTACTGGGAGCATTATATAAGGGGAATAGTACTGGGGGCACAAGGGTCACTGCACAGGGGGGACCACTACCGGTGGCAATGTAAAAGGGGCATTGCATAGGGGGGCGCCAAAAAATATACTCGCTTACCAAAAAATTTGGGCTAGGGCCGGCCGTGAGTAGCGCTACTGAATTGCTCTCATACCTTGATATCCACCACTGCAACTTGTGGCAAGTTGGATACATACAGTAATTAACTGGGAGACATTTGGTCCTAATAATAAAAAGCCAGTATAAGTCAGAATTTTTAAAGTGCCTTACCCATTTCATGCATTACCCTCTTGCTGCGGAATCGGTATGAAATACCTGGCTGACAAAAGCAGAGTTCCCGGCAGCGGAAGCCCGACAGCGCTGGAAATCCCGATCGTCGCTAAGGTAAGTATAAACTAACTTAACCCCCTAACCCTCCTTAGGGGTGCCTAACCCTAACCTCCCCCCCAAGTACCTAACCCTAATCCCCCCTCTAAGTGCCTAACCCTAACCCCCCCCTTCCCCGCTGTCTAAACCTAAGTCCCCCGGGGGGGTGCCTAACACTAAGTCCCCCCTGGGGGTGCCTAACCCTAACCCTCCCTTCCCCTAGCCTAACCCTAACCCTCCCGGGGGGTTGCCTAACCCTAAGTCCCCCCCGGGTGCCCTAAACCTAACCCTCCCCCCTGCGGCTGTCCGCTCGCGGCGCCCGGCATCCCTTCGATCGGGATGCCGGGCGCCAGTCTCCCGGCGTCGGGGAAATGACAGGCATCATTTATCCCACGCCAGGATAAAGCAGTTGGGAAGCCGGCTTCCCGATTGTATACCCTTGCTGCATTTTTGTCTACTCAGGCAAGGAGTGTGGCACTTGGTTTTAAAACCATAACCAAGCATCATTCTGACATGGAGGAGCTGCAGCTGTAAGGGTGTTTCTCTTTCACGTCAATGGCACTTAAGAACATTGAATGAGTGAAACATTGTTACTCTTCTAGGCCTCCATTTATCAATGAAGTATAACCCCTTTAGCGCTCACTAAAGGGGTTGTGTCACCCTTTCTGGATTCAAGATTACCGCTGTTTGTTAAGCATTGCTCTCGCTATCCGTCGCGCATGTGCATAACACTGGAGCCTCATGGCTGGCAGCATTAGAGCGATAAAGCTCTATCCCTGCGAATCCCCTCCGCACACTTATCACGGTATTTTTGCCAACTGGCCGTCACTAAGCCCTGCCCCCACCGCTAAGCCCCGACCTGAGATCGCGGACCCCCCTGTGACCCCCCTCCTTTAATTACACTTACCTGCAGTGATCGGTGCTCCGGTGATGTCCTCCGTGGCTCTGGTCAGCTGACATCCCATCCTGCACTGGGACCCAGTCAGGTGACGACCGGGCCCCAGTGCAAGATGGGAGACCAGCTGACCAGAGACAGGACATCACCAGAGCCCCGATCATCGGTCCCTGGATTCAGGTAAGTTTTTTTTTTTTACATATTTTTTTTTTTTTTTTTACAGTGTATCAGCGTGTGGTCTGTTTAGACCACATATCTGATCACTGGGGCCGGCTCCGGGCTCTGCTTGTTAGAGCAGAGCAGGATTCCGGTAACTGGGGAAGACCCTGGATAATGTAACTTCCAAGTGGTGTTATTATCACAGGGCTTTCCCTGGTATTTTTTCACAATTTACTTTTAGTAACTTTGGCCAGATCACATTTCCCATCACAATTATGGGAAATGCGATCTGCTTACTAAAAATAAGTGATAATTAGGGCTTGGAGTAGAATTTTACAAATTCTACTCCAATTGCCCTATAGTCACTGTAGGTGAAACTAAAATAATCTGAAAAGGGTGTGAAAACACCCTTTTTCACTTTATTTTAGTAAAAATAATGTTAATAAATAGAGCCCTGAGTGTCTTTAGATGCCACCATTGGTTGCACCATTGAAACTTACACCAACCCTATGGAAGGCACAGACTTTCCATCTGAGTATGGCCTTGAATGTGAGAAATTAAGCACCTACAGTAAGTACACAATCAGTTCAGCGACACTGCCATAACACGCTCATAAGACGTACCATAGCGACCTCCCAGTCACTGCCCAGGAACCCCCAGCACACTTCCAATACAATTCTGATACAGTGCGCAACTGCGGCTTTGTGCATACACAGTGTTACACATGCTCTGTAGGGATTTTAAGGGATTTTCACATATGCGCAGTAGCAAAACATCTTCGTGAACATCAGCCATGCATGACAGCCAGGATCAGGCTCCATATGTAAAACCATCCATTGTATAAACTTTACAATTGGGAACAAAACAGTAATAAAAAAAGACTGGGTAATAACAGACAAACATAGAGGTAAGAGGGCCCTGCTTGCTATGGAGTTGTGACCTCACTGGGCTGGTCACATAGCAGGATTCAGGCTGCAGTTTCTCTCATATTTCCCAGCATTAATCTCCTTCTCTTAGGCTCTATTTCTGGGTCTCTCTCGAGACCTCTCTCCTGGCCTTTCTCTCCTTGAACATTAGATGGTCATCATGGGCATCACCACATCCTGCCTTTTCCCGCACCAGGGAAGCACAGGAGCTCCAAGATGTCTCCACCAAAGGCAGGACACCTGTACATTTTATAGATTTTGACCCCACAAGATGGCCACTAGACCACACCCTCTTTAGATGACAATGTTAATATTTTCTTTATTTCACTAATATGGGTTAACATCACCAAGCAAGATTTGACTTCTTAGGGGCTGCTGAGTTTGACTGAAGCATTCAGAGGCAAATATATTAAATTTTAGATTTAATATATATAAATACACAATGCGTACAAAAGTGGGTAGGACAGAAAAAAAATTGCAAAATCAATAAAAAAAAGTTTTAAAATTCAGAATATAGTATGTTGGGTTACCTGATCATTTAGAACCTCTTATCACCCTTATCACCTCTAAACACACCCCTCTCCCCCCCCACAGACACACATCCCCCTCCCCACTCTGATGGTTATCAGAGGTGGCCTAGGAGTGAGTAGTCAGGAATAGGCACAACCTGTGGGACATTTTAATCCTAGAAGCTTAAATGTTTCATATCTTTTCAGGAATTCGCCATACAATCTATACTGTATAATTTTATCTACGCAGACATATCAGACACAACAATGTCATGTAGATTGGATGAGCTCATACTCAGTTTCTCCCATTCTATGTGCTATAATTAGCTTTTTTAACATATTAATAGCAGTAATTCTTCTTTCTTTTCTTTTCCGAATTTTTTTTTTATTATCATTCAATGCATTGAACATCAAAAGTACAATCATGACTGAACATGGCTTTACAAAGTTGGTTGTATATTATAGATTACACATATTCAAAAATAATATCTGGACTTTTTCGAGCCAGTATCACAAGTAACTATCATTTTATAACCTAATATGGTTACATTAGATCACATGAAATGAACCATCCAATAACCAACATATTGAAAAACAAATGATACATACTGTATGAAAAGAGAAAAAATTAAAAAAATAAGAGGTTTTTGTTCAGAAATATGTATCACATAGTTCAAATATTTTTAATAAAAAGAAAAAAGATGGGCCACATAAATCCCCTCGCCAAACACTTAAAAAAAAAAAGAAATTCCTCAATTAGGTAACAATATCAGGTATCTAGTGTAATTGGAGGATCTCCTGCTGCACATTGCAATAAATACCACAAGGAATTCTGCAATGTTCTATGAAGCTGGAGACGGAGATAGCTCTCCCACATACCAAAAAATCTTTCTATCTTAACTTCTTTTTCCAACATCACCTCCACCCAACTCATTCTAAAGAGGTGGTACAATTTTGCCTTAAAAAGAGCGAGTGGCGGTGGATGTGAATCTATCCATGTGTGCAGGATTGTTTTACAAGCTGCGGCACTTATAGCTAATAACAGACATTTTCCTCCAGCAGAGGTGCGAATATGATCAGGAAGAGCACCAAATATTTGGGCGTCACCAAATATTTGGGCGTCAGTGGAACAAAGTTGATCAAATCAGGGCCGGATTAACAATGGGGCGGGTGGAGCTACAGCTCCAGGCCTCCCATTGAAAATAGGCCCACGCAGATTGCATTGCAGTGCAGGCAAGAAAAAATATTTTTTTTTCTTTCCTGACACTACCAACTAACAGCCCAGGCCACTCACCTAACAGCCGCCAGAACAGCTTAGCTTAGCCCATTCTGACCCCCTCCTCTTGGACGATCCAGCCGGCCAGGCTGAAGCCCCGCCCACCAGCGGCAGCCTAAGCCCCGCCCACACTCGGCAGATGAAGCCCCGCCCACCTTTGGTCCGCCGAAGCCCCGCCCCCTGTTCCTTCCTGCTCTCAACCAATCGCCTAGCTGAAGAGGGAAGGAAGCTCAGCCCAGCTTGTCCGTTTATACAGGTCAGTGTGAACATATTATACATGTATATGTTACATATACATGTGTATCCTGTATATGTACATATACATATGTGTGCATATATATATATATATATATATATATATATACATATATACATATGAATCCAAAGTACAGGGAGAAAGTGCAGCATTCACTGAGTGAAGTATAGTACAAACGCAGGGGAGCCCTGGCAAAGTAATCCTTGCACCACCTACAAGGTTACTTGTATATCAGCCCAGCTTGTCCGTTTATACAGGTCAGTGTGAATATATACATGTGTGTACTGTATATGTACATATACATATGTGTGTATGTATTTATGTATATATATATGCATATTATATATAAAAAAATCATTAATAATTGTTTTCCATTAATAATTATTAGTTTTATTAATGTCGTTATTTTCTCTTTTGGGGTTTTATTTGAGTGCGCCATATTATATGTTCACATTTATTTAATATGGTGATTGGGCCATCTGTGTATCTTGGCGCTTAATATCTTTGTCTTATATGTTAGTCTGTTTGCCAAGTTTTTGGTGCCTGTCAGACACTCACAAGGTTAAGGTGCGTACACACTACACGATATGCTCCCTGAGCGATATCGTCTAGTGTGTCCCCGGCAGGGTGTGCTCAATGTCGTTCATGACATTGAGCACAGCCGCTGAACGATATCATTAACGATATCGTTCAGCGCCGGGCTCTCTCCCCCATTCCCCAACATGCAGCAACCTGACGACATCGTCAGATTGTGCTGCATGTTCAGGCGATGGACAATGTTGGAAACGACCAGCGGGAGTGCGCATCGCTGGTCGTTTCCGACATAAAAGTGCACGATTTGTGCATGATTACTGAGCGATTGCACGATTACGATGTTGTAATCGTGCAGTCGCTCAGTAATATCGCCCAGTGTGTACCCACCATTAGATCTTGTCTATGTTTACCTATGTTGATTTCTATGGCAACACCTATAACATTTATGTCAACGCCTATAACATTGATGTTCCATTAACTGAAACAAACGTGATGTATGTGAGTCACGTGCTTCTAGCTATTGGTCCTTGTTTGATGGCCGTGATCACATTGCATCGTGTCCGGCCCCCAGGAGACACACTGGCATTGGCCCCTTTGCAGCGTGTTTCTCCCTCTGGGCGGACCTATTATGCCTGACCATGTGTCCGGCTGGTTAGATGGAACTCTCTGTGACATTGATTCCGGGACGCGGCTGCCAGCATGTAGTCTGGCCCCCGGGTGACAGGTGAGATCTATGTATGTTTGTTTGATTTGGCGCCACACTCCCTATTTAACACCATGCTTTGACACTTAAGGGGCCTATCCATTAGGTGACTTAAAAACTGAACGACTATTTATTTATTTATTATTTATTTATTAACAGTTTCTTATATAGCGCAGCATATTCCGTTGCGCTTTACAATTGGAAACATTGATAGAACAAAACAGGGTAATAACAGACAGACATAGAGGTAAGAGGGCCCTGCTTGCAAGCTTACAATCTATAGACTAGCGTTCAGTCCTTCAGGTCGCCTAGGTGCGGTGCCCGCACTGAACGGCGTTCACTGAACGTCATTCAGTGCAGGAGACCGACCTCCTATCTGAGAACATTCCGAACCTGACGATCATCGTCAGGTTGACGGGCATGTTCCACAGATAGTCGGCAGGGACCCAGCTTGCACACGCATCGCTGGTCCTTGCCGGCTATCCATTAGATGATTTTCTGAGCGAAGCGACCAAAACCTCCTGGTTTTGGTCGGATTATTCAAAAAGTCTTCTGATGGATAGGCCCATTTACTCTGTGCTCATGATGAAGGTGGTTTGCCACTGAAACGCCTGTCGGGCTCTTGATTGAATATATACATATGGTCACCAGGCACTGATAAGTATAACAGGAATCTACTGCATAGCAGATGTGACGTGCATTTGTGTATAACCCGATTAAGCATGGCTGTGTTTTAATACATTCCATTTTACATGCATTAAGTTAAAGGTGTGCTGGTCTCGTTTTTTGATCCCTTGGGAATGAATATGATATATGCTACAATATGTAACCTCAGCATCCGCTAATTCTATTAAGTGTGTGCGGTTCTTCTTTGTGGATTTTTACACAAATGTGTGTGTGTGTGTGTGTGTGTGTGTGTATGTGTATAATATATCTCTCTCTCCCTCTCCCTATATATATATATATATATATATACACACACATATCTATATATATATATATATACACACATTAAATTAGGTGTGTGTGTATATATACAGTATATATATATATATATATATATATATTTTAATATATAGTGCGTGTATATATTCATATGTGTGTGTATGTATATATATATATATATATATATATATATGTGTGTATATATATATATATATATATATCATACACACACTGGTAAATAGGGAGGGTACAGGAGCTTGAGGCACAGTTAAGTGGACTGAAGCGGGTGTGGTGTGATATGTCAACATTCATCATGTTGATAGGAGATTGTCAACATGGTCATAGTGTTGAAGTTATTCATGTCAGTGATAGAATGTCGACATATCATCCCTGTTGGCCCAGTGCTGTCTAACCTGCTCCTGACGGCTGCAGTGACTCTAGTGCGGCTTCTGGGTCCCAGCGGTCATGACCTCTGCTGCTCTAGCCTTCCTGTGCGAATTCCCCCCTAACCCTAATGCCTACCCCTACCTTATAGGTCTTTACCTTAACCTCCTCCCCCCCGCAGTCTAAAGGCGTGTATCCTCTAGACGATATGCTCCATGAACAATATCGTCTAGTGTTTCCCCAACAGTGATGTGCTCAATGTCATTAATGACACTGAACGATATATTGTTCAGTGACGTCACCCTCTCTCAACCCCGTACTTGCAGAACCTGACGATATCGTCAGGTTGCCCTGTAAGTACGGGCAATGATAGATGTCGTCAGCGAACATGGGGTGCCTAACCACCCCATGTAGCCTAATCCTAACCTCCTCCATCCGTAGCCTAACCCTAACCTTCCCCTAGTGCCTAACCCCTGATGTCGACATTTTCATGTTAACATAATGAATGTTGACATTATGACTGTCAACATATCTCACCACACCTGCTTCGGCCCCCTTAAGTGTGCCTCAAATTCCTGTACCCTCCCAATTTACGTGTATATGTGTGGGTATGGGTATGGGTATGTGTAAATCTGTTTAAGTTTTCAACGCTTCAGAACTTGTATTTATTCTTACATCAGGATTACTGAGAGGACGAATACAAGTTCTGAATTGTTGATAACTTAAATGGATTTTTAGTGTGTTTTATACAATTCGTCCAGAGTGCCTGCCGCCCATTCGACTGCTACATGGTTCCCTCCCTTCACAGGCAGAGGTAATTAGGAGGGCACCAGACGCCATAGCACTATACTTTGCACAGGAGTGCCGGCCTACACATACACATCGGCGTACCAGGACCGGCTCCGGAGCGCCCTGTGACGGCCCTGTGCCTCTTAAGTGCATGACGTCATGCTGTTGCGCAAAAGTACTGAGGCCGCCGGCACCTGGAAATGCAGCACTGCATTGAGCGTCCTAAGAGAACGCTGCACAGGCTACACCCCTATGTAAACCCCAACCACACTGCACTGGGCATGACCCCACATTACCAGTCACACTGCTACGGCACTTGCCACACCCCTTGCAGCGGCACACAATAGACCCATCATAAATTTCAGCTCCAGGCCCATGTGTACATTAATCTGGCACTGGATCAAATGATTAGTAGCATATGATTGCACCTGTATCCAGAACCCTCGTGTTATAGGGCAAGTCCACATACAGTGAAAAATATCCGCCGAAGGAATCCCACATCTATAACAGTTTGAACTCTGTGACGTGCCTCTGTGACATTTTATGAGGTGAAATATAGGATCTATGTAGAATATTCAGGAACATAGTAGTGTAAGGTGAGCAAGGCATTAGTGCACAGGCTTTGTCATAGGATCGGTTTAGGTCGTCGACCTTCAAGGCTGGAATCTGGGACAACCATGTAGCATAGCTTGTTTGAGAATTGTCAGGTATAAAGACTGGTTGCAGGAGAGTATAGATTTGAGAGATAGCTTTTGTGTCTAACGAGTGTAAGCGTATACAATTATCTAAGGAATTATTCCAATATAGAGTCGAAAAATTCCGCACTGTTACCTCAACATAATGTTTCGCTTGCCAAAAGGCAAGTGGATGTCTCGTCAGTATTGGATATTTGTCCCTAGCATCCTGGAATGTGAGGGGTCTCCCAACCACTCTGTGTGTCAACTTTTCAATATTGTAAATTTCTTGGGTTCACCATAATGTAAATGGATACAAAACACCTCCCTGTAGGAAATCTGGATTGCAATAAAGGGAAGATATAATGTTTTATGAGCATTTAAAGTTAATTTATGCCTAACAATGTGCCAGGTTTTTCTCGTAAACCAAAGCAAAGGATTCTCTTTAATCTACTGTGGGATTTCCTGATCATGGGCATGTAATAAACTAATAAGACCGCCTGTTTCCAAAAATTCCTCTTCAAGAGAGGTGTTTGCATACAAGTCACATCAAAATAACCAATCTTTATTGTACCTGAGATGCGCTGCATAAGAATACACTTGCACATTGGGAAAATTGATACCTCCTTGTCTTTTAAGATGCTGTAATATATGTAAACCAATGCGAGGCCTTTTCCCATTCAACACAAATTTCCTGACGATATAATTACATTGTTGAGCATCTTTGTTGGAAATTAAGAATGGCAGAACTTGTATGGGATACATAATTTTTGGAAGAGAAACATCTTAATTAAGTTTGCCCTACCTATATGAGAGCATTAATTTTTTCCACCCCTGATTACAGAATAAATATTCAACTCATAAAGTAGATGTGGGTTCTTAAAAATTTGTAACCCCAGATAAGTGATCTGACTGTTCGCCTAAGTGATTGGGATATCCGAGAGAAACGGAGTATGGACCGACGGGTCGTCCCAAACGTAAAGCCATTGATTTACTGATGTTTACTTTAAAGCCTGATACTTCACCGAAATCAGATATGATATGAAAAATATGGTTCAAGGATTGTGAGGGATTCGACACAAATAACAAAACATCGTCGGCGAATGCCTTAATTTTGATCTTTTTTCCACCTATCCGAATACCCTGAAAGGAGGTCCTAGATTGTAGTATTCTAAGCAATGGGTCCTAAGTATTCTAAGCAAGGGCTATATTGAACAGTAGCAGATAGAGGGTACTGTAATTCTTCTTTCTATCTGTGAACATGTGACAGGGTACTGCTAATATTGATTGTATCACATGTATTTGGGATGTGACTATATAATATATAGAACATACTTGACTTCTTTTGAAAAAGCATTCAAGGGAGGTTGTGAAAACAACACCTATCAGCGCGGCGGTAAAGTGGGCATGTACTGCTACATCTGAGAGGCGTGTCATAAACCTGACTTGCATGTAGCCATAGGGATCATTGTGCCTTATAACAAATGCTGGAAAATGAACCTAATGATCCCATTTGTTTTTTTTTAAACATAACAACTACATAATGGGGGTAAGGTTCGATCTAGATTGCTAGACTCTTCAAGGGGGAGACAGGGAGCTGGCTACTATTTCAAGGAGTCTCCCTGACATGGAGGGAGAGTTGGCAAGTATTATATAGAACCATCATGTGCTTGCAGTTGATGTGTCTCCTTTGTGTGTGCACAGCAGGCCCCCCTTGGGATGGAGACCTTGTGTCTTGGAAGGTTCTCCTGTCAGATGGCATGACTCATGGTAGAGGTCCTTTTGAAGCTGTGCACTTTCCCCGCTAGGTGACAAACTTATTTAATGGTTCCTGTGATGCTTTTGAAGTGGTTTTGGCATGCAAATACCTCTGGGTGTCCTGGCACAAACTGTCCCTAAATAAGCCCACTTACTGTAAGTTATTCATGAATTGATTTGATATACAGTACCGGGGCTGAATCAGTGTCCGGATCATAATAAAAAGACAGCAACATTGCACCTGGACACACTATGCTGTAATGTAAGGGATGCAAATACACACACTTTTTTTTATATCTATGCAGGGTAAATACTGTCTGCTTTTGCATGTAGCCCACAAATGCTGGAAAGTGTTATTTTTACAGTACACAGCAATTTAGATTTGTCTAGGACACACCTCTCCCAAATCTAAATCTTTCTGCACATCACATCTGCCCGTTCCATTTTTTATATTTATGTATCCTAGAAAAACTTGACAATGGCGCAAACTTATCCTATACTACAACTATAAAGCTAATCAAAAATCAACATAATTTCCAATAATGACTTTTCAGCTGTTGAGACTAAATCTGGTAGGCAGCCTACTCTTGTCACACACCCGACCCAGCTCCGAAAAAACATGAACATTTCTGTAACTAAGAACAATAGGCCGCACATAATGTAATACAGTTGGAGAACCTGTATTGAGAAGTAATTCTTATAAGTAATGCACATGCTTCAAATATGATATTATTCCTGATGAAGATGACCATGAAATGCATAGTGTGGCCCCCAGCATTGTTATCTGTCTGTTTGTTGCCTTTTGAAGTTTGTCCTATTGAGCTTTATAAGGACTAGGGGGTCTATGTACTAAACCTTGGAGAGAGATAAAGTGGATGGAGATGAAGTAAAAGCCAATCAGGTCCTAACTGTCATTTTTTCAAACACAGCCTGTAAAGTTACAGTTAGGAGCTGATTGGTTGGTACTTTATCTCCACCCACTTTATCTCTCTCCAAGGATATGCATATACCCATATGGTTCATTTGACTCTACTGCATGGACTTTGTATCAGAAAAACAGATTTGTATGCTTTTTTATTATGAGCGTCCATTTTGAAAGAATCTTTAAATAAAAGTATATTATGCTAGGGTATCCCTGTATGGGTCTAATTTTCCCACATATGCTGAGGATATGTCTATCATGAACTCTTTCAAGAATATCTGATGAGTCTAATAATATCACATTTGGAGGGAAAATTTACAAAGATTCGGATTTGCTGTCTATTGCAATTCGATGGACACCGCCTGTCTAAAAATCCAGTATTTACTAACCATCGAATTTGAATGTCAAAAGAAGGGATGTCCATTGTATATTTTCTGTTTAGAACCCCGTCAGATATACCCCTTTCCGATACAATCTGCTCTCAATCTGTGGCAGATTTACAGCACTGCATAGATCACTATGATCTGTGAAGGCTCTGCTACGTTAAACAGTAAAGAAATGTTTCAAATTTTGAAAAAGAATGCACCCCTCCAAATCATTATATTTCCATGTTGACCTCTTGAACCTATAGACCTTTTGTACTTGTCGACCTTCTGTACTGTCTAACTTTTGTCATGTCGACCATCTGGTGTTGACTAAATCATTGTTGACCTTTTGTATAGAACCCCGACTCAGAAAAGCGCGGAACTCTAGTTACACGGCCATGACACTCCCACAAGACACAACAGTTCCATAGAGTCACATTGTTGCTGCCCAGTTCCTATCCTAAAACGCCCCAATGAACAAATAATTTAACTACTATAATATACTACTAGATGCCAAAGAGTATATAGTAAATATCTTTGGCAATGACTATGATACAGTTATATCTGTTGTTTTATGCTATAAGTGATAACATTTTCCTATTATTACCTCTTTTTAAAGACCACCACCTGATTAAGAACAGGCCCAGATGTTGGTGTAACAGATTACTGAGAATGCGCTAGGAGAGCCCTGTAGACCTTGGACAGACAGACAGAGGCTGAGAAGATTACATGATGGGAAAAGTATGTTGTACAAATTAAAAATCTGTTGGTCACGGTGCCATGAGCATACGTTTCCAGTTAAAAAAAACATTGTTTTCTTACAGTAAAAGAGAAGGAAATAAATGTCAATGTCTTGTTTTATAGTAGCACCGGCACTTTGCCGACTCTGTAAGTTGGCTTAGGGATACAATGATTTTCACTATACACATTGGACATCTCGGTAATGCCTGGCACAGGGCCATCAGACATTTTAATATTGGAAGGGAGCTGCACAGACGGAATGCTGGGGCTCTCTGATATATTCCAAGCATTTAAAGATCACGCGATTAGTTTCTAGAACAATAAAATGGAATTGACTTTACATTAAGATTTCCAATTCATTTAGGTACTGTGTCCTTAATTAATCCACTGCTTTCCTTGCAGTTAATTGTTACGCTACCCAAATATTGGAAAGCTCACAAGTCCTTCCTGGACAATAACAGAAATGATCCCACTGTGTGTGTACATGTGTAATTCAAATATAACAAAAGAATAATAAAAGTAATAATAATACTTGTCCTCAGGACATGTGGTTTAATCAATCTCGCCGCCAATGATACTCACATTCCCCACAAATGAGCCGGATTATACCGGCTATTATTTGATTCTGCAACCACTGTGGGTAAGCCCTCTGGCTTGCCACAAAACATTTATCACATATAAAATCAAACAAAAGCTGACTATACTGCTATCCAGGAGATAACTGGTTAATATTGTTAAACTTGAGAGGTTCATTTATTTGCAAAAGCCTTGAGAACCCGAGTTATTCAAGTTTTTAGTTTTAATGAAAATAATCTTAGAATGAAGAATAATTGTTACGGGGAAAAAAATAACAACAGATAATGCTACTACTGTAAATGCAGTTTCAAGATGAAAGAACAAAGACAATACAGTCAGGAATAAGTGGATGCTGTCAATGAGGCTGGAATAAATCATATCTGAACTGTGTAACCCACAGATTTATGTTCTACAGGAACAGTTTTTCAAGACCTCGCCCTTGACGTAAGGTGCTGTTACCCAAGTTTATAGTAAGAGGAATCGTCGTCATCTCATAAACCAAACCCTCTACTTATTAATGAATGAGATATGTTCCATGTCCCAAACTCTTTATATGATCATCAACCTTTTCACATGGGATATAACTAACAAAACTTGGGATACACATGATATAATACCACACTATAAATATATAATACATTATTTTATGTTCAACCATTATAATAATCTTTGTGCTATATATGATTAGGGATGTGCGCCGCCCCACCCGTGTTTTGGTTTTGGATCTGTATCTCCTTCAAGGTTTTGGATCTGGATTTGGTTTAGCAAACGTTTTTATTTCACATTTCAAAAGAGAAATAAATTCTGTATGGATATAACAACAATGAAAGGTGAGAAATGTCGCCTCCAGAAAGATAGACAAAACCAAATAAGGTGTACAAACCATTTAGCTAGTACTGAAACAGGTTGGAGAGTGGGGGCCCAGTACGAGGAGTGGCGTAGAGGAGGTATCTGGTAGGTAGATGGGTGGGGCAGGTTAGAAAAACTAGAAAAAGTGGATAGTGTGAAGGAGGTGAAAAGAGTAGGGATGGAGGGGAGTCAAGAGCCTGCATAATGGGACAATATCATCTACCGTATAAGGAGGTTGACAGTTTATAAAGAGCCTGGCATGACGATAGCATAGGATTACCTTGGCTCCCAGTTGGTATGGTATTTGTCTACTGTATTATGTTGGAACCAAATTACAAATACAATTTCCAGAATGGGGTAATTTTTGGGGACTCCCAAAGGATGTGGATAAAAGTGCCAATTTGGCCATCTGGGAGCATGACCAATTAGGTGCGAGTTTACCAAAAATCTCACACCTGTGGGTCTTTTCCTGCAGGTGCGATATTTTTGGTATTCATTAGGGTGAGTTTTTTTATTATTTTTTTGAGTGCTCAATTTTTTTGGAGTGCCTCCAGAGCAGGTCCAATTTTTCCTAAAATCCAAATATTTAATGTAAAATTGTCGACATTTGTTCTGGAACCCTCTGGACACACCCCTCTAAAGCTGGGTACACATGTTATTTGGGTAACTACGATCTTGTTAATGATTTCCCTTGAGCTCCTGAACACTCCCGAACAAATGATATTGTGCCTACACATGGAACGATTGTACAAATGATCAAACGATATAGATGGGTCATTAAGGACTGCAAATCATTAACGATATATCATATGGCAGCAAACAACCTCACAATGCATCTTCTGTCTCCACGCTGGCTGGCACAAAATGGTGGATGGGAGTGGCCAGGAAAATTGACGACAAATCGTTCATCGTCCATCACATTGTTCATTGTGCGTACACACGATGTGTGCCAAATCGTGAAAGACAGGTCAAGTTCAGCGACCACGATCAACGACAGTGGGAGCGCGCATCGCATTGTTATCATGCCTACACATGGAACTTTTTAAATGATTTGTTGTTCCAATCGATCAAAAACTGACAAATTGTTTAAAAAAACATTCTGTGTGTGGGGGCCTTTAATGATAAATCAAGAAATTGGATGTTTCCAAATAGCTTAATTAGTCCTTCTGCAGCGCTGTCCTCCTCCCCCATCTCTTCTCCAGCATTGCAGTTAGCTTCCAAAGACAGGCCAGGCACAGGACAAGTACTAATTCTGACCCTGCACCCCACTACCCCTAACCACTGAACCCCACTACCCCTATCCTTGCACCTCCTCCCTGCACATGTTACACTACACTGCACTCCACTACCACCGCTAACCCTGCCCTCCTCCCCACACACATTACCTACACTACACCACCACTGCTATCCCTGCATCCCTACACTATCCCTAAC
Organism: Taudactylus pleione; assembly: GCA_031769625.1. NCBI lineage: Eukaryota > Metazoa > Chordata > Amphibia > Anura > Myobatrachidae > Taudactylus > Taudactylus pleione. The sequence continues at coordinate 4,605,736 of JAUIMM010000364.1, read as the reverse complement.
CCAGCCAGGAACTACATCTCCCATAAGCCAAGAAAAATCACCAGGCGCACACTATTTAAAATAATCATATCTGAATATATGTAAGTGCTGCTCCCCAATAAGTATTTCTGAATACCCAAGTATATCAATTTAAATAATCCAAATGGTGAGTGGTCTCACCAATGGGGATGCATAAAGCTATTAATCAACCATATAAAAATGTTTCAAAAGCATCAGTTTATTAAACACACAATTCTTTCATGCAAAGCAATTTCAAAAGCTCTTTTGTGTATTGAGTAAACGCAACCAATGTCACTAATAAGGATAGTAAAATCGCTGTACATTCTATAAATGATTTTTATCTCAACTTTATGAGTCACTGTTCGTAAGTATTGCTGCTGTGGCTTAGTGAACTCAGCCCTAGTGGTACATAGCAAGAGTTTCCTGGTTCAATTTCCACCCAGGATTACAAACACACAGTACTGCACAGCTTATGGTACTTGATATAGGAGATTTTTGTCTCATTAAAGGTGACACTATAGGGTAAATTTACTAAGAATTATGTTTGGGCGAGTTAGCAATCTCACACGAGTACGAGTGCCTGTACTACCCAATAGGGCCTCTTGAGATGCAACCTCCTCCACCTCACTCTCTCCCTGCCTCTCTTCTGCCCTGAACAGATTCCTTTCCCCTCCCTATACAAATGCAAAACACACAAAAAAAAGACAAACTCAACAAACCTCCTCTCCTACTACCCACACACATGCCACACACACAAAACACACTGACAGGACAAAAGAAAAAAACACAATCAAGAAAGACAGAAAAATGAGACAAACAGATATATTACAAAACATAAATAAGCACAAAACAATTTCCACATACCAACCAGCAGTCTACTCCAGTAGCCAAAAACTCTCCTACACCACTAAACACACTCCTCACTTTCCCTCTGCAACCTCCAACCAACAAAACCCTCAAAGGTTGGGCTGTTTGTAGTGTTTTTATATGCTTAGGCAGTGTGTACATGATGTCCTAAACACAACCATTCTCCTGTGTGTTTTCTAAACACAACTATTCTCCTGTGTGTTTTATATAATCACATCCATTCTCACACATGTTTTATAAACACATCCATTCTCACATGTGTTTTATAAACGCATCCATTCTCATGCATGTTTTGCCTAAAACTCACACTACAAAACAAGTATGCATACTCCATCGAAAAACATGATTTTGCAAAACTCACTTCTTGATAAATTAGCGAGTTTGGTCCGGGAAAACTCACTCGTGTTTGTGGGAACCTATTCGAGTTTAATCTCGCCCAAACACGATTCTTAGTAAATTTAGCCCTATGAACTTGAAGTTAACTTATGGCCAGATTCAGATTTGGGAATAGAGTAATATAGAGCAAGTAACTGTGCATCTTGGTAAAACCATGTAGCAATGCAAGGGGTGCAAATACATACAATTTTTTTTTGCATGCGGGGTAAACAATGGCTACTTCTGCATTTAACCCACAAATGTTGGATATATTTATTTTTATACTGCACCTTAGATTTCACTTTAAACACACTCTTCCCAAATCTAAATCTCTCAGCACATTTTATATCTGCCCCACCTGCAGTGCAGCATGGTGTTACCAAGATGCACAGTTACATGCTCATTATTACGCTATTCCATACTTGCCAACTCTCCCTCATTGTCAGGGAGACTCCCTGAAATAGTTGCAATCTCCCTGTCTCCCTGAAGAGTCTAGCAATCTCCCTGTTTGCATCTTACCCCCATTATAAAGCTGTTATATGTATATAAAAAACATCTACAGTATATACATTCAAATGGGAACATTAGTATCATTTCCCTGCACTGGTTATAAGGCACAATGATCCTTATGGCTACATGCATTTTATGAAAAGTATCAGTATGTTTTCGTCAACTAGTAGATCTTACTATTGTAACTGCTTTGGGGCTCATTTACATTTGGATGTAAGTAAATTATATGACACGCCTCTCATATGTAGCTGTACACGCCCACTTTACCACCACGCTCATAGGTGTTGCTTTCACAATCTCCCTGAAATGCTTTTTCAAAAGTAGTCAAGTATGCGGTATTCTCAAATCTGAATCAGGCCCATAATACAACGTCTTACAGATGCAAAAAATACAGAAACCATGAACATAGGGCCTGATTCCGAGTTGCACACTAATGTCCCCGCTGCTGTGTCTGTGTACGCAGCATCTATGCTAAAATATGCAAATGTTACTACCTCTGGGAGATGTATTAAGATGCCCATCTACGGCTTCACAAATCCAAGCATATGCGTAAAATGATGCAGCACCTGTGTACAAAGATGCAGCATCAGTCACAGATCATTCCATTATTATCACAGTCCTGAGTAAGCCTATGGGGTTGATGTATCAAACAATCGAGAGAGTGGAGAAGTGGACCAATGGAGAAGTTGCCCATGGCAATCGCTCAGCATGTACCTATTGTATAGTGTGTACTTGATAAATGCTTCATTAAGCCGTTTGGTTGCTATGGGCATCTTCTTCACTTGTCCACTTCTCTACTATATCACTGGTGATGTCAGTGGTGTCTCCCACAAACGGCAGGCGATCCTTCGGGAAGGCTTTGATCAAATCATGACAAAATCCCCTTTGTTTTATTTGCTGCACATACATAAATTTCCAGTATATTATTGTTAGCGCCGATAGCAAAAGTTTTTCTGTTTTGTATACATATATGGCATTAATATTGCCATGCTGCTGGTACCATGTTTGATATGGGTAAAACCGCTCGCGGCCATATTTCTTTTCTGTTTTGTTCCTTCGGGAACGCCTTCGTTTGTGTAGCCACCACCCGTGCCCGCCTCTAAAATGGGGCGAGCTGTCAAACACAATCAACAGCCGCCACGTTTTGGTGCGAGACCCGTAGCGTCGGAGCGCCTGTCGCTGGACAGGTCTCGTGCATGCGCACGCTGGAGGTGGCGCATGCGCACGTGGCAAACATCGACCTGCTTGCGAGCGCATATCGCTTGCGAGCGGGTCTGAATCAGCCCCTGAGATGCTGGAGCCATATTTCTTGCATACGGGATCGCAGTCACAGGATGTGACACATACCCAAAATGGTCACGACGCACCTGCCACTCCCATTACCTCCCAAAAATAATCCCTGACTGTCGATCACACTATGAGTAAATTGTCGCTGCGAGCGACTATGGTAATGTGCCTTGACACATGCGCTGGGCGACTTAGATGCAAAGGAGAAGCAGCCATTTTATCACCATCAGTGTTGGCGCATGTCACTAAGGACCTCATTCAGAGTCGGTCTTTGCGGCCGCACGGTCGTACGCCATCGATGTTCGCTATACTGCGCATGCGTAAAGTTCACAATGCGCGTGCGCAAACTAGCCGCTATGATCAGAAATTTCTCTCTCCTTGAACACAGCCAGGTCGGTAGTTTGAGTGACAGATGGAGGCGTTTGTGGGTGGTAACAGGGGAAGGTGCTTGAAAACGGGGGAGTGGAGATCCGAACGCAGGCGTGCCTCGTTATGCGAACGGCGTTTTATGGGAGTGCATACGGATTATGGGAGTGCATAATTAACAAAGTAGCGTCATGGCACATGTGACATGGGAGGTTTTTACACTGACATGATCGTAGAGCTTAAGAGAGGGAAGAGAGGGTATGGTCAACCTTAAGCTCTACGACCAGTTCCGATGGTTCCCGATGGTCTCGATTAATCCTTATATGCCCGGAGATGACGTACAATGCGTACGAGAAGGGGGCGTATTTTTTTGTCTTCCGACCGCTTCCTCCCCTTGGTCGGCCAACTACTGATCCGAACTTAGGGATGCAACTTGCGATCGAATCATTTGCATATCCGGCCCCTTTTTCCGTACGACCGTGTGGCCGCTTCGACCGACTCTGAATGAGGTCCTAAGTCTCTCTTCACCATTTCATTTTGGATGTCCTCTCACCACCAAAAACGTAATCTCTCAGAAAGAGTTAATAATATTCCCACAAGTAAGGAAAAGTTATCTTCCTGATATCTCTATCTCTGTTGAAAACACAACAAAGAACATTGCCCCACAAACTCGCTGCCTAAAGCTTGATACACACTAGGTACCCGCCAACCTATCTGACGATTGGTAAGTGTATGCACACTTACCAATTGTCTGGCCGATGTGCCGGACTTGACAGCTCAACTGGGCCCACCCAGTTGAGCTGTCAATTATCGCTGAGTCCCTGCAGCATGTGTATGGGAGATTAGTGGGTCGCCCGTACACACCAGAACCGATATATCTTTCAAATATAGAGACCATCCAGGTATTTTAAACTAACACACGTCTTAGTAAATGGGGAACAAATAGAGGGCCAGGGTTGAGGTGTGGATTTGCGAGGTTGAGTAGTGATCGCCAGATCAACAGAGAAAAGAGCAGAAGTATATGGAAGCAGCTTGTTCAGTGCAGAAGAAAGAGAGGATAGGGGAGAGAAGCGAGTCAAGTAGGGAAGAAAAGAAAGCAGTGTTGATAGCTTCAAGGTAATGCTTAGTGATGGTGGCTTTCGGAGGTAGAGGAGGGGAAGGAGAGAGGGATAGGTTAAAAGAGAGAAGGTGATGATCAGAGAGGGGGAATGGGGAATTGGAGTAGGCAGAGATATCACAACGGTGAGTGAATACCAGGCAAATGCCCACTCTCATGGGAGGGTGAGGAGGTCCATTGGGAGAGGCCAAATGAGAAAGTGAGGGTGAGGAGTTTGGAGGCAGAGGATTCTGTGGGGATATCAATTGGAATATTGAATTCACCTAGGATAATAATGGGAAGGTGTGAGGAGAGAAAATGAGTGAGCCAGGAGGAAAAGTTGTCAAGGAACTTGGATGGAGGGCAACGGGAACGGTAGATGACAGCTACTCTGAGATGTACTGGTTGGAAGAGGCATATAACATGAACTTCAAATGTGGAGAATGTAAGGGATTGTTCTGAGGGTATAAGTTGATATGAGTAACCAGGGGATAGAAAGACCCCAACACCACCCCCATGGCGACCCCAAGGCCGGGGGGTGTGGGAGAAGGTGAGGCCCCCATGGGAGAGAGCTGCAGGAGAAGTGGTGTCAGAGGGTAAAATCCAGGTTTTAGTAAGGGCAAGGAGATTCAGGGAGTTGGAGTTGAAAAGGTCATGGGTGTGGGCCAGTTTGTTACAGACTGATCTGGCATTCCAGACTGCACAGGATAGAGTGACAGAGTTGATAGGAGAAATGTGAATGAGATTATCAGGGTTGCTATAGTGTGGAGATGAGATTATTTTGGAAGACCGAGATGAATAGAGTGTAGGGATCATGCGGGCTCCTGTGCTAGGAAGGGAACCTGTAGGAGGTGGGCAGGGAGGGAAATTAAGGAGACGTGGATGGAGGTGACAGGAAGAGAAGTGAGGGAGGAGAGATTAGCAGTGGAGTAGTAGGATCCTGAGGGGGGTATAAAAGGATGAAAAAGGAGTAATGGGAGAAGAGGGGGAGGAAGGCAGAGAGAGAAGGGGAGATAGGAGGAGGTGGATGAGACCAGGGGAAAAGGATAGAGGTGGAATCAGGGGGCAGAACAAAAGATTAGGTAATAACTGAGTGAAGGGAGGTGTTGCCATAGATACATAACAATAATCTTAAATAAGAAAATCTCTAATCTTTAAACGCATAATTTCTGAACACAATTAAGGACCTTATTCTGAGATGTACCAGATGGGTTACGTACATATCTGATGGCGAGTGATGTGCGTATGCAGGTGCCGCACTGTGCAATCTTGTTCAGTGAGATCGCTCGCAGTGCCCCCTAAAATGCAGCATAACTGACATGCTTTGGCCATTTGGGAACGAGTAAAGGAGCATGACGACCAGTGTTTTCTAGGCATGCCAAGGCCAGTGTCTGTCTTCCATCACAGTTTTCCTAGCAAGCAAACACCGGCCGTCCAGTGGAACCAGAGCCGTAACATAAGATAGTGCCTGAAAAAGGGCCATGGCCTCATGGGGAAGGGCCAGGGAAGAGATGGGGTGGCCAGGAGATGCTTTAGATAAAAGAAGAAGAAGCTACAAGTGAGAATTATAATAAACAGGAAAATTGACAGGCCCAAACAGCGCCCCCTGCCCTGCGGTGCCCTGTGCCATGGCACTGCTCGCACTACCCTAGTTACGGCCCTGAGTGTAACCTGAGGGTTACTCAGCTGACCAATGCTCACGTAGCTGCTGTGTCTCCTGCATCCGTGCCTGAATCAGGCCCTAAGTCGGGAAGGAAATTTGATTTCAGCTATTTCATTCCAAAATCACAGTGTTTCTGGAAATTGACTCAAACTCTAATAAGGCAAACTGTAAATCATAAATGTAGCCAACAGTATTATAATATATATGCAGTTCTTATTCAGAACTCCTTTGAGATATGTATGACAGAAAGGACTCTTAGAGTAAATGACATCTTTCTGGAATGCAGAAGGATGCGTAAGTTCAGTTCTGTGGCAATGCTTAAATAACCTAAAGGCCAGTTACAGAACTGGCCAGTGTAATACAGTGTTAGAACAAGCATTGGTTTCCTGTTCTTCCAAGTGATCCTTACTTCATAGCTGGAAGTGTTTCAGCTTGTAGTGATCAGCCACTTACTCTTCTGTTTGCTTATTACGCCAGATAGGCAACTATACTTTTTTTTTCACAATTAGGTGCTGCACAGAGCATGTGTCATTCACACTCCTTATTTCACCAGACGTCTTTATAATGTCAAAGTCAGTAATGAGACACTGTGCTATTTGGCATCAAAGTAATCGCAAAGGAAATTTTTACCCAATATTCTGAGTAATAATGAGCTGGAATCTATAGACCACCACATAAAGAGGTTTAGGGTTCATGGTAAACTAATGAGGTTAAGGGCACAAAGTTTTGATGTTTTCTGCTTGGCAAAAGCTATAAAATTGTTGGTGAAAAATGCAGTGGGCTGTCTCCTTTATGTCATACAATTGTTCTAGGTGTAATCATACAGTGAACTTATAAGTCCAACTGGGAAAAGAGAATATACGTCATTAAACCAATAGTCAGGCTCAGAGCTAAAACAATATTTTAACTTCCCATTTCAGTTGTTTGCATAACATTTTGGCTGCTGCCTTTTGTTCTCTGGGTCCATTGATTCTCCAATTTTCTTTTCTTGGTGTAACCATTGTAAAAGAACCAAATATTTATACAGATTTTATTGCACTGTATAAAGATTACTTTAATAGAGCCTTCTTACACAGCATAGATGAATCTTTACATTTGAAGTGCCCAGCCTCTGAGCAAAAACCTAAACTGAGTATGAAAATCTGTTTTTGTGCTAACCTGAATCTCAGATATGCTATATATTCTATTGAGTCCCAGATCATTGGTATACTTACACTTGGGTTCCCAGAACAATGGTACACTGACACTTAGGGTCCCAGAACAATAGTACGCTGACAGCCACAGAACAACTTTAAACTAGGGATGTGCAGGCTCGGTTCTACTCGGTTCCGTTCGTTTTTTTTTACCAAATCTTATTGGGTTTCAGCTGTCACGAGTTTTGGATAGCCAATAAGATTCGGTAAAAAAACCCGAACGGAACCGAGTAGAACCGAGCCTGCACATCCCTACTTTAAACAGACACTTGTTATCTAAGAACAATGGTACACTGACACTTGGGGTACCAGAACATTGGTACATTGACACATGGGGTCCCAGAACATTGGTACACTGACAATTGAGGTCCAGGGACACTGGTATACTGATACTTGGGGTTCCAAATCAAAAGTATACTGACACTTGGAGTCCTAGAACATTTGGTATGATGACACCTGGAGTTCCAGAATAACATTATACTGCTACTTGTAGGCAACAATGGTACACTCAAACTTGGGGTCCCAGAACACTGGTTTCTGATATTCTGGGTCTCAGAAAATTGGTACCTTAACCATGGGAGGTACAGTACCAGAACAATGATGCACTGACACTTGGTGTCCTAGAATAACTTAAATTAATGCACATCTTTGAACATATAGTACTTTGACTTTCTTCCTTGTGAAAAAAGTAAGTCCTTGTTTTAGCCCATGAAATGATGGTCCATCTCTGCATAAAGCTTATTGTACCTACTGACAGTCTATAGCATAAGTGGTCCAAACTGTGTTCAGTCAACACTGACACTAACATGTTAGAAATGACACCACATCATTTAAATGTTACCGGTTTCTGATGGTTAACACAGGGATAAATCATTGAAATAGAAGTGGGGTGAGTTCCCCCATACTGCTAGGAACAAAAAAATGGGAATTCCATAATTCTTCTAGTTTGGAAGGGGGATGTGTGCATTGTGGTGCAATTAACCTATAAAGAAGATACCAGCACAAAAATTATATAGGTCTGTGATGCCTTATCTAGGCATCTGTAAGCAGTCCTGAGATAGGACAGATATTGCCAGGAATATCTTTTGATTACTCTTACAGCTTTTTCAGCACTGCCTGCATGAAATGGTTGCTTTAATATGACTTGAATCTTGCAATAATTCTAGTGCTCAAAATAGATAGCAAATATAACAGAGTACACACACACATATGATAAATGCAAAAGCAAACAGGTGGAAATGGCGCAACTAAATAGTGCAGTGTCTAAGACCCCCACTTGATTTTACCAGGAATCCCTGCTCAGTGTAGTTGGTTCCCACGGTGAAAGCAACAGAGTACTGTTGTCGAGGCAAAAGAGTTTAAACAGCGCTGGAAGAAAACTATACTGGAGAGTATAGTTCTGGAGTAGGAGCACCTATGTTGAACACAATTGCTACTAAGGCACTGGAGAAGTGCACTGAACAGCTTTTTATAGTGCCTGGCTTATGGGTGATTCCCAGCATGAGCCATCGGTGCTGGAGGTTAGTGGTAACACCTGAGAGAGGTGTTATGTCATCTCTAAGAGAAGAGGAGGCAGGATATCTGCGCACTGAGAATGGGTATGGTTGTGGCGAGCTGCAGTAAGTGGCTCAGCTTAACCTTAATCTAGGCTAGGGAGGTGGTCTCATGTGAACTGGTATATAAACTGTGAGAGTTGGTATGTTTATGAAAAAAGAGGGGTTTTAATGCAAAAAACAGGGGGCATACACAATACATATATAAGTCACTAATTGTAACAAAGACAAATAATTAAGTAGAGAAGGTGATAAAGTATAAGTCACTGATTATAACAAATACAGATAAATAAGTAGAGAAGGTGATAAACATTAATCGATTGTCATGGTCAATTAGAATGAACATGTAAAGGAGATCATAAATAAATAAGATAAACTGCTGTGTTTGCAGATGGCTGAATATCAGAGCTCAGAATGGGTCCAAGTGATATCGTTAGTGAAGTGAGGGTTCTGGACAAATAAGTCTTTAGAAATAGGGTTGTAGCAGCGTCCCGCTTGTTATATGGTACAGTATGTTGAAGCGCTAGATGAGGTGCCCGGGTGAAGCTTCCTGAGGAAGGGAGTACAGAGAGATCGGCAGCCAGGGGGTTAACTCTGAGCGGTTGCTGCTAACTCCTGTGCAGGTACCGGCGGGGCGCCTGTTCCCAGGCGTCCACCGGAGCCGCAGTCCGAGTCAGCTGCTACTGTGGTGTGGGGGATGCTATAGTCAGGCTCTTGGTAGCCAGTAACCACTCACCCCTGCCACACCAGAGACTTACCTTCCTCGGTATCGCCGCTGTCCGCTCCTTCCTCTTGCCGGCTGTGCTGGTATGCGGTGCTTGTCTCCCTTCGTTCTGCCTGGTCTCCTGGTCTGGTCACATGTCAGGCCCTTCTCCTCTGTGTGTTTCTCCTCCGCTTCCGGGTATGGTCATGTGGGGGTTGTCTGAGTCACGGCTTGTTCAGTTTAGCAAATACAGCAGTAGTTCTCATAAAGATCTCCAAATAGAGAATACTTGTAATGGTCTTATTGTTGATTTTTTGTCCTCCAACGCGTTTCAGCCCAATGGCATTTTTCAAGGAGTTGTCTGTCAATGTAGGGGTATGTTCCCTACAGAATAAAATAGGAAGGATCTTCTGATTGGATTGGTCTCATGTGGATCAAGCATGTCCTGATTGGTCCATAAGCTAACTACAATTGTGTCATTAGAACAAGATGATACAGGCGGTTAGATGTTAAGCTGGATGTAATTAGTATATCTCTGGTTGCAGGTATAAATGGCTAAGTGAATAGCCAAGTCCATTAGTTGTTCAGCAAAATGTGTAAATAAATAAATAAAGAGTAACTCATATTTATGATAGGATAATTAATTCATACTAAAAAGATAGTGCTAATAGACATATAGAAATTGATACAGAATGAATAGAAATGAATATATAAAATTGGAGTAATATGAGTAAAAATTAAAATGGAAAAATCTTGAAACATAATAACGACTGGAAACTGATTTTCCATCCATATGTTGCTGTTCACATAAGTGTTCATATTTATGATATAAATAATGCTTCTATATGCCTATTACATTGAGCGCCAATATAGGCATATATAGAACTGAGAATATATACATGTATATAGACGTACATGTATATAGCATATAAACATGTGTATGTACAACAGCCTAAATCTATATACACACATGGTGGCATAGAAGTCACACTCCTGCGGAATGAAGTCACACTCCTATGTTGTGTATTGATATTGGCAAAACTCATGTTTTGGTCCTATATCTCATAAGAGTGGAGGATGTTATGTGTAAAGATCATAATGATCATAGTGGATCCTGGTAAAAGGCATGGCGTTATAGTGGATCTCATTTCACTTATTACATATTATTGATTTTATTTCGTTATCCATGTTGTGTCCTTGTGCGAATGTGTTAAGTTCGTACATCCATTTAAGTTCCCTTGTATTAATTTTATGTTCATAATTACCTCCTCTCCAATTGGGTATGACTTCTTCGATTCCTAGGAATCTGAGTTTTCTGGGGTCGTTATTGTGACAGAGTTTGAAATGGTTCGAGAGATTATGATGTTTATCACCTTCTCTACTTATTTATCTGTATTTGTTATAATCAGTGACTTATACTTTATCACCTTCTCTACTTAATTATTTGTCTTTGTTACAATTAGTGACTTATATATGTATTGTGTATGCCCCCTGTTTTTTGCATTAAAACCCCTCTTTTTTCATAAACATACCGACTCTCACGGTTTATATACCAGTTCACATGAGACCACCTCCCTAGCCTAGATTAAGGTTAAGCTGAGTGCAGTACGTAAATCTATTTATCCATTTGCCTATTTACAGTGTCAGCTGTACCACTAACTGCAGCTCGCCACAACCATACCCATTCTCAGTGCGCAGATATCCTGTCTCCTCTTCTCTTAAAACGTATTTACTGACTTTGGATCTGCAGCAAGAGGCCACAGATGGGACTACTTGACATAAGGTCAAGCAGATTAGATAGGGCTAACACTGTTTTTTCAGACATTAATAAACATATTCCACCAAAACATAACAGCAATATTTTTTGTGACACGTTTCTTAAACTTGAAAAACTCATCACTAAGGAAACACGCATTTGGTGGTATACCCACACATTACAATGGTATTTAAACAATAAGACAATACCAAAAGGATTACGTATAAAGAAAATACCAACACATAATCAAGACAACACAGAGTTTATGAACAATTGGAACAATATTTTGGCAGATTGTTCCTACAAATTAATCCAATTACTGATAGACACACATTTACAAGAACTCCAATCTTTAGATCAGGAGATAAAGACAGCAGATCAACTATTAGATCCATATAAAGATGATAGTGAATTCATCACCTTGTCCAACCTAACAGCCAATAGAGTTAATAAGAATGAAGAGCATTTGATTGCTATTAAAAAAAGGTAAAATACTGAGAGACAAATACGGTCTCAAAAGACATTTGTCAGGTCAATTATCAAAATATAAGAAGCAGGTATCCAAACAAAAGAGTCGGATTAACAAAATTAAATCAACTCCTAACAAACCAGATCGTTCTATCCATACCAACACACCTGTATATCGCAGATTAAACCTAACATATCAACAATACATGTCCAGAATACACAATATACGAACCCATATAAAACCCAAAACAACCGTCCATCCAATCCAAAATAAGAAATTTTCCATTGGGGAAACCTGCGACAGCTCAGATTCAGAGATATTGTTTTCAATACATGAAGTAGATGATGATTCAGATTACGAACAACTAGCTAGACTCTCAATAGACCAAGATTGAAACAGTATCAACACCAATATGAACATCTCAACTACTACACAACCAAACACTGACACTTTGACATCAAAAGCCACCAACTCACAAGGATGTGTTTCCTTACCAGAAGTAGAAGTCATCAACTCACAAGAAGTTGTTTCCCTACCAGGGTTTTTTTTAGAGGAACTTCTATAGAAAACCCCCTTCACAACGAACAACACGAATCAATACATAGGAAAAAGAAAACTGGACATACAAGAAGGGGATGTAGGGGGGAGAAAAAAGCAAGGGTTCAATACAAACCACACCTCCCGCATCAGGACAAGGAATATTCAATCTGAGTAATACTATATTATCCAATGATTGCATTAAAATACTAGACAAAGGCTTAAAGTTTGCCCCGAGCAACAACATGAATAAATTCCAGACGTATGTTGACTTACATAAGTTTACTAGGAAGATCACACTTAAAAAATACTTTGCAATGACAACACCCAGTGCAATCAGAAATGCTAATATGGATTTCCCCAAGAAATTAACAGAATTAAAACCACCAAGTACTTTTTATCCCAGCTATATGAAAGGGACACATATAGAGACTTTCACGAAATTAGTAGAAAAAGACATCAATAAGATCACCATCCACAATACCAAACATAATAATCTAATGAAAAAAGAGCGCAAAACGTTACAAGATTTGCAGGACACCCATTCGATTATTATAAAACCAGCAGACAAGGGGGGTGGCATTGTTGTTCTCAACAAATCAGATTATTTGGAAGAGGCACACAGGATTCTAGGTGACAATACAACCTATCAGACCCTAAGTCTAGACCCCACAGACAGATTCAAAAAGGAACTTGCTGACCATCTACAGACAGGTAGCTCAACTGGAGTATTGAGTATTCAGGAGCGTAAATTTATAGAAACACCTCATCCCATAATTTCGGTATTTTACTACATCCCAAAAATGCATAAAAACCCACTTAGACCTCCAGGGAGACTGATCATATTGGGTATAGGATCTCTAACTTCTAACCTATCGGAATATTTAGACAATATATTACAACCATATGTTTGCAGACAAACAGCATATCTAAAAGATACCACTCAATTTCTGAACATTCTCAAAGATATTCAATGGGAAGAAGGGTTATGGCTTGTGACGACAGATATTACTTCATTATATATTATATTATATAATTGACCATCAACAAGGTATTTCCAGCATTAGATACCATTTAGATCAAGATAATTCTCTGACAGACACACAATGAGATTTCATTATCAACAGTATTCATTTCATACTTAAACATAATTACGTATGGTTCGACAACCTTTTCTACTTACAAACGACAGGGACAGCGATGGGTACGAGATTTGCCCCAAGTTACGCCAACTTATTCATGAGTTGGTGGGAAGACCTCAACATTTGGGGTCGACCAGATCTTGGGGCAAATCTCGTACTCTGGAAACGATACATCGATGATGTGTTCATTATTTGGCGAGGAGATGAGCAATCATTGCTCGATTTCCTAACCTCAATTAACCACAATGACAATCACCTATGCTTCACTTCCAACTATAGTAAGACACAGGTCACATTTCTAGATCTCAACATCTTCATAGAAAAAGGAATTGTACACACAAATACATTCAGAAAAACAGTGGATGTTAATAGTTTCATCTAGTCTAGCAGCTGGCACCATCCACGCTGGCTAGAAACGATACCAAAGGGACAGTTCCTCAGATTAAGGAGGAATTGTTCTAAACTACAAGACTTCCAGATACAAGGACAGGAATTATCTACTCAATTTTTGGAAAAACAATATGACAAACATAAAGTAGAACAAGCATTTAAGGAAGTAGAACAATTAGAAAGGAACGAACTACTTGAGTACAAACAGAAGGATAACCAGAATGACACAGATACCCCATTGTTCATTACACAATATTCTAGACAAGCGAAACAAATACAAGAAATCATAAAGAAACGATGGCCAATCCTACTTGGGGATGACAACCTTGCAGACATTTTACCATCAAAACCTAAAATTGTGTACAGGGAAAGCACCTGATTTAAAATACAAACTTGTACACAACCATATTCCACTGAGACAACTTATACAAACCACCATTGGCAATAACACACCCAAAGTAGGGTTCTTCTACTGTGGTGGATGCATAGGATGCAAGAATATGGGACAAAGAACAACAAAACCTACTACCACATTCAAATCTAGTAGCACCGGAAAGGAATACCCAATAACTAAAAGAATCACATGCCACAGCAAAGGGGTAATATACCTAGTAGAGTGTGGATGCGGTAAGCAATACATTGGGAGGACTACAAGATCACTGAGAACACGGATAAATGAACATATTAGAAATATCAGAAAAGAGGGTGTGGATCATAATCTCTCGAACCATTTCAAACTCTGTCACAATAACGACCCCAGAACACTCAGATTCCTAGGAATCAAAGAAGTCATACCCAATTGGAGAGGGGGTAATTATGAACATAAAATTAATACAAGGGAACTTAAATGGATGTACGAACTTAACACATTCGCACCACAAGGACACAACATGGATAACGAAATAAAATCAATAATATGTAATAAGTGAAATGAGATCCACTATAACTCCATGCCTTTTACCAGGATCCACTATGATCATTATGATCTTTACACATAACATCCTCCACTCTTATGAGATATAGGACCAAAACATGAGTTTTACCAATATCAATACAAAACATAGGAGTGTGACTTCATTCCGCAGGAGTGTGACTCCTATGCCACCATGTGTGTATATAGATTTATGCTGTTGTACATACACATGTTTATATGCTATATACATGTACGTCTATATACATGTATATATTCTCAGTTCTATATATGTCTATATTGGCGCTCAATGTAATAGGCATATAGAAGCATTATTTATATCATAAATATGAACACTTATGTGAACAGCAACATATGTATGGAAAATCAGTTTCCAGTCGTTATTGTGTTTCAAGATTTTTCCATTTTAATTTTTACTCATATTACTCCAATTTTATATATTCATTTCTATTCATTCTGTATCAATTTCTATATGTCTATTAGCACTATCTTTTTAGTATGAATTAATTATCCTATCATAAATATGAGTTACTCTTTATTTATTTATTTACACATTTTGCTGAACAACTAATGGACTTGGCTATTCACTTAGCCATTTATACCTGTAACCAGAGATATACTTATTACATCCAGCTTAACATCTAACCGCCTGTATCATCTTGTTCTAATGACACAATTGTAGTTAGCTTATGGACCAATCAGGACATGCTTGATCCACATGAGACCAATCCAATCAGAAGATCCTTCCTATATTATGTTGTAGGGAACATACCCCTACATTGACAGACAACTCCTTGAAAAAGGCCATTGGGCTGAAACGCGTTGGAGGACAAAAAATCAACCATAAGACCATTACAAGTATTCTCTATTTGGCGATCTTTATGAGAACTACTGCTGTATTTGCTAAACTGAACAAGCCATGACTCAGACAACCCCCACATGACCATACCCGGAAGCGGAGGAGAAACACACAGAGGAGAAGGGCCTGATACGTGACCAGACCAGGAGACCAGGCAGAACAAATGGAGACAAGCACCGCATACCAGCACAGCCGGCAAGAGGAAGGAGCGGACAGCGGCGATACCGAGGAAGGTAAGTCTCTGGTGTGGCAGGGCTGTGTGGTTACTGGCTACCCAGAGCCTGACTAAAGCACCCCCCACACCACGGTAGCAGCTGACCCGGACTGCGGCTCCGGCGGACGCCTGGGGCAAGGCGCCCCGCCGGCACCTGCACGGGAGTTAGCAGCAACCGCTCAGAGTTAACCCCCTGGCTGCCGATCTCTCCGTACTCCCTTCCTCAGGAAGCTTCACCCGGGCACCTCATCTAGCACTTCAACATACTGTACTATATAACAAGCGGGACGCTGCTACAACCCTATTTCTAAAGACTTATTTGTCCAGAGCCCTCACTTCACTAACGATATCACTTGGACCCATTCTGAGCTCTGATATTCAGCCATATGCAAACACAGCAGTTTATCTTATTTATTTATGATCTCCTTTACATGTTCATTTTAATTGACCATGACAATCGATTAATGTTTATCACCTTCTCTACTTATTTATCTGTATTTGTTATAATCAGTGACTTATACTTTATCACCTTCTCTACTTAATTATTTGTCTTTGTTACAATTAGTGACTTATATATGTATTGTGTATGCCCCCTGTTTTTTGCATTAAAACCCCTCTTTTTTCATAAACATACCGACTCTCACGGTTTATATACCAGTTCACATGAGACCACCTCCCTAGCCTAGATTAAGGTTAAACTGAGCGCAATACGTAAATCTATTTATCCTTATGTCATCTCTAGTCTGAGGTTGAGCCCAGCTGAGTTCTGATAAGGATTCCAGTTGGGAAAGTCAGCTGTCAGTGGCCAGCTAAGTGTTGGAGACAGGCCAGTTGTATTCATGATTGCTGGTACTGACAGGGATTAACAACCAAGGTATTATTTGCTGACTTTCCCTGCAGAGTTCACAAATCTCCTTAATTTTGTCAGCATAACAGTCATACATGTAAGCCATTGTAGAGCATACTTTATTAACTATTTCCATCACCCTCTTGTAGGAGCACTAAAGGGCTTCCATTTTAGCAGAATGTACATTAATGGAATTTTAACAGAAGTGCTTTATAGTGGGCACTTGATGAGTGAAAGTTCACCTTGGGAGTAGAGACATGAAAAGACATGGGGGTAAATTTACTAAAGGTCGATTTGCAGCTCGATTTGAGGAGTGATTTAGCACTTCTCAAATCGACTCAAATCGCATGCAGTGAAAACCGTTTTTTCACTGCATTTACTTTTAGTCGATTTGTTTTGCGATTTGCAAAACAATTTCGATTTTGGTTTTGAAGAGTGATTTGCTGTTCGATTTGGCAAGTTCATGTCCAAATTGAACGGCAAATCACCCTTTAAATCACTCTTCAAATCCCCGACACAACAAACTGCTTCATGGTTTCACTTTCAGCATGAGCAGTTCGTTGTAACACAGACACATGCAGACATCAGTGAGATGCCTGCATGCATCTGGCTGAAAAAAGTGTCTAAATAAACGTGAGGTCACCCCCCAAAACACAACGGCTTCATCCTTTGAAGCTCCGTGTCTGTGCGTTCATTGGCTGAGAGAGGTCAGGCCCCGCCTCTCAGCCACTGAACAGCTCCCTCCATTGAAGTCAATGGTGGGAGTTGCAGGATAAACTTTAGTAACCCTGCGGCTCCCACCATTGAGTACAATGGAGGAGCCGTTCATTGGCTGAGAGGCGGGGCCTGACCTCTCTCAGCCAATGAACGCACAGACACAGAGCTTCAAAGGATGAAGCCGTCTCTGTGCTTCATACGGGAAGGAGTAATCAGTCTGGTTAGACTGATTACTTCTTAATGTGAGGGTACGGTTTTATCGTTTTATTCTTTTAACCCATGGATGCCTACTGGAGAAGGGGACCACTGGAGGTAAGATAGGTGAGTATTGTGTGAGTGTGTGTATGTATGTATGCATTAAAGTTATACTTTGTAAGGTGTGTGTGTTCCTTGGGACATTTCTTTACAGGTGAACTACAAGTCCCAGTGGGCCCTTAATGCCCCGCATGCTGGTACTTGTTGTTCTCCAAGTACCAGCATGCAGGGGAGGCTTTCTGGGACCTACAGTTCTACTGGAAAGACAATGTTTATTTATATCTATTTTTACACCACACTGTCACAATCAACCCGCCACCCACCGCCAATGCATGGCGGGGATAGCTCCGGGCTATCAGCCCAGGCTAGGGGTGCCCTGGAGAGGGAGACCCCTTTTTTTGAAGGGGTCTCCAACTCCTCAGGGATCCCTGGCCTGGGTTGACTAACGGTCAAGGCTGATGCTCCAGCTGGAGGGCCCGGTGATAGGGCTCCCCTGGCTGTGGCATCAGCCCCCTGTTAGAAAGGGTCCAGAGCTGGTTCTGGATCTTACAGGGAGACCCTATGCAATTTTTTCCCTTTAAATCCAGAACCAGCTCTGCTTTCCATAGCCCTGTGCTGGTTGTACTAAGTACAGGGAGACCCTATGTAATTTTTTCCCTGTACTTAGTCAACCAGAACAGGGTTGGCAAAGTTCGGGGCTGGCTGTGTTTTGGGGGGTGACCTCACATCAATTTTTTTCTTAATTTAACTCTTTAATTGCTTTTTACAGTGAGATACATGCAGGCATCTCACTGATGTCTGCATGAATCTGTGTGAATCCGACCTGCTCATGCTCAAATCGAAAGCATGAAGCAGGTCTAATGTATTGGGGATTTGAAGTTCGAGTTGAAGTCCGATTTCAAATCAAATGATAGTAAATAAGGGTTTTGTGTGTTGGACAAGTAAAAGTACCAATGTTCTTCCGATGGTCAATTTGAGGGCGATTTGAGTCCAAAGTCGATTTGAAGTCTGATTTTACATGCGATTTGGCCTTAAGTAAATACTCAAAACCAAAATCGAATCAAAATCGAATGAAAATTGCACCTCAAATCACTCAAAATTCCAAATCGACCTTTTAAATTTACCACTAAGCATTTACTCACAAACTCAAGTACTGTCCCAGAACTGTAAGAGTACAGAGCAGAACCTGTCACCATCATCTCATCTATGAAGGGGGAGAAACAAGGCCAAATCAAAACAACTGGGCAGGAGTTACATAAACCTAAATAAATTTCATGTAGTTATAGCAATCTATATCAGATACTGCTTTATCTGGAGTGCGTCCACCAGGGAGGCATCTGATTGGCTCAAAATTTATTCTGCAGCAGGACAACAACCCTAAACATACAGCCAATATCATATCAAGAACAATCTTCAGCGTAGAGGAGTCCTGGAAGTGATGATATGACCCCCACAGAGCCCTGATCTCAAAACCATCTAGTCTGTCTGGTATTACATGAAGAAGCAGAATGATTTGAGCAAGGCTACAGCCACAGAAGATCTGTGGTTAGTTCTCCAAGATGTTTGGAACAACCTCCCTGCTGAGTTCCTTCAAAAACTGTGTGCAAGTGTACCTAGAAGAATTGATGCTGTTTTGAAGGCAAAGGGTGGTCACACCAAATATTGATTTCAAATAGATTTCTCTTCTGTTCATTCACTTTGCATTTTGTTAACTGATAGAAATAAACTATTAACACTTCTATTTTTGAAAGCATTCTTACTTTGCAGCATTTTTTTCATACATGCCTAAAACTTTTGCACAATACTGTATATATATATATATATATATATATATATATATATAGCAACAAGACAAGGAGGCACTCATATTGCAGTGTTCTCCCCAGAAAATGTTTCCCTCTGGGTGGCAACAAGAAGTTGCCAGGTGGGGGCCTTCGCAATAATAAAATGTTTTAAACCCTGACCTTATAATGATTTAAAGTTGAAATAACATTTTATCCAGTATATTAATTCTCCTCTTATCTTATTAGAAGCCCAGTCATCTGATTATGAAAAAGCTGCAAAGTCTGTAGGATCTGGTCCTTTTCATACAGCTCCCAGATACTGTCCCCACTTGCAGGCTCCCAAAGTGCCGGGTGGTGCACAGCCTGGGGAAAACACTGTAATGGAGTATGTACCAAAACCAATTATTGGATATTGAATAAATATTAAGCATACATATGTTTTTAAACTCTTGCTGGTCTGTATGTATAACCACTTGGGGTTAACAGACAGGGGTGCCGAGAGATGGAGGACCAGGTACAAAATACCCTGGCTTGATGGAGAGGCCCGGTGGGGGCCTGGGTCCGTCCCCCTCTCCCTTAATTTGTCAGTAGTTGACAGTGTCACTCCTCAACCCAGGGCATGCTTCGCGGTGCAGCAAAATCTATTTTTTTAACCTTTTTATTAAAGAGGCGTGGCCACGCCTACTGTCATTAGGCCATACCCCCAAAAGTAACTGGTGCCCAGCAAGCCTCACTACAGCCCTAGTAACAGAATAAAAGTTATCTCCTAGGGCACCTTTTAATCCACTCTTGTGGTCTTTAGATCTAGAACAGCCCAGCACCAAACAAACAGATAGGGCTCTCAGTGTAGTAGTGTAGTATTTATAAACTTTTTAAATATATAGTAAAAGTATTTACAGTATCAGTATTAGATAAAGAGCATTTCAGTCAAATGTAAGTCACCCACCTTCCAGGGAAGGGAATGTTCAATAACTGCAACTCCTCTTGGAATCGATGGATGCTCCCTATAGGCAGAAATCCTTCATAATGTGGTAGTGACTTTACATGAAGAACATGAACATGCAACACGTTTTGTTTGAACCAAACTTCCTCATATCAAATGCATTGGAGGTTCCTCTTCTTCATCAATTATGCCCAGGTGTCCTAGTCCAGGAGCAAGTAAGCATAAGAGGGAGATGAGCAGATACACAGAGGGAGAGGAAAGCAGAGTTGTGAAATGTAGAGGCTGGGAGGAGGAGTGGTAGAGATGAGTCTTTAAGACATGTTTAAAAGCTGGGAATCTGGATGACAAAAGGAAGGCATTCCAGAGGTTGGGAGCAGCATGAGAGAAAGCTGGGAGTGGGAAGAGGTGATCAGAGAAGAGGGGAGGTGGTAGAGCAAAGTGCATGTATCAGAATCAGGCTGGAGATGGAGGCGAAGAGTGGTTGAGGGCTTTGAAGGTGATTGAGAGTAGTTCTGAGTAGGACAGGGATACGAGAGGATGCAAAGGTAGAGGTCAGGGGAAGAGAGGTAAATTCGGGTGTCATACAGATGCTACTAAAGGCAGAAAGAGCTGTGGGAAGATATATAAAAGGAGAAGAATAGGGGACCAAGGACAGAACCTTAAGGGACACCAACAGGAAGGGAAGAAGATGCAAAACAGGTAGCTAGGAGGCTGTATTACAAGTATGAAGCGAACCACAATGTGCTGTGTCATGGAGGCCAATGGAGCAGAGGGTAAGTAGGAGAAGGGGGTGATCAACAGTATCAAATGTCACCATGAGGTCGAGGAGGAGACACTGAAAGCCAGATTGGATTTGGAAATTATAATCTTATTTCAGTTCTTTTTCCTAGTTTTGGAGAAGATCCCATTGAAGAGATACTACACAGCTCAGCATATTTTATCTAGTAAAACAGATTTATTTTTTCAGCATACAATGTCTTCCAAACATGTGTTTTGTTGTCTAATGTCTAATCTAGTACTGGCAGAAGAATCTTTTGCTCATCTGAAGAAATTTTAGGAGCAAAGTTGGAACTGTGGTAGGGAATATTATGCTTTGCGCTGCGTTGGCGCTGTGGTATTCAGTTTCAGCTGTACCAGGCAAACAAGCCGCCTGTATAAGAGAGACACTTTAAAGGAACTAGTAAACCTCAAAGGCTGGGAAGCTCACTCGAGCATTGCTAATTTTCTCACCACAAACCCTTTCTCTCCAGTGCACTCTCTCCCTCAGACATGACCTCCTTATGGGCACCAGATGTCTACAGGGAGGCCTATTGGTGTCAATAGCTGTGTGCCTTCCTGGGATTTCCCTTGTGCAGAGCAGCTTGCCAGGTAACTACTGATGAAGTCATCATGTGATGGCTAATAACAAGTAAGCTTGCATTGCAGTGTCTTTTTCTAAACCACTGTACAGTACACTATGCAAACATTTAATGTTCATGTGACAAGATTCCTATTAACTTGTAAATTTAGATCGCTGTCATTAACACAGTGCTGACAAATGCATTAGCAGCTAGACTCCTTAGTAATCCTAGTACAGTAATTATTGCTTTCTATATTTCTTCCACATTCTGTAAGCATATTTGCACCCCTTTATATTAAAGATGAGGAAAATGTTCAAAACTGTTCCATAAAAAAACATATGCTGCGTTGTCTATTTGGCTACAGAATATGTCAGACGGACGTTTATTCCACCCAAATTTGAAACCACACTACACAGCAGAATGAAATGACACTGCCATTGTTCCAGCTTTATTTATATACTGTACATACTGTATATAGTGATGTGAAGGATTTACAAATACAGTGCAGAATGGCTCTTCTGTAAAATTATGATGCACCTGGAAGATTGTATTACTGCATACTTGCCGACTCTCACGCAATGGCCAGGAGGCCCCCGAAAATCAGCAAGCCTCTCGGACGGGCCGCCACTCCCCGCACCCCCCACTTTCCTGTCGAAAGTGGGCGCTCTAGCGGGGTCCAATAAAGCTATTCACGCTGAATAGCATCATCGTAGGCCCACCCCTGCTATACTATGCTGGAAATCTCAGCATTTTATAGGGGGACAGGGCTGCGATAATGCGATAGTGTCGTCATGCCCCTGCACTCCCCACCATTACCTCCGCCACGGCCCCTGCAGGGCCGACCTGGCTGCCCCCTCCTGGAGGGGGGCTCAAAATGTCAGCAAGCCTGTATTACTGACTTTTGGAACTTGACACTTTTGCTTTTTACAACAAGTTTCAATTTACACAATATATTGCTTCCCCTATTTTTACTTTATATGAGCTGCAGATAACAATTTAGTAATCAATCATATGGTATTCTATGCCCTGAAACAATTGTAAAATAGCAGTAATTTCATACCATAATGAGTTGTAGTGTGAATCCCCGACTATATATCTACAGTATGAGACATTTAAAAGTGCAGGTCCTCTTGTGTTTGTTTAGGCAAGGCTCTCTAAAGGCCGGTACACACTAGATGATGTCTAGTGTGTATGTGTACCCCCTTGTAAGCGACTGCACCCGGCGGTGTGTGCAACACACTTGCCAATGCCGGCAACATTCAGCAGCATGGCCTTCTCTAGTGATGCCACCCATCGGACCTGTATGCTGGTCTGACGGGCGATGACGATGCGCGGGAGCGTGCATCGTCAGTGACATTCAGGGTAGAAACTTGACGATGTGCCCGATATGTCGGATCGGACGACATATTGTCTAGTGTGTACCCGGCTTAAGGGGCAGATTCATTTACTGCCAGTGTTTACTATGTGGGTAAAGCTCCGGATTTAACATCCAGAGCTATTCAATAACTAGTCACTTTCCCTGCGCGGTAAGCCAGCGGGAAATGTGCGTTAACCCATAGATTCAGGGTTAAGTCTCAGAGTGTCCATGTAATGTAGATTTATTGTTCACATCTCTTGAGGGTGCGAGAACAAAATCTGTGGTACGTATACCGCCTGGGGCTTAACATGTGGGACTGCGAGCTTTAATTGAATAGCTGAGGGCTGGCAATTAGTGGGTAATTGGATCTGCCCCTTAGGGCCTGATTCAGAGCTGAACGTAAAAAACGGCTGCAATTAGGTACGCTTTGGGTGCTCATAAATAAATGTGCATATCTGCCGTATTTAGAGTTGGCTACATGTATACACTCACGCCAGCACCATCCATTTCTGTCTGCTGTAATCGGATGGATGTCTGCATATGCGCAAATCTGAGTAGCCTGCAATTCCTCCTACTCACCCACAACACATTTATCTTATGTGCGGACGCCCAGTTGCTGCTCGCTTCTACCCACTCCTCCGCAAGTAGAGATACAACTCAGATCTATACAGCTGAGATCCATACAACACTGGTTTGCCCGTAACTCCTCTAAATTGCATATGGAGGCTCTGATGCATGAGCAATATGCTAAAAATGGGCTCTAAGGGCCTGATACAGATCCACACACAAATACTGATGTTTACACAGATTGAGTGATTGTTAGTGATTGTTTTGTGATCACGCACGACGGGGTAATGGGGTTAGTTAGAATAATGCAGGCGTGTCTGACCATTTAAACAGTGTTTTCAGAGCGTGCATAAATTATCCAGTGTGGTCCTTGCTCACAGCAGGAGAGCCCTCTGCATGTCTGGAGACTCCCTGTGTCTCCTTAGCCTTACTCAGAAGGCTGATGGCCGCCGGATCTGCGTTCGATTTTCTAGTTTTGTGCATAAGTGGCGGATGTGAGATGCTTTCAGTGGGCTTCTCAGCCCTGGACAGTGAGTGCAGGGGCGCCGAGAGGGGGGGAGCGGGTACAGATTACCGGGGCCCGGACTTCCTAAGGGGCCCGGCGGGGGCCTGGGTAGGGCGCCGCTCCCCCTCCCTCAGAGCAGCCCAGCACACAGCGTGTGCTTAGCTGCAGTGGAGACTGCTGTGGCTGCTGAGCAGCAGCCACAGCAGTCTCCTATGCCTGTGGGGGGAGCGATCACACTGGTCGCGCCCCCCCTGGCTTTGAGCAGGGCTGAGGGGGCCCAGAGCACCCCCCTCCCCAGCGCGCAGCGCCGCTTCGTGGCGCTGCAAATCTTTTTTTTTTTTTTTCGGGAAGGGGGCATGGCCACGCCGTCCGCGATTAGGCCACGCCCCCTATTACCCGGGCCCGCCGCGGCTCTCAGCGGGCCTGGGCGAGCGTGCCATTAGCATATTTTCCCAAATGCGTTCCATGAGAAATCGCAGCTGTGATGGCATTGGCGTGTAGATCTGAATCAGGCCCCAAGTGTATTGTGAGACAGATAAGTCTTTATAATTGTTTTTGTCATAAGTTTATCATTATATGTTTGGCACATGTAAAAGTATAGATTATTAATGAAAAAGGTCATTTAGAAATCTGATCAACCAAATCTTCTCATTTTGATTAGCCAGTACTTGAATACTATTGTTTCACTCTGTGTAGTCAGATTAAACAATATTATGGGTCTATTCATAAAGATATGCGGTGGTGAATTGTTACTTATTACTAAAGATCGCATCAGTTCGATGCGATCTATAGCTTAGATATGGAGCAATTCACGTATACTCACCTATCCAGTGATGCAATCCGGTATCCAGGGGTCCAGCCATGCAGTCTTGTTCTCTGGTCCCCTGCTTTCGTTACGGCTGTCCCCTTCTGTGCATGCGCCGGCTGACTGCAGTGCTAGTGCTACTGCATAGTGCAAGAAAGTGCGAGATGGGGAGCAGGCGGGCAGTGCAAAGGGGGAGCTGGAGGCAGCGGGCATTGTGAGGGGGGGAGCGGACAATGCGAGAGGGGAGTGGTGGGCCGTAGGCACTGTAGAGATGAGCGGTTCGGTTTTACCGCTCATCTCTAGTTAACAGGTGGTGACCTTGCATATGCATATGTCGGGTAACACCTGACATAGCGGCGGCAGCGGGGGTGGGGGGGGACCGGCAGTTAATAGGTGGTGACCCGGCATATGTATATGTCAGGTCACCTTACTATAGCAGCGGCAGGGGTAGGGCAAAGGAAGGGGGCACTGTGGCAGCAGGCTGCCAGGAGGAGGTGACTCGGCCCTGGGATCCTCTGATTGGCTGCTATAGCAGCAGGGGGTGGGGAGAGCAGGGAGAAGGCAGGGAGACAGCTGTTGGGCTGGACATCGGAAGCCCACCATCAAATGATGGCTGGGCTTCCACCATCAAATTTTCGATGCGATGGTAAGTAACCGTCACATCAAAAGTATTAGATGTAAAAACCTATTAATTTGATATTGGCATGCGCAATAGCACACAATTCACAAAGACAGAAAAAAGAAGAAGAATATTTTTATTGTTTGTGTAGCACACTTTGAGGGTGTCACCACCCTTTAACAGACAGACGCACGCTTGTCGCTGCTGCTTTAAGGATGCAGGTGTGGCTACAGCCCACACATTTCACAAAGACCGAAAAAAAAAGAACAATATTTTAATTGTTTGTGTAGCACACTTTGAGGGTGTCACCACCCTTTAACAGACAGACGCACGCTTGTCGCTGCTGCTTTAAGGATGCAGGTGCGGCTACAGCCCACACAATTCACAAAGACAGAAAAAAGAAGAATATTTTTATTGTTTGTGTAGCACACTTTGAGGGTGTCACCACCCTTTAACAGACAGACGCACGCTTGTCGCTGCTGCTTTGAGGATGCAAGTGCGGCTACATCGCACACAAGTCACAAACACATTAAAAAAACAGTTTTTTATTTTTTGGAGCACTTTGAGAGTTACACCACCCTTTAACAGACAGACGCACGCTTGTCACTGCTGCTTTAAAGATGCAGGTGCGGCTACAGCCCACACATTTCACAAAGACCAAAAAAAAAAGAACAATATTTTAATTGTTTGTGTAGCACACTTTAAGGGTGTCACCACCCTTTAAAGGACAGACGCACGCTTGTCGCTGCTGCTTTGAGGATGCAGGTGCGGCTACAGCCCACACAATTCACAAAGACAGAAAAAAGAAGAATATTTTTATTGTTTGTGTAGCACACTTTGAGGGTGTCACCACCCTTTAACAGACAGACGCACGCTTGTCGCTGCTGCTTTGAGGATGCAAGTGCGGCTACATCGCACACAAGTCACAAACACATTAAAAAAATAGTTTTTTATTTTTTGGAGCACTTTGAGAGTTACACCACCCTTTAACAGACAGACGCACGCTTGTCGCTGCTGCTTTAAGGATGCAGGTGCGGCTACAGCCCACACATTTCACAAAGACCGAAAAAAAAAGAACAATATTTTAATTGTTTGTGTAGCACACTTTGAGGGTGTCACCACCCTTTAACAGACAGACGCACGCTTGTCGCTGCTGCTTTAAGGATGCAGGTGCGGCTACAGCCCACACAATTCACAAAGACAGAAAAAAGAAGAAGAATATTTTTATTGTTTGTGTAGCACACTTTGAGGGTGTCACCACCTTTTAACAGACAGACGCACGCTTGTCGCTGCTGTTTGGAGGATGCAAGTGCGGCTACATCGCACACAAGTCACAAACACATTAAAAAAAAATTATTTTTTTTTGGAGCACTTTGAGAGTTACAACACCCTTTAACAGACAGACGCACGCTTGTCGCTGCTGCTTTGAGGATGCAAGTGCGGCTACAGCCCACACAATTCACAAAGACAGAAAAAAAAAGAACAATATTTTAATTGTTTGTGTAGCACACTTTGAGGGTGTCACCACCCTTTAACAGACAGACGCACGCTTGTCGCTGCTGCTTTAAGGATGCAGGTGCGGCTACAGCCCACACATTTCACAAAGACAGAAAAAAAAAGAACAATATTTTAATTGTTTGTGTAGCACACTTTGAGGGTGTCACCACCCTTTAACAGACAGACGCACGCTTGTCGCTGCTGCTTTGAGGATGCAGGTGGAATCTAGACGGGATTTGGAACCGAGGACACACTACCTCCATCAATTGTCTAAATCCCACTGCACCAATGGCGGATACCGGACGCACGTCTAACACCAACATAGCAGTCAAGGCCTCAGTTATACGTTTTGCTTCAGGATGACTGCTGTCGTACTTCATCCTCATCGCTAGGGACTGTTGGAGGGTCAATTGTTTAGTAAAAGTAGTGATGTTCTTACTTCCTCTCTGGGATGATGAACAACTCCCAGCAGCAGCAACAGCACTAGGAGGAAGTGGTTCTTGATCTTTCCCTATTTTATTTTTATCGGAGAAAGTTTGGTCCTCCATTTATGTTATATTGATATATACGTGCGGCTAAAGCGCACACAAACACAGAAAATATTTTTTTATTTTTGCTGGAGAGTAGTGCACTTTGTGGGTTACACCACCCTTTAAGAAATGAGCCAGCCGGCTCTTTACTTATGGGACACAGGCGCACGCTTGGCGCTGCTCCTTTGTTGATGCACGTGCAGCCACAGTGCACACAAGTCACAAACACAGAAAATATATATTTTTTTGTTTTGGAGTGTACTTTGGGGGTTACAGAACCCTTTAACGGTCAAGCCAGTCGGCCCTTTACTTATGACACAGGCGCACGCTTGGCACTACTTTGTTGATGCACGTGCGGCTACTGCGCGCACAATTCACAAACACAGAAAATAAATTTTTTTTTGGTTTGGACTGGAGTGTACTTTCGGGGGTTACAGCACCCTTAACGGTCAAGCCAGCCGGCCCTTTACTTATGACACAGGCGCACGCTTGGCACTACTTTGTTGATGCACGTGCGGCTACTGCGCACACAATTCACAAACACAGAAAATAATTTTTTTTTTGGTTTGGACTGGAGTGTACTTTGGGGGTTACAGCACCCTTTAACGGTCAAGCCAGCCGGCCCTTTACTTATGACACAGGCGCACGCTTGGCACTACTTTGTTGATGCACGTGTGGCTACTGCGCACACAATTCACAAACACAGAAAATAATTTTTTTTTTGGTTTGGACTGGAGTGTACTTTCGGGGGTTACAGCACCCTTAACGGTCAAGCCAGCCGGCCCTTTACTTATGACACAGGCGCACGCTTGGCACTACTTTGTTGATGCACGTGCGGCTACTGCGCACACAATTCACAAACACAGAAAATAATTTTTTTTTTGGTTTGGACTGGAGTGTACTTTCGGGGGTTACAGCACCCTTTAACGGTCAAGCCAGCCGGCCCTTTACTTATGACACAGCCGCACGCTTGGCACTACTTTGTTGATGCACGTGTGGCTACTGCGCACACAATTCACAAACACAGAAAATATTTCTTATTTTGGTTTGGACTGGAGTGTACTTTGGGGGTTACAGCACCCTTTAACGGTCAAGCCAGCCGGCCCGTTACTTATGACACAGGCGCACGCTTGGCACTACTTTGTTGATGCACGTGCGGCTACTGCGCACACAATTCACAAACACAGAAAATAAAATTTTTTTTGGTTTGGACTGGAGTGTACTTTCGGGGGTTACAGCACCCTTTAATGGTCAAGCCAGCCGGCCCTTTACTTATGACACAGGCACACGCTTGGCACTACTTTGTTGATGCACGTGCGGCTACTGCGCACACAATTCACAAACACAGAAAATTTTTTTTTTTTTGGTTTGGACTGGAGTGTACTTTCGGGGGTTACAGCACCCTTAACGGTCAAGCCAGCCGGCCCTTTACTTATGACACAGGCGCACGCTTGGCGCTGCTCCTTTGTTGATGCACGTGCAGCCACAGTGCACACAAGTCACAAACACAGAAAATATATATTTTTTTGTTTTGGAGTGTACTTTGGGGGTTACAGCACCCTTTAACAGTCAAGCCAGCCGGCCCTTTACTTATGACACAGGCGCACACTTGGCACTACTTTGTTGATGCACGTGCCGCTACTGCGCACACAATTCACAAACACAGAAAATAATTTTTTTTTAGGTTTGGACTGGAGTGTACTTTCGGGGGTTACAGCACCCTTAACGGTCAAGCCAGCCGGCCCTTTACTTATGACACAGGCGCACGCTTGGCACTACTTTGTTGATGCACGTGCGGCTACTGCGCACACAATTCACAAACACAGAAAATAATTTTTTTTTTGGTTTGGACTGGAGTGTACTTTCGGGGGTTAGAGCACCCTTTAACGGTCAAGCCAGCCGGCCCTTTACTTATGACACAGGCGCACGCTTGGCACTACTTTGTTGATGCACGTGCGGCTACTGCGCACACAATTCACAAACACAGAAAATAATTTTTTTTTTGGTTTGGACTGGAGTGTACTTTCGGGGGTTGCAGCACCCTTTAACGGTCAAGCCAGCCGGCCCTTTACTTATGACACAGGCGCACGCTTGGCACTACTTTGTTGATGCAC
Organism: Taudactylus pleione; assembly: GCA_031769625.1. NCBI lineage: Eukaryota > Metazoa > Chordata > Amphibia > Anura > Myobatrachidae > Taudactylus > Taudactylus pleione. The sequence goes on along the minus strand of JAUIMM010000364.1, from coordinate 4,575,945 downwards.
GTGCGGCTACTGCGCACACAATTCACAAACACAGAAAATATTTCTTTTTTTGGTTTGGACTGGAGTGTACATTGGGGGTTACAGCACCCTTAACGGTCAAGCCAGCCGGCCCTTTACTTATGACACAGGCGCACGCTTGGCACTACTTTGTTGATGCACGTGCGGCTACTGCGCACACAATTCACAAACACAGAAAATATTTTTTTTTTTGGTTTGGACTGGAGTGTACTTTCGGGGGTTAGAGCACCCTTTAACGGTCAAGCCAGCCGGCCCTTTACTTATGACACAGGCGCACGCTTGGCGCTGCTCCTTTGTTGATGCACGTGCAGCCACAGTGCACACAAGTCACAAACACAGAAAATATATATTTTTTTGTTTTGGAGTGTACTTTGGGGGTTACAGCACCCTTTAACAGTCAAGCCAGCCGGCCCTTTACTTATGACACAGGCGCACACTTGGCACTACTTTGTTGATGCACGTGCGGCTACTGCGCACACAATTCACAAACACAGAAAATAATTTTTTTTTAGGTTTGGACTGGAGTGTACTTTCGGGGGTTACAGCACCCTTAACGGTCAAGCCAGCCGGCCCTTTACTTATGACACAGGCGCACGCTTGGCACTACTTTGTTGATGCACGTGCGGCTACTGCGCACACAATTCACAAACACAGAAAATAATTTTTTTTTTGGTTTGGACTGGAGTGTACTTTCGGGGGTTAGAGCACCCTTTAACGGTCAAGCCAGCCGGCCCTTTACTTATGACACAGGCGCATGCTTGGCACTACTTTGTTGATGCACGTGCGGCTACTGCGCACACAATTCACAAACACAGAAAATAATTTTTTTTTTGGTTTGGACTAGAGTGTACTTTCGGGGGTTGCAGCACCCTTTAACGGTCAAGCCAGCCGGCCCTTTACTTATGACACAGGCGCACGCTTGGCACTACTTTGTTGATGCACGTGCGGCTACTGCGCACACATTTCACAAACACAGAAAATATTTCTTTTTTTGGTTTGGACTGGAGTGTACATTGGGGGTTACAGCACCCTTTAACGGTCAAGCCAGCCGGCCCGTTACTTATGACACAGGCGCACGCTTGGCACTACTTTGTTGATGCACGTGCGGCTTCTGCGCACACAATTCACAAACACAGAAAATAATTTTTTTTTTGGTTTGGACTGGAGTGTACTTTCGGGGGTTACAGCACCCTTTAACGGTCAAGCCAGCCGGCCCTTTACTTATGACACAGGCGCACGCTTGGCACTACTTTGTTGATGCACGTGCGGCTACTGTGCACACAATTCACAAACACAGAAAATAATTTTTTTTTTGGTTTGGACTGGAGTGTACTTTGGGGGTTACAGCACCCTTTAATGGTCAAGCCAGCCGGCCCTTTACTTATGACACAGGCACACGCTTGGCACTACTTTGTTGATGCACGTGCGGCTACTGCGCACACAATTCACAAACACAGAAAATTATTTTTTTTTTGGTTTGGACTGGAGTGTACTTTCGGGGGTTACAGCACCCTTAACGGTCAAGCCAGCCGGCCCTTTACTTATGACACAGGCGCACGCTTGGCGCTGCTCCTTTGTTGATGCACGTGCAGCCACAGTGCACACAAGTCACAAACACAGAAAATATATATTTTTTTGTTTTGGAGTGTACTTTGGGGGTTACAGCACCCTTTAACAGTCAAGCCAGCCGGCCCTTTACTTATGACACAGGCGCACACTTGGCACTACTTTGTTGATGCACGTGCCGCTACTGCGCACACAATTCACAAACACAGAAAATAATTTTTTTTTAGGTTTGGACTGGAGTGTACTTTCGGGGGTTACAGCACCCTTAACGGTCAAGCCAGCCGGCCCTTTACTTATGACACAGGCGCACGCTTGGCACTACTTTGTTGATGCACGTGCGGCTACTGCGCACACAATTCACAAACACAGAAAATAATTTTTTTTTTGGTTTGGACTGGAGTGTACTTTCGGGGGTTAGAGCACCCTTTAACGGTCAAGCCAGCCGGCCCTTTACTTATGACACAGGCGCACGCTTGGCACTACTTTGTTGATGCACGTGCGGCTACTGCGCACACAATTCACAAACACAGAAAATAATTTTTTTTTTGGTTTGGACTGGAGTGTACTTTCGGGGGTTGCAGCACCCTTTAACGGTCAAGCCAGCCGGCCCTTTACTTATGACACAGGCGCACGCTTGGCACTACTTTGTTGATGCACGTGCGGCTACTGCGCACACAATTCACAAACACAGAAAATATTTCTTTTTTTGGTTTGGACTGGAGTGTACATTGGGGGTTACAGCACCCTTAACGGTCAAGCCAGCCGGCCCTTTACTTATGACACAGGCGCACGCTTGGCACTACTTTGTTGATGCACGTGCGGCTACTGCGCACACAATTCACAAACACAGAAAATATTTTTTTTTTTGGTTTGGACTGGAGTGTACTTTCGGGGGTTAGAGCACCCTTTAACGGTCAAGCCAGCCGGCCCTTTACTTATGACACAGGCGCACGCTTGGCGCTGCTCCTTTGTTGATGCACGTGCAGCCACAGTGCACACAAGTCACAAACACAGAAAATATATATTTTTTTGTTTTGGAGTGTACTTTGGGGGTTACAGCACCCTTTAACAGTCAAGCCAGCCGGCCCTTTACTTATGACACAGGCGCACACTTGGCACTACTTTGTTGATGCACGTGCGGCTACTGCGCACACAATTCACAAACACAGAAAATAATTTTTTTTTAGGTTTGGACTGGAGTGTACTTTCGGGGGTTACAGCACCCTTAACGGTCAAGCCAGCCGGCCCTTTACTTATGACACAGGCGCACGCTTGGCACTACTTTGTTGATGCACGTGCGGCTACTGCGCACACAATTCACAAACACAGAAAATTTTTTTTTTTTTGGTTTGGACTGGAGTGTACTTTCGGGGGTTACAGCACCCTTAACGGTCAAGCCAGCCGGCCCTTTACTTATGACACAGGCGCACGCTTGGCGCTGCTCCTTTGTTGATGCACGTGCAGCCACAGTGCACACAAGTCACAAACACAGAAAATATATATTTTTTTGTTTTGGAGTGTACTTTGGGGGTTACAGCACCCTTTAACAGTCAAGCCAGCCGGCCCTTTACTTATGACACAGGCGCACGCTTGGCACTACTTTGTTGATGCACGTGCCGCTACTGCGCACACAATTCACAAACACAGAAAATAATTTTTTTTTAGGTTTGGACTGGAGTGTACTTTCGGGGGTTACAGCACCCTTAACGGTCAAGCCAGCCGGCCCTTTACTTATGACACAGGCGCACGCTTGGCACTACTTTGTTGATGCACGTGCGGCTACTGCGCACACAATTCACAAACACAGAAAATAATTTTTTTTTTGGTTTGGACTGGAGTGTACTTTCGGGGGTTAGAGCAC